>OY776277.1:107405437-108605437 GCA_963675445.1 Linnaemya vulpina | reverse complement strand
TTTTTATTTGAATAATTTTTATTTCAAGAATTTTTATTCGAATAATTTTTATTCGAATAATTTTTATTCGAATATTATTTATTCGATTGAGTTTTACTCGAATAATTTTTATGGTAACAACTTCAAATAACTTTAGTGCGATAAATTCCTATTCGAATAATTTTTATTCGATCAAATAACTTAAATTCAAATAATTTATAATCGAAAAACTTTTTATTTCGAAAATTATTTATTTCTTAAATTGTTTTTATTTGAATAATTTTTATTCAAACAATTTTTATTCGAATAATATGTATTCGACTAAGTTTTTCTGTAATAATTTTTATGTTAACAACTTCAAGTAACTTTAATACGAAGAACACTTATTTGAATAATTTTATTCGATCAGTTTCTATGCGAATAGCTTATATTCGAATAATTTATATTCGAATAACTTTTTATTTCAACAATTTTTCTCACATAAATTTTATTTGAATAATTTGTATTCAAAGAATTCTTATTCGAACAATATTTATTCGAATCATTTTTATTCGAGTAATATATATTCGACTAATATATATATATCCGAATAATTTTTATTTGAAAAATATTTATTCGAACTATTTTTAATTGAATAATTTTTATTCGAATCATTTGTATTCGAATAATACATATATTTGAATCATTTTTATTCGAATAACTTATATTCGATTATTTTATAATCGAATAATTTTTTATTTCAATAATTTTTCTCAAATAGTTTTTATATGAACAGTTTTTATATAAAGAATTTTTATTCGAATAATTTTTAACTGAATAATATTTATTCGAACTATTTTTAGGTGAATAATTTTTATTCGTATCATTTGTATTCGAATAATATGTATTCGAATAATATATATATATATTCGAATAATTTTTTTTTAATAATATTTATTCGAACTATTTTTAGGTGAATAATATTTATGCGTATCATTTGTATTCGAATAATATATATTTGAATCATTTTTATTCGAATAACTTATATTCGAATAACTTATATTCGATTATTTTATATTCGAATAATTTTTTATTTGAATAATTTTTCTCAAATAGTTTTTATATGAACAGTTTTTATATAAAGAATTTTTATTCGAATAATATTTATTCGAATAATTTTTAATTGGATAATATTTATTCGAATCATTTTTATAGGAATCATATTTTTTTGAATAATTTTTATTCGAATAATTTGTATTCGTCCATTGATATATTGCATATTATTAAAGTCCGTAAAATTATTCGCTTATTGTTGGCACTAAAAAATTTAATTTCTTGTGCAAATTTTTGCAATTTAAGGTTCTATCGGGCTTAATGCCATCCTTACGTTTCAAAGGATTTTCCTGTAAACTTCTCTTCCTTTTATCAAAAATAGCAACAGCAACCATCCGTAAGATAAATGAGTTTCGATGTCAAGGTGCAACTGTACTACAAAAACTTGACTGTACACAGAAATGAGATTCCCATACCCACACACATACACACGCAAACACATTCATCAAACTAACACGGCTGCAGTAAATATCGTTGGAGCACTTAGAGCGCACCATCATGCCGATTCTATAAAATATATAAAACATTTTATTTTCTAATACATTTTCATACTTTTTTAGACTTTTATTAGCACACACACACACACAAACACACAGAGTACATATTCAACTTTTTTTATTTGCATTCGGTGTTTCCCCTCGTAGTGTACTTTAGTGCGCCTATAAGTTTATATTCGTTTGTGCACATTTTTCTTTTAGTTTTCTTTCTAACAATTTCCAGCGTCACGTTTGTTTGAAAATGTCATTTGGAAAAAAGAACTCTTCTCGTTTCTTTTTATAGTTGAAGAGTCGTTTTCTTTTTTCCAAATATCTTTGTCGTGCTACACACGCTTGCATAAGTGTTTGCTAATAGTCAATATGTATGCATGCTAGTGTGTTTGTGTGCGTGTGTGTTACTCTTGTGCTGCTTCCTATTTAACTTCTTGTTTAAATCTTTTAATATCATGTTAACATACAATGACAGTCATGACGTAGCCACCTGTTAGTTTTCGAGCAACAGGAGGCCATTAAATGACACTGCTGCCACAGCCGCCATTAATGTGTTTGAGTGTGAGTGTTTTTTACTGTAGTTGTTCTTGTTATTGTTATTTTGTTTCTTTTACTTTGTAGTAAAATGTTTTACAAAAAGGGTGTTTGTTTTTTCGCAAAAAAGAGCTTTCGGTTCATTAAAGGAAGTAGTGAGAAAGGACATGTGCGTTACTGGGATTTTGTGTTGAAAAAGCTGGCGAGAGTAGGTACGAAGGAAAAAACATAGAATGACTGAGAGAAAAGCCAGAGAATAACGTGAGTGTTGCAATGTCGAGTAGGAGTTGCCGCTTTGAAAAACTTTGCTTTACATAAATCAGACATGTTTAATAGGAATCAATAATTTTATAAAATATTTCATTGGTAGAGATGACAAATTTATAAGCGGGAGTTACGTATTTAAACGAAATTCGTGTATATATTCGAATAAAAGTTGTTCGGACAATAATTGCCTGAATAGAAACTTTTCTAAATCCGATGTTTTGGATATGTATCATTCAAATAAAAATTATTCGATTACATGCTACTGTATTAAAAATTATTCGAATAAATATTATTCGATTAAAAATTATTCGAATAAAAATTATTCGAATAAATGTTATTCGATTAAAAATTATTCGATTAAAAATATTCGTTTAAATTTTATTCGATTAAAAATAATTTTTTTCCAAACTTTTTTGATAAACATATTAATCGATTATTATGAAAATACATGTATTATGCGAATATAAATTATTCTTATTAAAGAAATGCGCAAAATATTAATCGATTAATATATATCGATAACAAACCTGTTCACATTATTCCAATAAATATTGTTTTCTTCAACAAATATTTCTAATAAACATTTTCCGATTAATAATTGTTAGAATAATTTATTCGAACGCAATTAATTTGAATATTTGATTATTTCATAAGACTATCAATCGATTAAAATGTATTCGAGTAAATGTTGTAAAAATATGCTATTGAAATAAAATTTATTCGCTTCAAAATTATTCATTGAAATATCATTCGATTAAAATTGTTCGATTAATATATCATTCGATTAATAATTATAAAATTATGACTAAAAATTATAAGAATACAAATTATTCGATTAATAAGGATTATTTGACAAAGTTTTTTAGTCGATTACTGAAAAACTATTATATTGAAAGTTATTCGATTAAAAATTATTCGCATAAAAAATATTCGATTAACAACTATTCAATTAAAACTATTTACTTGAGATATAATTCGATTAAAAATTATAAGACTAAAAATTATTCTATTAAAAGTTAATCGTTCAATATATTTGTACTGAAACTTATCGAAAAAACAAATTCGATTAAAATTTATTCGCTTAAAAATTTGTCGATTAAAAATCATTCGATTCAAAATTATTTGATTAAAATATCGTTTGATTAATAATTATGAGTTTACAGATTATTCGATTAACAGTTATGGAATTAAAATTATTCGATTGAAAATAATTCGATCCAGTATTTTTGGGTGAAAAATTATCCTATTAAAATTTATTCGATTATTGATTATTTGATATAAATATCATTCGATTAAAAATTATTTGATTAAGACATAATTCGATTAAGAATTATGAGATTGAAATTATTCGATTGAAAACTATTCCATCCAGGATTGTTGGTCTAAAAATTATTCTATTACAACCTACTCGATTAAATATTATTGGATTGTTGATTATTTGATAAAAATATTATTCGATTGAAAATTATTTGATTAAGGATTATTCGATTAAAAATTATTCGATTAAAGATTATTCGATTATTGATTATTTTATAGAAGTATTATTCGATTAGAAATTATTTGGCTCAGATATCATTTAATAATTATGTGATTAGAGATTATTCGATTGAAAATTATTCGATTAAAAACCATTTGATTAAACTATCATTCGATTAAAACTTATTTAATTAAGATATCATTCGATTAAAAATTATGAGACTAAAATTATTCGATTGAAAACTATTCGATCCAGGATTGTTGGTCTAAAAACTATTCTATTACAAACTACTCGATTAAATATTATTCGATTGTTGATTATTTGATAAAAATATTATTCGATTGAAAATTATTTGATTAAGGGTTATTCGATTAAAAATTATTCGATTAAAGATTATTCGATTATTGATTATTTCATAGAAGTATTATTCGATTAGAAATTATTTGGCTCAGATATCATTTAGTGATTATGTGTTTAGAGATTATTCGATTGAAAATTATTCGATTAAAAACTATTTGATTAAACTATCATTCGATTAAAACTTATTTGCTTAAGATATAATTCGATTAAAAATTATGAGACTAAAATTATTCGATTGAAAAATATTTGATTCAGGATTGTTGGGCTAAAAATTATTCTATTAAAAACTATTCGATTAAATATTATTCGATTATTGATTATTTGATAGAAATATTATTCGACTGAAAATTATGAGATTAAGATTATTCGATTGAAAATTATTCGATCCAGGATTGTGGAGTTAAAAATTATTCGATTAAAAACTATTCGATTAAAGATTATTGATTATTTGGTAGAAATATTAATCGATTAAAAATTATGAGATTAAAATTATTCGATTGAAAACTATTCGATCCAGGATTGTTGGTCTAAAAACTATTCTATTACAAACTACTCGATTAAATATTATTCGATTGTTGATTATTTGATAAAAATATTATTCGATTGAAAATTATTTGATTAAGGGTTATTCGATTAAAAATTATTCGATTAAAGATTATTCGATTATTGATTATTTTATAGAAGTATTATTCGATTAGAAATTATTTGGCTCAGATATCATTTAGTAATTATGTGATTAGAGATTATTCGATTGAAAATTATTCGATTAAAAACTATTTGATTAAACTATCATTCGATTAAAACTTATTTGATTAAGATATCATTCGATTAAAAATTATGAGACTAAAATTATTCGATTGCAAACTACTCGATCCAGGATTGTTGGGCTAAAAATTATTCTATTAAAAACTATTCGGTTAAAGATTATTCGATTATTGATTATTTGGTAGCAATATTAATCGATTAAAAATTATGAGACTAATATTATTCTATTGAAAACTATTCGATCCAGGATTGTTGGGCTAAAAATTATTCTAATAAAAACTATTCGATTAAAGATTATTCGATTATTGATTATTTGGTAGAAATATTAATCGATTAAAAATTATGAGATTAAAATTATTCGATTGAAAACTATTCGATCCAGGATTGTTGGGCTAAAAATTATTCTATTAAAAACTATTCGATTAAATATTCTTCGATTATTGATTATTTGGCAGAAATATTAATCGATTAAAAATTATGAGATTGAAATTATTCGATTGAAAACTATTCGATCCAGGATTGTTGGTCTAAAAATTATTCTATTACAAACTACTCGATTAAATATTATTCGATTGTTGATTATTTGATAGAAATATTATTCGATTGAAAATTATTAGATTAAGATTATTCGATTGAAAATTATTCGATTGTGGAGTTAAAAATTATTCGATTAAAAACTATTCGATTAAAGATTATTCGATTATTGATTATTTGATAAAACTACCATTCGATTAAAAATTATTTGATTATATTTTTCATGATAAAAATATCATTCGATTCAAATAATTCAATTACGGATTGTTAGAATACTTTCTATTAATTATAAAATTATTTAATTAAATTTTGTTAGACTAAAAATAGCCCGAATAAAATTTGCTCTATTCTCGAGCTTATTTCTCGAATAAAAATTATTCGACCTGTTATTTTTTCTATAAAACTTTTTCAAAAATATATTAATCGATTAACAGCTATTCAACTGTTTCCAACCGCATTTGAATTATTAATAGAAAATTACCTCGACAGTGAAAGCTAAGATTTGCCTAACAAAATGTCAGCCATAGAGAAGACTTGCTGGCCATAATTAAAAATCATTAATTTTATTCGTATCTGGTAAATAATTTGCTGCTTAATTTTACTAAAAATTCTATTTAAATTCATTCGATCGTATCTCTTTATAAGTTCAACAATTAATTACAGAGTGACCCGAATACATTTCATAGGGGTTGTTCGTTGGTGTTCTTGAAAATTTTGTTAATTTTATTCATCATATTTTCCATATAAATATTTGCAATTTTTAATTTAATTAATCATATTCGAAGCGGTTGTTATCATGTTCGGTTTAGTGCAACCAACTTTCATTGCGCTGCCATTGATTTTGGCAATAAAGTGTGGCGGGTTGTGTTTGGTGTCGCATAAAATTAATCCATACGAACAAGTCTTTAGCATGTTGCTGCGGGAGCCGCCGATAAATAAAAACCACTCCAATCGCGTGAATTATGAAATAAAAGAAAACTGGTTGGCACAGCCCGTAGATCATTTTAATTTAAATAGCACACAAACCTGGATGATGGTAATTCTTTGGGATTTAATTTAAATTTCCTTTTCGATTTTATTCAATTAATTATTATTTTTTCTCTAATTGGCAGCGTTATTTGCAAAATGATTACTTTTATCGGCCTGGTGGTCCCATGTTTGTGTTTGTGGGAGGCGAATGGGAAATTGGGCCACACATGCTGCAAAGTGGGCATTTTTATGACATGGCTAAGCTACAGGAAGCTTTCATGTTCTACACAGAACATCGTTTTTATGGACAAAGTTGGCCGAAAAGGTGGCTAAAATAAAATTATTAATTGAATGTTATGAGTTACACTTGTGTAACAGCTTGAAGCTTTTCAAGCTTTGTCAAAAGCTCTTTGGACACATTCGCGTAACTTCAGGCACACACAGAAACACCACTACTAATTTATAGATCACCTACTTGAACAAAAAATTTACTATCCCAAAGCTTTTTGTGTAAGAGCTTGAAGCTTTTCCGAAAGTTTTTTTTCCAGTTACAAAATTTATGGAGAGAAATTTTTTTCGACAAGTTCGTGTAACTTCGGGAACATACAGAAACACCATTATTAATTTATAGATCACTTACTTGAACAAAAGCTTTACTATCACAAAGCTTTTTTTACATATTCCACAAAATTTTTTTTTAACTAACGTAGTTATTATTTTTTTTAATTTTTTTCGTTTCAGCAATACTTCTTCTGAAAATTTAAAATTTCTGAGTGTCTTGCAGTCTTTAGAGGATTTGAAGCACTTTTTAACATTTCAAAAAGCTTCTAAGAAGTCGTTAAAACATTCAAAAGTTGTTTTAGTTGGCGGTTCATACTCTGGCAGCATGGTTGCTTGGTTTATGAAATTATATCCAGAACTGGCAAATGTAGCCTGGGCTTCCAGCGCACCATTAAAGGCTAAAATGAATTTCAATGGTAAGAACTTTTAATATAAAAGCTTTAGCTCAAGAATATCACAAGCTTTTGCAAAAGTAATTTGACAAGCTTTTGCAAAAATAATGTTACAAAAATAGCTAAAAACTCTTTAACGAAAAATTTTTATAAGCTTTTAAATTCCAGCAAAGCAACAATTTTAAAGCTTTTTTTAAAGTATTTAACAAATTTTAATTTTTTAATGAAGTGTGTGGGAAAAATTTAAAAAAGTTTTGAACTAAGAAATATTTCTTAAAATGAAATTTATTTTTGCTTTAAAAAATTTCAAAAGCTTATATAAAGTTTCAAAAAGCTTTTGTAAAGCTTTTTTATTTTTATTTATAAATTTTGAAAGCGAGTTTTTTTAAGTTCTTTCCGAAGTCACTGTTTGGCTAAAGTTGAACATATTTGTAAAAAGCTTTTAAGACTACTTCGAACTGAAAAAAGCTTTCGAAAAACTTTTCCAGTTCTTAGGCAATAAAATATTTATATTGCGAGCTTTAACAATATTTATTATTTGTAAAACGTTCCTTTAAAATTTATTTTTAGCATGAGGAAAGCTTTATTAAATGCCTCGAAATATACTTACGATTCTCATGTGATCGCTGGTCCGGGGGGAGCGAAAAAAAAACTTTCTTCTCCAAACCGACCGATATATTTTTTTCTATTTCTATTGTTGTTTAATATCATTTGAATTTAGCAATAACGTGGTCCGATTTTTATTTATTATGAACGATCGTGGTGTGCTTGCTAGCGTTACACAAATTAGTAATTCTCGTATTCAATTTTTAGTCATATAAAATAGATTAAAATTCATATACAACCCAGGTAACGCGATTATATGAAGGTAGAGCACATGAAATTCAGCTGAACCAAGTTCAGAGAGAGAGAGAGAGACAGGGGGAGAGAGAGATAGTGAGAGAGAGCTTTTTGGCTGCGTAGTGTATGTATTTATCTAACAACTACTTCTGTGTAAAGGATTATTGGAAAATCCATTCTGAGCCTTTTCATGATTTAAAATTATCAGTTTTAGATTAAAAGCTTTTAAATGAAAGCTATAGTTAGCTCTTTAAGATGTCTCTATATAGATCTTTTTTAGCTTTTTTTAAAATAAAACTTTGTCAGCTTTTTAACTAAATGCTTAAGCAGGTTTTAATCTATTTCTTTTTTAAACTCAAGTCTTAATATATCATATATATTTTTTTATAATTTGCAGAGTACATGACCTTGACTATGGCAGCCATACACCAAAAAGGTGGCGCGACTTGTGCTTTAAAGCTTGAAGATGCTTTTAAGGGCTTAACGAAAAAGCTGCGAATCGGCCAATCTGACAGTTTAATGCAGAGTTTGAAAATATGCAAATCATTTGACAGCACCAATCCGCTGGATCGCCAAGCTTTTTTCAATGGCTTGGGAAACCATTTCGCCAGCATAGTGCAAAGCTACAGGTCAGCGGTTCTCAAAATGGCGTTAATAATTTTTATATTGTTTTTTTGAAATATATTTTTTATTTTATTTTTGCAGCTCCTTCATACCACGATTTTGTTTGAGCTTCATTAAACTGGACTCAAATCCCACTGAAGCTTTAATCAAGTACTTGGCGGAATTATTTTCATCGTTTGTGAAGCTCAAAATACGACAAGAAGAGGCAGAAGATTATTGTTTAGATTTTTCCTATGAGGGCATGAAGTCTATATTCACGAATGCAAATGAACTGAAAACAGGCAGTGCGTAGCTTTTTTTTAAATCGTTTTCTTTTTTCTTTTTGTTTGACTTTCCTGCTTATTTTTCTTAAATTCTAATGACTGCCTCAGCCCGTCCTTGGTTTTATCAAACCTGCCATGAATTCGGTTGGTTCTCCACAACCACTTCCTCTACTAACGAACTGCCAGCATCAACAACATCTTCTAAGGCAACTTCGGTGTTTGGCGGACAAGTTCCTTTGACTTATTATCAACAATTGTGCCAGGATGTTTTTGAAAATAGCAACAACAACAACTCAGCAGCAGAAAATGTGGGTCATGGCAGGGTAACATCTTTAACGCTACAACAACTGCACTACAGAGCCTTCGAAATAAATAAACTTTTTGGTGGTTTTTCTAACGTTTCCGAACGTGTTATTTTTACACACGGTCTGTTGGATCCCTGGCGTGCAGCTGGCTTACAAAATGGCCAAAATGTGTTACTTATTAAAGGTAAATGAAGGCAAAATGTTTATGTGTGCGTGTGCGGGAGGATTTAGTGAACAACCCGTGTGTACTGCTTTTGTGCTTTCAGATTTTAATTAGTTTGCGTTGCAGTAAAATTACTTTTGCTATTTATTTTATTTACTTACTTGTCCAATTTCTGGGTTTGGCTTATTTCCCTTTCAGATTACAGCCATGTGGAGGACATGGATTCGATCAACTTTAGAGATACAGTCGAGTTGAACGTGGCCAAGCTGAAGGTGGCGGCTTTTATTAATAAGAATTTAAGTGTGAACTAACAACTATTTTTGAAAATGAAATATTTCGAATAAAATTGGTTGTGTTTATGGCAAAAACAAGTAGGGTTTCTTGTCTTGAAAATAAATGATTGTGTATTTGGGACTTGTGGCAATTTAACAAAAATACTTGATATATCAATGCTGGTTTCTTTTCTAGAAAAAAGTGCAAAATTTTTTGCACTTTTTAACAGAAAGTGGCATAATTTCGATATATGAAATTAAGGAATTTATTAAAAATTAATCCCACATCTCTTGATGAAATTAAACTCCCCCAAAACTGCCACTTTTGAAAAAAGAATTCAAAAAATTTTAAATATTTTCCAGAAAAGAAAACGCTATAAGTTTTAAATGGGTTGGAAGTCTATTGAAAATTATTGTAATAAAACTTGTATGATTAACTGCTTGTAAGAGGATGTCGTAATCTATCCTTTAATCCAATAAAAAACATTTAAAACAACAACAACTTGCCGATAGATTGCGACATCCGCGAACTGGCAGTAAAAGTGTGAATAAAATACTTGAGATATAAACAATTTTAAATTATGTTTTGCAAACATGTTTGTCATATCGAATAGTTTTATTAAAATAATTTAAAAAAGTTTTTCCGAATAAAACTTAATCGAATATTATTTAATCGAATAATTTTCTTCAAATCGTTCCAATAATAAAAGTAATTCAATAAAATCGAGCACTTTTCTTACGAAAATATATTTCCTAGACTTGTTATAGGGTTCTCAAGACATGGAAAAAAATATTTTATTCGAATAAAATCTGTTCAGACAAAACCTACTCAAAGAAAAATTTTTTAAATAACAACTGTTCGAATAAATATTACTTGCAATATTTTGCTGTACTAATTAATTATAAAAAAAAATTTTTTTTAATCGAATTATCTAAATATATATTATTCGAATAAACATTTTATTCGATTAAAAAGATTGTTGAACTGAAATTATATAATTAATTTTATTTAAAAACGATGTTTTGTAATAATAATTATTCGCAAGAAATTTTGGGCGAAAATTGTTCGATTAAAACTTATTCGAATAAAATTATTCGAATAAAAATTTCTTTAACAAAATTTTTTGAATGAAATTTTTTCGAATAAGACCTTTTTTCAGTAATTGTTACTTAAAATGTTTTACTGCATAAATGAATTTTTTAAAAACCAATTATTGCGAAATTATTCGATTAAAAATTTATATAAATTAAATTATATATACATATATATATATTATATATTGAATATATTTCGACATTGGCAAACTGGCAGTAAGAGTGTAAATAAAATATTTGCTTTTTTCATTTAAAAATTTTATCATATCGAATAGTTTTATACGAATAATTTTTAATCGAATACTTTTTAATCGAGACGTTAGTGAACTGGAATAAGACTGTAAATAAAATATAAGTGGACAAGAATATGATAATATTTTTTACCATAATTTTGTCATATCGAATAGTTTTATGAATAAAAATTTTATACGAATAATTTTTAATCGAATACTTTTTAATCGAGACGTTAGTGAACTGGAATAAAACTGTAAGTAAAATATAAGTGGACAAGAATATGATAATATTTTTTACTATAATTTTGTCATATCGAATAGTTTTATGAATAAAAATTTTATACGAATAATTTTTAATCGAATACTTTTTAATCGAGACGTTAGTGAACTGGGAATAAAACTGTAAATAAAATATAAGTGGACAAGAATATGATAATATTTTTTACCATAATTTTGTCATATCGAGTAGTTTTATTGAACCAATCTTGATACGAATACTCTTATATAGAATAATTTTTAATCGAATAATACTGATCGAATAATATTGATCAGATAATACTCTTCAATCGAACAGTTACTTATATAATAAATAAATAATTGTCTTCGCCTTGATTCTTAATATTATTATGCAAATAGCAACAACAAAAAAAAAATTATTCGAATAAAATTACCCGAATAAAAATTGCTCTGCCAAAATTTTTTAATCAACGTTTTGCGAATAAGACATTTTTTGCAATAATTATTCCCTGATATATTTTCCTGTAAAAATTAGACATTAAAAAGCCAATTATTTCAAAATTATTCGCATTATTATTCGAATAAAAATTATTCGATTATATTTTATTCGATTAAAAATATTGTTTAAATGAAATTATATGACCATTCTTATTTTTAAAACAGCTATATTGTAAAATAAATTATTCCCCAATGTTGGGCGAAAGTTGTTCGGCCAAAATCTATTCGAATATAATTATCCGAATAAAATTGCTTCTCTAAAAATTTGTAATAAAAATTGTCACGGAAAAGTTTTTTTTTTTAAATTTTGATTACACAAATCTAATCATTCGAAAAATTGTATAAAAACCATTTAAGTGAAGTTATTCGAATAAAGTTGTTTGATTAAAATGTATTCGATTAAAATTTTAAAAACATATTTACTTAGTTTTATTTTTATAAAATGTTTGTCTTATAAATTCAATTTAAAAAATTTTATTTCATAAATTTTGCTGGGAATAACGTTTATTCAAATAGGTCTTAGTCGATTAATTTTATTCCAAAGATATTCGATTATTTTTATACAAAAACTATTTCTAGTTTTGTGGGTTCATTGGAATTCCTTTAAGCGAATACATACTGTTAATTCCAAGCATGATATTTATATGTCTTGCGTGAAAATAATTTTCTTTTTGTTTCGGAAAAATTTTAAATCATGGATGTATTCGAATAAAGTACATCACAAATATTTTTTTTTTTTTTTGAAAGAAAATGGAAATGAATAAGACTTTGTAAGTATTTCTTGCTTTTGTTTAGCAATATTTGTTATATTTGTTGTACACGACTAATTTTTAATCGATTAATTTTTTTTATTCGAATAACTTTCATTGTATTTTATGTTCCACCTAAATAATGTCCTTCATACATGCTTTCTTTTAAGCAGCATGTATACAATTTTATTCGGTTAATTTCTAATCGTGTCATATTATTCTTATGACTGAATACCCTTAATATTCACCTCTGAGTATATCACCATAGAGGTAAGGGACATTTCACTCTTTAATGTTCTGACAACGTATTGTAATAATATATATTTTTCATTTTTAGTCCTTGTTGTCATCCTTGCGACTGTTAAATGTTTTTACCTTTAAAAAAAATTATTTCTTTGTCATGACATTGGAAAACACAATAAATTGTAATAAAATTTCAGGTTGTCAATATGGCAAAACGAAAGACTTTCAGCTTTTTTTTTTTTGTAACTGTGGGAGAATGTGTGATTGGATGTTGGCTTTGTAAGAGTTCAGAAACTTTTCTATGATTTTTCCTTTATCGTTACTGAATCGACGAGGGTGTTATAAAGTCAAGTTAAAGTTTGTTGTGATGGGTGACATCGTGTTAATACATTTGCAGCAGCAGGTAATATAATTCTTGGTTTCTTTGCAAAATTTTCCAAAAGATTTTCCTATTATTTCTATATAAATAAATTAAGGAAATATTTTTCATATTTCAGCAGTTTTTTTTTTTTTTTGTTTGTTCTGACTCTTTGATTATATTTAAGCAACGCACACATTCACGCCTGGTGCCAGCCAACTACAATGAGTTGAAGGAATAAACTGACATGGGAAATATGGCAAAAGAAATTATTTCAAGCAAAAAAAGTTTCTATGACATCTATAAATCACATAGTCATTAAATGAGCTTTTTTCAAAGTTATTTAATTAAATTTTTATAACGATTTTGAACTTCAAGTTGTTTAACCAAGGAAATAATTGCAATTAAATTAAAAAGAGTATTAAAAGAGGCCATTCAAATTAGATTAAAATTAATTAAAAATTGTTGCCGTACAAAGTGTGAACATATTTTAAGTCCTGTTTTAAGTTTTCATATTTCTTTAGGACCAGCATCCAGAGAACAACGTCTACACATGCAGTGCATTGCTCCAGAACTAGAAAGGACACGATAGTTTTTTAAGACGACAGATGACGGCAGACTAGAAGATGGAGAATTTTTGTTGTAGCTAATTTCAGTTTTGTTTTCTACTCGTACCTTAAAAGGAGGGGGTGGAGAGGGGGTTTTATAATTTTCATCTCTAAGGAGTTATTCGTTATTCTTACCTGTGGTTCTTTCGTCCTGACACAATGAAACTAAACGAGCGTTAATTTAAATTTACTTTAAACTTAAAATAATTTTAACGCTTTTTATGCAGCGTGTCACAATTTGGAGTTGGCATCACTGCTTTATTTGTGAGCCCATTTAACAGCTGAGAGTTGATTTTTGTTTGGTTTCCTCTGAAATTTCATTATGAATCAACTATATACCAGAGCAACGCGTACAAATCGTTTGAAATTTTTAATCAAAATAATTGTTCTATTCCTCAAATTCCTGCATTCAAAATTTTTGTTTCCGATGGAGCCCATTTCTGATTAAATGGGTACGTAAATAAGCAGAATCGTGGCTATTTGAAGAGAGAAGTATCCAAAAGCTTTTGTCGAAACATCATTTGTGGGATTTATGGGAGTCATTGGCCCATATGCCTTCACAAACGATGATGGTCAGAATATGACTGTCAATGGTGAACGGTGTGGGAACATCATTAAAAACTTTTTCGCATCTCAATTACGTGGCATTAATCTTGCTGATATGTGGTTCCAACAGGACGAAGTTATATGCCACACAGCGGGGCGCTGTGATTTACTCCAACAAACTTTTGATGAAAAAATAATTTCACGTCATGGCTCAATTAATTGGCCACCAAGATCGTGCGATTTAACCCCATTGGATTACTGTTTTTGGGGTCATGTTAAGTCATTTGTCTACATCGCTAAGCCACAAACAATTGAACGATGGGAAATCAAAGTACCAAAGAGTTATCGGCGAATATGCGGACGTAAATGTTACGAAAAGTTGTTGAAAATCGGTGTTCCATACTGCGTCTTCTTCGCTCCACATGACTGAAACCATATTTAAACCTGAAGTTCGTAATATTTTCTTTCAAATAAATTTAAATTAAAAATATATTTCCTTATTTTATTATGACTTAAAATTGTGCCACTCTATAAAAAAAAACCCTTTACTATAAAGGCAAACCTAGTTTAGAGTGGGAGTAAATAACTTTAAGCTTAAACAAACGTTTTTTTTTATAATATTATTATATAGAGTTTTAACACAAACGATTTTAATTAATCCTGGCTTTAAAGTTGAAAGTAGCTAGTAAAACCTGTTCTAACCCAAAATAACAAAATTATTTTCTTAAAACCAGCTTAAAGTTAGTTTTTAAATTGTTTTAAGTGGGTCTTAGAAAATGCCACCTTATTTTTACTCATTTTTGTCTGTGCTATGTCGAGTGCTGCCAAGTTGTGAATGTAGAAAAATCCACCACTTTTGCATTTCTGCTCTCAGATTTTTCATGATTTTATGCGACTTAAAGCGTTTAAGCAGTATTTATTCGCTCTGTTTAAGTATTTCCGTAAGGCATTAAACACAATAACTACAGCAGGCTACACGAACACCGACTACAAAAGCCGTTGGCTACAATTGTCGCCTCGTAGTCAGCTACTTAATTATTTTTAGAACGACACCACCAAATCAATAACCATGAGTTATTGTTTGTAGTAGACTGTCTCTTCAAACGCCAGTGTAGCCGCTTTCATATACGAGTATGTAATACTCTTAAATAGTGTTATTCCAATAAAATATATTTAAAGTCCACAGTATATGGCAAGAAATCATTTCATTAGCTTGGAAATATATTTTGCTGTTCCTTTTTGTACAATAAAACAATATATTTTCAAGTTTACAACAATTGAATTTATTTATATCAAACTGGCAACACTGCATCTACTCATTATCGCTCAGCAAAATAGAAATTACTTTAATTTGACTACAACCACAAAAACAGCAGGGACAACAACCATTAGCCGTGTTGCTTGTAGTAGTAAAAATAATCATTCGTATATACGCCCATGCATTCTATTTTTGACAAGTTGTAGTCTGTAGCCTGCTGTCGTTATTGTGTTTGATGCTTAATTTGAATATATGAAAGATTTGCTATTTTAAACTGTAATACAGAGGTTACAGAGCAGGCAATAGAGCATTTTATTTGTTACTCTTCAGCTTTCGCCCAGCAGGGATCCAAATAATGGGTGGTTTCTTAAGAGCTTTGAAATTTGATTTGAAAATAAAACACATTAATTAAATGAACATTTTATATTTGCTTTATTAATATTTATAAAGGCTAATTGTTCTTAGTTAAAATCTCAGAAAACACATTAAATTTATAGGAATTTGTCAAGTATTTAATTGAGTCGATTGAACAATTTACGTTATTCGATGTTTAAGCATACATTCATGTCAAGCTGGCAACGCCTCTAATGATTTATACGTTGGGTGCAATTCTGTCATAATCTCTCCAACATATTGGGCGATATCTCACAAATAAATTCCTCAATATTGGATTTAAGTGTGTCAACTGTTAAGGACTTGAAAAAAAAATACTAAAAAAGTACCCGTTATTTTGAGGTTGCCACTTTACTAGAAGTCAACCACGCTAAAGGTTTTTTATGCCCTCAAACCAACGTGACCGTGAGACATAAGAATCTAAGGCTGGGATTTTTTTTCTATAATTTCGGCATAAAGAAAATTTTCTAAAATCAATTTTAGCACCAGTTACACTGTACAACAATTTCAAACTTTTTGCAAAATTACGGTGTCCTGACGATTGACCCTGGTACCAGAATCAATTGTCGGAACCCGGGTAATTTTTTTTTCGTGTTGAACAGTGTTATTTACCGCTATAAATTACACTTATTTTCACAATTAAAAATCTCTTCAAACTTGAATTTTTTTTTTGTTTTTTTCCAATTTGAAATCTCTGCGATGGTGACTGATGGCCGACACCATAAAACCGTCTACATTTGGAAGGTTAAAAATTTATGTCACTTTATGCTGTCAATTACGGTACAAGAGTTTGTAATTTTAATTAAAAACTTTCTCTTGGCTGATCATATTATGAAAATTAGCTTAACACTTTTTCCAGTTAATTGCAACCTTTTGGCTGGAAAATGTTAATTAATGGCAAATGTTGACGTGGGTGTAAAACGAGATATTTAGAGGTGGCACCAAATCAAGTGAGAGTTGCTCGCAAAACAAAACAAAAAATGTTTTGCGTGGGCAGTAAAGGGGAGGGCCTTGGTGGGAATTTCTCGCTAAATTGTTGATATTATAAGAGTTTTGAAATGTTTTCCATATTTCGAAATTTGCCTTAAATTAAAATTTATTTATTTAACAATTTATTTTAATGCTGCTGGCCCTTAAAAGCAGGCAACAAGAATTATTTCATTTACAGCTCTCTCTCTCTCTCGCTCACAGTCTCTCAATGCTCAGTTACAATTATGACAAACGGAGAATGCGTATAACATACTTTTGGGAGAGCACAACAACAACTTTGCTTTTGTTGTTGCTTTTGTTTTTTGAGCTCAACCAACAATTTATTATTGTTGCCTGTAAACAGGTGCGACCCCTAGAGGATTTCTATTACGGAAAGGTCGTGTAAAATCAACTCAAAAAGAAAAAAACAACAACTTTATTAATGGATTAAAGCAACAGTATTTACTCTTGCGATGTTATGGAAAAACAAAAATTAAAACCAAAAACATAGACTCTCATTTCGATGTGAATTTCCTTTTTTTGCTTTTATTACAAAGACGGTATATTAAGTTGCTGCAAAGCTTTCAAATCTTCAGTCGAGTTTTGCACTTTAGCACATGTTGTGGCATTCCTTAAAATTAAAAAAGAAAGAAAGAAAAACTGTTTAGAAAAAGTCCAAGAGAAAATATTTTTGAATGAACAAAATTTATAAAAAGCACTTCAGCTTTAAAACCAGAACTCAATCAAGTGCAAGTGTTTAATAGTTCTTTTTTTTTGTATTGGAAAATAAGTTGCTCGTACTCAAAAGTAAATGGCAAAAGAAAAAGTATTTTATAAAAATTTTATTTTAAAAGAGTGTGTATTTTTTGAGAGTTTTCTTTAAATATTATCTTTAATAATATCGTGTAAATAATATTATTTTGTGTGTATGTGAGTGTATTTGTAAACTGTGCTGTGAAGTAGGCAACACAATTTATTTTTTGTTGCTGCCTTTAAGTATGCAATAGCTTTTTGTTCTTTTGCTTAACTCTGATATAATTAAACAAACAATGGAAAAAACCGTGTTACAACAAGTTGAACGTAATTAAAATTGCTCGGCTAAATTTAACTCAGGAGTGTAGGAAAATTTTCGCAAAATGATGCGGATTTAATGGGCTTAAGAGCCGTTGCCAAAGACAGTTACGACTATTTTTTTTGTCTAAATATTTTAAGGAATTTTTTAACAGTTTCAAAATGAAATAAGTTTATCAAATTCTTTGTTCCCTCATTTTAACAAGGACTTAGAAATTTTTTTGTAAAATATATCATATAAAAAGCCAAGTTGCCAGATTGTTAGTAATATTTTAATTGACTTTTAGTTTTTTGTTCTTCAACTTCATTTTACTTAATAATAATTTATTTTATATTTTTCTACACAAGAAAAATCAATTTGAAGCAGCCATTTTTTATTTAAAATAAAATATGAATCGTCCTTTTTTTGGAATAAGTAAAAATTGTAGAATTCTCACAACTTGTTTTACTTTTATTATTAAAGAAGTTATTTCTATTATGAAATCATCAAATCAGGAAACTTTAACCCACAAAATGTTTTTAAATTATCCTAGTGTTATCATTTTAAATATCCTGCACATTTCATTAAATTTTTTTTTAAGATTTCAGTTTGAGAATTAAATTTAGTACTATAAAGAAAATGTGCGTTCAAGCTGAAAGATGCTTTTGGTTTTCAAGGCCAGAAATAAAAAAAAAAAATTTTTTAGATAGGAAGAGTCACAAAAATTAGGATCCTGGCACAGCAAAAACCGTATTAGTAATTCATATATCATGCCCTTAAAGTAAATAGAAAATTTAATTTTATATCATATACAAGCAATCCAAGCTAAATATCCTTATTTCAAAAATTAATGAAAAAACACAATTATAATTATCAAATCAATGTAAAACTTTATATATAGTAGCAGCATAATGCTATCAAACGTTGTGGTGAGTTTCACTTTAATCGGACTCAGCGCTTAGTCAGCTCCCATATATCCTTTATTTTCAATATATTATTTTCGGCAGCAATTGACCTTTAAAATTGGGTATTTGTTACCGCAACTATTTCAAACAACTATCTTGTATATTTCTTTTTAATGAGCACAAGGACATGAGTATCTTCTATATGTCCTTATTTAAAATATTTTCCATTTTAACAAAAACACAGTGTAACAATTTGTAGAACCACACTGTGAAACAGCATATTAAGTTTTTTTTGACACTCTATTAAAGGACAAGCCTGCCAGCCATATATCCTTTATTTAAAATATTTATATTTAAGGAACTTATAATGAAACCTTATTAAATCTGTAAACCTTGTAGTGCTCTTTAGCCTTATAGAAAATTTAATATTTATATAAGAAATATAATAATTATATAATATTTATATAAGAAATATCCTTAATTCTTGGTTTTACAAAAATATTACAAAAACCAAACATGTAATTAAAGCGAAATTTTGAAAATATATGCGACAATATGATGCTGGGTTTGGAGTTAAATTTCACTTTAATTGGACTAAGAATTTAGACAGCTCTTGAATGTCCTTTTTTTCAATACAATACTTTTGCTGCTAAAACGCCTTAAAATGTCCTTTTTTTCAATACAATATTTTTGCTGCTAAGACGCCTTAAAATTTGCTCTATATATCCTTAAATTGAAAATATTTTTATTTCAGCTGCAATTTAAAGCAGAATGCAGAAAAGCCTGTTAACTATTTGTAGAATTCTGCTGTTAAGCTGCAAGACCAATATATTTGGTTATCCATTTAAGGACACCTCGGCTCCCCATATATCCTTTATATTAAAAATTAAATTTTGGCAATATATTATAAGAATACAGTAAATCTGTTAGCTCTGTAATAAATTTTATTTTTTAACAATGCAAGGATATGCCTATTTTTATGTCCTTAAATTAATATATAAAATTTGCTTTATATAAATTATTTTTAAAATTGCATTTCTGCAAGATATAGTAAAAATGCGATAGATCTGTTGGCTTTTTTGTAATATTAAATACTCAAGGACATTTACATTGTCTCCAATCCTTAAGGCAAAATATGTATTGTTTCTTATCGCAATCATCAAAATACTCAGAAACTGTACATCTATTTCCGAAATTTCACTTTTTATTTTAGACGAATGAAACAAAAATGTATCTTGCATATATCCTTAATTGAAATTTTTTGAACCTCTATTATTTTTTTAATGGTAAAAAAACTTCGTTACAACTTGTAAAATCACGCAGTTATTCGCTGTAGCAAATTTCATTTCACTCCCAGCCAGGATAAGGAATGCACTCATATATCCTTTTTCTAAAGTAAAATTTTTTTGTACCGACACTTAAGGAAGAGTCTTTATTCACCTGTTGGAGCTGCATTAAGCACTTGCCTAAGACCCATATATCCTTAATTCAAGTTTATAGAAATAGTGCCTTTTGTTATTTTGCGAATGCAAAAAAAACTTCGTTACAACTTGTAAAATCACTGAAGTAACTTCTATGGCAAATTTCATTTCAATCTCAGCAAGGATACAGAATGGTCCCATATATCCTTTTTCTAAAATGAAACTTTTCGGTACCGGCACTTAGGGAAGGGTCTCTACTCATATGTCGGAGCTACATTAACCACTTGCTTAGATCCCATATATCCTTAATTGAAATTAATAGGAATGGAAACCTCTATTATTTTTGGAATGCTAATAAAAACTTTGTTACAACTCGTAAATTCACTCCATCAACCGCTGTGGAGAATTTCATTACACTCCCAGGAAGGATACGGAATGGTCTCATATATCCTTTTCCTAAAATAAAATTTTTCTGTACCGGCACCTAGGGAAGGGTCTCTACTCATTTGTCAGAGCTGCATTACACACTTGCCTAGATCCACATATATCCTTAATTGAAATTAATAGGAATGGAATCCTCTATTAATTTTGGAATGCTAATAAAAACTTTTTTACAACTCGTAAATTCCCTCCATCAACCGCTGTGGTAAATTTCATTTCACTCCCAGCAAGGATACGGAATGGTCCCATATATCCTTTTTCTAAAGTAAAATTTTTTTGTACTGGCACTTAAGGAAGGGTGTTTACTCATGTATCAGGACCTGAGTTGTAGTGTGGGAAGGGTATGTAAAGAAGCAGAGAGCGTTTTAGGGCACAATTGACTCAAGCCCTGGGCTTAGTGATAATTGTGTTAATAGGCCAGATTCCCCTGTAATTATATGCAACTTTTTTTCAAACTTCATTTCCTTGGCAATATTTTGCATGTCGAAAAACTGTTTCACAAAACTATTTTACAAATTTTTCCGGCACAATATTTAACGAGAAAAATCTGTGGGAATAAAAAAAAATTTGTTCATCTATTCCTGCCTCGTTTTTGATATTCAATTTTTGAATTGCTGCACTCAATTTTTATGGTGCGAAGGCGCCCTGTACTAAAGTGTTCTCTTCATTTTTCACACGTTAAAATATGTTTCAGATTTCTGCGTGTTTAAATTGCTTTCAATGGCATTGAATTCTTTTGCTTATTCTTTCGTTATTTATTTTTTGCACAAACAATCGTTTAATAAAAATTTTTTTAGGCTGTTGCTTTGACTCGTCATTCCAATTTCCGTTGGGAGTAAAACGTAAAAAGTAACCATCAACAACAGCGCGAAGCATTTCAGTGGGTTTTTTGCTTCGTATTTTGCCTTTTCTCCATTCAAATTTAATTCTTTGCTGCTGCTGCTGTTGTTGTTTTTGTTTTCCATTAAAGCTATTTTTTTTTTGCTGTTTTAAGTTGAAATCCTTGTTCAGCTATTTTTTGTGAGAATTTAACTTATTGTGCTTCAGCTGTGTTGGTGTTGACGGTTGGGAAAATATTTATTTAAGACACGTTTTCTTTGCGATTGATTCATTTTGTTTACGCTTTTGCCTCTTGTTGCTTTATTTTTTTAAATTTCATATTTGCTTCTTCTTATATTTGCAAATTAAGAAAAAAAATATATATAAAAATGGTGCTGAGAATCGATTGTTGAAATCTCTACAAAAGAGATGAGGCATATCCTGCCGGTGAGATCCTTTTTGCTCAAAAAACGACAAATCGTTTTATATGAGATTTCTTTTTTTCAAAACTCTTCCTATTTATTTTGATATGGAAGGATGCTAATGGCTTTTATATTTGATTTGTCTATGACTTAATGGCTGACTTCCACACAAATTGGCACTTGAATTTTTTTTTTTGTTTACCAACGAAATCTATTTCCATTTCAATGCATCAGAGACAGGCAGTCAAGACAGTTAAGATGTCCTGCCACTCGTGGATTTTAAAAAATCATACTCAAATTAAAATACTCCTTAAGTAAAATAATTCGAAACCAGTATTTTGTGTAGAAAAACTGGTTTTAAGACCCTAAAGTATACTTTTGTTTGCGACTGTGAATATGGTCCAGTTTCTTTAAAACAAAAATATTTAAAATGAAACTAAAACAACTCTCAAGGAGTATTTAAAAATCAATTTTAAGATATTAACTTCCAAATAAGTACTTTTAAAACTATTCGTTTAAGAATTATGCAAATATAAAGTGTATTTTAAATTTAATAGCAAAACAAAAGCAACAAATATATAAATAAAGAAGGATCTTTTACCGCCGATCTATTAATAAATAACTTGTTATAAAAAAAAAACCATTTCCAAAAATTATCTTTATGAAAAATTTGAAAATATGTTTCTTTAAATAGCACCCCTTAAAGAGGTACTTTTTTTCTTAAAAGTACTTTTTTAAAAAGGTATTTTTTTTAATTACTTATTTCATAAAGTACTATTAAAGAAACGTAGTTCCCTTGAGGTATATTTTTAAAAAAAGAAGTACTCATCTCTTGGAACATTTTTCTTAAAAGAACTTTTCTCAAAAGGTACTTTTTCTAGCTGCTTATATTTTAAAGTACTAATAAATATTTTGTTAAGGTACATTTAATTAAATTTTATAAAGTACTTTTTTTTATTTTTTACTAAAAGTACTTTTCTAAGAAGTTATTTTCTCAAGTTACTTATTCTATATAGTACTTTTTGAAAAAAGTACTTTTCCTGAAGTACATTTAATTAAAAAATTAATAATCTGCTGGTACCTTTTTCTTAAAAGTACTCCTCTAAAAAGGCACTTTTTCAAAGTACTTATTTTAAAAAGTCTTTTATAGTACTTTATAAAATAAGTTTCTTCAAAAAGTATCTTTTAAGAAAAAAAAATACTTAGAGATGAGTACTTTTCAAAAAAATGTACCTAAAGAGCAGTACTTTTTTCCATAGTACCTTATAATGTAAGTACCTTAAAGAAATACGTTGTTAAAAAGTACTTTTGAGCCAAAAGTACCTCAGGTGAGCAGCTTCTTGCAAAATTTACAATTTTATCTTTAAATAATACCTAATGAAAAGTACTTTTTTAAGGTAGACCTGCTGAAAAGTACAAATTGCAGCAATTTTGGTTCCGAACTTTATATAATTAAAATAAAATTCTAACAAACTTTGTTTTTAAAATTATTTTATTTTCAAAACAAGTGCGGCATTTGCAGAAAGTACGAAAAAAAGTACCAGTTCACTTGCAAAATACCTTTTTTCAAAATTAGACAAATTTAGTTTTTATAAAGTTCCAGCACAAAATGAATATTTCAAAATTTCTGTTCAAAAATGTATTTTTTACGAAAAGTACTCGTTCCGAAAAAGAAGGATGAGTATTTGATTGGATATCGACTATTTTTGCTTTCAATTTGTCCGAGTTTGGCAAGAGTGTTTGTAATTTGGGGAACTGTGTAATTTTCCAGGAATAAGAAAAGTGTCTTTCAGCTAATTGTGTAGTCTTTGTTGTACATAAACTTGAATGTCCTTTTTTTTACTAGAAATACATTTTTAATGTTGTTGCTCCTTTTGCTCTTTTAATTCTTGTTGCTTGTTGTCAATTGCTAACGGGCCTGTATAAACTTTTATTATCCTTCTTTTCTTTCGCAAATCACTGATCCTTGAAAGTTACCCAACTCAACAAAAGATAGCAAAAGATAGAACAAAATTACAATAAAAATTAGAAAAAATAAAAGTGAAATTGAAAAGGGTAGACATGATGTCCCGAATGGGAGCCAAAAGCAGCCAGAAGTTATCAACTGGCTTTTCAAGTAATTAAACAGTTTGTTTTCTTTTCTGGGTGCCAAACAAAAAGTATCATGTGCCCCGAACTCCAGCAAACAACTGAATTAAAGACTGTGTAGCCGAGACGTCAAAAGTCCTTTTTCTCTTTTAATTTTTGTGATGAATACATTGACTTGAATGTTGACAGGCTTCAGGAGATGTGGGCTAAAGAGAATCAGTAATTCAAAATCATCCACAAGAAAGGGAAATTATTTTTAGTTCTATAACAGAATGCTGTTGTATTTTTTTCTTTGATGTTGTTTTTTAAGTCCTGCGAATAACAGCAGACTAAGTGGCAGTTGTGGCTGTTCAGCTTTAACTGATTCTTTCGCTAAATTTAATATCTTCCAACTTCAGGGAATTGTAAAATTGTGTTTCAAAAACTTTTTCTTTATGCATAAAAGCAAACGATTATAAGTGGGAGACGTATTAGAGAATACAAATGATGGCATTAACCCATTTTATCGGGAATAAATTTATTTTCTTTATAAAAAAATATTTTAAAAATTTTTTATAATTTTATTTGATTACTTTTTAGTGTAAAATTAAAAAGTGCTGGCCAAGATGGGGTTAACCTTGGCCAAGAATGGGTTAAGGTGTTTGTGTAAATAAAACGAAATAAATTGGAAGATAATGAATTCCCGTCGCGGCCAGTTGGATTCAGTTCGAAATCTTAAATGTGGTTGTTGAAAAATCCTTGAATAAAATCGTGTTTTATAAAACGAGCCTAAAAGTATGCTTATGTTTTGCTTTGCTATTAAACCATAACCTAATATTTATTTAACAAGATATTACAAGCGTATTCAATTTACAATGTACACAAATTGTGTGGGCGTTTATTGGAGCCTTCTGCAAACAGCTCATGCGAAAAGGCCGTACTATTCGGCAATTGAAACAAAACTTTTTGCCGTTCTGCCCTTGAGCTGTCATGTATGTGGCTGTAAATGTATTTGTTTTATGTTAATGTGCCTTTAAAACAGGCCCAACAAATACTCCGGTATAAAGAGTTAACATACCATTAGGGGTGTATTTTACACCACATAATTTCAAGGCATACCTTTAGGCGAAGTACATATTTTATGTGTTTATTTGGAATACAATATATAGAAGACGAGCATATTTTCCCTAAACTCCACATTAGATTTGATTGAGTTCGTTTTAACAAACATTTCAATGCAAAGCAAAATTAAATGTGATTTCTTTTTTTTTTTGTTATTGAAAATCCATCAAAAAAGATGAAAGCAAAATAAAATATTGCGGTTTCCATCAAATTAGGAAAAGGAAGAAAAGAAAACATAATGATTCTTACACGATGTTTCCAAGTTGGATTATTTGATTATTGAATTTTTCATCGCAACTGAAAGAAAATATAAAAAAAACATGAAGCATATTCTTAGGCAGACAATTAATTCTAATACATATTCGTAGATAATAAAATATTATAATAAAATACATAATAAAATACAGACAAACCAACACTAAGAAGCGATAAGATAAGCAGGAAATCGCCATAAAAATTTTATTCCTATTTTTACACCTCCAAATTGTATGCTACAAAAGATGTTATGGAAATTTGCTCATGCTTAAAGTTAGAGGAACTTATGTCATAAAAGCCAAAACAATTCTTCAATATAAGCAAAATTTATTTGTGCCGAATAACCTCCTCACAGAGACTCAATATTATATTTTATCAAAATTACACATAACCTTACATAATGTTAGATAAGAACACCAAAAAATTTTATTACGTTGCATGAAAAGTTTTTTTTTCTAGCAAAAAAGAACTCGGAATTTTTACATTTAAGCTGCTGCTCTTTTGTTATACAGATAAGTGAGATGTGGAGTTTTTCTGTCATTGAGATATATTTGAATGCCTACAGGTATGCTGGAGTTTTTGTTAAGCACTTAAACAGCTGATTTCTTTATTCCATTAACTTATTTACTTAATATTATGTAGCTGTTGATTAAATATTACAAATTATATTATTTTTAAGGTTGATAGTAGTTGTATTCACCACTTTTTTTGTTACACACACTTTTAGAGAATTTCATAGTATACTTTTAGGCTGTTAAAAGCCGCCACTGTTTGATAGTTTACTTTTTTGCATTAAATAATGCTAAAGCTACGCATGCCTTTTTACAATTTAATTGGCACTAACGTTTAGCTGATAATATAAAAATAAAAGCAGTTGCTAAAGGGCTTTGGAGGCGACCTAAGAAACACATCAGTCACGTAGTTGTATGCGTGAAGACGCAATTTTTCGGAGAATTGTCAATGTTGTATATTAATAAAAAAAAATTTCGATTTCTTATTTAACGATTGAAAGTTTCTTATTCTCTTACATTCTAGCAACGTCACGTCACGACTTCTGAAGTCGTCCTTAACTTTCCGCTGGGAAAATATTCAATTTAAAACATCGGAAAGTTATTGGTCTTATCCCGCCTTGAAACACAACCGGGTTCTTATTATATTTCCACGTTTTGAGACTTCCTTTGTATATGTGTGTGTGCGTGTGTCTGTTAAATGTAGCACTAGATATTAAAACTTAAATTATCTTGAAATTTCGGTGCTATAAAAAGGGGGGGTTTGACTCCTAGTCTATTTTTTATATATAAACGATAACAACTTTATTACCTTAACATGCAGGCAGGCGTCTTTGTGGCATATCTTAAGGACGATGAAAATATTAATTATTCCTCACGTTTTTCTACTACATTATTATTTGTTAAAGTTTTCTTACTTATTATATTACATTTCCTAGCGTTATATGCTTTAAGTGCCTAAAAGTATGCTATAAATTTTATCATAAAAACAGCTATAATATTTCATTTCGCTCTATTTTGGGATAATTCAATAAATTTAATATCTTTTGTTTGCATTTTCTTTTCAACGTATTTTCAATGCCTAAAAGTATGTGAAGACTTTTATGTGATCAATGTTTTTCAGCATTCTGTAATTTTATTATTTCAATTCTTTATTTATAAATATAATAAGCAGAAGTATAATTTTTCAGTGCTAACATTTTATTCCTTGTGTAAGACTGTTTTTTTAAAGATTTTTAAAGCATACTTTACAGCGCAATACAGAAAATAATATTAATGAAGAAAACTCTGCATATATTCCAGCTTTAATTAAAGCCCTCCGTCTCAAACTCAATTTAAAGCTGGCCAAATATAAAAAAAGTATATAAAACATACAAAAATATTTATATTTTGTATTAACAATAAAGCATTAAACACAATAACGACAGCAGGCTACAATAGTCGTTGGCTACAATCGTCGCCTCGTAGTCAGCTACTTAATTATTTTTTAGAACGACACCACCAAATCAATAACCATGAGTTGTTGTTTGTAGTAGAATTCTCTTCACACGCCAGTGTAGCCGGTTTTATATACGAGTATGTAATACTCTTAAATAGTGTTATTCCAATAAAATCTATTTAAAGTCCACAATATATGACAAGAAATCATTTCATTTGCTTGGAAATATAGTTTGCTGTTCCTTTTTGTACAATAAAACAATATATTTTCAAGTTTACAATAATTGAATTTATTTATATTAAACTGGCAACACTGCATCTACTCATTGGCGCTCACCAAAATACAAATTAGTTTAATTTGGCTACAACCACAAAAACAGCAGGGACAACAACCTGTAGCCGTGTTGTCTGTGGTAGTAAAAATAATCATTCTCATATACGCTCGTGGATTTTATTTTTGACAAGTTGTAGTCTGTAGCCTGCTGTCGTTATTGTGTTTAATGCCTAAAAACAAAATTAAATTTAAAAGTTTTGTTTTTGTTTCATGAATAAATTGCACGACCAACATCTTCTTTTAGCCAGTCAGTTAATTTATGTTTAATAAATAATATTTAAATGCTTCTTTTTGATGCAAATCTGGTACAGTAAAGACAGTTAAAGCGAAAAACTCATAAGAAATATTTTAAACGAAATTTCAATGCCTTGATTTATGCTTTAGTTTTTATTAAATTTACTTTTATTTTGTTTATCTTAGTTATTTTATTTTAATTATATCTTATTGGTTTTATTTGATATTCTGCGCCTAATTATATGCAAAGTGCTATTCATTCCAGAGGCATATTAGATGTGTTTTTAGTTGCAGCTGTTAATTATTCTGCTGCCTACTTTTCGGCTGTTTAAAAACTTTTTATACTTTTAATACTTTTTCGTTTGATATGATTTTCTTTCATAATAAAAAAGCCCCCTTATTTGCTAAAAAAAATTTGCATTTTAAGGTTTTTGAGTTTAAAGCATAAGCTTAGGTGTCTTCATATCTAAACGTTGATAAAATATGTGTAAACTGAAAAGAGTATATAAAAATCAGTATGATTCTTTTACATTTTTGTTTAAGTTTTGCCATGTTCAATGACTTCTCTCCCCAATTGAGCAATTTGTAATGCACGTAGTTGGAAATGAGTTGTATAAAATATGTTGGGGGGAATAATTTATTGCTCAGAAGTCTGTAAAGCTCGTTTGATTATCCTAAAGTGCGTGCGAGAAATTTTGATTAATATCTATTGAAAGACATAAAATATTATTGTCATCATTGTTTTCAAACTGTTTTCTGTTTAGAAAAATGAAACCAAAAAAAAAAATTATTTTAATCTTAGTTATTAATATTCCCAGCGTGGACGATATTTAAAAAAGTTTTCAAGCAAATTTTTTTGAAAAAATTTTGTTTAACAATAAATTTTGTTAAGCAAAATTTTTTACAAAGAAACCCAATTCTTGGGAACTTTTATTAGTTTTCCCGGCTTTAATTGGATTTTTTAATTTCACGAAATCTTTGATCTATTTGCGATGTTTCTCTTCGTTTGTTTTTAATTAAACGTTTTGCAGACACCCGTACTTGTAATGCATTATTTTGTGGTACCACTTTTACAATAATTTAAGATTTTCCAATTTGTATTTAAGCTTCAGCTATTTCATGCGTTCTTAAAGAATAGCAAAAACATAATTCTACAACCGTCTGCCAGAAAGACAAGTACAGATAAGCTGAAACTGATACTAATAAAAAATTCTCAACAATAAATAGAAACGTATTTCATATGATAATAAAAATGTAATTTAAATCCAAGAAGGTTGGCTTTTATTAACTTTCGCAAAATACTAACTCACTCATATCACTCCGTCGCAATCGGTTTTTATAGGAAAGTAACGCATTCAGAAAACAAAAGGGAAAAATCCAGCAAAAAGAAAAAAAAAATATCTGAAATAAAATAAAACATCCACAGACAAGCAGCGGCTGTTCAATAAGTAACGATGACAGGGAAATAAACAAATTTAAAAGAAATAAATAAAAGTGCTTTATTGGGTTGTGCCGAATCTTATATACCCTACAACCACGCGTGTCTGCCACTTCTGGTTAGCAAAAAAAGGTCTCAATTATCCAACTGTGAAATAATTTTTTTCATTTTGTACAATTTTTAATATCAATTTAATTCCTCCAGTTTCTAATAAGAACTTTTCTATTTCTGTAGGGTGATCCATAGAATATTGTTTATAGAATACAAAGAAATATATTCTGACTCATCCTGCGATTCACAGCTGATGACGATTTTTCTCAAGCGAATTAATGATATATAAAAAGAATTAACTAACAAACAAACAAAAAAATATCTAACGTCGTTTTTTACTAATTTAAACTATTTTTTAGTTCAGGAAAAACAAAATTTGATATCATATATTAAATGAAATTGAAATTTCGCTTTCAGGGTTGGATTAGTGCAATATATTGTAGTACATGTTGTAATGAAAATGTTTAACAATTCAATCAAGTTTTTCTTAAATAAAATCCTTTTATACATCATGAAGATTTGCTTTGGTAAAAGAAAATGTTTAAAAAATTAAAATTTTGTTTCCAGGGGTGGAAAATTGATTTTTTTTCACGTTCATAAAAGTAACCAAAAAGGCAACTGACTTCTTTTTGCTAACTAAAACTATTTTATAACTTGGGAAGAATGAAATTGGTGCTCGAAAATATATGTAACACCAGAGGTACGTTGGTGTAGGGTATATAAGATTCGGCATGGCCGACTATAGCACTTTGCTTGTTAGTTTTTAGTGTAGTTTGTAACAAGAAATATATAACAAATTTATTTGCATACTTTAAGGCCTAGTCATTTGCTACTGAAGCGCCAGATATGCCAGCAAGCAGGCCGAGTAATAAATAATGGCTGCGAAGAGCCAAGAAAGATAGAGAGAGCAAAATATGCAATCAAAAATATCGCACCCAAATGATTTTTGCGTAATAAAACTGAAATGGAAAATACAGTCTGCAAATGTTAGAAACTTCTTTCTTTTTTTAAGCAGCCTTGAATTCTTCAGATTTTCATAAATTTTTTTTTTTAATATTTTTTCTTAACTCTCCTTTGCGCTGTGCTAAAGTATAAATTTTATTTCTATAATTTTCCACCGAAGATTATGAAAAGAGTACACAAATTGGCATTATTTATGCATTCGGTTGGCTGGTATCCTGCTCGCACCAACAATAAATTCTAATAAAACGCTGTGCGCTAAGCAACGCAAATAAAAGGCAATAAAAAGCATACCTTCGGGCTTAGCTGATTTGCTTATATTAATGCCAACGATTGAAAGTATTTAGGCCAGATATTGTGGTTTTCTTAAACTGAGAGCACAAAAAGTCTATAAATAAAGTCTATAAATAAAAAAAGTCTATAGATAAAGTTTTCTTTTTTTTAATATTTTTTTAGCATACTTTTAGGGTTTGTTAGGAAGAATTAATTATAAGTTTTATTTCGGTTGTATTCAACATTACAAAATTAATGCTGTGTATTGATTAGCAACTATAATAAAGCACATTTTTAAAGCATACATTTAGGGGCAGCAAAAGTACAGGTATACTTTTGGGAATAGCTATTACAATGGAAATATACCACATCTGAACAAACAAATAATGGGAATATTTTGATTCTGCGAGCCACGTTATTTGATTAGTGTTCTTTTTTTTAAGTTGCAGTCCAGCAATTTTAAGCAAAACTTGGTGGGAATTAAGGAATTCGAAATACCCGCATAAAAAACTTTGTTAAAATTTATTTATTGGTAAAACCTATTTACGGTAGGACATAAAAATATACACTTTAATGCTGTTTTAAAAACCGAATTTTGATATATTTTTCTATTTTATTTCTTTCCAGCAGAAACAGGAAACATGTAACAACCCGATTACTTTGGCCGCTAAAAACAACTTAAACGAAACGAAACATATCACGTGTATGAATTTATATATTTACAACAATTCAACTATAAATCGGGGGGTTTTCATTTATTATTATTATTATTGAAATATCATATTTCGAAACAAAATCAAAAGAAATAAATTATTAAAAGTTGGAAATTGGAAATCATTTCGCTTGCCTGCTCACAAAAACAAAGCAAAAGGAAGTTCGACAACAATAAAATTAATTTAAATTTATTTTATAAAAGCGAAGCGAACCGAACCGGATATTGTGGCGCATAAAATTAAACACAAGAAACAATAAAAATAATCTCTTAGTTTGCAGTTTGTGTATGTGTGCGTCTGTGTTAAAATGTTAGTGACATGTTCTTAAATGTTTTCTTAGTGTAAACGAAGAGGTTGTCGTTGTAACACATAAACAACAACAATTCTCCATTTAACTAACAACAATAACAAAAGAGAAAGAGAATTGAAACTTATTGCTTTTGTTTTCGTTTCATTCACTTTTTCTCTACTTTATAAAATTTGAAAAGAATTTTTCCGGTTTAATTAATTTAATTTAATTTTTTTCAAGAGCCAAAAAGAGGGAGAAAAATTTAATTTTCAATATCTTCCCTGACATTTTCTTCTGTTATTCCTTTTAAAATTAAATACAAAAGAAATAATTGTGTTAAAAATAAGAGAATTTAATTCAACATGTCGTTGCTGATGTGGCGTCTAACTTGGCCACTTTTTATAGCCATCATGCTGTTAGCGGTCAATGTCAAGGCCATTGATTTAAGCCGTCTCTATGGTCACAATATGGTGCAGAAGAGAAGCGGTAAGTGACTGATTTAAAAGTGAATAATTTAAAGTTGCTAAAAAGGATTAAGTTAATGAAAAAGGATGGCAAAGGACATTTTGGTAAAATTTTATTTTGAGACTTGTTGTATTGAAAAGTTCAATGAGAAAAACATTAAAAGAATTTATAAAAAATTTAATTTAAGAAACTAAAAGAGACTATTTTAAGAAAATCGAACTGAAGAGCTGAAAATAAGTTTTAAAAAACCTTAAAACAATAATTAAATTATATAATTTGTATGATATAAAAAGTACTTTTTTCAAAAAGTACTTTTCAAAACGTACTTTTTTCAAAAAGTACTTTCGAAACGTACTTTTTTCAATAGGCACTTGTTTTATAAGGTAATTTTTTCAAAAGGTACTTTTTTCATTAAGTACTTTTTTCATAAAGAACTTTTTTTAAGGTTCTAATATCAACAGGAACTTTTTTCAACAGGCACTTAAAAAAAAAAGTTTGTAAAAAGTAATTATTTAGAAGCAATTTTTTTTCAAAAGGTACTTTTTAACAAGCATTTTTTCATAAAACTGTTTTTAAAAATTACTTTTTTCAAACCGCACTTTTCTATAAGGTACTTTTTCAAAATGTACTTTTTTCATAAAGTACTTGTTTTGTAAAGCTTCTGATAACAAACGGAACTTTTTTCAAGAGGCGCTTTTTTTTAAATAATTTTTTTTAAAAGTAATTTTTGTAAAAAATTAATTTTCTTAAAAGGTACTTTTTAACAAGCACTTTTTTCATAAAACTGTTTTTAAAATATTACTTTTTTCAAGAGCAACTTTTTAAAACGCATTTTTCAAAAGGAGATTTTTTAAAAAGTACTTTTTTCTAAAGATTTTGATTTCAAACAGTACTTTTTCAAAAGGTACTTTTTTAAAATAGTTTTATAAAAATTATTTTTCCAAAAGTAATTTTTTCAAAAGGTAGTTTTTAACAGACACCCTTTTCGAAAGACACTTTTTGGAAAATTGCTTTTTTCAAGAAGAACTTAATTTAAAAGTACTTTTTAAAAACCACCTTTTTTATAAGGTACTTTTTTGATGCTTTCATTTCAAAAGGGACTTTTTTCGAAAAACTACTACTGCCAATCACCACGTTTATTTAAAAAGAATTTCTTGCAAGGAATTTTTGTTTTCAAAAAGCCACTTTTTTAAAAGGTACTTTCTTTAAGAGGTACCTTTTTGAAAAGGATTTTTGTTAAAATAACTTTTGTAAAAGTAATTTTTCCGAAAGATACTTTTTAGCAAGTACTCTTTTCAACAGGCATTTTTTGGAAAATTACTTTTTTCAAGATTAATTATTTAAAAAAGTACTTTTTCCAAAATGCACTTTTTTCACAAGGTACTTTTTTAATGTTCTTATTTAAAAAGGAACTTTTCTCGAATAATTACTATTCCCATTCAGTATGTTTATTTATAAAAAATTTTTTCAAAGGGAATTTTTTTCAAAAAGCCACTTTTTTAAAAGGTACTTTCTTTAAGAGGTACCTTTTTGAAAAGAATTTTTGTTAAAATAACTTTTGTAAAAGTAATTTTTCCGAAAGATACTTTTTAACAAGTACTCTTTTCAACAGGCATTTTTTGGAAAATTACTTTTTTCAAGATAAATTATTTAAAAAAGTACTTTTTCCAAAATGCACTTTTTTCACAAGGTACTTTTTTAATGTTCTTATTTGAAAAGGAACTTTTTTCGAATAATTACTATTCCCATTCAGTATGTTTATTTATAAAGAATTTTTTCAAAGGGAATTTTTTTCAAAAGGTACTGTCTCAAGCGATACTTTTTCAATAAGTACTTTTATTCAAAAAAGGTACTCTTACGAACAGCAACTTCACCCGTTTGAAAGAAAATTAGCTTTTCTGCTTTCTCTGGCCTAGAGGATATTTAGCTGCCGTGGAAGTAATTTACGTTTAAAAAAATGTGATGCATGTTCTCATCTTCTCGTAGCGTGTAACTATTTTTACACGCTTTTGAAATACTTTAAATTGAAAATAATGAATAAACACTCTTTAAGAATATACAATTAAGCAGTTAAACATTAATTTTAAATAAAATAATATTCAAAAATAACGAGCTAAAATACCAGTTTTATTTAAAAAAGCCTGGGCACTCTATTTCTATTACAATAATACTTGTATTGTGGTCTATTTTTATTTTATTATTTTAAAATTTATTTTAAACTTTTCCAATTCTATATTTTTAAAAGCGTGTTTTTCTAACTTTTTTTAAATATTATTTATGTATTTTTAAACCAAAAAGGATCTACTGTAAATTATCTATGAGAACTACAGCCAACGTGTTGTTACCTTTTGCCTTTTTTTTCAATTTAAAAAAAAGTGATACAAACCATAAGCGGCTCAAATAACTCAGAATATTAAATGACCGTTTAAAATAAGATTAAGAAGGAACATAAAACCAGGATATATAACAAAATGTAGCCCGATTATTAGCATCCCACAGACATGTACTGCTACTTAAGGATAAAATAAAGTTTATCTCTGAAGTGTCTTTGCACTGGCAAATCCAACGGGTCCTACCTTAAGACATTTATAATATCGTACAAATGCCCTCGTACGAGTGCAGAAGTACTACAAAGTGGATACGAAAATGCTTTTGACACATTTGCGTCCTCATGAGAGCAAAGAAAACTACACCAAAACGTAGACGTCATTATCATTCTAGACTACTCCTGCCCCCGCCCCTGCCCCTGCCGTTGGCTGTCAGCAACAATCTGCCGAACACAAGTCCACTTTATCACACAGAATTTTAATATTTAAGTTTATTTAGTTATTTAGTTATTCTTTCCTTTTTCTCTCCACTTCCAAGTCCTGCCAGTAATTTGAGAAACGACCTTTTCTCTGTTTATTGTGTTGGGTGTGAGCTTAGGAGGCATGAGGCAAATTAGCATAAGGATTTTAGTGCGGCAGGTATGATTAAGTTGCATATAATTTATCATATAATTTTGTGTGCAAAGTCCTTTGCAAGGATATAAATAGAATAGGTTGGAAAGAACGAAATTTCCATACTAAACCAGAGCAGGAACAAACAGAGTATTAAATAGAAAATTACTAAATATAAAATAAAGAAATTTAATATAAAAGAGAAGTTCCCATTTTTCTTAAATATCTTTTTCAAAGAAACGCACAAATTAAAGGAAGTAGTAATTAAGCAGAGTAGCAATTTTCTTATAAAAATAAAAATAAATAAAGACTATTAAGTACATCAAATTAATGGACAGAAGTGGGGATAACAAATTTAATATTTTTTATCTCTATTTATTACTGAGAAATATGTGCAAAAGTAAATTGAAGCTGGAACCACGTCTAATTGTTAAAATACAAATGCAACTACAATTTCCTCCTTTTTAAAATTAGAGACAATAAATTTAATTAATTCATTAATTAAAAGTACTTGTTTCAAATTTTCTTGATTCTAAAAGCTACTCTTCAAAAAGTACCTTTTTACATAACAGCGTTTATCAAAAAGTTGAAAGGACTTTTTGAAAGGGATATTTTCATCAATAAGTTTATTTCGAAATGGTACTTTTATAGGTACTTTTTTTTTAATAGATACTGTTTTCAAAATATTTCTTATTTTTGTTTAGTTAAAAGGAACTTTTTCAAGAATATTTAAACACATTTTCTTCCAAAAAGGAAGTTGTTTTCAAGCAGTATTAATTTCCCTCATATGGTACTTTTTTCAAAATATATATATTTTTTTAAGGTACCAAATCGAAAAATTATTTTTAAAAAGGTATTCTTTTAAAAGATAAATTTTTCAAGAAGTCCTTTTTAATTATATATTAAAAATATGTTTTTAACAAAGACTTTTTTTTTTATAAGTAAACAAAGTATTTTTTGCACAAGGAACTTTTTCAAAAGGTACTTTTTTTAAAAAGTGCTTTTTTCAAAAGGTACTTACTTTTGCAAAATGCAATATTTTAAAAAGAACTTTTCCTCAAAAAATTCTTTTTAAAAAAGTACTTTTTTCAAAAGGTACATTTTAACAAGTACATTTTCAAAAAGTTGGTAGCTTGAAATATATAATTTAAAAAACAGTTTTCCAAAAGCTGCTGTTTACAAAAATAAATTTTTTAAAGATAGTTTTAAAATGGTACTTTTTTTTATCAAAAAGGTAAATTTTTGCCAAGTACGTTTTTCAAATAATACTTTTTTTTTTAAATAAGTACTTTTTTCAAAAGGTACATTTTAAAAAGTACTTTTTCAAAAAGTTGCTAGCTTGAAATATATAATTTAAAAAACAGTTTTCCAAAAGGTGCTGTTTACAAAAATAAATTTTTTAAAGATAGTTTTAAAATGGTACTTTTTTTTTATCAAAAAGGTAAATTTTTGCAAAGTAATTTTTTCAAATAATACTTTTTTTCAAATAAGTACTTTCCGTGACAGAAATATTTCAAAAATTTACTTTTTTAAGAAGGTGCTTCTGAAAATATTACCCTTTCATGATTTTCCAAAAGTACCTTTTTCATTAGTAAATTTTTTTAAAAGATAATATTTTTTAAAGCTTTTGATTTTTAAAAGAAACAGCTACTATTGTACTCGTTTATGCGAAAGTAATTTTTTCAAAAAGAATTTTTCAAAAATAATTTTTTTCAAAAGACTCCTTTTCAAAAAGTAATTTTTTGAAAAGGTGGTGGCTAAAAAAATATAAATATATTTCCAAAAGGTGTTGTTAAAAAGAAATACATCTTTGAAAAGTTACTGTTTTAAAAAAGTACTTTTCTCAAAAATTTACATTTTTGAAGAGTACTTTTCTTCAAAAGACACTTATTAAAAAGTACTTTAAGAAATACTTTTCGTAACAGTAAGAACATACTCCTGAAAATAGTACTTTTTCAAAAGCTAATTTTCCCAAAGTACTTTTTAAAAAAGTAAATTTTTGTTTAATATAATATTTTTAAAGCCTCTGATTTTTAAAAAGAACAGCTTCTATTCTCAATAAGATGGAATTTCCGTTATTATTTATCAACATTTTCCATCACGTTTCTGCTGCTTTTATTCAACTCAACAGTCGTGTACACAACCACTTTCAATTCTACTCTCTCGCTCTCACACTCACACGACCCCACACAAGAGCTAAACAGTTTTAATTAGAAGATGTTGTTGTTAAATGAAGAGTGGAACAAACACACACAATCGTTTCATGTCATTTGACCACTGACACGTGGAAGCTAATGGAGCTGAAAATTGGAGAGCCGGTCTTGTTATTTTCCTTAGAGAATGCCAAATGACAAAGTGCGGCCAAGTTACAATTAATACTCGTACAAAAGTTTGGCAAAGGCTTTTAAGATTTTAGGTTCAATTTCTTGTGCTCCAAATTACTTTGAATGAAATAGAAAACAAAGAGAAAAAAATAAAACTTCTCCAGCGTATTCCAGTTCGATGCTGGTGAAGATTATTAAATAGCAATTCATTTCTAAACTTCACGAATTCGGCTAAGCCAAATAGCTACGCTAGAAAAGCCCGTGATTGTTTTTTATGTTGTTATTCAATTCGAGGACATAAAGCAATAATAACCATTAACGAAGTTGTAAATTTAGCACGTCATAAATGGCGTAAAACTTTTATTAGTCGTAAAAGTTTAGGAGTTGTACGAGTGTTATTATTAACAAACTTTTTCACACTTGTCTTAAAGGTGACTAGTTTTGTGTCTACTATTTTCGTTTAAAGTCGAAATCTCAAACCTTCTGACCCCAAGGATTCTAAAAACTTTTTTTTTAATATAAAATACTTATGTAACGAGCAAATATTTAATTAAATAATATTTTCATACAGCTTTATTAATTTTTGAGATATATTATAGATCCTGCAACTGCAGTTCTTTTTATTGTATTTAGAATTCTAATTGTACATAAATTTAATCACATTCTTTGATGTCTCATGCTATTGTGACCAACTGTTCTCATTTGGAATATATGTCCACAGTTTAAAAAATACTAAAGTTCAGCGATGCATATGACATATTTTAAGACGTTCTAATTGTTTTGCCAAAAAAATTACCAGCTGTTCCCACTTTGACAAACTGTTCCCACACTTAAAAAATAGCTAATAATTTTCTTCAAGTTCGTTTTAGATATTGAACTTGTTTAAACCGCTATATTTCCTATTTCTTTTTTTATATCCAACTGTTCCTACCTGAACTGAGCTCCTTTCTAGAAAATTTGTAAAATTAAACTGAAGTTATCGCACGTCTCATAAATTTTTCCTTCATTGATTTAAAAGCTATTCTAGCTGAAACAACTATTCCAGTAAAAAAACCATTCCCATTTCAACAACAATGGGAACATATCTTAAAAAAAAGCGTTTTCCACTGGAATAGCACTTCCTATTAAAACGATCCTTCCCACTTCAATGCATCTGCCCATTGAAACGACCCTTCCCATTCAAACAACTGCTCTCATTAAATCTCCTCTTACTAAAACGACACTTCTCATTGAAGGAACACTTCCCATCAAAGCACACCTTCCCATGAAAATAACTCTTCCCGTTAAGCAATTCTTCCCATTGAAATGGCCCTTCCCATTGAAACAACTTTTCGTATTAAGTAACTGTTCCTATTGAAAATACTATTGCCACTGCATATTTTTCCACTGATATAGATTTTCCCATTGAAACAACTCTTCCTATTGAATTAACTCTTCCCATTAAAAAAAAACTCTTCCAATTGAACTTTTTTCACAGTAAACAACACTTTCGCATTGAAACAAGGCTTCCAATTGAATCAACCCCTCCCATGAAAACAACACTTCCCAGTAAGCAGTTCTTCCCATTGAAACAACTCTTCCCATTGAATATTTTTCCACTGATATAGCTTTACCCATTGATGAAAAACTTCCCATTGCAGAAACTCTTCCCGTTCAGCAATTTTTTCCATTGAAAAAACAAACACTTCCCATTGTTATAACTCTTCCCATTGAAATGGCCCTTCCCATTGAAACAACTTTTCGTATTAAGTAACTGTTCCTATTGAAAATACTATTGCCACTGCATATTTTTCCACTGATATAGATTTTCCCATTGAAACAACTCTTCCTATTGAATTAACTCTTCCCATTTAAAAAAACTCTTCCAATTGAACTTTTTTCACGGTAAACAACACTTTCGCATTGAAACAAGGCTTCCAATTGAATCAACCCCTCCCATGAAAACAACTCTTCCCAGTAAGCAATTCTTCCCATTGAAACAACTCTTGCCATTGAATATTTTTCCACTGAAATAGCTTTTACCATTGATACAACACTCCCCATTGCTGGAGCAATTCTTCCCCTTGAAACGGTTCTTTCCATTGAAAAAACACTTCCCATTGCAATAACTGTTCCTATTGAAGTAACTCTACCTAGTGAAACAATTCTTCCCATTGAAATTTTTTCAAATTAAACAACTCTATCCATTGAAAAAAACACTTCCCATTGTAAAAAGTCTTCCCACTGAAACAACTCTTGCCATTGAATATTTTTCCACGGAAATAGCTTTTGCCATTGCAACAACTCTTCCTATTGAATTAACTCTTCCCATTAAAACAACCCTTGAAAAACAAATCTTCCTATTAAACAATTCTTTCCGTTGATGAAACATTTTCCATTGAAATAACTCTTCACTTCAAAACTCTTCCCAATAAAACAACTCTTTCTATGAAAATATTCTCATAAACACAACCCTTCCCATTAAAACAGCTTATTCCACTGAATCAACTTTTCCTTATTGAAATAGTACTACTCGTAAATTAAGATTTTGTTTCTTGAAATTTCTATGAAAACTGCAGCATATAAATTTAATTCGTGCTCGGTTTGAAACCCTCCTCATCTTTAAAAAAAAATTTTATATTTTTAATTTTCAGATTGTAAAACTGAACACGAAAGAAAAAATTCTATAAATAAATTTCTGTTTGATTGCAGTCTATTTCATTTTTGGTAGCACTTAATTAAAAAGGATTCATTCAGTGTATCCTTGATTTTTCTTTGGCCTTTTTTTTGCTTATAAAAAAAAATAAACTGGCAAACCAAAACGTTGGGCGTATATTGGCAGCAGGTTTTTTTTTTTTTTTGCCCAACCAGCAATAAAAATATTAACTGCATGTCGTTACTTTTTGGCGTGTTTCAATAGAAAATGCAACAGTTGGCAAAAATTTTACCCAAAAGTCGTTAAGAGAAGTTGTAAACGCTTGAAGAAATAAGAGGGAGAGGTTTGGAAAATCAGGTTAAAAGAAAAAAGTTAATTCTTTTACTTAAAATTGTAATTAAAATTCGTGAAGAATTTCTTTAAATTATGTTAATTCGCATTTCCCTTCAATTACAATTCGTAATTGTTTCATTAAGGAACGCTTTTTTTAATTGCACTCCAACTGTAATTATTTCTGTTTATGTGCCAATTTCCTACTTTAAGGAAATAGTAACACCCTAAACTGTACCCACTTAAATATTTAAGCTGCTCACCACCACCACCACCACCACTACCAGCGCAATGTTGTTCACAACAATCTCTGGTGCCAACCACGTAAGAACAGCAACGGAAATCTGGCAATTTTTCGTTTCCACTTTTTATGGCAGACGAAAGTCTTGCAAGAAAAAATTACTGCTGAAAAGCCAACAAAGAGGAAAAAGAGAAGGATAAATTATAAAAAAAAAACTTAAAAAAGTAGCAATTTAATGGAATTACGTGTTTGTGTGCTGATTTCAAACTTTTTGCCATAATCCGCAAAATTTGTTGCCGCTGTATTGGTGAAAAAAAATTGCTGCAAAACGTACCAGAAACATTAAAATTCTGTATTGCAAATTTTAGAGCACCAACACATTGACTCTTTTTTTTCCCAAAAAAAAAATAAGAAAAAAACCCAACCGCTCTTTCCATTATCGCTTTTTAAAATTTATGCAAAATTTATGTTTCCTCTTCCATGATTTTAATAAATAAAAACATGTCGATTTTTAATGTCTTTTCTAGTGTGTGTGTGTGTGTTTGTTTTCAGCATAAACTTTTAAAGAAATCCTGCTTTTTTTTACAATATATTTTATAAATAAGTGCTGCATTACAAATGTGCCCGCATTTGGGGCCGTGCAGCAGGCGCTTCGTGCTTTAAATGTGAAACAAAAAACAACCGCAAAAATTTTGCCAACGCAAACAATCGCAGGCAATCGCATTTGGAATCTCAATACGTTTAATGACTTCATTTTGTAGGTCATCTTTTAGTGTGTACGTGTTTCCCAGTTTATTTTCATTTTTTTCTTATTGTTGTTGTCGTAGAATTTTAAATTGGTTTGGCAAACATATATTTTTGTTGTTGTTGTTCTTGTAGAATTTTATTTAGTTGGGTTGTGCAATAAAATGTTTTTAAATAGTTTAGAGTTTATAAATAATTTTTATGGGAAGTTTGTAAACTTTTATATATAACAAAATTTATAGGAAATTTTAATAAAAATAGTAACGATACGAGGCATGTTCAAAAGGTAAATGCAATTTTGAAATCTACGTTTTGATACCCTTCAGCTTTTGTGGAGCGGTTTTCTCATTCCGTTTATAATTTCCACAATATTTACATGCGACGCCTAAAAGTATGTCGCATATTCCGGTTTCTTATGAATACAGCAATAAAAACACAATAACCACAGCAGGCTACACGAACACCGACTACAAAAGCCGTTGGCTACAATTGTCGCCTCGTAGTATTTAATTATTTTTAGAACGACACCACCAAATCAATAACCATTTGTTGTTGTTTGTAGTAGAGTTCTCTTCAAACGCCAGTGTAGCCGCTTTCATATATTTGATACTCTAAAATAGTGTTACTCCAATAAAATATATTTAAAGTCTATAGTATATGACAAGAAATAATTTCATTAGCTTGGAAATTTATTTTGTTGTTTCTTTTTGTATAATAAAACAGTATCTTTTCAAGTTTACAATAATTGAATTTATTTATATTAAGCTGGCAACATTGCATCTACTCATTGTCGCTCACCAAAATAGAAATTAGTTTAATTTGGCTACAACCGCAAAAACAGCAGGGACAACAACCAGTAGCCGTGTTGTCTGTAGTAGTAAATATAAACATTCATATTCAAGCACATGTATTCTATTTTTGACAAGTTGTAGTCTGTAGCCTGCTGTCGTTGTTGTGTTTAATGCCCAAACGATTTTCGTGAAATCGAGAAATCGTTAAGACACATTATTTGAACTGCTTTTGAAAACTTAATTTAATTCTATTGCACAAAATTTGAAGGAAATTTTCGGACTTAATATTTTTGCAAACAGCAGGAAACCCCGGGGTACGGAAAACACTTTGTATTCCCATGAAAACTAAATGGCGAGATCGACGACCAAAAAAAAAAACTTGATTGTATCGATATTTATTGCTAAATAAAATTAAATTCCGAAGCGCCAAAGTAATTTCAGTTCAGAAAGACACGATAAATATTCCATATATAAACAAGTGTTACCATCGGCTTGAAACACTTCTCGTATTCTTTTCCGTAACAAAATTGATGCAAATAGAAACTGTTATCACATCCATCTAACACGGGGTAACAAATAGGAGTACATACGAGTGTTGATGACGAGAGTGCAGTGGCCTTCGAAAACAGCTCTACTGCTGTGCTATGGAAATTGAATACTTTAAATTGATGTTGAGTTTCTGTTATTCTTTAGAACATTTATTATGTCTTTTTGCATTAAAAACACTTTGCGTGCAATTATTGTTACGCCCTCTCTAGCACATGCTAGAGTCAATGGCTGTCGACAGGGTTCAGCGAGTAAAGATCGGCCTAGGTCCTTGATAGAGCAAATATTTAAAAAAAAATTATATTATAATAAACAAATGGGACGTGGAGCAAATAATCAGAAGGATTTAAAAATTCAAAGTGTTCTACCATCATAGTAAACATTTTTCCAATTAAAAATTTTTACAAATAAGAATTTTTAACTCTTTCAACTAAACCATTTAATAAACGGTGATAAGTGAAAGTTTTCATGAATACCGATGACGCATTTGTAGCGGCTCGCGAAAACAACTGATTTGCTATGCTGTGCAACTTTAATATTTAAAATTTCATTTTAACTTAACAGAATATATTAGAAGAAACAATTTAGAAAAAAAGAACACGGCGAAAATAATCAAACGCCAAGAAACAGAATCGAAGTGTGTTACCATCGAGAGTTCATACAATTCTCGTATTCTATTTCATAGTAGAAATTTTTATAAATAAAAACCCTTATTACATTCAACTAAGCCATGCACTATGAGGTGATAATTAAAAATATACATCAGTATTGTTCATGAAAGTGTAGCGGCTTGCGAAAACATTTATTCTGCTCTGCTGTGCAACTTGGGTATTAAAAATTTGCTTGTAACTTAACGGAAAATATTGGAATAAATAATTCAAAACATGACGAAAATAATCACACACCAACATACGGTTTGAAATGTGTTGCCATTGATTTGGTGTTCATACAATTCTCGTATTCTATTTCATAGTAAAAATGCGTTTAAATAAACACTTTTATCGCACTCAACTGAGCCAAGCATTATGTGATGCTAGTTAAAAATATACATCGGTATTGATCATGAAAGTGTGGCGGCTTTCGAAAACAGCTGTTCTGCTCTACTGTGTAAAGTTGTATAATTAAATTGATCTTGATTTTCTCTTGTTGCTCGGCCTATTATCATGTCTTTCAAAAAATAATAGGACGACTTTCAGACTATAAAATTTAAAAAAAAAATTATATATCTCAAAAACAATTTTCATCAAAATAATTTTTAGTTTTTAATTTACAAAAAAATTTATATTTAAAGTCAAAACATGATGATTCATGTTGAGACATGCTTGTCCCACGATGTCACTAAATAGAGTTCTGCAGCACAAAGTCCCTTTAAACAAAATAAGTTTTAATTTTTTGTTATTTCCTATTTAATTCTTCGACAAAATGGTATCGACAGACGTGGTGGGACTGACAATCCACTATGGCACAAATAGAAATCTAAACGACCTACCCGTTGCAAACTAAATGACAACAATTGTTGCTGAAAATGCTCGATTAGAAAGTTAAAATACAATTAATTTTCGGTTGTCATGCAAAATCGAATTGATTATTTGCTACGAAATTGTTTTCTGTGCGCCACCTGCAAACGCGCTGTTAATTTTATTTCACTTGACTTGACAACAAAAGGAACTAAATTTTGAAGCCGCTTAATGAGATTGAAGCTCAATACACAACAACAACAGCAACAAAGTGTTCTTTGTTGTGCGAACAAAGAAAATTTGCTGAAAAGGATAATGACAGGATATGAGATCAGATAACAATTCATTGAAATGCTGATGCGGGCGGCAGCCTTAAAGTTTAATTTGCTTTTGAAGGCACAACAACTTTAATATGAAACAGGAAAATGTTGCATATTTCTCAGGTCCTCAGACTGTTGCATACTTTCTGGCTTAATTAAAGTAAAAGCTCGCAGCTACCAACACCAAAACAAATATGTATGTTTGCAGTTTTCCCTCCCCGAATATTTATGCGTGAGTGAAGCTGAATACCACTGCATACGCTTTGGGCGGGAGGGGGGGTTGAAATGCTCCCACTTGTCCTGCTGTTATTTATTGCTGCATGTTCGTGCATAAAATATCATGGCTCGCTGCCAACAGAAAACACATGCGAACAAATTTATTTATTTTTAATTCAACTACTCATATAAATAACACGCACACAGGCGCGCATTTCCAATTGTGCATGTATATGTTGGGAAAAATTTATTGATTTTAAATCAGGTGTATTTTAATGGAGCTATTGTGCGTCTGAGTTTTATTGCAGACTTTTTTATAGTCTTGGGCCAAAGCGCGCTCTTTTGTTTGTGGTCAAGCGCTGCGCTTGAGGCATTTCGAAAGGATTTGTTGTTGCTTTAAACAACAACAACAACAACAACAACAACAACAGCACATTAACTATTCGTAATCATTTATTTACGGCAATAAATTAAATGGAAATCTATTATTGAAACTACACTGACATCAAGATATTGATTGAACGATACTCCAGTTAATTTTATCTTTATGGCGATTTTCATTATTAAGGAACTGGAAATGGCTTAATTGAATTAATTAATTAACAGCATTTCTTTCGCAAGAAGATCACGAACTAATTACTTTTTTCCATATATAATTTTATAGCACTCATGAGATTGTGATTTCATATAACGGGTGTATTTTTTTAGCTGCTCGATATAAATATCTCCCCAATTGATCACTTTGATATTTTTAGTAAGATTTTGGGAAAAAAGAATCAACATCAAATTAAAATTAAAGAGTTCAACAACTCCAGTTTGACAGCTGAGAATGTCAAACTAAATTGACTTTCAGTCAGATTTGATGAAACGTTTGGCCTCGTCCATTTTAATTGCAATATAGTCCTGCTAGTGGGCGACCGATTCGCGCTTCTTATAGTCTTCTCACTGATTTGACTAGTCTCGATTCAAAACGACTTTATTTAAAAAAATTATATTGATAATATTTTTTATTTAAAATTAATTTTGAATTTTGATTCCACTGCTTTTCACCCGCAAAAGAGTTATTATTCATAAATGGCAACACTTTCCCTAGAGATAAGCAACACTTCAGATAACAGATATTTAACTGCTGACATCCCTGCCAGACCGTCAGTTTCGAAAACACCAAATGAATGGTTGATTGTGTTCTTTTCTCGAAAAGATGTTGCACTTTTTGCACTTTTTATTGAAAAATTGCAACTTAATGTCCGAACGACATTTCAAATTTATTAAAATTAATTCTAACAACACTAAAAATATTCTACATATTCCACTTCTAAAGAAATTTGTATCTAATACAAATTAATATATCAAATTGTAAAAAAAATCAACGGAATTAAAATTGTTTATAGTGTGCCCCTTTGAAAAAAATGCAACATCTTAATCCAATGATTTATAAAATGGATCTACTTTTAAAATTGTTTATTGTGTTCTCTTCTCGAAAACATGTTGAATTTTTTGCACCTTTTAGTGGAAATTGCAATATTACGTTGTTTGGAATACGTAAATTTATTGGAAATAAGTTTTAAGAAAATGAAAATATTTTTAATATGACACTCTTAACGGCAAAATTTTTTATTGTTAACTTTTCTCGAAAAATATGTAAATTTTTTGTGGAAAATAAATTTTAAGAATGTGAGAATATTCTAAATATTTCACAATTTTACGAAATTCGTATTTAATACAATAAAAAATATTACATTATATAAAAAATTGTTCATTGAGCTCTTTTCTCGAAAAATATGCAACATTTTTTACACTTTTTCATGAAAAATTGCAATAATTTTTAATTAATCGTTTGGAAAATGTAAATCTATTTGGAATAATTCCTACGAACATAACAATATCAAAAATTATTATAAAAAATGAAATTTTATAAAAAACCGACTGATTTATGAAATTAATTTCTCTTTTAACATAGTTTATTGTGTTCTTTTCTGAAAAAATGCAAAATTATTCGCACTTTTTAATTAAAATTGAAATATTGTTAAATTTATTAAAATAAATTTTTCCGAAAATTAATATATTCTATATAATCCACTCTTAACGAAATTTGCATTTAATAAATAATTAAAATATGGAATTGTATAAACAACCAACTGAATTAAAATTGTTTATTGTGTGCCTTTCGGAAAAACTGCAACATTTTAATCTAATCATTTATAAATTGGATTTGCTATTAAATTGTTTATTGTGTTCTTTTCTGGAAAAAATGCAAAAATTTTTGCACTTTTTTATGGAAAATAAGTTTTGAGAAAATGAAAATATTTTTAATAATCCCCCCTCTTAACGAAACTCGCATTTAATACAAATTTAAAAATTTTATTATATAAAAAACCAATTTAATTTTTTAGATGATTTTCTCTGTTCATATTATGTTCTCTTGTGGAAAAAATGCAAGTTTTCCTACACTTTTTAATGAAAAATTGTTTGGAAAGTGTGAATCTATTTGAACTAATTCTTAAGAACATAAATATATTAAAAATTATTGTAAAACAATTAAATTTTATAAAAAAAACCCGACTGATTTATGAAATGAATTTCGCTTTTAATACTGTTTAAAGTGTGTCTTTTCGATTCTGTATGTTCCACTCTTAACGAAATTCGTATTAAATTTTATAAGATATCGACTGATTTATCAAATGAATTTCTATTTCAACATTGTGTTCTTTTCTGGAAAAATGCTAAAATGTTTGCACTTTTTAATAGAAAATTGAAGTATTATATCGTTTGATATATGTAAATTTATGAGAAATGGTTTTTAAGAAAATTAAAATACTTTAAATATTCCACTCTTGACGAAATTCGTATTTAATACAAATTTAAAAACTTTATTGCATAAAAAATCAACTGAATTTTTGAGATGAGTTTTTTTTAAAATATTGTTTATTGTGTTATTGTGGAAAAAGTGCAAATTTTTTTGCACTTTTTAATAGAAAATCGGAGTATTACATCATTTGATTTGAAATTTATTAGAATTAATTTTTAAAAGAAAATTTAAATATTCGAAATATTCCACTTTTAACGAAATTCGTATTCAATAGAAATTAAAAATAAAATTTATTAAAAAATCAATTTATTTATTAAAAGAATTTCCTTTTAATAACTCCATCTAACTGCACTTTTTAATGGAAAAGAATTTTAAAAATTCTACATGTTTTCTGGAAAAAAGTATCACAATGACTTTGTATTCTACCGCATAAAAAATAATTGTCGCTTTTCAAATGTCACAGCACAGTATAATTATTTTATTTGTCAAACATCGTTTGATACGTTAAACAAACTGTTAATTAATTATTTCAGTGCAAAATGTTTACAGCTAAAATGATAATAATGAAATCAAATTAAAACCTGTCAGAAAGCGAAAAGCAACAATTAATTAAAACCTCTATTTTCTAGTTAAGAATAGTTTCATTTTCATGCAACATTTTGTGGCTGACGAGTCATTAAATGCCACCGCAAAGAATAATAAATTGATAATGCAAGCCTTTTGTTAAACACTAAACAGTTGTAGAGTAATTAAAAGCAATTAAGGACCTCAATTAGGACTTGTTTTTCCCCCTCCTATTTCAGTCGCTTTTTACTTCTATTCAAATAAAAATTGTTATCTGATTTTTTGCCAACTTCAAAGTTGTCAAACTATAACAAAAAATTAAAAAAAAAATATGTTCAATTTTGCAATTTTTCTGCACGTAAACGAACTTTTGCATTTCCAGCGAATTTATTGAGAAGATTTTTTTGCACACGGTTTTTCATCTCTAGAAAAAAATATTCAACCATTCCAGCGGTTGCTGACAAGCACAGCAATTTATGGTTTTAAATTTGTTATTTTTCTTTTAGCAAACAGCTTGCAAGAACATGCTTCTGCATGTCCTCACAATGGGGGTGATACAAAAAAATTTCTTTTATAAATTGTTTCTTAAGTTTTTTAGTTCTTGTCGCTTTGCAGTCTCAAGCAATTCGCCAGTCACAATGAAACATTAAAAAATGTTGAACTTGTGATAAAGGGGGCTGTTTGCCTGCTTGTGAATTTTATTTTTCCCCTATAGATGTCAATGCAAGTGGAACAACTAAATGAATTTATCTCAAAGAAATTTTTTTTGCTGAATTTTTTATTAATTTGTATATTCACAAATTTATCAAATAACCCTCGTACATCTAAAGTGGTATTTTATGTAAATATTTGTACCTGATTTAAGAATTTCGTTTGACATCAAGAAATGCGTTTTCTTGGGGTTTTCTGCTGCTCTGAAATGAAAAAAGAAAATGAAATTTTAAGAAGATCAAAATCCAATTATCTTTATAGTTGTTGTAAAATAGAAAGAATCTCAATAAATTTTGAAAAACTCGACTGATTTATGAAATAAATGTCTCTTTTAAAATTGTTTATTGTGTTCTTTTCTGGAAAAAATGCACAATTTTTTGCACTTTTAAGTGGAAATTGGCATTATTACGTTGTTTGAAATATGTAAATAAAATAAATAATAAATAAAATATGTAAGAAAATTAAAATATTCTAAATATTCCACTCTTAACGAAAAAATTGTTTGTTGTAACTTTTTCTCGAAAATATTAAAATATTTTTAACTTTTTATGGAACATAAATTTTAAGAATATGAAAATATTTCACCCTTAACGAAACTCGTATTTAATACAATTAAAAAATTTATATTAAAAAACTGTTCATTGTGCTCTTTTCTCGAAAAATATGCAACATTTTTTACACTTTTTAATTAAGAATTGCAATAATTTTTTATTAATTGTTTGGAAATTGTAAATCTATTTGGAATAATTCCTACCAACATAAAAATATTGAAAATTATTATAAGAAAATTAAATTTTATAAAAACCCGTCTGATTTATGATTTATGAAATTTTTTATTGTGTTCTTTTCTATTCTATATGTTCCACTCTTAACGAAATTCGTATTTAACACAAAATAAAAATTAAATTATATAACAAACCAGCGATTTATAAAATGGATTTATGTTTAAAATTGCAACTCATAATATAATAAGAAATAAATTTAAATAGAAATAATAGGGGGAAGTTTTCGAATTGTATAAAAAAATAGCGTTTTCCTTTCTGAAAAATATGTAACATTTTTTTACCACTTTTTTAAAAAGTGGCAGTCTGGAAGAGTTTTAAAACTTGTATAATATTTCTTAAAGTATAATGGACTATTTTCTAGTATATTCCCTACTTTCAAATTACTTAATGTTGCCAGTTTCTATTAAAAAGTGTAAGAAATGTTGCCTTCTTTTTTAGAAAAGAACACAACATTAAAAGGTTATATATCAAATTTTGTAATTTTGTAAGCTCAAGGAAATCAAAAGCCAGGGCACATATCCCGACCTTCAATATCGATCGAATGTCCTATTCAAAAACCAAATATTCTATAAAAAGAAACATTCAATATCCAAAATACCTTTTATTAGCTGAATACTTTTGCAGCACAGTGTAATCACATTATCTCCCTGCAAACAACTATTTCACATGTGTTGAAAGAAAGCGGCAATTTGTGCATGAATAATGTTATTTTAATTAACATTCACCTCTAATTGAATGCAAATTAGTGCGAGCAAATGAGAATTTACAACAGGATTTAGTGGCAGCGAAAATGCATTTCAATATGCAAATCATTTATGCGAACATTGTCAATAATTATTGTTGCAACATCATGCTGAATATTTTATGAGCATTTTGTTGAATTTAACTCGGTTGGTTGTAGAGAGAAGACCATTCGCCACTGCAAGTCGCTGAATGCAATTGTTTTAATGCAGGGATGGAAATAAAATTTTGCTTTAAATTTTAAATCAAATGAACTTTATTTTTGTCTTCTAACGAAGATAACCTTTTTAGTTTTAGTTTAATTGAGTTGAAAATATAGAAAAGTAAATAGGAAATATTTTATGTATCCTAAGTTTCAAGGGTTTGAGAATTACAAAAATAAAATAAGAAGAATCAAACGGAATCGAGTTATAGCGAAGGACATCATTCTGATATTCGATTAAATTTTATTAGATTTTTATTAGAATTTTTATATAAAAAAGAAAAACTAGCAGTAAATAAAATAACATTATTTGTTAATAAATTTTAAAATACTTTTCAAGTAACGCTCAATCAATACTGTCTTCGTCAAAGTAACGGTCATTACAATTTTCAATTATTTTTATAAACAATTTTTTTTAAATATATAAAAATGTAAATATATAAAATTTTAAAGCTTTTTCGTTATCTGACGATATCTGATAATTCACTCTACTGGAAACTGCATGAACAAGTTTCGTTCGGATATTTATAGGGTGTTTTTTATAGAGTGATACAACTTTGAATTGACATCACTGCTTTATTTGAGCACCCATTTAACAGCTGATATATGCTTTTTGTTTAGTTTGCTTTGACATTTCATTATGGATCGACTTAAACCAGAGCGACGCGTTCAAATTGTTGAAATTTTCAATCAAAATAATGGTTCTGTTCGTCAAACTTATCGTGAACTTCGTCCATTCAAAATTTTATTTTCCGAGCAAAATTGTCGCATTTAAAATGACCAGAATCCACAAGCTTTTGTTGAAACAGAGAAAATTACTGTTTGGTGCGCTTTATGGGCTGGCGGAGTCATTGGCCCATATGTCTTCAAAAACGATGATGGTCAGAATGTTACTGTTTGTGAAAATTGGTGTCCCAGATTGCGCCTTGTATGCGCCAGCCGTGACGGCCACATGTCCGAAATCATATTTAAACATTAATGTCATAAAATTTTCTATTCAATAAAGACCTTTTCATTGATATCAAATATATTTTACTATGTTTTATTATGATTTAAACTTGTATCACTCTATAAAAAACACTCTATATATAGTGGCTTTTTAATTCAAATGAAACTTTTGTGGAACATTGTTTTGAAACTAAAATGAAAAAAAATGCTCTCAAAAAGTGTTTTTCAATTCAGAAAGACATGATAATTATTCCAAAGCAGCACAGCTGTTTTCGAAGGCCGCTACACCCTCATGATCAATACTCATGTGCATCTTTATTCATTAGCCCGGTGTTAACTGGCTCAGTTGAATGTGATTACAGTTTCTAGTTGTACCAATTTTATTATGAAGAAGAATACGAGAAGTGTAACAATCCAATGGTCAAACACACAGTTGTTAAGTCTTAATTTTAAAATACTTTTTAAGTATTTTCTTAATATCTTGACTATTTTCTTTATATTCCATTTTTCTGAATTTTTTGTCTCATGTTTCTTAACACACATTTTTTTGGTTTGAACGCTTGTGCCCTTTTCCTAATTTTAAATAATATCTGTTTTAATAAACAACTGCTCAATTAGGTGAGCACACCCAATACTATAATTTATAAAACTATAAATTAAATTAAATTTTTTTAAACTTAAAACAATTATAATAAATAAATTGAAATTGTTTATCCTGAATAAAACTTTTTGCTGTGAAATTTATATTTCCTTTTTTGTTTTTGTTGTTGTATTCCCTTAAAAACGTTTCTGCTGATTTAAATTTAATGCCGCTAAATGTAAAGCCACTTTTGTGTTTGTCTTAGGGAAATGTTGCAAATGAGTGTTTACTTTCACTCGCGGCTCTGTCGCTGCTCCAGTTCTCCTCTAACAAACAGGATATTCTGGAGTTGTTTAAATTAGAATAAATTCATTTTAAGTTCTCAACAAAAATGCACTTAAGAAAGTCTATGTGCAGGTAAAGTAAATCAAATTTCTAATATTTTCCAATCACATGCGAAATTCCTTGAGTGTGTGAGTGCACACGTTTTGTCCTTAACTTGAACCGTGTGTGTGTGCGTGACGTTCAGTTCAGCGCTAAATTACAAAATATTATATTCTCTGCTCGCTTCCCTTCCCACTGCAATTTAATGCACTCCTTCACTATTTTTATTAATTTCATTTCATTTTTCTATTAGCAGACACACATGCAAAGTGTAACGAACAAAGTCCATGTGCAAAGAGACTCACGTTTCACGGATGTGTTTTAAGAACTCGTTGCCAGTAGTTGAGGCAGCAGTTCGTTTGGGTTTTAAGGTTTTCGCTTGACTTCATTAAAATGCAGGGAATGCTTCCAGGGAATTCATATTCACACACAAGCGAATGTAAGAACATGAGCGTTTACTGCAGCATACTTTTGGGCGCTTGTGTTTGTTTTCCAGCAAACATTTAGCTGCTGTTTGAGGAGCTGCAACTCATGTTACTTGCAATTTAAATTAATGTTGGCATTACAGTTACACTGTACAACAGAATCAAAGTGATCTTGAGATAATTAATTGAAAAATTAATCGATTAATCGCACAGTATTTAATCGTTTGAATACTTTCATTGTGAGAGTAATAAAATTTGAAATAAGTTTGTTTGTTGGGCGAATGATTACCTGCCGTCGAATAAAAATTAATCGGTGATTTTTCATAAAGTTTTTAAATTAATCGATTAATTTAATCGTTTTAATATTTTAATATCTATTTTCATTGTGAGAGTCATACATTTTTAAATGGTTTTTTTTATCAGGCGATTGGTTATCTGCTTTCGATTAAAGCATGGATTAAAATTAATCGATTAACTTAATCGCTTGAATACTTTAAAATTTATTTTCATTGTGAGAGCCAAAAAAGTTGAGAGTGGTTTGTTTTTTGGGCGATTGATTGTTCTCGTATCAAAGAATTTTATAAAATTTGGATGAAAGAATGGAATTAAGTTAATCGATTAATTTAATCGCTTAAATACTTTAATGTCTATTTTCATGGTGAGAGTCAAAAAAGTTAAAAGTAGCTTCTTTGTTGGTCAAATAAAAATTAATCGCAGATTTTTCGCAAAAATTTGCTGAAAAAATTGAACTAAATTAATCGACTAATCCAAACACATTTAATCGTTTTATTACTTTAATATTTACTTTCATTTTGGGAGTCATAAATTTAAAAATTTTTTTTTTATGGAGCGATTGATTATCTGCTGTTGATTAAAAATTAATTAAAAAGTTTTTATAAAATTTGGCTTCAAAAATGCAATCAAATTAATCGATTAATCGGATGACGTTTAATCGTTTGAGTACTTTAATGTTTTATTTCATAGATCATTTTTAAGGTTTTTGTTTCGATCGATTAATCAAGATATTTTATAAAGTTTTGCTTAAAACACAAGAATTAAATTAATCGATTAATCGAACAAACTCTAATCGTTTAAATACTCAAATTTTTACTTTCATTTTTAATCGTTTGAGTACTTTAATGTTTACTTGCATTGTGAGAGTAAAAATATTTGAACACAGTTTGTCTTTTGGACGATTAATCACTGAATTTTATAAAATTTTGCTTCAAAAAGGACTTAAATTAATCGATTAGTCGAAAAAACTTTAATCGTTTGAATACTTTCATTGTGAGAGTCAAAGAAGAAGAAAATAGTTTTTTGTTGAGCGATTGACTGTCTACTGTCGAATAAAATTTAATCGAAAATTTTTTATAAATTTTTTAAATTAATCGATTAACTTAATCGCTTAAGTACTTTAATGTTCAGTTTCATTGTGACTGTCAAACAATTTTAAAATGGTTTTTTGTTGAGCGATTAATGAAGATATTTTATAAAATTTACTTAAAAGAAGGGAATCAAATTAATCGATTAATCGAATAAACTATAAGCGTTTAAGTACTTTAATGTTTACTTTCATTTGTGAAAGTAAAAACTCGGAAACTGGTTATTTTGATGGACGATTAATTGTCTGCTATCGAATAAAAAATAATCAAAGAGTTTGTATAAGAATTTGCCTTAAAAAAATTGAATTAAATTATTCGATTAATCGAAAAAACTCTAATCGTTTGAATACTTTAATATTTACTTTCATTGTGCGAATCATTTCGATCAAAAACTAAATTTTTACTAAAATTGCTGACGGCCCCTGACTTGAATCCTTTTCAAACTGTTGTGAATTGACAGTTGCAAAAGGCAACTGTTCAAAAATTATAAATAAAAAAAATTAATAAAAAATTTTATATAACAAATTTTTGTGAAATCTGTGGTTGAAAATTTCGAGTACTGAAAATCCCAAAGAGAGATCCTGTTTAACGATGCAGCCAGCGAAACGTTTCAAATGTTGCCCCACTGGCAAACACACGGAATGTCAACATCAATTGGGTCTAATCGATCCGAAAGAAGGCAGCTGCATTACCGAACAAAAGCAAATATCGGGCTCTTCACTTATCCTGGAAAACATTATCGATTTATCGCACACTCTCGCTGATATCATGGCACTTTGCGGCATACACGAGTGCAAAGCGAAGATGGCCGTCGATATTGTAACGTACGCGTTGTTGAACTACGATTTGGTGTGCTACTGCCTGGAGGCGAGGCCCTTAAAGAGACTGCGCAAAGAAGACATATTCCATGAAATGGGCAGAAAATGTCTAATGAATCGCATAGAAGCCCACTTGTGTTACACTATTATAAAGCGGGGCTTTAAGGCGTTCTATGCTGCGCAAGTTGACGAGGAAATGGATCAACAAAAAAAGGATAAACGAAATGCATGTTCCCACGCATGTTTTTATGTGCATGCCGGGAAAAAGACAGCAGAATTTTATGCCCAATTCGAGGGTCTGTCTAGTCAAGAGCAGGACGATATGCAGGCAAAAATCCTGACGGCGTATAAAAAGTTTTACGATCGCATGCAACTGCGTAAAGTTAAGCGAGCTGAGGAAAATTGCTGCAACTGTTGTGCCTGTACCAAGTCCCGTGGCCATTTGGGGCAGACAGCGCCAACTGTTTGTTTAGAAAAGGCAGCGAAGAAGCTTCACTCCTGTCATCACTGCTGCAAGCGGAAGAAGACTCGCAGTCTTAAAGGTAAAAAGGGCCGCAAGATCAGTTCAAAGTGTTCGATATGCCGCCAAGCAGTGAAATTTTGTTGTTGTGTCAAGTATCAATTTGATCTGAATTGGATTGGTAGTATTTGGTGTAGGCCCGATATGTACCGCTACTATTTAGAGAATATTGAAACTATTGAAAATTGTGGGGGCGAAAGCAACTATTCGAAGGATTGTCCGGCCGATTGTCAGGATGCTGGTGTGCAGTCCAGTTTGAGCAAATAACTTGTTAAAGCAGATGTCTCGCTAAATAATATTCCGGGGCATTGAGTAAATTGTTTTAAGGTGTAAAATTTTGTAATTGATAAAATACAAAATTTCATTTCGTGTTACATTTTTTTGTTGTACACTTTTAGGCAAATTCTTTTGTACGAATATTGACAAAATATTTATAAATTAAAATTCAATTTTATGTAGATGGACACAAAATAAATAATCCTTCAACTACTTGTTACATATTTTTTGTTGTGCAATTTTATTTGCTTGAGCCTAATTGCTGGTATTTTTTTTTATTTTTTTTTTGTGGTACACTTTTAGGCGCATTTTTCTGTGCGAGTATTAATGAAACTTTTATGATTTAAAAGGTAATTTTATGTAGATGGACACAACATAAATAGTCTTTCAACTAGGTGTTACATATTTTTTATTATGCACTTTTATTTGCTTGAGCGTACAGGCTAGCATTTGTTTGTGGTACACTTTTAGGCAAATTTTTCTGCACGTATATTAATAAAACTGGTATGATTTAAGAGGCAATTTTATGTAGATGAGCACAATATCCAAAATGCTTGTAAAATTTTAACATAAAAAAATTTTAAAATTTAACTTAAATTTGCTTGAACTTAATTGCTAGTAATTTTGATTATATTGTGGTACACTTTTAGGCATATTTTTCTCTACGAATATTAATGAAACTTTTATAATTTTAGAGACAGTTTTATGTAGATGAGCACAATATAAATTGTTTTAGAAAAATTTCAGTATAAAGAGCTGAAATATAAGACTTATGTAAATTCGCTCGAAAATTGACAACAGCTTCTTTCAATGTGCCTAAAAGCGTGCTGGTATTTTCATCGCTACCTAAAGAGCAACCTTTTGAACAAATTTTAGATCCCATAGCTACGCTGTAAAATGCTACATCATTATAAGGGTGCTGTTGGAAAGAGTAGAATACACAGGACTACGATGTCTTAGAAACCGAGTTCGACTCTTCTAATCTGTCTTCATCTATTCTCTTAAAACTGTTCCCTTCTTTCAAGTTCCAATTTAATGAACAGTATTTATAAGGATGAACCCCTGAGTGCAGGGCCAACTTAAAGAAAAAAACTTTATAACGAAACTATTCCTGACAACTTCCTGAAAACGTGATTCACACGATTCTCATTTTTCTATTTGATACTTCTTTTACAATTTTTTTCTAGCAAAATTGGCCCCAACATTTTTACTTTTTACTAACAACTATTTAAATTATGCAAGAAATTAATTACCGTCATCATATTTAGCAATTGGAGATTAAAACAAACAGTGAAATACTCCACCACCGGCTTGTCTTTAAATTAATTTCCCAATTAATCTATTGCAATTAATTATAACTGAAATAATTTCAAAGCAACAAGCTTTCACTGAGCCAGCCTAAAAGTATGCTTTTATTTAAATGCTCAAGCGAAATTTTTTAAGCATTTTAAATAATAATGAAAAATTATCTATTCCCGTAAACTAAAAATGAGCACAAATCAAGCAGACATTTCCTTTTGTATACACAAAGTTATTTAGGTAATATTTTTGACTTAAAGTATGCTATAGTATGCTACTTACAAGCTTCAAGTGTTTGTGTATTTACTTAAATATTTCAAGAATGAAATAAAACTCCTGTTCTTAGACGCCTGTACAGACGCTCTAAAAAAAAACTTATTTGTCTTTGTATGTCGTCTTGTTTTTGTTTGTTTTCTTTTTGCAGTAAACTTTTAGGGGATATTATATGGAAAAAGGTTAGTTTGCTAAAATTAGGCCAACCGTATGAAATTATTTTAAAAGTTTGTCTTTTATTAGTTGGCAACATTTTTGTATGAAAATAAAAGTTTGACAACTTTAAATAAATAACGAAATTTAGACACTGTAAATGATTTGGTGCAACAGCTAAAGAGAGGACAATACAGAAGGGGTGGTTAGCAAAGTAATAAAGCATACTTTTAGGGTAAAATTTTTATTTTTAATTTGCACTGACCAAGCAGAAGTTTAAAAGTAAAACAGAAGGGTATAGATTTTTTTTTCGCCCCTTAAAGTATGCTAAAAATAAATAGTGTGTTTTTTATATTATGTTGCGGTTTTCAAAGCAAATCCAGGCGATTTGATTGACATTGATTAAAGCATGAAATGTATGCATAACTTTTCGTTGGAATATACTGATCAAATATGTCAAAAGAGAGAGAGAGAGCAATATGACAGTCCGTTTGGCCGTTAAAAATTCCTTGATTCTGACAGGCTTTAGAAAAAACACCCTTTATAAATTACAATTCTTTCATTACAATCTACAATTCTTTTAAATCATATTTTAAATGCTTTCAATAGCCAACTCTCATTTATATCCCTTTAAGTTTTTCCACAAATCACTGCCTATCCTCAAGGCTGAACTCATACATTTTGCCTGATTTTATCAAATTCTATTTGACATCTCGTTTCACCCACTGACTGCAACAAAATTATTATTGTTATTATTCCATATTGTTCAGACGTGTATAAATATTTCGTATATTTTGTGTTCAATTAATTATTCCGCATCATAATCCCTACAGTTTTTATGGATTAACAGGCCGTCCTTTTTTTTTAATCTCCATCTTCGAAAATAATAAATACGTGTCAAATAACTCAGTTTGATAAATTGGACTGTTTTATTTACAGTGCGTACGTAAAAGTATTCATACAGTGGCAGATTTAAGTGCTTTGATATATTTCTTGACTTGTTTGCTTGTCTATTTCATGACACTCATTTTATTTCTTTGCGTATAAAAAATATGTGGAATATAATAAATTTAACAGCTCGAATATGTTTAAAAGGTTTTAGCATATATTAAGCTGGAAGTATGTGCATGCACACACACATACACACTAAAGCACACACACACACACACATATAAATATTGAAGCAGTAACACATCCGATTACGTTTTTAACATGCTTTTACGCTTATGCCGTAAAGGACTAAAAAGGATTTAAATAAATTATTATTTTTTTACTTTTGCTTATCATTTTATCCTGCTGCTGTATCACAGACAATAAAAAACAATTATTTTTAATATTAAATAAACAGCAGAACGCAATAAAAATTTTAATTTTTTATGTAGATCATAAAAGTATAAATAAATTGAATAGTTTTCTTCCTGCCTGCTTCGTTGAGTACTTCCGTGTATTTGTTAAAAAGTTGTTCGAATAATAAATATCACTTATGGACAGTATCAGAAAAAGGACGAGCACGACTAGAGAATATCCTTAAACAACTGTTTATTTTATATATTCGTTAATAAAACTTAAACGTGTAAACTTTGTTAATGGAAAAGTTTATTTAATTTCACAATTTTTCAATTCAATATTTTATCGAGACTTTTAAAATACACAATAAAACTTAAAAGTGTTATTTATTAACAATAATAATAAAATTGTTTTAATAAGTTAAGCATCAAACACAATAACCACAGCGGGCTACACGGACACCGACTATAAAAGCCGTTGGCTACAATAGTTGCCTCGTAGTCAGCTACTTAATTGTTTTTAGAACGACAACACCAAATGAATAACCATGTTGCCTTAAACACAATAACAACAGCAGGCTACACGAACACCGACTACAAAAGTCGCTGGCTACAATCGTCGCCTCGTAGTCAGCTACTTAATTATTTTTAAGACGACACCACCAAATCAATAACAATGAGTTGTTGTTTGTAGTAGAATACTCTTCATACGCCAGTGTAGCCATTTTCATATATTTAAATTCCACAATATATGACAAAAAATCATTTCATTAGCTTGGAAATATATTTTCCTGTTTCTTTTTGTAAAATAAAACAGTATATTTTCCAGTTTACAATAATTGAATTTATTTATATCAAACTGGCAACACTGCATCTACTCATTGTCGCTCACCAAAATAGAAATCAGTTTAACTTCACTACAACCACAAAAACAGCAGGGACAACAACCAGTAGCCGTGTTGCCTGTGGTAGTAAAAATATTCATTCATATTCAGGCACTTGTATTCTATTCTTGACAAGTTGTAGCCTGTAGCCTGCTGTCGTTATTGTGTTTAATGCTTTACAGTTTAATAAATTTAAAAATTTAATTTTTTACCGCAATAAGACTGTGGAGAGATTTAAATTAAATTTTAATAATTTTTCGACAAGTTTTTTTAATTCAAAAGGACAACATAAATAGTCCAAAGCCCAAGATAAAGTCAACACCAGCTTTTATATATTCAACTTACCCAACAAAGCAGAACAGTTGTTTTCGAAGGCCACTACACCCTCATGATCAATACTCAGGTGCATATTTATTAACACGTCTTAGTGTTACAGTTGAATGTAATAACAAATTCTATTTGTACCAATTTTATTAGGAAAAAGAATACGAGAAGTGTATCAAATTCATTGGTAACACACAGTTGTTGAGTCCCTTTGTTGATTATTTTTCTACGTGTAATATTTTTCGTAATTTTTTTTCATGTTTTTTAAGTCAATCTTTTTTGATGTGAATTTTCATCAATACTTTTTAACATTTTTGTTCTTTTATTAAGATTTAATTGTATATTAAATTAGTTTTTTTTTCTAAATTTCTTTCACTTTTTTTAATAATTTGGTATTAGAAGTTGCTTTTTGGATTAATTTTTATAACTTAAGTTTTTGTAACAACCGAAAGTTTGTGAAAGAATTGCATACGAGAACTGCTTCAATACAAAACTGATGTGGAGATACCGACTAAAATCGCCGTGATATTTTTTTTAAAATAGAAATATTTCAAATGTAAATTATGGCACTAGAAGCACCGTGGCATATACTATATATAATGGCATAATTTTAGGTGCACAAATTAATGTTGTTCCTCCTGAAAATAGGCTTTATTTTGACTATGAATATAAAGTTGCCATTTATTTTAAAAAATGAGCTTGGAAACTTAAAGAAAAAAGATTCCCATACAACAAAATTTTTCCCCACATATTTTTCACTACCCTCGATTTGTTATGAAGTGTATGAACGCTGCGGTACAGCCGCTTAGCGGCCACTTACTTGACAAATAATTCCATCAAAATCTTGTCACATTTTCTGTTGCTTTTAACTTAATAAAAACTTATATGTAGTATTTTTTACAACTCATGTTCAGACAACATGCCATTCAGATAAAAATATCGATTTATACGAATTATATTTTATACTTTATAAAAATTTATGAGTACAAATAAAAGAAGAAAAAAAGAAGGCAAAACAAGACAGATGGGGCAAAAATATTTGTATGCTCGTTGCATGCGTAAAACAATAAGATTTAGCACAACTTAAAAGCATTAACACGCACACACACACACACACACACACATTGACTATTTGCGAATGATGTCGTAATCCGTCCTGTATGTATTTCTGTGTGTGTGTGTTTGTGTCATCAATGGATTGACAGCTTTAATTTGTGAAAAACACGCACATTTTCAGTTGCTTGTTAATGACACTCGTGACGAAAACAAAACAAACAAACAAAAATCAACAAAAAAACTAATAATTGTTGAAAGGAAAAACTGAAGGGTGTACAATTCATTAAATATTAAGAGCATACTTGAAGTCGCAACGTTATGTTGCATACTTTAAGGGGAATTTATTATATTTTGGTTTGATATTAATTCTTTATTATGAAATTAACTGGAATAATTTGTAATATTTTGCATTTTATTCTGGCCTGCTTTGGTTTTATTCAGAGTCATATTGAAATAAAAATTTTTGTTTTTTCGAAATTTACTTCCCACCCAGAAAAAATAAAAAAGAGATAAGTCGTTATTGCATTTTATATAAAAATTCAATAATTTTACTGCAGTTTTATATATAAAATGTCTGCTTGAAAATTTCTTTCGATACAGTGGGATAAAATGAATCCCAGATTTCTTAAGATCTTCGAGATTGGAAATGTATAGCAGCGCAACAAACCACAACACGATGGCTTTGCTATTTTAATTAACTGAAACTTCCTCGAAGGAGTGAAATATTTTGATAAAAAATAAAGAGATATAAAAAAAATTTTGCAAATTATTATTATATTTAGGAGAACAGCAAAAAAAAATTTTTTATCGTATATTTATTCGAATAAATATTATTCGAATAATTTTTATTCGATTAATTATTGATCGAATAAGACTATTCAAATAAGTTTTCTTCGAATCAATATTATTATACGAAAATTTTTTTTTAATACTTATTATACGAATAATAAATATTCATAAAATTTTTATTCGAATAAATATTGTTCAAAATAATTTTTATTTCAAAAACTATTTTGATTCGAATATTTTTTTAATCGAATTCTTACTGTTCGAATAATTATGTGATCCGAAAATTTTTTTTCGAATACTTATTCGTATAATTAATGTTCATAAAATTTTTATTCGAATAAATATTGTTCAAAATAATTTTTATTTCAAGAACTATTTTGATTCGAATATTTTTTAATCGAATTCTTATTGTTCGAATAATTTTTAATCGACTTATACAAGTTTTGTGATCCGAAAAATTTTTTTCGAGTACTTATTATTCGAATAATTAATATTCAAACAATTCTTTCGAATATTGTTCAAATAATTTTTATTCCAAATATAATTATTAGTCGAATATTTCTTTACTCGAATTATTATTATTATTCGAATAATTTTTACCCGAGTTATTATTATTATCCGAATAATTTTTACTCGAGTTATTATTATTATCCGAATAATTTTTACTCGAATAACTATTATTGTTCCTCAAATAACTACTGTTCAATTACTTTAGTATTGTAATAATTATTCGTATATATTTTTATTCGACAAATTATTATTCGAATAATTGTTATTCAAATTATTATTATTCGAGTACAAACAACATGCGAAACAATATTATTTTTCGAATATATTTTTGTTTGAATAATTATTATTCGAATAATTAATATACAAACAATTTTTATTCGAATAAATATTGTTCAAATCATTTTAATTCCAAACATTAATAATATTCGAATATTTTTTAATCGTATTGTCATTATTCGAATAGTTTTTACTCGAATTATTACTATTCGAATAATTTTTATTCGAATAACTATTATTATAATTTTTATTCAAATAACTATTGTTCAATTCTATTATTATTCAAATCATTATTCGTATATATATATTTTATTCGACAAATTATTATTTTTATAATTTTTATAATCGTCTAATTTTTATTCGAACAATTATAATTATGATAATTTTAATTCAAATAATTATTATTCGTATAATTTTTATTCCAATAAATATTGTTGAAATAATTTTTCTTCAAAATATTACTGTATTTTTTTATTCGAATAATTATTATTCGAAAAATTTTTATTCGAATAATTATCAATTCACACTAAAATAATTTTTATTGGAAAAATTACCATTCAAATAATTTTTTTTCCTGTATAATAATATATTTTATAGATTTTTATTCGAATAATTATTATTCGAATAATTATTATTCGAACAATTTTTATTCAAATAACTATTGCGATTATAATTTTAATTCACATAATTGTGATTCGAATAACTTTTATTCGATACATTACCATTCAAATAATTTTTTGCGCGAATAATATTAATTCGCATATATTTTTATTCGAATAATTTCAATAAAAATTAACTTCTAGAAATCTTTTAGTGTTAGTGTTGTTATAGAGGTATTAAATCTTGAGAACTGCGTCTAATTTGAAATTTTTGCACAATTCCTGCAATAAATTTCAATATATAAAATTCCTTTTTTATATCCCATAATTTTTTAATCATAAAAAAAACAAAAGCTTTCTGATTTTGTTAATCTAAAAGTTGCAAAAAGACCTTTTTTCTTACATTTCCTAACAGTATGCAACGATAATTCATTTATATATGATGTATTCCTTAAAACCATCTAAAAGTATGCTACGGTTTTGCGTTAACTTTTGCTGGTTTCGAAAGTACTTTTTTGTTTCTGTCGACAAGAGATAAATAGGGATTGAACAAAAAAAATGTCTCGAAAGGGAATCACCATTAAAATAAAAACACTTTTTTTTTTGTAAAATTTCTCTTCAAACTCTTTTTCTTTTTGTCATGTCCCAAAATGTACAACATTAAATTACTTAGACACACGCGTAAGCATAATGTCACAGAAAGTGTGGCGTTGCCTTTTACAGTCACCAGAAACACACAAAACAAATGGGAGAGAAGAGGGACGAAATAGCGAACAATTTCTTATTTTCTTAGAAATTTGTTTTTTTTACAAAATTAGGACCTAAAAAGTACAAAAAAAAAGTAAAAATAACAGGCTGTTTCGAAAAAGTTGAAAACTCCACTAAAACTGAAAAGTTTCGGGACAAACTCTTCAGACGCCTTCGACTCCTTCAATGAAAGACAAGAAATTAATTTTCAAGGACTCTTTTAAAGATACTGACAGCAACAGTTTGAGTAGAACAGCAGAGAACTTTAATAAAAATAATATTTTTTTTTTACTTGTCACACAAGAAATTCAATACGAAATTGTGCCGCCATCATATTTATTTTGACTTTGTCGATGAGCCAGCTGATGCTAAAAGAATATCCGAATTCAATATCATTAATATTGAACACAATTTTCTTCTGCTTGATTTATGTTTATTATTATTTCAGTCCTGCTTTAATGCCTTAAAATATGCTTGGGCGAACGCGTCAAAATGCTTGCAAAGGAAATACGTGTCCTGTGCTTTAAGTGGATGTTGAGGAAATAAAAATCAAATTGATAAGTCAAATAAATGCAAGATTGTATTTCTTTGATTGCAGGAAGTAAGAAACTGATTAAGTTTATTCTTGGCTAAAATAAATAAACTTTATTTAAATTGTGTTACAACACCAACAGTCGCCGGTTTTCAGAAGTCAAATTATAGGAACTGGTTGGTTTAACTGACATGATGTTGTAGTAACGGCCCTTAATCTGTTTCAGTTTTCAAAGTCAAATCTGGTTTTAGCCCAACCACAGTGGGTTGTAAAAAAATTTTTAAATATTTTTATTAAAATTAGTCTTTGTTCGAACACGGTTTTGTGAAATAATTTCTTGTATTCGAATAATTTTTATGCAAAAACAAGTACATTTTATTCGAAAAATTCTTGTTAGAATCAAATTTATCCAAATAGTTTTTATTCGAATAACTTTTATTCGATTAATTTATATTCGAATAATTTTAATCGAACATTTTTTATTAAAAAATTGTTATTCGAATAATTTTAGCTTTTATAAATTTTTTCGAAAACATATTTTGAGAATGAGTTTATAAGGATTTTATTATTCGAATGAAAATTTTTCGAATAAATAACATTCGATTATAAATTATGAAAAATACTTGAGTAAAAATTATTCGAATAGAAATTTTAAGATAGAAAATTATTCGAATAAATATTGTAGGAATCACTTTTAATCGAGTAATTATTATCCGAATATATATTAATCGATTAAAAACTATTTAAAGAAACATTTAAGTAAAAATTTTTGGAATTGAGGTTTTAATAATTAATACAATTAGAATAAAAATTTTTACAAAAATATTATTTGGACAACTATTATTCGACTAAAACATTTCTGATTTCATATCTTTAAAAATAATTGAATAACTCAAGATATTGGAAATTCCATGTCAAATTTTTGTTGGATTAGTATTTATTCGAATAATAATTATTCGAATAATTTTCGTTCCACTAACTCTTATGCTTTCATTTCTATTCCAATAGTTTTCACTTCGAATAACTCTTAATAATGTTTAATCGAATAATATTTATTCGAGTAACTTTCACACGAATCTTTGAACTGTACACGGTTGTATGAGCTCAGCTGTTGTCAAATTTAAAAAAATAATTGAATAACTCAAGATATTGGATAATACTTTTTATGAGCAAATTCTTATTCGATTATTATTTATACGAATAAAAATTATATATTCGAATAATAATTATTCGAAAAATTTTTATTCCACTAGCTTTTATGCTTAAGATTTCTATTCAAATAATTTTTACTATAAATAAGTTTTAGCAATTTTTAATCGAATAATATTTTTTTAATCGAATTACATATATTCGAATAATTTGCACTAAAAACAATCAACTGTGCCCGGTTTTATGAGACCAGCTGTTTTGTTTTTTATTAAAAAACCAATAAAGTTTATTGAATGAAATTCTTCACCAACTACTATTCATTAAAAATGTTTTATTCGAATAATAGTTATTCGAAAAATTTCATTCTAAAAATTTTTATTGTAATAATTGAACACTTGAATCGAGTAACTTTCAATCGGTTAATATTTTCACTTAAAACCTTAATTTGAATAATTTCTACTCAAACATATTTTGATAATTTTCAATCGAATAATATTTATTCGCATTGTTTGCATTCGAATAACTTTTACTGACCTGTTTTGTTTTTTTTTTTATAAAAAAAAAAGAATTATTCAGCAGCCATCCTTTAAATGTTTTTAGCCGAATAATAGTTATTCCAACAATTTCATGGTAAAAATTTTAATTCTAAAAATATTTATTCACAAAAGCTAAATTCGAATAATTTTTACTTAAATCTTTTTTATTGATTTTTAATCGGTTAATATTTATTCGAATAATAATCAATCGAATAATATATGTTCGAATAAAAGTTATTCGTATAATATTTTCCAAAGTGATTTGCAATCTTAAATTTTCTTTTCAAATAATTTTTATCCAAGTATTTTTTTTTATAATTTCTAATCGAATAATATTTGTTCGAATAATTTTCATTCGAATAATTTTTCATTCATATCTGCAATGCGTAAAAGTATTTTACACACGTATTTTATAGTTATTTTTCTATCAAGTGTAAACGGTTGTGTGACCTCAGCTGTTTTCTTTTTTTAAAAATTTATAAATTTTTACAAAATAAATAATTCGAATAATAGTTATTCGAACCGTTTCGTTAAAAACGTTTTTATTCCAATAACGATTATTCTTAAAGCAATAATTCGAATAATATTTACTTGTATGGTGTTTATGATTTTTAATCGATCATTTATTCGAATAATTTCTATGCGAATGATTTTTATTCGAAAAATTTTTATTGGAAGCTTTTTATTTGAATAATTTTTATTTATATTTGAAATGCGTAAAAATATTGTACACATATTGTATTGTTTATAATGATTTTATCAAACTTATTGTTTTACCAACTGTACACGGTTCTACAAGTTTTTTTTTTGTATTTTAATTAGTTGATGAATAATTAAAATTAATGGAAAATATTATTGAGCAACCATTTGATGGGAAATGCTTATTCAAATTGATGTAAATTCACTTAAGAAATAATATATTTTCCGTTTTCTAAAACACTTGAGGTACGTTCACACTTAGCAAATATTTGCACGAAAAAGCGTAACCACTAAATTCTGCTATTTGGATTTAGATACATAATACTGACCTGACTGATAGACGTTGTTATACAATCCACTATAATTAGAAACTGTTTTACTCCATAAAACTATTGACTGAATTGAAAACGACTTTTCAGTAGCTTTTAGTGGTTACGCTTTTTCAGTTGAATAATTCTTTGATAGATTGTGTTTCTGAGTTACATTTATTTCTATTTATTAAATTCACAAGTTCACCAATTATATAATTCTTGACAGTAGCAATTCTGTTAAGATGTTTATTAAAGTTGCAGATTTTGTTGAATCAAATCATTTTCCCGTCTATTCGCCTAAACTTGTGCTGTGCTAATAAATTGGCTTTTAAATAAAAAATATATTAACGCCAGGTAAGGCATGCTTTTTAGCACTGACTCGAGAGATTTTATTCACACTTTTATGTACTTGTCTTAAGTTGTATAAATTAAAAGATATTTTTCATTATTTGTAAAAATGTTTTCTGCTTTTTGCTTTCCATGTACGCCAGCCCCTTGAGGTATGCTATTATTTATTTGCATAATAAATCCCAAGTTTATGATACGCTTTTATTTCAAAAGTTTTATTATGAAATAGAACCACTTTTAGATATGCAAATAAAATTGTTTTTGTGTTTGTAAATTTTCATTATTAACAAGTGCTGAGTGTGTGAGTGTGTGTGTGTGTGTGTGTGTGAATGTACATAACCTTTTAACAAGTTTAGTTTTAGCGTCAATATTCCTGTGATATTTGAACTTGATAAATGATTCATGCACTTGAGTTTATTACTGAATATAGAATTTCTTTAGTTTGTTGGGAAAAGAGCTGCTTTCAAATTGAATGCCATTAAATACAATAAACAAATTTGCAGGATATTTTCTTTGACATTTGAAAATATAAAACAAAAACATTTCTCTCTCTCTCTCTCTCTCTCTTCTGATAATTAAGTATCTGCACTGTCGCACACTTCAGCAAATGTTTTCCCCCAAGTATTTCCACCTGAAATGCTAAATCATTTAAAGCGTTCGTGCAAATCCCCCGGCTATTAAAATAACACTCTTTTTTTATTTTTGTATGCTGAAACATTTTATAATAGTGATTTAGTTCGAAAAATGAAACGAGTCCGTCCATAAACAATTCATTTGAATGATTTTAGTTTTATTAATTTTGTCATTGTAGGTAACAGTTTTCAGTTAATCGTGCCTGGAAATAAATCATTTTAAATGCTGGTAATTCATTCAATTATTTATCATTTTTTCGGTCAACACAAAGTATTGGGTTGGTGGCCTTTCCAAGATTTTATCTTTATCACTAAATTTACTTTGCAAGTAGTATTTGATTTGTTCTCTTCTGTAGGGCTAAAAGGCGTAAAATTCACTTGATATTGTTTGTTGGCCAAAGTCGCATGTTAGAAATTATTGTTTTTCTTTTTTGAAAAATAGCTGCTGGCAGCATATGAAAGCGTACAGTGTGAAACTTGATAATTGCCACAAGCGATATATATTTTTAAATAAAATCTGTTATTAATTGTTAATAAATTGGAATATTATTTTGCAAATGAAAAAAAAAAATAAAATAAAATAAAATAAATACTATCGGGTGTTTTTTATGGAGTGATACAACTTTGAGTTGGCATCACTGCTTTATTTGACCACCCATTTAACAGCTGATAGTTGCTTTTTGTTAAGTTTGCTTTGACATTTTATTATGGTTCCACTTATACAAAAGCAAAGCTTGCGAATTGTGGACATTTTTAATCAAAATAATGGTTCTGTTCGTCAAACTTAGCGTGCACTTCGTCCATTCAAAATTCTATTTTCCGATGAAGCCCATTTTCGGTTGAATGGGTACGTAAAGAAACAGAACTGTCGCATTTGGAGTGGGGAGGATCCACAAGCTTTTGTCGAAACGCAGAAAATTACTGTTTGGTGCGCTTTATGTGCTGGCGGAGTCATTGACCCATATGTCTTCAAAAACGATGATGGTCAGAATGTTGCTATTTGTGAAAATTGGTATTCCAGTTTGCGCCTTGTACGCACCAGCCGTGGCGGCCACATGGCCGAAATCATATTTAAGCATGAATGTCATAAAATTTTCTATTCAATTAAGACCATTTCATTGATATCAAATATATAATACTATGTTTTATTATGATTTAAACTTGTATCACTCTATAAGAAACACTCGATATAATTTCTTATCCATGGAAAAAACAAAGAAAACTTAATAAAGTTATCGACAAAAAAATTATTCAAAAAACATCGCAGTTAAATTTTTATTCAAATACTTTAATTCCATTTAAATTTTAAAATATTTATGCAAAAGAATTAAGTATAATTTTTTTAAAATTGCGCCTTTGGGCTAAAAATCTTTCCATTCCACTGTCCACTTAAATTATTAATCTATTTAAACATGCAAGCGGAAATGTTTCGTTCGCTTCGTTGTAAATTACCAAAAGTGAATTACATTTCTCTTATTACTGCCGCCAACAGGGTGGAAATAGCGCGGAAATGGACATGAATTTCCAACAAAATAATATGCAATTAAATAATTTAACCATATTTAGCAGAACATTATTAATATGGCAACAGAAAGAAAAAAGAAATCCTTTTCTCTACAATAAAATAATAACGATTCAGATCAAGATAAACAAACAAGTTGCAGCACGTGATTATTTAAAAGGGGAAGAGTAAAAAAAAGGGTTGTAAGAGAATGGAAAGTCTTAATATTATTAAGGATCACATAGTTTGGTGGTACAGTTTTAGGCATTTTGGTTACCACTAAAAACAATTATTTTTATATATTTCAAAAGCTATTTTTGTGCAGATTTGCACGGTACAAATAAAATTTTTTAAATATGTCTTATAATATATGTAAATATTAGGATGACTTTTAGTAAAATATCTATAACAATCTGTCTCTTTTGTACTTGCGTAACCCACACGCACATGCGCATACGCATACCAAAGTTTGATATAGTTTGGCTGACAAAAATTAAAGAACGACATTTTTGTTATATCTGTTGCAAATTATATGAGAGGAATAGGAGGGGGATATATGAAAAGCCATTAAATATTTTCTGTGAACAGTAGCCTTGATTTCACAAAGAGAAATGAAAATGCATTTTCCAGGCTCTAGACTTTTACTAGGAATGCCAAGTGGTCGGATTTTGATCACCGCAAGTGTAAATAAGTTGGCGGGATGATTCCATGCAATTTTGTGTCGATTCGTTCGGTTGTCAAAACAGATTTTAGATTAAAGATTTTAGGAACCAAATTAAGGTCGAAAGCAGTGGTAATTTATTTTATCCGAATACGTTTGCTTCATTAATTTATTTAATTTTATTTAATTTTTTTGTTTTTTACTTAATCAGCACAAAACACTTTGGCAGCATTTAACAGGACACGATTTGCAGCACAACATTTAATATTTTAACATTTCTTTCTTTTTCTCTCAAATTAAAATTAAAAGATTTGCATACTCCGTGAGGTTTTATATATTCCCATAAGGTGAAGCATACTTTAGGGGTTTTTCTCGTTTCCTATTTTTGTTAGAGCACTTAATTTGGAATCACCAAAGTTCTTCCATTATAATTTATTGAAACAGCTGATGCATTTTAAAACGAAAGATGTTTCAGTTTAAGAGTCTTAAAAAAAAAAAAAGATTTTGTGAAATAACTGCAAACAAAAAGGTTTTTATCAAACTGATTTTAAGTTGCTCTAAAAATTTAAGAGACTTTAAAATTGTAAAAAACTGTTGCCTTTAATAAAAACTTCAGCTCACTTGACAGCGTTTGACTTTTTCAAAATGGCAACAAGCTTTAAATTAAAGCTACACCACTTGATGCATAAATGGTGTCCACCGAGAGGCATAAAACTGTAGCATACTCTAAGGCGTCAAACCAAATGTTTTTATTATATATTAACATCTTTCAACAGGTTTAAATTTCTACTTTTTTTAAACAAATTTGTTATAGAAATTTGCCAAATAAAAAGATTATAAGCATGACGTGACATGTTTCATTTGTTGGGCCTTCAAAATTTATTTGTTGTTGTTTGTGATAAAAATTTATTTAGATTTGAAACGCACTTTGAAAATACTATTTCCATACAAAATATAAAAATTTGATGACCGCAGATGCTAACAAATTTCAATTTGTTTTATAAATTTTAATTTATATATTTTAAAAAATCTCCACTGAAAACTAACAATTTAATGAAATTTATTTCACATATTTTGGTTTGTTATTATTAGTGAAGCATTCCTATTATCCGGCATGTGAAAAACATGGCAGAAAAGTCAATCAACTGCATTTATAAACAGAATATTATTAACCAGCAAATTCAGATTTATACAATGCACCGTGGGCCCAAAAGCCTTTCTTTCGTGTATCAATTGGCATCTTAACAGCATCCAGCCTTAATGCCAGTCACTCTTATGGCATGCTGCAGCTAAAATAAATAAATAAATAATTATAAATAAAATCTAGAAGATTTTATGTTAAGCTTCGAGATTTTCAGTACACTATCGTGGTGTTCGTATGTGTATTGAACGTTACCCTTACGGAAAAAATATTTTTTTACTCAAGGTACATAATTTAAGCGTTACTTAATTTTATATATTTTCTTATAGTACCATACTACTATATTTTTTTATAGTAACCATACAACAATAATGCGATTAATATGTATTTTCTTTATGTAAAATTTTCCCTTTTTAAAAATTAAGAAACTGTACAATTTCCAAAAGCACATAAAATAAAATCTATTACAAATTTATATATCTAAATCTGTGTATTTTCGTATGCAAAAAAGTATTTTGAAAAACCAGAGATGGCAAAAATTTTGTCAATAAATCAACCAAACATTCCAAACTAAGGTAACGTTCAATACACTATACATGCTTTTATTTTGTTATTATTAATATTATTAATGACTGCTGAAATTGCATTTGAGTTACGGGTTTAGTTTTTTGTTTGTTTACTGCTTCAATTTATTATGTGTATTGAACGTTACCCTGTTGTAATTGAAAATATAAATGCGTTTTAATTAATAGCAAATAGATGTTATCGAATGAATATATAAATATAAGTTGTTTTAATTTATTATGTGTATTGAACGTTACCTTGTTGCTGTTAGAAAATATACGCATTTTAATTAATATTTAATGAAAGTTATTGGATAAAAATCAAACGTATTTTCTCAATTTTAATAGTATCTCTTGCACATTATTTACAAATAACGTTCAATACATATTTTGGTCTTTTAATTAAAAAGCTAACCGAAAGACGAAACTGCCGGAAGAAAGAAAAGGTTATTAAAAACTGCATAAAAACGTTCAATTCTAAAAATAATATTTTTTAGAATGCATACAAAATTTTATAAAAATGTTTGTTGTTATAAAAATTAATAAAGAGTAGACTTTGTCTGAATGAAAGTGAACTATTTTAAAAAAATATTAAACAGAAAACGAACTCGTTTTACAAACAAGTTCAGTATCCAGAACTAATTTGATTTAAATTTTGGAGCCAAAAGATCGAACTCTTCAGTACGATTGAGAGCGAGTTTCAATTTAATATTTTTACAGGAAAATAGAAAAATTTCATTCATAAGAGAATCATAAAAATTACATTTTGTATGAGAACTTATCTTATTAACCTGTTTTAAATCAAAACAAAAAAATTCTATCAATAATGTTTTATTACTCTGTTATAAATTAGAAAAAATTTCTATAGATAAAAATTTCTATTCACAAGAAAAAAAAAGTTTCTGCTTATAAGGCAAAAGGCGTATACAAAATGTGTCTTATAAGCAGCTTACAAGCAGGGAACATTTTTTGTGAATAAGGCCAAAACATCTTAACCACAAAATGCATAAAAATACTTAAGATTTATTAAAGTCTTATTTGATATATTTTGTGTGGAACTTTGTAAAATAAGCGGTTTATAAACATAAACTATGTTTTATGAATAAGACCCTAAGTAATTAATTTAAAAAAGTATTTTCTGCTTATAAACCACTTATTTCACAGATTTCACATAGAAATTTTGTGCTATAACAAGGTTATAACAATGAAATATTTTTAGGAATTGTGGCTTTAATATATATATATATATATATATATATATATATATATTTATATAAATTTTAGATTAACAAGGAATTATATATAATCGCATACCCTAAATAAGAATCCTTTTGCACAATAACACAACTCTACATGCCCATAATAAACAACTCCATGTCTTTATGTTGGCTGTTTTCACCAGGTTAACATGCCATCATGGCGGGCAATTTATCATACATTTCGGCAACAGTTGCTTAGAAAGCAGCAGAGCACTCGCCTGCACAAAATCAAAAACATTTAAGGATACAAACAAGGACAAGAGCGTCTGCAAACAGAAAAAACTTTAACTCAAGTGTTTTGTTGTATGACAAAGAAATGAAATAAAAAACAAAAACCGCACAAGACGTTTAAAGCTCTGAGGGCGAAAATTTGCTACACAGCAACCAAACGTAACATGTTTCAAATGTTTTCAAATATGTAAACAAGAAATGAAAATAAAAAACTTTTATTTTTATTTACAATCTTCCGTCTTGTTAGGAACAGGACATAAACAAGCAAAAGGGCGTTTGTGATTTGAATGGAATGCTGCAGGGATTTGAACTGCTTGAGTGTATAACAACAAAAATTTGTCTAATAAAGCCACGTTCACACTTGCCAAATATTTGGACGAAAAAGCGTGACCACTAAATTTTAATGGAAAATCTGTTAAACGAAACAAGTGTTGACTGCATCAAACCAGTGACTTTAAATTAAAATTAATTATATATGGAACTATTTGAACTATTCTAAACACGCATGTAAATCAAGACATTTTTCCTTAATATTTAGTGGTCGCGCTTTTGTCATTATGAATCGACGACTTGCACCAGAGCAACGAATGGAAATTGTTGAAATTTTTAATCAAAATAACAAGACGGAGCCACAATTTATTCAAAAAAAAACTTTTGATGAAAAAATAGTTGCACCTAAAGGCCCGATTAATTGGCCGCTAAGATCGTGTGTATTAACCCCATCGGATTATTTATTCATACTATTTTATGTTAAAAATTTATATTGCAATAATTGAACCCTTGATTCGAGTAATTTTTAATCGATTAATATTCGCACTTAAAACCTTAATCGAATAATTTTTACTCAAAAATTTTTTGATAATTTTCAATCGAATAATATTTACTCGAATAGTTTGCATTCGAATAACTTTTATTCAGCTGTTTTGCTTTTTTATAGGAAAATTTGAAAACTTTTTTGAAAAATTATTCGGCAACCATTCATTAAATATATTTAGTCGAATAATAGTTATTCGATCTTTTTTATTGTAAAAAATTTTATTTTAATAAATTTTGTTCACAAAACCTAAATACGAATAATTTTTACTTAAATCTTTTTTATTGGTTTTTAATCGATTACCATTTATTCGAATAATAATCAATCGAATAATATATGTTCGAATAAAAGTTATTCGTATAATATTTTCTAAAGTGATTTGCAATCTTAAATCTTCTTTTCAAATAATTTTTATCCAAGTATTTTTTTTCTAATCGAATAATATTTGTTGGAATAATTTTCATTCGAATAATTTTTCATTCATATCTGAAATGAGTAAAAATATTTTACACACGTATTTTATAGTTATTTTTCTAGCAAGTGTAAACGGTTGTGTGATCTCAGCTGTTTTCTTTTTAAAAAAATTTATAAATTTTTACAAAATAAATAATTCGAATAATAGTTATTCGAACCGTTTCGTTAAAAAAGTTTTTATTCCAATAACGATTATTCTTAAAGCATTAATTCGAATAATATTTACTTTTATATTTTTTATGATTTTCAATCGAATTATATTTATTCGAATAATTTTTATTCGAATAATTTTATTGTAAATATTTTTATTCTAAAAATATTTGTTCACAAAACCTAAAGTCGAATAATTTTTACTTAAATCTTTTTATTGGTTTTTAGTCGATTAGCATTTATTCGAATGATAATAAGTCGAATAGTATATGTTCGAATAATACTTAATCGTATAATATTTGCTCGAATGATTTTCATTTTTAAAATTTCTTTTCGAATAATTTTTACTCAAGTATTTTTTTGAATAGTTTCTAATCGAATATTATTTAATCGAATAATTTTTATTCGAATAATTTTTTATCCATATTTGAAATGCGTAAAAATATTTCACACGCGTATTGTTTATAATAATTTTATACTTGTTGTTCTATCAACTGTACACGGTTCCACAACCGGTTTTTTTTGTATATTAATAAGTTTGAGTGTGAATTAAACCCATCGGATTATTTTCTTTGAGGTTATGTTGAGTCTCTTGAGTACATCGCTAAGCCACAAGCAATTGAATGCCTGGATGTCAACATTCACAGAGTTATCGGCAAGTAAACGGCCGCAAATGCTGGCAAAAATTTTTCAAAATTGGTGTTCCAGATTGCGCCCTCTACGCACCAGCCATGGCGGCCCACTTGGCAAGAATCATATTTAAATATTAATTTCATTGAATTTCTTTTCAATTAAAGCCCGTTTTATACAAATCAAAAATGTATTTTCTTGTTTTATTATTATTTAGAATTATTTCACTCGAAAAAGAACACCCATTATAAGGAGGTTTTTTAACTTCCCACTCGGGATATTTGAAAATTTAAAAAAATCTAAAAGTTATTGGTTTTACCCCGCTTTTAAAAAATCTAGTTACTTTCAGTTATCAATGGTTTGAGGTCGTGGAAGCCTCCCTCACTAATTCTGAGACCCCGTCACCAAGTCTATATATATATATATATATATATATATATATATATATTGTGTGTGTGTGTGTGTGTCTGAGTATATGACCCGCTTTTATAAAAATGGTATGGCTAGACCGAATCGTACCAAGCAAAACTAACCTTCTCAAGAGTTCCACTAACGTTGGAAATTCTGTGAATTTGTTCCTATTCAAACCGGTCGATTTGAAGAAACTTAAAAAAATATTAAAAGAAATAAACATGGGACACTCCATACAAAAATAGAGTACAAATTTCCCACTCTTTATTTTTACAATAATACTTGTATTTTGCTTCGTAATTGTCTTAGGACCTTTTTAAAATTTATTTTCAACTTCTTAAAGCATTAAACACAATAACGACAGCAGGCTACAGACTACAACTTGTCAAAAATAGAATACATGGCTACACGGCTACTGGTTGTTGTCCATGCTGTTTTTATGGTTGTAGCCAAATTAAACTAATTTCTAATTTGGTAAGCGACAATGAGTAGATGCAGTGTTGCCAGTATAACATAAATAAATTCAATTATTGTAAACTTTAAAATATATTGTTTTATTGTACAAAAAGAAACAGCAAAATATATTTCCAAGCTAATGAAATAATTTCTTGTCATATACTGTGGACTTTAAATATATTTTATTGGAATAACACTATTGAAAAATATTACACACTCGTATATGAAAGCGGCTACACTGGCGTATGAACAGAATTCTACTACAAACAACAACTCATGGTTATTGATTTGGTGGTGTCGTTCTAAAAATAGTTAAGTAGCTGACTACGAGGCGACGATTGTAGCCAACGGCTTTTGTAGTCGGTGTCCGTGTGGCCTGCTGTCGTTATTGTGTTTAATGCTTAAATCGATTTTATTAAAAAGTGTTTATGTATTTATTTTTTTGTTTATTAATTTTAATGTGCTGTTAAAAAGTGTAAAAATGCTTACATGTTGTGATGAGATAAGAACATGAACTACACCTTGTACGTGTACCATGTGACCAATAATAATATTAAATATGGGCTTGGAAGCTGGATTTACATCCCAGCAAACAAACCTACAAGTGAAGATGATAAAAATCACATAAAAATAAAAAATGACTAGACGAAAAGTGTTGATCTTAAGAAAAAAAAGTATTCATATATCATATAAAGCTATCAAACAGCCCTCGTATACTGAACACCCATGATTATGCGAATGTCCAAAAGAAGTACCTTCGCCAGCATTTCCCATTCTGTGCAATTTCGTACATGAAATCATCTTATAAAATTTCGATACGTGCGTTCGTCCTTCCAGTTTGTTTTATTTTTCTTTTTGCAATCCAACAGCCATAAAATGCTCTAATTAATTTTTATGTTTTATGTTTGTAAGCATGTGTGCACATGTTTATATATGTGTGTGTGTGTAGATGTATGTCTAATTAAATGAAAATATGTTAAAGATTTTTACAACAATTTATAGTTTTTATATGTATGAAAAGCGATAAATAGAAAATGTTTTCTTTTCTTGGATTTGACATGATGCTTCTGGACAAACATACACACACACTTACATATTTACACACATACACACATTCATATGTAAATATTTATAATGTAAAACAGCCAGCAAATTATCCAACTTATTTGTATTCAAGCCTCGCCGGGCTGGAAGACGAATAGAGCACGATGCTCGTAACATTAAAAAAAAAATTATAACCACACACCCACACACACACACAAAAAGAAGAAAAAAACACTCGTACCAAAAAAGTAGAATTAAGCACATGAAACATGTTAAGACTCTCTTTGACAATAATATCCTTAAGTGGCAGAAACTAAAACCGAAAAAATCAGCAGGAAAGTCCCAACTAAAAAGCTCTTTTCGCCTTAAATAAAAACCACACGCTTTTGCCGTGATGCTCTGGTTTCCGCTACTCTTCGTCTTCTTTTTCCACCAGTAACTCGTTCCATTTGCCATAAACACTCTCACACACACTCTCACAAACACACACGTTTATCTGCTTTTCAACACACTAATTTGTCTTGTTCTTGTGCAACTGTACCAAAATGACAATAACAACAACAGTTTTATTTAATGTTTTTATTAGCGGGAGTGTTGCCATACAAAATAAATTTTTAGAGCTTTTTGCCCAGCAAAAGGGCTAACCAAAATTTAAGTTTTTTATTTATAAAATTTTAGACAAGAAAAACTTAAAAATATACAAAAATATAGAAGAGTTGCGTGAAACTTTATTATTGAACAGGCAAATCAATCAAAAGCACTAAATTAAAGCAATTCACGTATCCTGAAAAAAAATTAACAAAACGGCAACACAGGGACTATATCTAAGGACGTTGGATTGATACACTTCTCGTATTCTTCTTAATAATAAAATTGGTACAAATATCATATTCAATTGAGCCAGCTAACACGGGAGATATATAAAACTATACATGAGTGTTGAGAATAAAAGTGTAGCGGCCTTCGAAAACAACTGGTCTACTTTGCTGTTTAACTTTAATATTTTAAATTTCCTTTTAACTTAACAGAATATATTAGAAGAATTAATTCAGAAAAAAAGAACACGGCGAAAATAATCGCACTCCAAGAAACAGAATCGAAGTGTGTTACCATCGAGAGTTCAAACAATTCTCGTATTCTATTTCATAGTAGAAATTTTTGTATATAAAAACTCTTATTACATTGAACTGAGCTACGCACTATGCGGTGATAATTAAAAATATACATCAGAATTGATCATGAAAGTGTGGCGGCTTTCGAAAACACCTATTCTGCTCCGCTGTGCAAATTGAATATTTAAAATTTGCTTTTAACTTAACGGAAAATATTAGAAGAAATAATTCAGAAAAAAGAACATGACGAAAATAAGCAAACGCCAATATAAGGATTCAAATGTGTTACCATTGATTTGGTGTTCATACACAATTCTCGTATTCTATTTCATAGTAAAAATGTGTTTAAATAAACACTTTTATCGCACTCAACTGGGCCACGCATTATGTGGTGATAATTAAAAGTAAATATCAGTAATAATCATGAAAGTGTAGCGGCTTTCGAAAACAACTGTTCTGCTTTGAAGATGTAAGTTGCACATTTTAAACCAGATGTTGACTTTCTCCCGTGCTTTGGAATATTTATCATGTCTTTTTCAATTAAAAACATTTTTCCAACAATCGGCCTATAAAAATAACTTCAATATAAAATCAAACACATTTGCTGTGGGTTAAGTCTGCATTTTATCTGCTTTTACATAAAATCTTCAGTAAACAAAAACCTCTTGGCTTGTGCATAAACGTTCACAAACCAAATGAGAATTATGTGAGCAGTTTGGTAATTTAATATTATTTTAGGGAAAACAAATTTCTTATAAAATTTTATATTTTCAAAGCAGAATAACAGAATAGTTTCAGGATATACCCCTATTTCAATAAAACAACATGGCAACGCTGATTACTGTCAAGCTGTACACACACACACGTGAAAGAGGAAAAAAAAATTGATTTCCAGAGTATGAGTGCAAGTGAACTGTTTATAATCGCATTACTACTCTCCTAACAACAAGCAATTGAATGTTACACTTTTTTACAAACCAGGGATGGAAAACATATATTTTCGTATTATTGTTCAAATAAAAAATATACAATTTATTATGGTTTTAATTGTTTATGGATTTTCTATTAGCAAGAAATTTTATATTTTGGAGAGTAGCAAAGAACTGTATGTTCTGGGATATGGTAGTTTTTCCATCCCTGCTGCTGCTGTAGCAAGTGTGCGAGTTTTTATAATTGTTTTTTTAAGCACTCGTCTAATTGCTTAAAGTTCTCTTTTTCTAACCATTTTTGCAGTGTCCACTTGTTTGGAAGATAAAAAGTATTACGTACGTGTTGGTCGAAGGTTGGTGTTAAGTAAGATTTGGGTTGCCCAGTGTGCAAGAATTTAAAAGGACTTTGAAATAAAAGATTTAAAAGAATTAAAGAACAGCATTTATTTATGAAATTGTTTTGAAAGAGATAAAATAAAAACTTTAAATTTTTAAATTATATCGGAATTAGAGAGTTCAAAGGATAAAGGAGAGTTATATATAGGGTGTTTTTTATAGAGTGACACAACTTTGAGTTGGCATGACTGCTTTATTTCACCACCCATTTAACAGCTGATAGTTGTTTTTTATTTAGTTTTATTATTCATTATGAATCGACTTACACCAGAGCAACGCGTGCAAATTGTGGACATTTTTAATCAAAATAATGGTTCTGTTCGTCAAACTTATCGTGCACTTCCTCCATTCACAACTTTATTTTCCAATGAAGCCCATTTTTGGTTGAACGGGTACGTAAATAAACAGAACTGTCGCATTTGGAGTGGGGAGAATCCACAAGCTTTTGTCGAAGCAAAGAAAATTACTATTTGGTGCGCTTTATGGGCTGGCGGAGTCATTGGCCCGTGTGTCTTCAAAAACGATGATGGTCAGAATGTTACTGTTTGTGAAAATTGGTGTTCCAGATTGTGCCGTGTGCGCGCCAGCCGTGGCGGCCACATGGCCGAAATCATATTTAAACATTAATGTCATAAAATATTCTATCCATTAAATACAATTTCGTTGATATCAAAAGTATATGACTGTGATTTAATATGATTTAAACTTGTATCAATCTATAAGAAACACCCTTTAGAAACTCTTTTATTTCAAAGTGGAGTTGTTGGAAAATGGAATACTATTTACTAAAATTACGTTTCCAACTCAATTGGACTAGGCAAAAAGCTTTATAAAGAAATTTAATGGTCCTTCGAGCTGGCCAAATAATTCTTCTTCGGTCCTCTGACTGGTGTGACAGAATAAGAGGGGAAAATATATTAAACAACTTAATGTCATTGAATTGCACAATTTAGAGGCCACAACTTGACAAGGCCACTTGACTTGTTATTTGACATAATTAATTTATAAAGTGTCCTTATTCACCTGCATATGAAATGTGCCATTTAATACCTGGAAATATGATTGAAAATATATTGAAACTACGACTGATGTCACGTAGGACCATGTCATAGTGTGTCATTTGTTGTTGTTGCAATTGTTTTGCTTATCAATTATTCTCATACATTCTTAATGTATTTGATTTTGCTTTCAATTAAAATCATATTTATTTAGTTTTCATTTCTCTAAATTAATTTCCTTATTTAATTGAATTCCTGGAATTGTTTATTTCAATTGATTAACTGAATGTGCAGGCCAACGATTATTTTTGTTAACAACTCTGCATTGGCTTCCAAGACTGCCGTCTGTTTAATTCTGTTCAAAATATTCAATTTCATATGAAAACAATAAAGAAAATTCTGGATGCCAAAAATTTAGTAGAACAAAACAACAATTTAATAAAATGAAAATGTGGGCATGCAGAATCATGCTCTTAATTTTATAAATTAATTATGAGAAATAGCAAGTGAAGTGGCCTTGTCAAGTTGTGGCCTCTAGTTAGTGCGACTCAATGACGTTAATTTATTTAATATATTTCCACCTCTTATTCTGTCACACCAGTCACTGGACCACCGAAGAATTATTTGGCCAGCTCGAAGGACCATTAAGCAGAGGCTCTTCTTAAAATTCTTCTAAACCAAATGGTTTAAGAAATTACGGCCTAAACGTTTGATTGAAGTGAGCACAAGCACTGAAGTTGTATTGAAAGGAAAAAGTCCTGAAACTGTTTAAATTAACCCAGACCTGCCTTTAAAGCAGCTAAATTGTTTTTTCTTTTTTTTTCTATTCTTATGGCATCACAACACGCCACACCGTTCATTTATAACTGTAATGCGACATGTTGATGCCCGTTAATATGTATTTCACTCGCATGACTTTATGCTTCCTGCTGCCGTTCCACACTCGTCGTATCGGTTTTATTGTTGGCAAAATGTCATGTCAATAGAAAATACTTTCAGTTTATGGTTGCGAATATTGTATTTTATAAAAGTGCTTAGGAAAATTATAAATTCACTCGCGCAACACAAGCGTAACACATACTCGGCAATTTCAATAATTCAAAGAGTGGAAGAATGTCCTTCCACCACCAGACCAGAATGTCTCAATACGCCTCTGCATTTTATACAATAATTGTTAAGAGGTTTTGGGAATTCATTGCTCAAGGACATTTTGAATATTTCTTATGTATCACATGTCGCTGCTATTGGAATGAAAATAATTTCATATTATTAAAATCGCACTGGATGAACGTAATCAAAGTGGAAGGAAGGTGAAAATAACTTCCACTACTCCGCACTGTTTGTCATGGGAAGTGGGAGTATTTTCTTAAACAAAATGCAAATAAAAATTTATATAATTTTCAACGATATTGAATTGCTTAAGGCTCGGAAAAGTTTTCCGCTTGACAGGGAACATTTGCGTTAAGCGGAAGCAAATGAAAATAACAATTTAATATTTAATTCAATTTTAACAGGCAAATTGTTCGAAAAGTGTTTTCAATTTAAAAGGACATGATAAATATTCCCAAATACAAGGGAAAGTTCCTAAATTTTCAATTTAGCAGCAGTACAGCTGTTTTAGAAAACCGCCACACTTTAATGATCAATAATGATATATATTGTTAATTAACATCACATAATGCGTGGCTGTGTTGAGTGCGATAAAAGTTTTTGTTTATACACATTTTTACTATGCAATAGAATACGAGAATTGTATGAACACCAAATCAATGGCAACACATTTCAAACCTTATTTTGGTGTGTGATTATGTTCGTCATGTTTTGAATTATTTCTTCCAATATTTTAAGTTACAAGCAAATTTTTAATACCCAAGTTGCACAGCAGAGCAGAATAAATGTTTTCGCAAGCCGCTACACTTTCATGAACAATACTGATGTATATTTTTAATTATCACCGCATAGTGCGTAACTCAGTTGAATGTAATAAGAGTTTTTATATATAAAAATTTCTACTATGAAATAGAATACGAGAATTGTATGAACTCTCGGTGGTAAAACACTTCGATTCCGTTTCTTGGCGTGTGATTATTTTCGCCGTGTTCTTTTTTTCAAAATTATTTCTTTTAATATATTATATTAAGTTAAAGCAAATTTTAAATATTAAAGTTTTACAGCAAAGCAGAACAGTTGTTTTCGCTAGCCGCTACAAATACGTCATCGGTATTCATGAACATTTTCACTTATCACCCTGTATTAAATGGTTTCGTTGAATTAAAAAAAATAAATGTATTTGTAAAAATGTTTACTACGAAATAGTATACGAGAATTATTTCAACAGCAATCGATGGCAACATCAAGATGCCGTCTGATTATTTGCTTCACGTCGCATTTTTAACTTTTTTTTTTAATTTTTGCTCTATCAAAGATAAAGTCCCAGCACTACCCGCTGGACCTTGACGACAGCGCTTGACTCTATCATGTGCACGAAAAGTATTTTTAAGCAAAGAGACCATAAAAAATATTCTCAAGAACAAGGGAAAGCCAACAGCAAATTAATATATTCAAATTATACAGCAGAGCAGGAGAGCTGTTTTCGAAGGCCGCTACACTTTCATGATTACTACTGAAGTGTATTTTCAGTTATCACCTACTGAGCCCACGTAGGCTTAGATAAGAGTTTTTATTTATAAAAATTTTACTATGAAATAGTATACGAGAATTGTATGAATTCTCGATGGTAGCACACTTTAAATTTTTATAATGGGATGGGATTATTTTTGTTGTGTCTTTTTTATCTGAATCATATTCTTCTAATTTTCTCCATTGAAGAGAAAACATAAAATTTAACTATTCAAGTTATACAGCAGAGCAGGGGAGCTGTTTTCGAAGGCCGCTACACTTTCATCGTCAGTACTCATGAGCATTTTTATTTATTACCCCGGTTAGGTGGTTTAGCTGAATGTGATAACAATAAAATAATTTTATAAGTGTGATCAGAGTTGCCGTGGTGAATGTATAAGCAAAACAGTGTTTCCGTTGCTTTTCCGAGGCAGTTGTGTTGTGATGGAACTCGTAAAGATTCCTGAACACTCTGATTTTTTTTTTTAATTTTTTTGTGAAATCTCGGAAAAAGGCAGTCATCATATTAATTTTGATGCAAAATGTACAGGATGGCAAAGAAGTGTTGCTGTTTATTGGAAGAATTTTATATTTTGCCTGGCTGTTGTTGGGTAAATTTGGAATCCACGTAGGTCACTGCAAATCGGTTAATCCCTTCGTCAGATATAAGGAAAGAAAATATTCGAAAAAAGTGATTTTTTAACTGTGAAATTATATATCTGATCAGTTACTGTTCTCCATTCTTTTATAGAAATCGAACCGCCGTTTATCGAGTGGGTGATTGAAAAGAAATTCTTGCGATCGTTGTTTGGCTTTTTAAAATGTTTCAAAATTTTTATGATGAATTAAAGCAAATGGAATAAATATTTTTCTTTAAAATACCGCTTAATTTTAAGGAAATATTTTTGTTAAAAAGATTAAACTTCTCACCACTATAATGTCCCACACCATTGGCAATATATAAATAAAACGTTTACTTTTGGCAAAAATAAACTACACTTTTATAATCCGGCATTAAGATCGTAAATAAAATGCATTATTTTTTTAAAAACATTTTAGCATAAAAAATAAACCAAAAAAAAAAAACGCATTAAATGTGAAATGATAATAAAATAATACTGAAACTGAAGCTGAAGTTGCGAAAATAAAATTTTCCAAGGAAAAAATTTCTCCTGGCATATCAAAGTTCCACAGGAAAAACTTCTTGAAAAAAATTGTCAAAATATTTTGGCTCTTTTGCCTGAAATGCTAAACGAAGTTCATAAAATAAATAGTTTATTTGGATAATACGTTTTTGTAATTGCAACAAAGAAAAGCCCAGTAGGAAATAGCAGGAAATAAACTTCAAAAAGGAAATGGATTTTATTGACAAACAAAAAGCTTATAATAAAAACTTTAGTTTATAATAAAAAACTTTGCCAGATTGTTTTTCAGAATGACAAAAAATAGAATTGAAAAGCACAAGAAAAATCCAGTTATTTTATTTCATTCGAAAATCTTGAAATTTTTTCATAGTTTATGCTGTTGTATTTCAAGCCACGTTCATGCACCTTTTTATGACCTTCAAAGATAAAACTTAAGAAAACAATTTAAATAGTGCAAATCTACACAAAAATACCTAACAAATTATATACATTTCATATATAATCATATATCTTATGGTACCTCAAAGTGTACCACGAAAATGGGTATAGTGTGTTTACATACACTTTATATATGACGATATATAGAAACCAGTCACAGTTTTCACTTTTCCTACAGGGTTATAATGTATATAATATTCTCCCACACATTTTCATTTTCGTTTTGTTTTATTTCTTTATTTTTATGCACTTTTTTCACATTCTTTATGTCAGTGGAAATAAAATTCGTATGTTTATACGTGGAATTATTTTTGCATAAATATTTTACGACTTTTGTAGTTCTTATTTCTTAAGGCCATTAAGAACATTGTTGACAATGTGCTGTGTACGTTTCAGTGACAGTGCACTTGAAAAAATGAGTAAATTTTTATAAAAAATATTGTAAAAAAAACATGTTTATCAAAGTAAGATATTAAGCGAAATTAATTAGGGCAACAGTGTACTGAAGCTGGTGACTGGCTGGTTGGGTACGGAATAGAGCCAAAAACAATTATCGTGAAAACAATTATTCGAAAAAATACATTTTTTTTAAAGCTCCGAAATTATATATCTGATCGTTTAGAACTCTCGATGCTTTAAGAATAATCAAAAATTATTTCAATCACCTTTTGTTACGTGGGAACCGGTTGATTGGAAAATTGAAATGACAAAAAAAATTTAAATTGAAATAAAATAAAATAATAATAGAATAAAGAAATCAAGAAAGTTTGTCTTAAGAAACGTGCAACAAGAAATTCAGGAAAAGTAATCAAAACCCTGTTGCCTTTTAACAAGAGTGTGCTACCATTGTATTGATACACTTCTCGTATTCTTTTTGATGAAAAAAAAAATTGATACAAATAGAATTTGTTATCACTTCCAGCTGAGCCAGCTAACACGGGGTAGTAAATAAAATTACACATAAATACTATTTAAGAAAGAGTAGCGGCCTTCGAAAACAGCTGTTCTGCTTTGCTGTACAAGTTGAATATTTAAAAACTGATTTGAACCTTCCCTGGTGCTTTGAAATGTTTATCATGATTTTGCTTAAGTAAAAAACCGGTAAAATTAAGTTTAATATAAAATTATAGTGTTTTAGCGCGAAGAGCTCAAAAGCATTGAATAACACTCCATTAAAAGGGCAGCATCATTATCTATTTTCGACTTCAATATTTCTCACTGGCAGAAGGACTCCATGCACGTTGAGTGGTATTTCGTGGTGCTTGAACTTACTTTTTTTATTATTCAATGCCCCAGTGTGCATTGTGCTAAACATTTTTTATGGTCTGAAAGTTCTTGAAACAGTTTCGTGTAACTCCTTAAATAGTTAAAAAAATCAGCTTCTCGAAGTTATTCAAACATTTTAATTAATTGTTTCCCTCCCTTCTCCATTAGCTCGATAGTGTATTATCTCCAAAGACTTTAAAATTTAATATTTCAGCAGATTAAAAGACCAGTTAAATAAAGTTTTACCTACGATTTTCCCTCACTCTTTTGGAAAATACGTTTGATTATATTCCTGCAGAACTGAACTTTTTGGTCTCCTGTTTTCTTTCATTCAACTTTTTATTAGAAATTTTATATTTTCTTTTTTTCATAAACATATTTTGTCTTCACAATAGCACACCTTCCGCCCCTCCCCCCACCCCTCCTGTGTATCGTTAAATATTTATTTAAATCCAGATAATATTTGTGTCAGGCAGAAACAAAAACTTTATTCATTTAAAAGTTTCTCCTCTTAAATCATTGTGGCAATAAATTTTTATTGGAAGAGAACAGAAATAAAAATCCAATAAATTTAAAAAATAATAAATGAAATGTGCGGGCTATATAAAATAAAACAGTTTCGAATATTTTAGATATTTTCATTTTCATTTAATGGATTTTTTAAATTCTTTTTCATATTAAAACAAAGAGAAAAGAAATAAATTTATTATTAAGAGACTAAATTCTTTAACAGAAAAAAAATAAGTTCTTCAATCGCTGGCACGCAGCAAAAGTATTTGAAAATATTTTCATCAAATTCGTTTTTAAATTAAAGACAGTCTTAAAACTGTATTGAACGTTACCTATTGTTTTTAGGTTAATTCTTGCTCGTGTTGAGCGTTACTTTGTAGAACTCTTTTTTATCAATGCTTAAAAGTGACTAGAGAGAAAATACTTCAGAAAAGGATTAAAAATGTATTGAACGTTACCTATTGCTTTCATATTAGCATTAAGGTTTTCCTCCATATTTTCATCAAATTCCAAGATATTTCAAACAACTTCAAACTGCCATCTCACACCTACAACAACAAAAAGCTGCAGTGCGAACCACATTGAATGCCAGTACACTAACGCATGCAAAAATTTTTTATATGAAATAACTTTCTATTTTTATTTTATTATAATAACTTTTTTTTCATGCAACACAAACTAGTCAAGTTGAACTTTAACGCTGTTTGAAAATAAAATCATTGAAATCGAAAGAGATGCTTTTACATATTGACTTTTGTGCGAGTGCATCGGGGGGATGTGGAGGCAACAAGAGCTGGTAGCAGTTCTTGTCGCCTGGTTTGAATGTACAAAACAGTTAACAAGAAATACATTTGAAAAGTGATCTCTCTGTTAGCAAATATTTATTATGAAAGGTCGTAAAGGAAAGAGATATCCCTGTGTGACACTGGTGTGATGATGGGATCTGTAAAAGTAAAGATACTTGAAAATGCGATAAAGAAAAAGAAAAAAGGAGAAAAAAACGAGTTGCTGAATTGAAAACAATTTCAATTGTTATATTTCACTCAAACAAATTTAATTCAAAGTTCTGGTAAGTGAGTAGTAAAATATGATTCCTGCCAGTCATTCTCATTTTATATTGTGTTGTTTATTACGAGGAAAACCTAGAATTAATTTAAAAGATGTCGGTAACGTTTAATACAACTTGAGTGTTTCTAACTAATCAAAATTAATAACTTAGTATCAAGAGCTTTACAAAGTAACGCTCAATACAAAACGAGCTAAATATATGTGGCGCATTACTTTAAAAATAGATTGGTAACGTTCAATACATGTTTGAGCCTGTTGTTAAGGTTTTTCATATTTTTTACTCAAAATTAACCTTAAAATTAATAAGGGTAACGCTCAACATATATCTCAGCTCGTACCTACAAGTCTCTACTTTATTAAAATTGAAAACTAATAATTAAGAATTTTGCAAAGTAACGCTCAATACAATTCGAACTAAATATACAATAAAAAACCTTGAATAAATGTTTTTCTATCATTGACAAGAGCTCTATGAAGTAACACTCAATACGAGGAAAGCTTAATATTAATTGAAACCTTAAAATTAATTTGAAAGGTAACGCTCAATACATATTTAGTCCTGTTCTTAGCCTTTTTTTCCCCTCTTGTCATAATACAACATTAATAATGAAGAGCTCTGCAAAGTAGCGTTCAATTAATTTAAAAGCTCTAGGTAACGTTCAATACAACTTTAAGACTGTTCTTAAGTTTTTCTAACTAATTAAAATTAATCGTTTATTATGAAGAGTTCGGCAAAGTAACGTTCAATACAATTGAATTAATTTAAAAGCTAGAGGTAATGTTCCATACAGTTTTAAGCCTGCTCTTGAGTTTCTCTAACTAATTAATATTAATCATTTAGTACGAAAAGTGTTGCATGGTAACTCTCAATACGGTACGAACTATATATATGTGGAATTACTTTGAAAATCTATTGGTAACGTTCAATATATTTTTGAACTTTCTTTTAAATTATTTATATCTTTTTTTTTTAATTAAACACAAGGAGTTTTTGCCGTGTAAAGCGCAATAACGTCCATCCAAATTGTATATACGAAAAAACGTATATAACGGCTAAGGTAACGCTTAACCAAGTTCTTAGTCATTTCTTAATATTCTCTGTTCTTAAGCTTTTTTTATAGTCACCACTAACTATTAATTATGAAGTTTTCTGCAAAGTAACGCTCAAGACAAGGCAAAAGTTTGAATCAATAGGTAACGTTCAATTTCAATATTTTCTATCTAGTCACATTTAAAAATTGATAAAAAAGAGTTCTACAAAGTAACGCTCTACACGGGCAAGAATTAATATAAAAACAAGAGGTAACGTTCAATACATTTTTGCTCCTTTTCTGAAGTATTTTCTAGTCAAAATTAAACATTAATACTAAAGAGTTCTACAAAATAACGCTCAATGCGGGAAAGAATTGTTTTACAGCCATAGGTAACGTTCAATTCATTTGCAATACTGTTCTTAAGCTTTTTGAGACTGGGCAAAATTAAACATTAGGAATTTTGCTAGGTAACGTTCAATACCGTATGAACAATATGGTATTGCATTATAAATCTATGGGTAACGCTCAAGACAATTTCACTACTGTTCTTAAATTTTTTCTATCTAGTCAAAGTAAAACTTTAATAATGAAAAGTTCTGCAAAGCAACGTTCAATGCAATCAATTGCATTAATTTAAAAGTTATAGGTAACGTTCAATTTGCAATTATATTCTTAATCTTGGTCTATCTAAACATAATTAAACTTAAAGAATTTTGCTAGATAACGTTCAATACCGCATGAACTACATAGTATTAAATCAAATATCTATGGGTAACGTTCAATACAATTTCACTACTGTTCTTAAATTTTTCCTATCTTGACAAAATAAAACTTTAATAATGAAGAGTTCTGCAAAGCAACGTTCAATGCAATCAATTGCATTAATTTAAAAGTTATAGGTAACGTTCAATTTGCAATTCTATTCTTAATCTTGGTCTTTCTAGACATAATTAAACATAAAGAATTTTGCTAGATAACGTTCAATACCGCATGAACTACATAGTATTAAATCAAATATCTATGGGTAACGTTCAATACAATTTCACTACTGTTCTTAAATTTTTTCTATCTTGACAAAATAAAACTTTAATAATGAAGAGTTCTGCAAAGTAACGTTCAATACAATTAAGACCTTAAATAAATTTAAAAGCTATAAGTAACGTTCCATACAACCTTAAGCCTGTTCTTGAGTTTTGCTAAATAATCAAAATAAATCATTTAGTGTCAAGAGCTCTGCAAAGTAACGCTCAATACGGTGAATATGCTACTATATTAAGAGTCTATGGGTAACGTTGCAGGGTAACGTTCGGTAAACTTATTATTATATTGACTGCAATTTAAATAACTTTATGGCCGAAATTTTTAATATTTCTGTTGTTGTTTTTTTTAATATTTTTCAAAAGTGTTTTATAGTTTGATAAATATCTCATTCTTTTTATTTCAAATATATGATTTGAATTTTAATTAAATCTTTTCAATACATGTTTTGTTTAGGACGGTTTTGGTAAAATTTTTTTTTATTATTATTATTATTTTTTTTAATAAAATTTGTTGATGTCATGCATGACTTAATACCTGCCATAGAGTGTCAAGTATTACAACTTTGACATTAAATTTATGATACAACATGATGATGTTGACATTTTTTTAAATTCTACCAACTCAATGCAAACGGGAATAAATAAAAGAAATATTTGCAATTTTTTTTTTGCAATTCTATGAGATATATAAATACAATAACAACAATAAAGAGAACATGACATGCGACTTGGCTATAAATTGATTTGCAGCAATTAAAAGTTTGTTGAATTCACAATGACATGCTGCTACTAAAATTATATATCAGAAAGTGGCCCACAGCAAATTATTGTGCTATAAAATCATGTGAAATAAAATTTAATATTAAATTTAATTTAATTAAACTAAAGGATTTCTTTATTTTCATTTTAATTGAATCAAATAATTTGCTTGAGAATAACAGCTTTTGGCCAACAATAGAAATATTTTTAGGGAGTCTATTAACAGTCCACAGGAAGTTAATTCCGATGATCAAGGAATTAAGCCATAAAATCAAATAAGTATTTAATGGTTTAGGAATGTTTAAGTAAATAAAACAAGAGTAAACAAATAAAAGAAAAACCAAGAGAAACAGTTGCAGCCGTCAGATAAATTTATGGCAACCACCGAACAGGAAACTAAAACGAGCAGACATTTTGTTTGCTGTAACCGGTGAAATACAATTACGTTTATTAGCTTTCGTATTCATGAAAATATATTATTTTCGAAATAGTTTCAACCGCAACAACATTTTATAGGCGTGTATAAAAGCTAAAGTTTATAAACGTTTGCGCCGTATATAATTAAGACAAATTGTTTTGTTTAAATGAGGTTAAGTTTGATCCCCAGGGCGTAGGAGTTTTTGATTAATCAACTGAAGTCAATTAATATTAATCATGCGCTCGAGGTCAAACAGTAATAACTCTTAAATTTAATTTTATCGAAATCGCAAGGAGAAGGGAAGAAGCTTGACTAATAGTTCGATATTTTTTTTATATCCTTCACATTCACTCCTTGTTTTTCGATATTCATAATGGAGCCTATAAAGTTTATATAGGGTGTTTTTTATAGAGTGGTACAACTTTGAGTTGGCATCACTGCTTTATTTGACCACCCATTTAACAGCTGGTAGTTGTTTTTTGTTTAGTTTGCTTTGACATTTTGTTATGGCTCGACTTTTACCAGAGCTACGCTTGCAAATTGTGGAAATTTTTAGTCAAAATAATGGTTCTGTTCGTCAGACTTATCGCGCACTTCGTCCATTCAAAATTTTATTTCTCGATGGAGCCCATTTTTGGGTGAATGGGTACGTAAATAACAGAGTGAGGAGAATCCACAAGCTTTTGTCGAAACACCATGACATCCACAGAAAATTACAAACGAAGAGTTCTACTGAAATTAGATTTCCTATGAATTTCAACCGATTCGAACCGAATCGAAGATTTCAAGAAATTTAAGAAGAACTTAGAAATATATAAATATTTTTTTAAGTGTTTTCTTATAACTTTTAGACGACTTTACCGCTCGAAACTAATCAGCTCTCAAGATTTAAAAAAAAACCCCGTCAGTCACTCCCAATCGGGTCAAAATCGGTTAATCCCCTCCTGAGATTATATATCCAATCAATTAGTATTCCCGATCTTTTTATGGCAAAGGAAAACTATATCAATAATTAATTTATTATTATTCCATTAATTACTCCTTAAATTATTATTTTACTTAAATGATCAGTTTAATTGAATTCGATTTCGAATTTTCATTAGAAAATTCCTCAAATTTTTTTATATTTTATTTTTTACTATCCCGTCTCTGCCATTTCACCATACTGTGCTGTAATAATTTTATTAATTTCATAAGTATCTCAACAGTATGTCAATAGCAAATAAATATTTCATTTAATTTTCTTTATCGAAAACTTTGTTTCCACTCATACTTTAACTTAATTATTTTTATAAGTGTGTGGGGGTGTGTGCGCGTGTGTGTGTGTATGTGAATTATATATCTAAACATATTATTATCCTGCAATCAATCAAGTTTGTAATTTTTTTTTTCTTTTTTCGTTCCACTTTCTGTTTGTTCTTATAGCGCGAAATTTATCTGATCAAAAAAGGTACGCCTATTTAAGGCCATATTCGAGGGTACGTGGTTAGCACTGGCTGACCAAATAGAACATGAGTCTAACAAAACGTTAGCGATATAATTGAGGACACAATTGCCTTTAATTAAGAAAGCGTAGCACTCAAATAGAAAGGATAATTAAATCACAGGACATTTTAAAAATTAAAAATTTGAAGCTAAGAGTTTTGCAGGGTAACGTTCGGTACATTTATAATGATATTGACTGCAATTTAAATAACTTTATCGCCGAAATTTTTATTTTTTTTCAATCCCAATTAAAATGCAAAAGAAAACAGTTGTAAGTTCCACTCGAATACAAGTGGAAAACTCCTGTTAAAGGGCGACCTAATCAGATCGAATACCCTATAAAATTTAGCCATAATTTGCTAAGCACATCAAGACTTTAAGCAAAACTTCAACGCCAGAAATTAATCAATTAAAATGCCAACAACTAATTGGAAAAAAAGTGCTCAAGAGATAATCAAAATTAGTCATACGCCTGGCACAACTGATTTCAAGTTCTGACAAGAACGAGCATGTCGTTTTGCTGGCAAATTGTTTACTAAAAATTATTTCTAAAATATAAATATTAATTGTAAAACTTTCCAATAAATTTTTAGTTCTACAATTCAATTAACATTTCGTTGCAAAAACAAAGTAAAACCAACGAACAGAGAAGTTTGCAAAAACATTTACCTTGCCCCATAGTGCACGAAAAAACATTCAGCTGAAACGCAAAAGTTATAAAAAACAAACTTTTTGCTTCTTTAAAACAACAAACAAACAGTTTGTAATTAATTTTGTGCTGGAACAGAGTTTCGGAGCAGAGTTTAAAGTTGGAAGCTGAAACAACACAAAAGATACAATTTTTATTTAACTTAAATTTTTTTGTTGCCCCTAAATTATCAGTAGAAAAAATGCGCAGAATATGAAAAGTTTCAAGGAGACAAAACTGAATAAAAATAATGGATGGGAGATGTTTTCAAAACAATTCATCATTTTATTTAATAAATTATTAATTTCTTAAAAAACACGCTGGAAAATCTAATTCATCATAAAAGTCGAGTATCTGTCAAAGATACATACTTTTTGCCATCTTGAAATAGATTTTTATAACAGATTTCTGAGATACATTTTTCTCAAAGAGATGTTTTTCATTAAAAGGTATTCCGTGCACTTTTTTAAAAATATCCTTCTTAAACATAATTTTCAGGTCACTTTTTTATAACATTAAGAAAGGAACTTCATATTTATTCATACTTTTTATAAAATAAAGTTGTTTTCTAAAAAAAATTTTTATAAAAAGTAATTTTTCTAAAAAGTAATTTTATAAAAAAAAAGTAATTTTTCTATGAGTACTTTTAAAAAATTATTTTTTCAATGAGTGCTTTTCTAAAAAACGAAGTTCTTTTTCTACAAATATTTTTATTAAAAGCAATTTTTCTGTAAGTAATTTTATAAATAAAAAAATTAAAAAAAAGTACTTTTTCTATAGTACTTTTATAAAAAAGTTAGTTCTCATTAAAACTTCTATAAAAAAGTACTTTTTTTGTAAGTAATTTTATATACAAATAATTTCGAAAGAAATATCTTTGAAAATGTAGCTTTTTCAAAACAAAGTACTTTTTTGCAAAGGTACTTTTTAAAAATAGTACTCTTTTAAAATATGATGCTTTTTTAAGACAAAACTTTTTTGCATAAAACACGTTTTCAAAAGGCTGGGGCAGTTTCTGTATAAGTGCTTTTATAAAAAAAGTACTTTTCCTATAACTAATTTTTTTTAAAGTACTTTTATTTTTGAGTACTTTTATAAAAAAGTAGTTTTTTTCTAAATACTTTTATTAAAAGTAGTTTTTCTGTAAGTAATTTTATAAAAATTATGTTTCCTATAAGTAATTAAAAACCAAGTACTTTTTCGGTGAGTACTTTTATTAAAAAGGTAGTTCTCGTAAAAATTCTATTAAAAAAGGTAATTTTTTATACAAAATAATTTCGAAAGAAATATGTTTGTTAACGTAGCTTTTTCAAAACAAAGTACTTTTTCGCAAAGGTACTTTTTCGCAAAGCTACCTTTTCGAAATGGTACTTTTTTGAATAAAGCTTTTTTCAAAGTGCTAAGGCACTTTCTGTATAAGTACTTTTATAAAAAAGTACTTTTCCTGTAACGTGTTTTATAAAAAAAGTACTTTTCCCATAACTAATTTTATAAAAAACTGTACTTTTATTTATAAGTACTTTTATAAAAAAGTTCCTTTTCTAAAAATACTTTTATTAAAAGTAATTTTTCTATTAGTAATTTTATAACAAAGTAGGTTTTCTATAAGTAATTTTATGAAAAAGTACTTTTTCTATAAGTACTTTTATAAAAAAGGTAATTCTCATATAAACTTCTATAAAAAAGTACTTTTTTATAAGTGCTTTTATGTAGCAGCAAATTTTGAAAGAAATATCTTTGGAAACATAGACTTTTCAAAACAAGGTACTTTTTTGCAAAGGTACTTTATCGCAAAGGTACTTTTTCGCAAAGGTACTTTTTCAAATATAAGTCTTTTTTAATGGTTTTTCTAAAAAGCTATTGAAAAATAATTCAGTTTAAAAATAATTTAGTGTTTAACAATCGTTTTCATAATTTTTGTGTGAGTTAATTCATGTTTCATTCAAAACAATTCATCTTGAAGGACTTGTACATCGTTTTTTAATTTTTTTTGCGCTGTTTTTCTTAGGATACATGAGTTTGTTTTGCCTTTAAAGTTCTTCAAATATCATGAAAGTGAAATGACTGAATACAAAACTGATTTTTTTGTACCACAAAAGGGTGATGCCGCCCGTTGGGGTTGTGAATCCTTTTCCATTTCAACAAGGACTCTTATTAAAACGCTAAGAACTTGAAAGCTAATTAAACTCAAACAATGAAAAGTTATCTTTAATTTGCTTTCGTTATACTTCAAGAGGACTTTAAGAAAAATCACAGTGAATCTGCAAATAATTTTACCACAAGTTTTGTAAAGAGATAAGAATTATGAAAACTCCTTTGGGAAATGAAGGCATGAGATGATATAAATTATGCGACAGCATGAAATCTAATCAAATAATGATTTAAATAATAATGAAATTAAATTAAAAACAATTTTAACTCGCCTTGGAATTTCACCCTCTTGTCTTTCAAACGCAAATCAATTATTTATTTAAATCCAACAACTGAAGTTGCACAAGACTTTCCCATTAATAATCTAATGAAAAGTCTCCAGTGACCTTTTGATAAATCTGTTTTATCTGCTTCTTTCCTCTTTCAGATGCCTGTCATCCTTATGAACCATTTAAATGTCCTGGTGATGGCGACTGTATATCAATACAATATCTGTGCGATGGTGCACCCGATTGTTCGGATGGCTACGACGAGGATGCAAGACTTTGTACGGCAGGTAAGTTGGAAAGAAGAAAACAACAAAATCAGTTAAGAGAGAAAAAAAGGAAAGTAAATTTGAAGGGACCTTTTTTTTAAGTTGTCTTTTTTGTTTTATCAACTTCTATGTAGCAGAGTTTCATTATGAAAAAACTTTTCCAATTTTCTAGTAAATAAAAACAACTAAATTGAAGACAAACTGAAAACGAAAAGTGATATTGAAAAACATTTACACGAATTAACTAGATTTTTACTAACTGGAAGGGAAAAGAAAAAGTATTCAATTAAAAAAATCGTTAAAAGGTTTAGCAAACATTCGAACTTTTTGTCAGCCTGGAGCATTTTTTTTATTACTTCACTGAATACAATAAAGAAATATTTTTCAGGACATTTCAAGTTGGAAACTTCTCTTCATGTTGAGAGGAAACAAATTTAGTTGTTCACTTTTCAACAACTTATATCTTTAAAGCAGGAAGAGTACCACGAAATCGTTAGAGCTTGTCCAAATATAACTCTCTATCACTCAGAAGGACATTTAAACATCAAGAAAGGAAAATGTCCTTCTAAAATTTAATTGTTAATAAAAATTTTTAGTAAAAGCTTTTTTATAAAATACCGGTTAAGAGACTTTTATACAAAATAGTTGTTTAAAAAAAAACATTTCGCACAAATAATTTTATAACAGATTTTCAATAAATATTTTTATATAAAATAATTTAAAAACGACTTTTATACAAATTTAATAAAAAGTTTTTGATAAAAACTTGTATGTATATGAAATAATTTAAAAACAAAATTTTTCCTATAAGAATTTTCCTAAAAATTTTTATATAAAATAATTGTTAAAATAACTTTTTTAAAAATATTTTAATAAAAAATTTTTATATAAAATACTTTTGAGAAACAGCTTCTTGTATAAAATATTTTCTAACAAGTTTTTTATGAAACTATTTTTAAATAATTTTTCTTTTTATTTTATTAAAAATATTTAACAAAAATTTTTTTACAAAAAAGTTTTTAAAACGATTTTTGCATAAAAAGTAAATTTTCTGTAAATAATTTTAAAAAAATTATATTTCCTATAAGTGATTAAAAACAAAGTACTTTTGCCATGAGTACTTTTATTAAGTATATAATTCTCATAAGAATTCTATAAAAAAGGTACTTTTTATAAGTACCATATATATATTTTTGAAAAAGTACTTTTTCGCAAAGGTACTTTTTATAAATAGTACTTTTTTAAAGTATGATGCCGTTTTTGACAAAACTTCTTCGAATAAAACACATTCTCCAAATGCTGGGGCACTTTATGTATAAGTACTTTTATAAAAAAATATAAAAATATTTTAATAAAAAATTTTTACATAAAATATTTTCGAGAAACAGCTTTTTGTATAAAATATTTTCTAACAAGTTTCTTATGAAACTATTTTTAAATAATTTTTTATTTTATTAAAAAAGTTTTTTTTAGAAAAAAGTTTTTAAAATGATTTTTGTATAAAAAAATTTATTCAAAATATTTAATAAACATTTTTATATAAAATATTTCTTAAAAAAAAAAACTTTTTGTAAAAACAATTTACTAAAAATTTTCATAGAAAATAACTTTTAAATAAGTTTCCTTTTAATTTCACTAAAAATTTTTAACAAAAATTCTTTGTCGAAAAAAGCTTTTAAACAGTTTTTGCATAAAAAATTTCCATTTAAAAAACACTTTTATATAAAATAATTGTTAAAAACCATTTCGTATAAGAAACTTTTCAGAAAAATTCTTATATAAGAAAATTTTAAAAAGAAATTTTTTTATAAAAAATTTTATTAAAATATTTTATAAAAATATTTTATAAAAATATTTCATAAAAATTTTTGTATAAAATAGTTTTTACAAAAAGTTTTGTGCGAAAACGGTTAATAAATATTTTAATCGATGTGGACAGTTCTCATGCAGCCAACAAAAAACACACCCGTTACAAATTCTGTTATATAACAGATTATTAAAGTTAACATATTGAATTTGTTTCAATAAAAAAATTTGTTATTTTTAACCAAATAACAGCGTACGTTGTTTTGAAGAATTATTTTGTTCAAAAAAATCTCTACTTTTGCGGGGATAATCGATTTTGCAAATTTAATAGAATCAGACCTGCAGCGGTGGAAAACAGTCTGTCATATGCGACTGAAGTCATTTGAAAACTTAAAGATTTTTGGGTAAATTTTTTAATATATCTATTTTTTAATATCTCATGGAGCCACTAAACGGTCGTGTGGGGTCTGAACTTGTTTAGGAGAATTAAAATTCAGATTGTATTTCACAACTCTCCAAAGACTACTTCTAGTTAAATGAAAAAAGGACTGGTAAAAGTTGTAGGATTTTATGCATCTGCTAAATATTAAATATATGAGAATTATAAACTATCGATAGACTGCAGTCGGTAGCCTGCTGTGTTGAATGTGTTTTAAGTTGTCATCGACTTGTTATCAATCATTAGCGCCAGCACTCATTATCCCGTTAAAAGTTGTTTAATTGATGTGAAAATAGATCTGCTACTGAAGTTCAAGCCTGGTTATCAAGAGAGATAATTAAGTTCAGAGCACATTATGGCATGTTGTGCCATCACAGGCCATCACAATAGCATTTGCTAGTGGCAACGATAAATTTCAAATTGCCGTAGTGTGTTCTCAGGCTTAACAAATAAACAATAGACAGTCGGCAGTCGGCAGTCAACAGTCGGCAGTCGGCAGCCGGCAGTCGGCAGTCGGCAGTCGGCAGTCGGCAGTCGGCAGTGGGCAGTCGGCAGTCGGCAGTAGTCAAGACCAGCAGTTGGTAGTTGAATGGCAACACAGACAGACACTCGTGTGGAGTGAATGTGGCTTGAAAAATTTGCTTCCATTCAAAGTGCAGCCAAGCAAATAAACTCAGTTGAATTTCTCCAGAATTTTTGTTTTCTGTTTTTGTTCCCACTGTTATGTAAGAGTAGATGCATGATTGTAGGCATGAGTGTATGAGTGCATGTCTCTGCTTAAGAATTGTTGATTATTTTCTCTGGTTTGAATGCAAACGCATAAGCAGCAGAGCGAGTAGAACTCGAGAGTGTTTGCAAAATAGTTGAATACAACTTCTTACTTCAAGTTTATTTGTGGCAGAATGTTCTTTTCTTTTTTGTTGTTTGTTTATATATATATTTTTTAATTTGTGGTCTATCCAAAAGGGACTTGCAATCAACATGTATGAACGTACGAGTATGAACGTACGAGTATGAACGTGTGAGTATCAACTCGTACGCATTTACTCTCATGTGTTCTTGTGTCCTTCTCTTTTTTATATACCCTTCTCAAAAATGTGAAAGGGTATATCTAGGTTTGTCATTCCGTGTGTAATTTTTTCGATATCAATATGCGACCCCATAAAGTATATATATATTCTGGATCCTTATGAATAGCGATGACGATTGAGCGATGTCCGTCTGTTCGTCTGTCTGTACGTGAAATCGGGTTTCCCAAGCCCCCAGAAGAGCTAGAGACTTCTGGATTGGAAATGAAATTCTGAAAAATCGGAAGGACGGTTCCAGAGCTGGGAAGCTTACACCTATTTCTCGACGCAAAATTAACACCGAAAACCGATTATTTTTTTGCTTGTTGGAAAATTGAACCTATTTCATGCTGTGGGACTCCCCAAGTGCCCATTTAAAACTTGAAAAAAAAAAAATTCCAGGGATGGGAAATTAAAGGTTTTTTTTGCACATTCGCTATTTTGTGGTACATATAATAACTAAACTGTTTAAAAATGGCAAGTTTTTCTTAAATAAAACCGTTTTATACATCATGAAGATTTGCATTGATGAAAAAATGTTTTGCTTCCAGGGGTGGGAAATTGAAATTTTATATAAATCAAAGGGCAACTAACACAGTTTTTTTTTATTAATTAAAACTATTTTTTAGTTTAGGAAAAGACAAAACTAATATCAAGTATTTAAAAAAAATCTAAATTTCGATTCCAATATTTTGTATAACATGAAAGTTGCCAAAATAATCAAAAATTTGTGGTTTTGTATTGGTAAAAAAAATTTGAAAAATCAAAATTTCGTATCCAGGCGTGGGAAATTTTGAATAGTTTTTTTTTATAAAAGTAAGCAAAATTTGCAACTGAAGTTGCCTTTATTGCGCTTATAAATTAGAAAGCACAAAATTGGTACTCAAAGATATATGTGTAATGCCGGACGTACGTTGGTGAAGGGTATATAAGATTCGGCACAGCCGAATATAGCACTTTAACTTGTTTAAATTGGTTTTTTTTTTGTTTTGCCACAATAGGTTGCAACATTTCGGCACACTTTTGTGTAGTTGTTGTATTTTCTGTTTGAGTGTGGCAAATATTGAATGCTATAGTTTGATTAAATCAATCAATTTTGCTTTTAGAAAATCTTTTCAAATTGAAAGTTAAACCCATTGAGGTCTGAGCAGCAATTGAATTGGGAATTGATTGATTCATTGATAATTTTTTTTCTACCTTTTTTTCCAGTTTTAGGGTAAAATTTTTTTACATTTTAAATTAGATTTTATATTAAGCAAATCCTTTCAAAATGTCATTCAAAGTCTTTTAAATGTGTTCGTTAACGTTAGCAGGCAGTTTGTCTTCTTTCTTTTTAGAAATTTTTTGCAAACATTGACAACCACCAGATTAAATACAATCGAGCTAATATTGTGTCAGCAAACAAACCTGAATTTGTATAAAATATCTCTCAAGGACACAATTTTGCCTATAATTTTTGTTAGTTCACAAGCACTTCACATTTTCTGTGTCAGTCGTATAGACGTTGTTATGATTCTGACCCCGAATTACATAATTTCATAATACAAAAAAAAAAGAGCCTGCCATCCTGCGTATTTAAGTTCACTGTGTATTGATTACAGGATCATAAAATTCTTAAGTATTTATATCAGCCATACAAATAAATTGAGCTTAACCCAGTTGACCATGATCTCAGAACAGTTTCACCGAAACTTGCAAAGTAAATCGCAGAGGAAAGAAGTTGACATTGAAAATTGTCTAACGGAGCCAACCAAAGGGAGTCGTTAACTTATAAATTTCGCCATCAATCCAGGATTCAGTTGTTGTACTCGTGAATTTGACGGTTTTTTAAGAGCTAAATTTCCAGCATTAATTTAACAAATTAATTTAGAATAATTAAAATCATTTTAAAAAATTTGCGACGCAAATAAATCACTTACAGATTTTAACTAAATTTACTGAAATCGACACAAATTTTTATTAAAAAGTAAACAATTGTCGAAAACATATCCTTCGGAATATTTTATCAGACAGTGAAGCTCCCATCTCTGCTATTAATCGTGTAAAAACTGCAACTGTAGTGGAATGCCGATTATCTGTCAATCAGACATGGCGATTGGAGTTACCAGACGTTGGACAAAATTGAGTAACTCAATAATCAGCTGATTAAATATTATTCCTTTGCAGCGTTGCAAGTTTCTAAGTCAACGCTGAGCAATTGCGGAAATGCATGGGGTTAATTGCCATAAAGAAAATGTTTACTTTCTTGAGTTTGATAGGGTTAAACTCCAAGCCCTTAGAACAAGTGACTGACTTAATAAAATACGGTAGCTTAGCTCTGCCATACAACGATTATCTGCAGAAGCTCCATTGATAATGAGGAGGACGATACTGGGCTTCATTTCTATGTCAGTGTCGTGCTCTAACCTGATCACCAGAAGGCCAGAAACACTGGACTCTACTTTACTGCCAGACTTGAATAGTGTGACGCGGAATAAGTGAAAATCCAAAAAAATTTAATTTTTGACCAGCAAAGCAGAACAATACTGTTTTCGAAGGCCAGCAACACTGCACTCTACTTTACTGCCAGACTTGAATAGTGTGATGCGGAATAAGTGAAAATCAAAAGTAATTTAATTGTTGACCAGCAGAGCAGAACAATACTGTTTTCGAAGGCCAGCAACACTGGGCTCTATTTTACTGCCAGACTTGAACAGTGTGACGCGGAATAAGTGAAAATCAAAAAAAATTTAATTTTTGACCAGCAGAGCAGAACAATACTGTTTTCGAAGGCCACTACACCAGTACACATTTGTGAATCTGGTGCTGTGAATGAAACAACACTTTTTATCTATACAAGTTTGCGATGGAAATTATATATGAGAATATTATAAACATGCTTGTGACCAGCAAATTTTATACAGGGATTAAATTAAACGAATTTCAACGTTGTTGCCCCAACCGCCAAAATTATTTACTACGTAAAACAATCCTATAATTTAGTGATCGTATTATTCCGCGCGATAACTTTTTCCTCGTCATCGTTTAAAAAACTAATCGTCATGGCACGGAAGAATACAACGTCATATACAATTGTTTGGTCAGTTGGGTAGGCCCAAATGTATACACACATACACATGCAGACGATTGTATCGTCAAGTAAAATCCAACGGACCGTAGCGTAAGAAAAAACTATATTTTTGTTTGATTATAAAACATATTGACAAATAAAACATCATAATTCCGCAAAACCTAATGCTGAGTTTGTGTCATTAATAGCCTTCCCAGTTTTAGCCAACCATATGCAAAGAATTTATTTCTAGTCGGCTGTATGTGAAGGACAGTCTGTCTTCCTTAAACAGCAAATTGAATGGAATAAATTGTTTTTTTTGTTGTTTTTTTTTTTGTAAACAAACAACAACAAATTATATTTATGGCAGCAATAAATATAACAAAATTAGTTCGTTACGTTATTGGCTGGTGAGAGGCCAAGGATTTATAATGAAAATGAAATAAATCTACAAAATAAAATTCCATTGAATAGAGTCAAATTGATGCTTTTGGGATACACTCGGCAGTACATTAAACGGTTATTATTTACAAGCAGAAATTAATTTATGGCTGCCCAAGAAAACTAATTTATTATTTCCCCACTTCCTACGAGAGATTATGAAGAGCCGCAGGTGTTTGGAAGTGCTTTTAAAACTGGCCTACAGAAACAAAATTATATTGATTTTCTCAAATAGTTTGTGGTATTTATTACGAAATGGAATATATCGAAAGCAGAGCTGGCAACTTGTTTTTTTAGAAAGGTACTTTTCAAAAAGAGTACCTTCAAAAATAACTTTTGAAGAGTATATTTTTATGTAGTACTTTGTAATATAAGTACCTTTAGAACGAGTACTTAAAAATAGTACTAATTAAAAAAGTACCTTTTGAAAAAGTACTTTGAAATAGATAAATATTATATAAGAGTGCTTTTAAAAAAGATATACTAAGATAAAAGGTATTTTTGAAAAAAGTATGTTTGAAATAGTACGTTTTAGAAAAGTACCTTTTTGAAGAAAGTACTTTTTGCAGAAATTACTATTTTTCTATTCTTTCTTTGTTTCTTAACTGAAAAATAAACTTCTCTCAGGTTTTGTTTCCAATTCCTCTTTTAATCTCACTCCGTTCGGCTAAAGTATGTTTAAAATAGGACTTTTCAAAAAAGTACCTTCTAAGGAAAGTACTTTTTGCTTTTAATTTTTTTTTTTGTTTTGCTTCTTAACTAAATATTTTGACAATATTTTAGTCAAAATATATGACAAAGTAAACTTTCCTGCGGTTTTATTTCCTATTCCTCTTTTATTCGCACTCCTTTCGGCTAAAGTATGTTCAAGAAAGTACTTTTAAAAAAAGTACCTTGTAAAAAAAGTACTTTTTGCTTTTCTTTCTTTGTTTCTTAACTGGCTATTACGATAATACTTTTCTGAGATTTTGTTTCAATTCGTCTTTGAATTGTACTCTTTTCAGCTACGGCATGTTTAAAAAAGTACTTTTCGAAAAAGTACTTCCTAAAAAAAGTACTTTTTTTCTTTTCTTTTTTTGTTTTTTAACTGAATATTTCGATTATATTTTAGCCCTTTTCTAAGCTTTTTTTTTTTTTGTTTTTTAATTCCTGTTTCCATTTCAATCCTTCCAGCTAAACGGCCACCTGTGGAAGAGACCGCTTCATTTCTGCAAAGTCTGCTGGCGTCGCATGGTCCCAACTATTTGGAAAAGCTATTCGGCAGCAAGGCCCGTGATGCACTGTCACCTTTGGGTGGTGTGGAAAAGGTCGCCATTGCGTTAAGTGAATCCCAGACTATTGAGGACTTTGGCGCTGCTCTGCATTTAATGCGGTAAGTAATTGAGAAGCAAGAAGAAGCTACAAGATTTTATATCATTGATTTATTAAGAGACTTTTTGCTCAATTTTAAAATATTTTTACCACAAAATTTGTGTTAATAAAGTGGGCGTTTTAGGGCCTTTGTGCATGAACAAACAGTTTATGTTTATTAGCTGCTGATTTGCCAAATTTTTATAAAAAATTTTTATACAAGTTTGTAAATAAACAGATAATAAAAATAAATCTTTTTATGAGGGACGACTTTCGTGTTGTTTTAATGGTGAAAATATGAGTTGTGGCTTCAGGCCTTTTTTATATTCTAAAAGCCCCAGAGAAGACAGGGAATGGTATCTTCAAAATTACTTCGATATTAAATATTGAACCGCAATTTTTATTAAATGTTTGTTAAAATGCAATAAAATTTCTTTTGCAATTTTACAAAATCTACAAAAAAATGTTTGATTTTAGTGGTGAATATTTAAATAATTTTAATTTACATTGGATATAAATTAACTTTGTTGCAGAACTTGTTGTTGTTAAAATAAAAGCCACACAACTCTTTATTAATTAAATAATAATTAAAAAATTTTACTGCTAATTTTTGCGGTTGCTTAACTCTTCAAGGACAAATTTATTATGACAAGCAAAAGCTTTCATTAGAATTTAATTATTTAAGAGTAAAATAATTGAAATTTATCACCAGCGTTGAAGGTTTTACTGCAGGAGGAAGAGTAATAAAATGGTTGATAATATAGAATAACATATTTTTTTTAGAAGAATTATATTTTTATTTAAAAAAAGAGTTCTGGATAGAGTAGAAAAAATTTTAAGTCTTTTTTATTATATTTTGAAAATTTTTAGCTCCGATTTGGAACATCTGCGTTCGGTGTTTATGGCGGTGGAAAATGGTGATTTGGGCATGTTGAAATCGTTGGGCATCAAAGACTCCGAACTGGGCGATGTGAAATTCTTTTTGGAGAAACTAGTCAATACCGGTTTCTTAGATTGAGTGGCACCAGATCCCGCTTCTGGATTTTATTATGCACATTCTTTGCCCATCAATCCCAGCTTTTATTCCTATTTAGGCAACCCCTACGACAGCTACTAATAATAAAACTAGTAGCGGCCTTTGAAAACCTAATTATTTGCAAACTCATTGATATTAAAATATTGTTTTCTTTTTTTATATAAAAAAAACATCATAAAAATTTAAAACAAACAAAAAAATATGATAAGAAATAAAACATTTTCTGCCGCTCTCTACAGCTTCTAAATTTTAAGTTTTTTTCCCTCTCACATGAAGCCCTGATTTTCAACCAAATCCTTCATATATTTTTAAACAAAGAGAAAAAAACAAAGCAAAAGAAATCCAAAAAAAAAAAAAAAAGATTTGTAAATTTTACTAAAATGCGGAAGCAGGATCGGCCAGAACAATGAAAAAAATGTTTGAAAAAAAAAATGTATAAAAAAATCACGGTATATAAAAACTTTTTTTTCTATAAATATTTTAACACTTTTTCTTAACAATCTAAATGTGTTTTAAGCATAATTTCTCAATTTAACGAAAACATAAAAATTAAATAAAATCCACTTAAAACGAAATGATGGTTTTCTGTCAATGTGTTTCTCGTATGGAAGAATATATAAAACTCACGCATTGAAATTATTCAAAATAGTTGCAATTAAAATGCTGTCAGTACTAAACCTTCCAAATTATACAAAAACTAAAAAATAAGCAGAAATAATTTACGAAAAAAAGGAATATTTTCGAAATTAAAGAAAAAAGAAAAACCAAATCCATGTTAGTTAGTATGAGATATTCCCCTAAAGCCCTGCAGCTAAATGAAAATTATTTATGAAAATTATTTTTAAACTTAATAAATAATAATTAGAAATTTACTTAAATGCATAAGAAAGAGACGAAATAATTTTTACACACACTCCCTTTGCAAGTGCAAAAACACAAGAAAATTATTGAAAAACCCATGAAACGAGAGAGGAATAGCATGCCGTATCTATGATAGTTATTAAGGAAAACATACTAATTAAATGCTATAAACCTTAAGAAATATTGAATTTTATAAAAAAAATATATAAAAATTATTCAGAACATATTTTAAAACTTTTTTTAGATATTAAATAAGAGTTGAAAGAAAAAAAAGGTCCTCCGCTAGAAAAAAAAAGTTCTTTTTTAAATTTATCTTAAATTGAATAAAGTTGGGTTTATTTTTAGCAATATAATAGAAAAAAACCTCTTTCTCAAGGGGTCGTTATTTTGAAATCATTTTTTTTTTGTATTTCACTATAAAACTAAAAATGTATCTTTAGGCAGTGGCGCTTTTGAAATATTATAGTCCTGTTAATATAAAAAACGTGTAGCAGTTGTTTACATCGGCTTTTCTAAGATCATAAAATACGTGTAACATTTGCAAAATTGTTTACAAATACAGGATATCTATGGTGGTCTAGAATCCCCATTAGTTTTCTACTCCTAAGAATTTACAGTGGCGATGTTATTGACACGCAAATACCACAAATACTAGTTCTATAACCTAAACAGCTGCAGCTTTCTAAGTTAAAGGCAGCCTTAACCTATTGGTCTAGAATCCTCTGTCATTTACTACTTAAAAAAGAGTTTAATAAAAAGCATTAACTACTTGGGAAAGAGAAGCGAAATTAGTTGCGTACATTAAAAAGCCAAAGAGCTGTAGCAGAACTGTTAAAGAGATTATAGCAGCGTACTAAAAGAAATTGCAACAAAGCACACTTAGATAAGGATGACATAAAGCTTTAAATACAATAACGACAGCAGGCGACACGAACACCGACTACAAAAGACGTTGGCTACAATCGTTGCCTCGTAGTCAGCTACTTAATTATTTTTAGAACGACACCACCAAATCAATAACCATGAGTTGTTGTTTGTAGTAGAATTCTCTTCACACGCCAGCGTAGCCGCTTTCATATACGAGTGTGTGATACTCTTTAATAGTGTTATTCTAATAAAATATATTTTATTCAACAATATATGACAAGAAATAATTTCATTAACTTGGAAATTTAGTTTGTTGTTTCTTTTTGTATAATAAAATAGTATATTTTCAAGTTTACAATGATTGAATTTATTTATATTAAACTGGCAACACTGCATCTACTCATATAAATAGAAACCAAAATAGAAATAAGTTTAATTCAGCCACAACCACAAAAACAGCAGGGACAACAACCCGTAGCCGTGTTGTCTGCAGTAGTAAAAATAATAATTCATATTCAGGTACATGTATTCTATTTTTGACAAGTTGTAGTCTGTAGCCTGCTGTCGTTATTGTGTTTAATGCTTTACAATACGTTTATGGCCACTTCTTTATTAGTGTTCGTAGTGTCCGTTAAACAAGTCTTTATAAATATTAAAAAAAAGATGAGACAGTTTTAGTAGTATTTGCAGAAATTCTAACAGCGTAATAGTGCCACGCGGTCTCCATAAGAGTAAGACCTAAGGGCAAGATCATACTCACATCCAGAAGTATTTGCCCGCAAGAAAATCCTTAGAAATATTTTCGAGCCCATTCATGATAAATATTTTTTGTTTATAAACAGTTTACTAATCGAATAATATAATTTTTATGAATAAAAAGGCCGGCTTATAAATTTTCTATTATATTTCAAAACTAACCCAACTTAATTAACACAGAATATTAACAACAACAAAAACTAAATAAGTATTACAACAATATATAAATAAAAATAAATCTCAAGTCCTGGCAAATATTTATTTCAAAAGCAAAATATATATATATATATATATATATATATATATATATAAATTAATATAACAAAAACGATTGAAATAAAATTATAGTTTATAATTTTCAAGCAATTAAATAATTCACTTACATATCAATTAATTACAAAAAATTAAGAAACATATACAAGTTAATATATATTCAAGAATATATATAAATCTTCTGACAAAATTTTTGAAGAAAACAAAACTCATATTCTAAATGTTAATAAGAAAGTAAAACAAAAATTAAAATAAATAAATCTCTGCATGAAGTTGAAATAGATTTTAAATTTAAATTAAATTATTATAATTTAATTTTAATCTAAAAAAACAAATACATAAAAGAGTGGTAAAAACTGACCCTCTACAAAGAAAATATGAAAGCTTTTTAACAAGAACGAAAAGAATTATTAACAAGATCTTGTTTCGTGCCTTCAAAATATTCAAGCATTAAAAAGAGTTTTTTACTAATTAGTTTTTCATTATTTAAGGCAAAATGTTGAAAGCTCAGTAGGCCTTAAATACCTAAAGCGATCGACGTAATATAAAATGCAAAGCTGTATACGTTAAAGCTCTTAAGATCTGTCACCGATGTTACACCAGACATCCGTAGTAGAATTAGAGAGCAAGAAACTACAAAAATTTATACAAAAGCTTAGAGAGAAATATATTTCCGCTAAGTTAATTTCAGTTCACTAGCTTCCACAAACTTTAATTAAAATTAAATGCTTAAAGCTTTTTAAGGGCACTGAAAAGCTTTTGAATTAAATAAACGTTTCTAAAGGATATCTTTTGCGCAACGTCTTCTTAAAATTAAGAAACACTAAACTTCTCGCTTTAAGAAACAATGCAATGCTTTTAAGCTTTTAAATAAGCCAGACATATTTTAATTAGCTCTGTTAAAGAGCTTTACACATATTTTTGAAGCTCTTTGAAGTTATTTGCTAAAAAATATTTGCTATGAAGGAGTTTCAAAAAGTTTGCAGATTTCAAAATTTTAAATATTATATATTATACCTTCCCAAAAGCTTTGAGAGCTTAAATTTTAACACCTGAATTTAAATTGTTTTAAGCCAGACATCTTTACATTTAGCTCAACCCAACATTGAGGAGCTTTATATATATTTTTTTAAGCTTTTTGAAATTATTTGCTCGAAAATATTTGCTATGAAACAGTTTCAAGAAATTTGCAAAATGTTAAAGATTATACCTTCCAAAAAGCTTTGAAAGCTTAAACAACTGATTTTGAATTGTTTCAATGCAGACATTAAAATTATTCCTTCTGAGTTTTTTTTAGTTATTGATTTTATTCAAAAAGAGCAGCTTTTTTTTATATCACTCACAAAATTATTAAAGAATTTTTTGTTAATTCATATTTAAAAAGCTTAAGTAGTATTGATGTTGTTTACATGCCAAGATTAAATATATTTTATAGGCTTAATTTTTAAAAAGTCTATTTTAAAGCATTCTTGCAAATCTGCTTAATTCTTTGTATGAATTAAGCCGTATCACACAAATAGCTAATTTTCAAAGAGCTTAAAGCCAAAACCTTAGAGTTATATCCCTGATGTTGGAATTTTTTTAAAAGCCTTTGAAAGCTTTAAGTTTATTTAAGTTCTATATTTAATATGAAAGCATACTTTATTTGAAAGGTAAAAACTCTTACTTTTTTTTCATTAATTTTTAACCATTTCTAAAAGCTTTAAGCTTAAGAAATTAATTCTTAAAATTTTTAGGAATTTTTAAAAGTTTTAAGCTTAAGAAAAATGAATTCTTAAAAATATGTGAGCACAGGAAATCATTCTTTATTTAAAGGATATCAAAAGCTTATACCAATTTTTATTATTTTTTAAAAGCTTATTGAATCTATACTTAAAAAATGTTTAAAGTTTAAAGCATACTTTGTTTAAAAGCACATTTAATTTATGTATTTTTTGGAATTTTAAAGCTTACCAATTAATATTTTCTAAAACGATTGAAAAAACGCTTAAGGCTTATTTCATTTATATATGAATATATTCGAAAAATGCGTATAACTCATATAATTCATTTAAGCTTTTGAAAGCTTGTTATATTTGTTTTTAAAATATTCTTAGGGCTTATAATTATATTTTGTTTAAAAGCATATTTTTGTTATTTTTAATATTTTAAAACTTATTAATGACTGTTTTCCAACACGATTCAGGCAAAAGCTTTAAGCTTAATTTATTTATATTTGAAAATTTTGTTGAAATTCTAGCTCCTAGGCTTTTTAAAATATATGAAAGCATTTTATAAATAAAATCTTTTCAAAGCTTAAAGATTAAAGCTTATTAATTTTCATTTGAAAAGCTTTCAAGTACATTTTCTCTTGTATCATATCTTTTATAAGAAATATTGCTCTTTTATGTATTTAAAATTATTTACACGAGTATATATTTGAAACAAAATTTCTTATTAACCACATTTTATTATTCAATATTAGACCTCTCAATGTCGTGATAAAACTAAATTTTCCTTATGAACTTAGACTTAAAAAAACAAACAGAAAACGATACATATCAAAGTAAATTAATTATATAAGTTTAATAAAATTTATTTCCAATAACATTAAATTAACTATCATTTTAAAAATATCAAGGAAATCAAGGAATTTCTCAATCAGAAGGCATTTGAATGTAAAGAAAAGTCTTTAAATAAATATTCAACAAAAGTTATTTTTATAAAAAATGAAAAGCTCTTTATAAAAAACCCAGTCTATAGAATGCAGAATAAACAACTCAGAGAATGAAAACAAAACCCACTTAACATTTTACCTTCAAACTACAAAACAATTATGAACAGAAATATATTTTAATGACATATTGCACATGTTAAGTTTAATAAAATTATAGCCTGGAGCTGAACAAAACAAATGCTTAAAAATTGCAAAACATATTTCAAAATAAAACTAAGCAAAATTTTACTTGAAATTAAAAAAAAAATGAGTTAAAAGTACCTAAACATGTTATGAAAAACAAACAAAAGAAAACAAAAGAATTAGCAAAGTAGTTTTTAAGGCAACTTTATAAACACGAAAACCCAACAATTCAAGAGAAAAAGTTTTAAATATTAACAATTTATTTAACCGAAGAAATCCTAAAGCAAAAACCTGTTACTAAAACCAAAAGCAAAAAAAGTTATTAACAATTTACGAAATATTTAATAAATGTTATCAGAGATAAAATATATACACGAAATAGCAAGTCTTATTAAAAGTAAATGTTAGAGACACACAATTATTAATTATAAATATAAATAACCCAGCAAACAGCTGAAAATACCAACTGATATAAATACACTGGGGAAAAAATTATGTAAATAAATTTTATTGAAAAAAAGAACAAACGCAAAGTGAATGAGAGTTACAAACCACTTATGTAAGAGTTATTATTTTAGTTTTTTACATTTTTGTTATTGTAAAGCATGCAAAGCAATTTTTTTCGATGTATTTTTGCAAATTTATTAACAAATTATATATATATATGAAATTAAATGTATTTTAAAAAACAGAGCGATATTATAAAGTTTATGATTAAAATAAGCAACATATCGGCAAGCATATCAAAAACCAACCAACAAAACATATCATGGCGAGAAGAGCTAAATTTTAATATTAAGCGAAAAAATTTTATAATAAATAATTGTAAAATTATTGTATTCCAGAAAATATCTGAATTTATTTTTAAGAAATTTTTTTTTGGTTTTAATTATTTATTGAAATATTTATTGCCTATTTTATAAAGAAATTGAGCTATAACCGGTTGATAAAGCAAATTTTCGTTATAGTATATATGCTTTATAAGCCTGTTATAAATCATTTATATCTTTCTTTTAAATAAGGCTGTTTATTAAAATATTTATTGCCTTATTTATAAAGAAATTGAGTTATAACAGGTTAATAAAGCAAATTTTCGTTAAAATAAATATGTTTTATAAGCCTGTTATAAATCAATTATATATTTTTTATAAATAAGGATGTTTATTAACATATTTATTGCCTAATTTGTGAAGAAATTGAGTTATAACTGGTTAATAAAACAAAATTTTGTTGAAAAAATATGCTTTATAGACCTGTTATAAATCAATTATATATATTTTGTAAATAAGGCTGTTTATTAAAATATTTATTGCCTTATTTATAAAGAAATTGAGTTATAACTGGATAATAAAACAAAATTTTGTTGAAAAAATATGCTTTATAAACCTGTTATAAATCAATTATATATATTTTGTAAATAAGGCTGTTTATTAAAATATTTATTGCCTTATTTATAAAGAAATTGAGTTATAACTGGATAATAAAACAAAATTTTGTTGAAAAAATATGCTTTATAAACCTGTTATAAATCAATTATATATATTTTGTAAATAAGGCTGCTTATTAAAATATTTATTGCCTTATTTATAAAGAAATTGAGTTATAACAGGTTAATAAAACATATTTTCGTAAAAAAATTTACTTTATAAACCTGTTATAAATCAATTATATATATTTTGTAAATAAGGCTGTTTATTAAAATATTTATTGTCTTATTTATAAAGAAATTGAGTTATAACAGGTTAATAAAACATATTTTCGTAAAAAAATTTACTTTATAAACCTGTTATAAATCAATTATATATATTTTGTAAATAAGGCTGTTTATTAAAATATTTATTGCCTTATTTATAAAGAAATTGAGCTATAACAGGTTAATAAAACATATTTTCGTAAAAAAATTTACTTTATAAACCTGTTATAAATCAATTATATATTTCTTTGTAAATAAGGCTGTTAAAGTCTTTGAGGTAAGAAGCCCTTCAGTTATTTTAATTACAAACGAGCATTTTTGTGCATTTCGCTGTAGGCCGAGAGGCTTAAAACAAGCGTTCGTTCATGGCTTTATCGAGACTCTAACAAGGAATCACTCCTGCTGCTGTTTATGCGCTCTTGCTGGGCAGTACTGCTGTTTTCAGTTGTAAATCTTGTACAAACAAACGAGTCCTATGCCCATACCTTCTCATATTCCCAAGTAATCCTGTCATATTTTTCCAAAAAAAACTCCTCTAAGCGAACTAAGTAATCAAATGCTCTTATCCTCTTCCCTATTAAAAAATTAGTGTCCTTATTTTAAAATTTCCAACAACCAAATAAAATGTTAACAACATTTAAAGCTGACCCTTGTAAATGCAACATCATGTTAAGGGAAATTTTAAATTAACAACACTATTAAAAAAAAATAATAATAACCTCAAAAACAACTTTCGTTTGATTATTATTTATAAAAGAAATAAACTATTATTTAAATTGAATATAAATGAAATCGTTACGGAAACAAATTATTCAAAACTGATATTCCCTTAATTGAAACTCCCATAATTTGTCATAAATTAAGTTTCCTAGTTTTTTTCATTAAATATTTATTTACTGTTTATCAAATAAATTTTAAATTTTGTAAAAAATATATGTGAACAAGCTGAATTTCGATTACTTTATTAAATGAATAATCTAAAAAATATATTTAAATATATATTGATATTTTAATTGCAAAAGGAAGATATACTGATATTAAACCAAAAAAAAAAAACTCACAGAATATTTATGAACAATTTATGAATGTAAAAAAAATATATATATAAATCGTATGCAAACAAATAAAATTTAAAAGACATACATTTTTATCATTACGAAATTAAAATACGAAAAATAAAATGGAAAAAAAACTTAAAAAGAAATAAATATTGATGTTTTCATTTCGCAGCAAATGCAGCAGAGAGATAAATTATTGTTGTTGTAAGTATGGCCAAGGCAAAAAAATTTAATTGTGGTATTTTTTTAATTTACACTTTGCGGATTGAAATTATGTTTTAATTACCCATTTAATTAAAAAGATATTGGATTTAATTAATTTGATTTTTCTTATCAGATTTTATATGAAATTCTTGCTCATTTTTTCTTTTTAGTGCTTTTAGAAAAATATAGAGTTTGGCAACGCTGTTACTAAACATGTTCAGTTTGGTCAATAATTTAACTATGGCCCGATTTGCATGAAGAATTTTAATCCTGAATATTATTCATGCTGTTTTTGTTTGTTAGTGAGCGGTGTAGGAACGAAGTAGCAGTAGAAAAAACATCACGATTTCTGTTTTCCATGAATTTTTTTCATTTCCTTTTCCACTCCTTCTGGAACTTCTTGTCCATAAAGCACCATGTTAAAATAAGAATGATCAAACAAGGAAAATTAAGCAGCGATTACAAGTTAAAAAAATCAACCCCGAATTAAAAATATACATGAAGCCTTAAACACAATAACCACAGCTGGCGACATGAACACCGACTACAAAAGACGTTGGCTACAATCGCTGCCTCGTAGTCAGCTACTTAATTATTTTTAAAACGACACCACCAAATCAATAACCATGAGTTGTTGTTTGTAGTAGAGTTCTCTTCAACCACCAGGGTAGCCGCTTTCATATACGAGTATGTAATACTCCTAAATAGTGTTATTTCAATAAAATCTATTTAAAGTCCACAATATATGACAAGAAATAATTTCATTAGCTTGGAAATTTGGTTTGTTGTTTCTTTTTGTATAATAAAACAGTATCTTTTCAAGTTTACAATAATTGAACTTATTTATATTAAGCTGGCAACACTGCATCTACTCATTGTCGCTCACCAAAATACAAATTATTTTAATTTGGCTACAACCACAAAAACAGCAGGGACAACAACCCATAGCCGTGTTGTCTGGAGTAGTAAAAATAATAATTCATATTCAGGCACATGAATTCTATTTTTGTCAAGTTGTAGTCTGTAGCCTGTTGCCGTTATTGTGTTAAATGCTTGAATTATAAATCACCGTTTAAGTGCTAAAGTATTTTAGAAGATATTTTAAAAGAAAGATAAAAAATGTTCATGAATTAAAATTCTTGATGTAAATTGGGCCTATGAATCGAATGACAAACGCACAACTCCTGCCGATTATTGAATAAAATTCCTGCTCGGTTGAGAAATGGCATCGTACGTCTCTTAAAATCTTGTGACTAGATATCATAACCAGTTCGCATTATGGGATATTGAATTCCTTATTCATAAAACATAAAACTATATTCGTATAGAAAATTCGTCTTATAAGCAGCTTATAACCACATTATATGTCATTTAATAATGACTCACACCATCAACGCTCATACGTAGAGTGCAAACAGAACAAATTATGATCGTTGATGATCGTGAATTATCGTTAATGTGAAATGCATGCGCTACTTGACGACAATTTCTATATAAAATAACTCAACTTGGCTGATGTATAATTCAAAAAATATTTCTGCACAATGGCCCAATTAACACCCAATTGAAAGCATTCTCCTCTAGGGCTCGGTTTTAATTGAGAAATACAATTATTTTAAAAATTTTCTAACCAGGAATTTTAGCATTCTTCTGTAGGGCTCGGTTTTAATTGAGAAATAAATATATTTTAATAATATTCTAAACAGGAATTCTTAAAGCCTTTTGCGGGGGAGGTGACCAGATGGCTATTCCTCAGACGTAGAAAAAGAAATGAATGCCTTGATTTTTTTAGTCAAGCTTTTATTGCAGCTACAAAACAAACATCGATCACATGCAAGGAATTGTTATTTTCAAATCGTCCACTTGTAGCATGCCCCCCAAATCTCTATGAAATATTTTAAATATTTCAAGCTTCATAATAATTAAGTTGTACTAAATTTTGAGACAACAACAAAAAAAAAACTTCATGGCATTTGCGATAAGATACTGGAGGGAGAAATCAGTCTCTAGTCTCTTCATTGAGCATGAATTCAAATGAAATAGTTGTTGTTGTTGTTGTTGTTGTTGCTGTTTAACTAAATTACTGACTGCTCGACGCTTTAATTATAATTAGAAATAAGAACAAAAAGCACAAATTGATAATAAGTACATATAAACACAAAATGAAATACACACAGCAGCTTTGGAAAATAAAATAAGAATTTAATAAAATTAAAAAGCAAAAAGAAAATATATATTGTGTACGCAGAGACTTAAAAACCCTAAAAAAATTGTTGCTCTTTAAATAAAGAAACAGATAAAACAAATGACTTTATTTGGACGGAGGGAAATAAATTTAATTTTCGTTTTAATAAATTAATTAAATAAAACTATAAACAAAAGTACTTTGCAACGGAATGCCAGAGACAATTATTAAATTTTAAAAGCGAATTAGTAGCATCTTTAAAAGCGCGTTAACAAGTTGTGCGTAAATGAAATTATTTTTTATAATTAAAGGTGAAGAAAAAATTACTAGGCAAAAGCTAATAAGAATTAGATAATTTATATATGTATAATTAAAGATGAACAAAATTAAAAGGCAAAAGCTAATAAGAATTAAATAAAGAGTTGAAAGGAAAATGAAATTGAAGCAATTTGGTGTTCTTTTCAAATATTAAAGAAGAAAAAATTTTCTAAAATACTATTTTAAAAAATGGATAATTTATAAGAAATAAAATCATTTTATATAAAAAGCAAGTGCTTCAGAAAGTTAAATAGCCAGAAAATTATTACAATAATTATGAAAATGTTTGCAATTTGAAACGAAATAATTGGCCCAACGTATACGCCAACTTCAGTTAATTCACGATTAAAAAACAGAAATTCCAAGCGAGCGCTTTTAAAATCTTTCGAATACGTGAATAATAAATAAAACAAATTTATTGCTTTTGCAAGAACAAGGCAAACACACAAATCCTCTTAAATGTGTGTTAATGTTGGTTTATACCCTCATTAAAGAAACGCCTCCAGTTGTACAGCGTAAAAGCAACAACAACAAAATATATAGAATCAAAAAGTGTTCAGTGTTTTATTTTTGTTCATAAAAAGAAATTTCATAAAACAAAAGTTTTTCATTTCAATCAAAAGCATAATTATGCAACAAACAAGTTATTATGACAACAACTTTAATAACTACGAGGAACTGAATTATTATTCCTTGTACGAGTACGAGGACGATGAGGGTGATTATGCTAATGCCGATATTTTAGTACAATACCAACCTCCTGCAGCCCCAATAACCATGGCCTATGATGACTACAGACGTCAATTTATAAGTAAGTGGCAAAGCGATGGTCTGCTATTTATTATTATAATTTATTTTTCATTATTATCTTAAACAAAAGTACTTAATTGTTTTCTAACAACTTGAAAATAATATTATAATGTTGTTCGCTCGAAAGAGTTTTACTTAACACCCATTATGTACTGCTGCTTATGCACATGTTTCAATATATTGACCAAGTTTGAAAATTTTTCAAGTTTTTTAGTTCCGCCGTTAACTATTCTTTGATACTTTGCCATTCAGTTTGTTTTTGCTACCTGCTGATTGTTTTATTAAACTTAATATAGACGCATACACACAACTATAGGGTGTTTTTTATAAAGTGATACAAGTTTGAGTTGGCATCGCTGCTTTATTTGACCACCCATTTAACAGCTGATAGTTGCTTTTTGTTTAGTTTGCTTTGACATTTCATTATGGATCGACTTACACCAGAGCAACGCGTGCAAATTGTGGAAATTTTTAATCAAAATAATGGTTCTGATCGTCAAACTCATCGTGCTCTTCGTCCATTCAAAATTTGATTTTCCGATGAAGCCCATTTTTGGGTGAATGAGTACGTAAATAACAGAGTGGGGAGAATCCACAAGCTTTTGTCGAAACACCATACATCCACAGAAAATTACTGTTTGGTGCGCTTTATGGGCTGGCGGAGTCATTGGCCCATATGTCTTCCAAAACGGATTTTGGTCAGAATATTACTGTTAATGGTGAACGGTATAGGAACATGATTCGAAGTTTTTTCGTACATCAATTAGCTGGCATTAATCTTGACGAAACTTTTGACGAAAAAATTATTTCACGAAATGGCACAATTAATTGGCCCCCAATATCGTGGGATTTAACCCCATTGGATTGTTCTCTTTGGGGGTTATGTAAAGTCACTTGTGTACGCCGATAAACCACAAACAATTGAACACCTGGAAATCAACATTCGAAGAGTTATCGGCGAGATACGGGCGCAAATGCTGCGAAAAGTTTGTGAAAATTGGTGTTCCAGATTGCGCATTGTACGCGTCAGCCGTGGCGGCCATATGGCCGAAATTATATTTAAACCAAAATGTCATAAAATTTTTTATCCAATAAAGACCGTTTCATTGATATGAAAAATATATTACTATGTTTTATTATGATTTCAACTTGTATCACTCTATAAAAAACACCCTATACATCTACTGCATGTACGCCTGTGGACACGATTATCTTCTTAATGTTACAAAACTTTTAAATTTATCTAGTTTTTATTATGTATTTATGAAACGCTTTTCTTTTTTTTTTTTTCTTTTTTTTCTTTTTTTTCTAAAAAGTCTAAAGCAGTTGCTAAAAGCAGTTGTTTCATTTTATTATTATACAGTTTCTTCTTTTCATTTTTACTTATTAAGTAAAAACAAAATTGAAAAGCAGATGATAAAAAAAGAATTCTTCTTTTAATAAAAAACAGACGTCACAAGTATATGATAAAACCCTTGTATATAAAATTAAAGAATTCAATTGTTTGTCAAGTTGTCATATGAAACATGAGTTAAAAGTAGAGATGGTAACGCGAGCTAATTTGTACACACGTCCACAATAAAATTAAGTTTCCATCTGTTTCACACTGTCGCCAGCCATCATTCCGCAGCTTAAACAGCACACTCATGCACGAGCTTCATTTATCAAAGCACTCAATTGGCGTGAGCAGGGATCATCTCTAGCTGAGATATTACAAACTTACACACACGAGTACGTATAGAAAAAATAAACAATAAAAATTCTTATCTTTTCAAGATAATTCGGTATTAAGATAAAGTATAAAAATATTGCAAAAAATTTCTGTGGGCCTGAAAAAATAAAGAGATAAATTCACTGAAAACACACATTTCCCAGTATGGTAATGACCCAAAATCTACCGTTACTCTACAGATTATTGCATGTCATTGTGACCAACACAGAGAAAAAAAAACAGGGCCACCAGTTGGAATCAAGGAAAATTAATATTAATTGTATAGGGTGTTTTTTTATAGAGTGATACAACTTTGAGTTGGCATCGCTGCTTTATTTGACCACCCATTTAACAGCTGATGGTTGCTTTTTGTCAAGTTTGCTTTGACATTTCATTATGGATCGACTTACACCCGAACGGCGCGTGCAAATTGTGGAAATTTTTAATCAAAATAATGGTTCTGATCGTCAAACTCATCGTGCTCTTCGTCCATTCAAAATTCGATTTTCCGATGAAGCCCATTTTTGGCTGAATGGGTACGTAAATAACAGAGTGGGGACAATCCACAAGCTTATGTCGAAACACCATACATCCACAGAAAATTACTGTTTGGTGCGCTTTATGGGCTGGCGGAGTCATTGGCCCATATGTCTTCAAAAACGATTATGGTCAGAATATTACTGTTAATGGTGAACGGTATAGGAACATGATTCGAAGTTTTTTCGTACATCAATTAGCTGGCATTAATCTTGACGAAACTTTTGACGAAAAAATAGTTTCACGAAATGGCACAATTAATTGGCCCCCAAGATCGTGTGATTTGACCCCATTGGATTGTTCTCTTTGGGGTTATGTAAAGTCACTTGTGTACGCCGATAAACCACAAACAATTGAACACCTGGAAATCAACATTCGAAGAGTTATCGGCGAGCTACGGCAGCAAATGTTGCGAAAAGTTTGTGAAAATTGGTGTTCCAGATGGCACCTTGTACGTGCCAGCCGATTCGGCCACATGGCCGAAATCATATTTAAGCATTAATGTCATAAAATTTTCTATCCAATAAAGACCGTTTCATTGATATCAAAAATATATTACTATGTTTTATTATGATTTAAACTTGTATCACTCCATAAAAAACACCCTATAGTTATACGGAGTGGAATTTATTTTTATGCGTGGTAAAGGGTCTATCATCCAGCGCTTTTTATTTTTATATTTGAAATAGTAAACAACATGGGCATTATGTACTGATTTGAAACACCTATTGGCCAAGCTTTTTAATATTGACCACGATTTCATCCTTGCAAACCAAACTTTCCCACAGCAAAAGCGGTCTAAGTAACAACTTTGTAATTTGCTGCTACTTAAGTATGTTTATATGCCCTGTATTTCATGGGCTTTGGCAACAAATCATTAAATAAAAACAAACTCTAACCTAAAAAGCTTAGATTGAAGACTACTGATGCACACACTGATAAACATTTAATTAGAAACAAATAAAGCACTTTTTAATTCCTTTACAACGATAATTATAGGGAAAAGAGTCTAATTGCACAGAATTTAACATTCTTGGTGCGAAAATTTAAACATATAATTTATGACTCTTACCTGACGTCACTGCTGCTACTTCATCATGTTTGTGTGTATGCACATGTCGTCTGCATGCGTATTAATTTCACTTTAATATATTTTGCATAACTTAACTTTTAATATTAAAACAAAAGTATTCCCTATAAGTACGTACAACCGTACACACACGTGTATACAGATGTGCACCACTAAATAGAAAACAATATCAAGAAACTTCTGGGCCAAAAATATTCAGCCACAACAATTATTATTGAAAGCAACTTATTAAAACACTTGCCATATAAATAGCACTTCTAACATGAAACCTTATTAACACACTCATCGTTGAAGGGATTGCAAACATTATATATGTATATATTTCAGCACTTTCCCTTTTAATAATATATAATTTTGTAGTGCAACTGCACAATAAACGTCTTCACAATTAAAAGCCGGCTCAAAAACTAACAGAGAAACACAAAATCAAAACAAATTGCATAATAATAACACGCTGCCACATGTTTAGTGTTGAATAACAGGTTTTAAGCGCCTGTTTGCGATAATTGACAATCTGGCTACACTCTTGTAGCAGATATCTGTTGTTTTGTATACAAAATCTAACCACTGCCAGTTGTTTGATATTAACTAACCAAAGACACAAACCTTTTTATTGGAAACTTATCAGAATTTAGTAGGCAACTAAAAGAAAGAGAAACGAAACTAAAAAAGAGAAGTATAGAAGAGTACTTTTAAGAAACACTTAGATAATGAAACGTCAAAACAACACTAATTGGAGTTTCAAAACCCTGCAGTTGGCTAAACACAAATTAGTTCTCAACGAGCAAGCGATCGAATACGAGTGGTGTTTTTAAGTGTTTAGCGGGTAGAATTATTATTATTGTTTTTGTTGTTGTTGCTGTTGTTATTCTTTTTACCAACAACTACAATACATAAGAAGAAAACAAAAATAACAAAAAGCAAGAAAAAAAAGAGAAATAGAAAGCGGTTAAATACGGTAATAAAAGAACGGGTAGTGTAAAACAAGATATGGAAAAATTGTTCTAAAGCCTTAATTGATGGCAAATAAATAAGTTTCAAAGCAATAAATTTAAATTTAAATGCAAAAAATATATAATAAAAAGCCAAAAGTATGTGCGAGTTGTTTGTTATAATGAATACATAACTGAATACACATGGGATGCAATGAAAAATATTTGTGTGTGAAGTAGTGTTTGTAGCAGTGTTTGTTGCTGTTCGAAAGTGTTTAAACGTGTATGTACCCAAAAGTTAACAACAATAGGTGTTCGTGTGTACATAATATATATGCGTAAATAGAATTTATGTATTTACATACATACATACATGGATATGTGCACATGTAATTGCTTTTATTTTTTCTTTTTTTGCTTATTCTAAAGTAAACGAAACGCATGGCATTACTTCACCTGTTGCCTTTTTATATATTGTGTTTTCTTCTCTTTCTCTCTCTCTCTCTCCATTTATGACTCAAATTTATTCACTTTTATTAGTTTTTGTAACACTACAACAACTATTTGCATATTAGCCTACAAAATTTGCTTTAGATATTGTTTGCTTAGTAAGGCAAAATAGATTTACCTTGACCTCTCACTTAATTTTAAACAAACAAATAAAAATATTATCCAAACCCAGTCTAGTTTACTGAAGTTTGCATTGAATCTTGGGTTTGCTTTGTATTGGTTGGCATGATTGTTTGTTGCCAGTGCAAAAGCCGTTTGCTGCAACTTGGAAATATTTATACACATACCTTCGCACATACACACACGTATGTATGTACATGCCAGTGTACCTATTTCTTTATTGTAGCCCCTTGGCTCTTCACGTATCTTGCCCATAGTTGGTCTTTGCCATTGATTTATGCATTAAAAAGAAGTAAACAAAAGCAAAAAAGAGAATATAATAAAGAAAACCGGTTAATTCCCTATGGAAAGGCAGCCTGACAAATAGGCGGCAATTTGTACATAGAGTTACGCTACTAGGAGTTGGAGTATATGGGAATTTATATGGCCCTTAACGGAAAATAATGCAACGATTTTTCGGTACAACACAGATGTGAATTAAGCTTTAATTTGAATCGAAAAAAGTTTTCGGCAATATATATATGAATAAATATCAAAACAGGCATATAACAAGAGGTATCGTTGAAAAAAGTCGACCTTGGCCATGGCAAAAAGCGCAACTTAATCTGCCAAAAGACAACGCTAAACAATTTTCATACCATTTTTTCACTTTAAATTTTTGCAAAACAACAACATTTTCTTTTTGAAATTTCAAAGGATTCTTTGGGGTTCAATAAAAGAAAAAAAAACTGATATAAAATTCCTTTCCTGGAACTTTTTTCCCCTCTAAAATATTAAAGTAATATAAGACAAAATTGTAGCCTCTTGGCAATTTGGTCTTCACCGCAATAAGTATGACTTTGTTGTGTGTGTGTGTGTGTGTGTGTGTGTTTGTTATTTTTTTCCCAAACAGACTTTAAAGTTATTTATTTTTTCTTTTGGATCTCTTTTTGTGTTGCTTCTTCAATTGTTTGGTTAAGATTTTGCTTTTGCTCTTTTGTATTTGTTTCTTTTTTGTTGTTGTTTGCTGCTTAAATAACAATCATAGTTGTTATTGGTAGTTATCTTGAATTTACTTTCATTATCAGATGTTGTTTTCTTTTTGTTTTCTTATACTCCATTTGTAGTTGTTGTTTTTTTTTTTATTATTTTGTTGGTTTAGGTACTTATTTATTACAGCTGCTTAAGTTATATTTATTTTTATTAAGACTGCTTTTTGTTACAAATAACCGCAAAAATAGAAAGCAAAACTGTTTGAGGCGTGTGCCTACGTTAAAAGAAGGAAGAATATATAAACTATTTGCAATATTCTAGGCTATTAATTAAATATTCAGTGTTTGCGTGTATTATCGGTATAAATATAAATTAGCTAAAATAAAGAGATAAACTTTCTTGTTGAAAACCTTTTAGATCAATGGAAATCCCATTTAATAGGTGCAAATCGTATTGCCTCCATGTAATTATTCAAATATAATGATCCCCTAGTCTGGCAGCATTTTTTATGGATTTTTCTTTTACTAATTGTGGTTATTTGTTGTTGTTATTATTGATGCCCTGGCGTCATTCGTTATGTTGGTAGTTGTTGTTTAATTCTACTTGTCTAGTTAGTGTGCATGTGTGTAGCAGACCAAACAATTGCTTATTTCATGTAGTTGTTTTTTTTTGCGGTCTTCAACATGTGTTTGTTTTGTTATCTCTGTTTTCATAACTTTTTCTAGTGTTGCTTTTGTTTTTGTTTTTTGGGTTTTGCTGGAATTACGGTTGTGCGTTTGTTGTTGATATTCTTGTTTTGTTTGTTTGTTGGTGGGGCACGCATGTTCTATGGAAAATATATAGAAATATTTTAGTTCTTTATCATGGGATCCAACCAAAGATTGTTAACAGGGATGGAAAATGTAATACTATAACAGAAACCTATTTTCGCATTCTTGTACATTCATAAATCCTGATGTGGGTACGAAATATTAAATATTTTCAATAATAGACACGGATCAGCTTCATGCTAACTTTAGAAGATAAATGGATTCTTGAAAGAAAATGTATTAATAATAATAAGAGTTGCCAATACAATTTCTTAATAAATTCTATTAACATGCTGACAATTACGATATATGTATAAAAATATATATATATATATATATATATATATATATATATATATTTATTTATTTATTTATTTATACATATACATATACATGTATGTATATATATATCTATATATATATATATATATATATATATATATATATCGTATATAATGTTACCAAATATCTGTAAAATTGATAGGGCGCCGTTCAAGATTATATAAAACGAGCCCACAGCGGTATTAACACACAGAAGGTTTCAATGTTGCACAAATTTTAAATTCATGAGCAATTTTCACTTTCCATACCTGGAAGAATGTGTAAATCCATAAAAGAAATCATTTGATCTTGTCCTTACGACCGGGGTAAAGGCAGCGCTAAGACGAGACGTTAATAAACATCTGATTACCAAAGTTGAGTAATCGTTTTTATCTTGCGGTTGGAATTTTTTCACTTACTCTCTGTTTACACTGTTTTCTTGTATATAGTCAGTTTAATAAAAATATGATTATGTACTTAAGTATTCATATATATTAATTATTTAGTATATATTTATATGTCTGTTTCCTTCTATGGTTATAAACTAGTTGTTTGTATGTGGTTAATTAATTGAACAAACAATTAATCTAATAACTATTTGGTTTGTGTATAAAAACCAAAAACTGGAATACTATACCCGGGAAATCCACTTTTAATAGAACTATATTCAACAGTGTGAACTGTCCCATCAGGTTCGGTTATTGATTAATCCAAACTTCTCGAAAGCCAGTACAGTGGTCGATAGCCTGAGCAGATATCCGACATCTAAAAAAAACTTATTCAACTGCCTCGTATTTTTGAGACGATGTCAGACAGATGAACTGAAAATGTATCGCTCCAGGTAATAAGGAGAGATTGCGTTTTTTAGTGATTAAGAAGGCTTAAATCGAAAGTCTACAAGCACTACTCCTTCTACGTTGCCTGCTATATTAATTTTGTCGGTTTCTGGTACAAAGCATCTCAAATGTAGTACTGGTCCGAGACAAAAACATTTTATAGCAGACAAATTTAATCCCGTGCATCACGAACAGAGCAAAAGTATGTTATCGTGTGTGAAGGTCCAATAAACCATATATTTTTATTACAGCAGTAGGCAATCGCTGAAATATTAATTATATTATAATATTAATTATATTATAATATTAATTTTAATTCCTAAGCAATAACAATATCGCCGATACCAAAATAAAGCCTCATCGAAAGCATTACCGGTATCGAATGCCCAGCATTCTTCGAATATATATAATTTTGAACTTTGCTTTGAAACAACTGGCATCACTGCAAAGAAATATAAATACCGTAAATTTGTTGTTGTCATAACTTTAATTATAATTTGACTGGCAGTTTGTAAGGCTGAGAGAGAGAGAGAGAGAGCGGGAGAGAAGAAAATGCAGCAAAATGTAAACAACAATTCTTGAATAGTGTTTTTCTTGTGTTTTCTATTCAAATTTATAAAAAGTGTACAGGGTGTTAAATTGTGTATTTAAGCATGCAAGTGCATATTGTTAGTATGTAATGAGTGTGTTTGTTGTTGTTGTTAATTTTAATAAATATTAAATTGTATACGAAGTGAAAAATAACGCATTAAAATTGAATCAAATATTCATGTTTGTTTGGTTTTATAGATATTTTCTTGAGGTTGTGTGTTGGTTGCCATGTGGTGATCCCATTTTTCCACTACTTATTATTTATATTGTGGTTGTGTTGTTGTTTATTTTGTTTTTATTGATACAATTGTTTACAAATTGTATTTATATTGAGTGTTGCACATACATACAGATAAATATAGAAATCAAAATATAAATGGAATGACAAGAAAACTGTGCTCAAAATATATTAAAGCGGGAAAATATTAAAATATCGATTCTCAGGGATTGCCGTATTCAAAAGTTTTATGGATGTACCAGTTGCATGCCTATTTACATATACATATATTATTAATTCTTTTAATTAAAAATATGTTGCTCATATATCAACTGGCATTTTAAATGTGTTTTAAACTAAAGAATTATTACCCAACAATATATTATTTGTTTTTAGTAACAAACATTTTAATTAATGATATTGAAATCAAAAGAAAAATTAAAAAAAATTAAATTCTTTAGCTTAATAAATATTTTGTTTATTGTTAATAAGTGATACATATATTTTAAATTAATACCATTATGAGTTTAATATATAATACAACACAACAATTAATATATGAATAAACCACTCACATCCAGCCTTGAATTAATAAAAATTATAACCATCAGTAACTAATAAAACTTGTTAATAGTTTTAACAAACTCGAAATGGAGCCGTCAATATTAATTGGTAAGTGTTGGTCAATTATTTTTTACAATTCAAGCATTTCTTTGTTTAAAGTGCATGATAAATTACATTTATAATAAAGTTCTTGGACGAAATATAAATGTTAGATAAAAAATTTTCTTTGTGAAAACGGAGGGATATTTTTTAAAAATATTAAATGTACAGGGAAATTTGCTGAGACACATTTGCTTTGAATTTGAATATATGCACTACCTGCTGTGTCAGGTTCTTAAATACCTGTAAGGAAATTTTTGAAATTAATGTGGGATATTTTTTACCCTTTGTAGGATATTTTAAGGGAATTAACTGATATGTAAAATATGTAATATTATTATATAAGAAGCTTATAAAACAATATATTCGGCATTTAAAAAAAATTTCCCCTGAGGGAAATTTTTAATAATTGGCCAACTGAGCACTTGTTTTAACCAGTCAAAGTTATTGCAAACTAAACAAAAGAGTTGCCCTAATTTAAGCTTCTGGGAATTTTTAAATCCAACTTTTTCATGCTCCATCCCTTCTTGTGAATGTATTTAGCATAAAATAAACATAATATATTCGTATAGATGTATGCTTTGCTGGCATCTATTTGGCAATAATTAACTTACTACGGCGAACGTATTTTAGTTATGCAGTTAAAAATAAAAAAATATATTAAAAAGAAATTAGTAATTAAAATATATTTTTTATTCTTGCATTGTGAAAAGTGAAATTAATAGTGAGCAGCAAGCACGTCAACTAAATAATTTCAACATTTTCCAACTGTTTTCCCTTGTAACACATAAGGCATTTTCATTTTCCCAACTATTTATTTATCCAGTAATTTAGCAGTCTGAATGCAGTGTGTCATTGCATTTAACTAGTTTAGTATTAAAAAAGAAAAAAAAAAACTTGGAAAATGTTGGAAATTGTAATGAATGAATGATTTACGAAAAAAAACACACTCTACTAAAGAAGACAAAAGAAAAACTAAAAATTAAAAAAAAGTTATACAAAAAGCGCACTATTTTCAAAGCAAGTTAAATTGTTGTGCTTGAGTGCTTAGCAATGTCAATAAGAAAACAGTGAAAAACTAAAAAAATATTATAAAAAAAATATGTTGAGTAAAATAAAGCAAAAACGTGCTGGCTTAGTGAGGCCCAAATAAAAAAATGTTGGTGTTTAAGTAGCAGAACTACTGAAGAATGAAATCATTATTGAGAGATAGTAAAAAATTATAGTTATAAAATCGTTTACATTTAAATATCTTGCGGTGTTATTCAGAAACCATTATTATAAATAAAGTTGCTTTAAGGTAGAAATTTCGTATAGTTAAATTAACTTTAACAAGCGTTTGTGAATAACGACTTTAATGTTTAAAAATTCAAAAGAATTTCTTAACAGTATTTTTGCCACAATAAAAATAAAAATTTATTAGAAATGCATATAGATTTTTTATTAATAAATAACAAAATAATCCGAACAAATATTTCAGCCAACCCGTTCTCAATATTATTTCCACTAGAATTTTCAAACTTGCAATAGCAGCTATTTCGAATGCTGATGTTATATGAATAGCATTCATAATTGTAATATAAAAATTCTCGAATTTTTATTTTTTACTAAAAAAAGTGTGAATAATACACTCATCTTCCTCTAAAAGGGAAATACATGATGAAAAACTAACATAACTCACGCTTATAATATAAAAAATTAAGAAATTATGCTATTTTATTAAAAAAAAAACATAATATGAAAAATTTCCGTCATGGGAAATTTTAGGGAATTTTTTTTTCAACCCTTAGAAGCTAGTATTCGATAAATAGGACCAGTTTCCTATACTATATATACCGTATTATGTTGATAGTTAATAGATTCATAAATAATTCATTAAAAATATTTCATGGTTATAAACAGCTTATATGATAAAATCAAAAAAATAAGTAGTTTATAAGCATAAAAGTATTGCTAAATAGAAAAAAACTGATGGTTATATAGCGCTTTACAAACAAATATCTTTCAAATTATTCTCTTACGACAAGATCTCATTATATTTCCATTCTGTTATAAATGAATTATAAAGTTTTTACTAAACTTGCACGTTGAGTTTGTGGGATATTTACTAAGAAAAAATATCATGGACTGAAAATTTTCATTACGGCATATTCTGTTACAATATGTTAAATGAAAAATGGATTTTTTTTTTAATTTCCCTTTTGGGATATTTTTAGGGAAAGGGTTTATTTTCCGTTTTCCAAAGCTTAAAAAGGTAGCAAATATTTATATCCGCTCTAACAAACTAAATCAGTAGATATTATTTCGATTTATTTTGTAATAAACTGGCATTTTTTTTAGAAATCTCTCTTTTGGGATATATTTGGGGAAATTTTAGTTTTTTGTTTTCCAAAGCTATAAAATGTAGCAAATATCTATATCAGCTCTAATGAACTAAATCAGTAGATATTATTTAGTAATAAACTGGCTTTTTTAAGAAATTTCCCTTTTGGGATATTTTAAGGGAAATTTTTCTTTTTCGTTTTCCAAAGTTTAAAAAGTTATCAAATATATATATCAGCTAATAAACTATTAGTATTGAATATATTTTATTTTAACTATCCAACAAATTAATGTTAGCATATAATAAAAAAAAATCCCTCTTAAAGGATGTCTAAAATTATTTCTCTAGCAATTTAAATTAACCCCAGACTTCCGACTACTCTGAGCAGGTCTCTCTAAATATCCAGCCTGCATATTTGCGTAAAAAATGTTGAAAGAAATTTGCGTTAAGTATCCTTATTTGTGTAACTAAACCTTTTCAAATGTTATTTATATTCCATTCGTACAAATGCTGTTGCCAGCAATTGTTTAAGCTTTAATAAAAAAAGAAATATTTATTTTGGTTGCCAAACTCTGCACTTATTGTTTCAAGTCACAGCATGTTGCCAGTTGAAAAGAGCTACAAATATTTCCGCATTTGGCAGTGTTAGAACGAGTTTATATCCCAGAGTGTGTTAAAGTACTTTGTCCAATTGTTTAAGTATTTGAAGTATTTTCCCCTCAAATAATAATAATAATAATAACGCTGCAACGTATGGCAAGCATTGCCATGCAACATGTGTTGTGTTATGAGATTATTTTTGTTCGTATAAAATCCAATAAGAACTTGTAACAACAACTCTATACATTTTTCCGTTTATTTTTTTTATTTTTTTATGTTTTCAGCACATAATTTTTTATTTTTAAATTCCACAAACGACTTCAATTGTTGTATAACTGCTGGCTGATAAATAACCAGTCAGTTGGTTGGCAGGGTGGGGCGAGGTTTGAAAGTGACACAAATGCAGACATTTCGACAAACCCATCCAATTTATTTGATTGGATTTATTTAACTTGTCTTGTGTGTGTGTTTTTTTTTGTTTTTTTGCTTTCAAATATATTGTCTGTTGAATTGTAATTACAATAGGAGTGCGAGAACTTTTCACCAGTTCCATTTATTCATATTTTGTAGCGAATGCTTCCACTCGTAATGAGATTGTTGTCATTTTCAATTTTTATCTCATACAAATTTGTTTATTTGAATTGCTTTTATTTGTATATCCAACAAATGTGGGATTTCCCTGGGAGTGTACGCCACTACTTGGGGTTGTTCTAAATTACAATTTCAAATACGACAATTAGAAATGGGATTATAAATGTGCTGTTATATAAGAAGGCTGCAATTAGTTAAGTATAATTTAATTAGGTGGATTATAATTTAAATATTAATTAGAAGTTGGTTTTGAGTATTTTTGTGGAGACGTGCAGCAGTAGAAATACTTATGGTGTGTTTTTGTTATGGGGTTGTCCGACTTTTGTAGCGGGCAGTGAAGACCCCTACTGCCTGAGTAGCATTAGAAACAATATCAGCTGATTTAAGCTTAAAAAAGAATTCGGAACATAAGGGAATAGAATATCGGAACATAAGGGAATAAATTTGTTTGGTTTTCTGGTATGGGCATGTAGATGGTTTGTACGACATCGGTCGACGGGTTCGTGAGTTATAAATTTTCATGACAACATGTGATTTTGTCCATATAAAAAAAAACAACAACAAATACGTATGCGTCTATGAGCATGTGATCAACGTTAAGCCGGCGTCGTTCTGTCGAACAGTGTTACCATTGCGGCTTTTGTGCCAGCAGTGTTGCCGTTTTTTCGGTGGAAAACCAGAAAGTCTGGAATTTTGGGGACTTTCCAACGTTTTATGGAATCCTAAAAGGGATTTGTGTCTCCACCAAGTGGTTGGGGTGTGTGACAAGTGGTTGGTGTTTCTGCTAAGTACCTGGACCATGCCGGGTCACACCAGCTAGGATTATTTATAACTAACACAATCACGCACTAAAGCATTAAACACAATAACGACAGCAGGCTACACGAAGACCGACTACAAACGTCATTGACCACAATCGTCGCCTCGTAGTCAGCTACTTAATTATTTTTAGAATCACACCACCAAATCAATAACCAAGAGTTGTTGTTTGTATTAGAATTCTCTTCATACGCCAGTGTAGCCGCTTTCATATACGAGTATGTAATACTCTTAAATAGTGTTATTCCAATAAAATCTATTTAAAGTCCACAGTATATGACAAGAAATCATTTCATTAGCTTGGAAATATAGTTTGTTGTTTCTTTTTGTGTAATAAAACAATATATTTTCAAGTTTACAATAATTGAATTTATTTATATTATATTGGCAACATTGCATCTACTCACTGTCGCTCACCAAAATAGAAATTAGTTTAATTTGGCTTCAACGACAAAAATAGCAGGGACAACAACCAGTAGCCGTGTTGCCTGTAGTAGTAAAAATAATCATTCTCATATACGCACATGAATTCTATATATGACAAGTTGTAGTCTATAGCCTGCTGTCGTTATTGTGTTGAATGCTTAAAGAAGATCAGACAAATTCGAAATAAAATTATTGAACTCTTTACTGATTGAGAATTCGTAAAATTAAAAATACTTTCCACTCTAGAGTGTATTGCAAAAACAAACAAAAAACAATTAATGGTATTCATTAAATAATCATCAGTAATAATATTAATAAAAAAATAAATAAATTATGATCTAAGATGTCTCCAGACACCACAGTAATTGAAGAAATAATGGTTTAAAAAAGAAACAAAAAAAAGGCAAAAAGCCAAACAACAAATAAATAATTTTAACAGCGAAGACAAAATATTCAACTGGATCTTTTAAACATTCATTTACAACAATTCAACTACGAAACCCATACAAACACAAGCATAATAATATTTGCAGTCGTAGAGTGGAAGTTAATTTGTATTTTAATACATCATTTATTTTATGGCAGATGATGACGATAATGATGATGTTTATTATCATCAGTCCTCATCAACTTCGTAGTCAACATGATCTTTAAGATGCTGTTGATTGTGGTTGTTCGCTTTATTAGTCTGAATGCTGATGGCTGTTAGTATGGCTGAAGAAAATTCCAATTTTAATACGACTTATTACAGCAGAACAACAACAATAACAACAACAGTTATAATAATCATTCGGAAAAAGTTGCACGTCATCAACGGGCATGCTTTGAATGAAAGATGGAGAAAAGAGAAGATATAACAAACGTCAAAAAAAAAAAAAATATTATAAAAAAAAACACCAACCAACGCTGCCGCCAACTCCGTGGCTCCTCTTGCCGACAAACATACAAACACAACAACACGTTCCATCATGCAGAAGAGACTTACTTCAAAAATGCATAAAAATTTGTAATGCAAAAAGGATAAGGAATCAAACGAAGAACCGTAATGGCAGAATTAAATGAAATAACTTTTAAATTGCCAAAAGAAAAACAACTGTTTTTTCCTCCAAAAATGCTTTCCAACCGCAGCGTTAGAATTACGACGAATTCGGAGATCAGCTACAGTGAAAGAAAAGTTCTTTCAAATCAGGATATATTTTGATGAAAACTGATGAAAAGAAATATATTTCGTTTTCTGAAGATGGCCAGACGGCCTTGAGAGGAAACATCTGGTTCCTGCTTATCCCTAAACTGTCATGTAGGGTGTTCTTTGAAGAGCAAACGAACACCGACAGAATCAGTCATAAATTAATCATTCAAACAACGCAGAAAAGCGGAGGTTAACTTTATGGTGATTCTCTCATTTTATGAATTTCATCCAGCAGCTCTGGCTGCTGATAAAAGTTGGATGTTGTTACAACGTTTGAACTGCATATTTCTGTTGCATGGATGGCATGCATTTTTGAATGCAACAAAATGATTAATTGCACTTTCAGAAGACCAAATAAACAACGCATGCAAAATGAAATTCCATTTTCGCCTAAAATAAAACAAGGGAAAAATTTACGAATGCTTGTGATAAATTTTGTAAAAAGCTACCAGGAGTTGTAAATTTTTTTTCTAAATAAAAATGAGATGCAGTTGCAAGTCAAAAAAAAAACAAAAAGTTTGAAATTTCATTATAACAGATTTTTACTTGTTTTTCGTTACGAAATAGCTGCTACATATTGTCTGCTTAATTGTATCGTAGGCTAAACAGAAAAAAGAAACTTTAAAGGAACAACAAAAGCAACAACAAAAAAAAATTAATTTAATTGAATGGCAACATTTTTTGAAAACTAACTTATTTATTTTTTTTTTAATTCCCTCATACTTTTTGTCTCGCAGATCGTATTCCTATAATAAATCTAGTTTTTTAATGAGTAGTTTTGTTGAAGGTGCAGTCCTTTTCAAAAGTGATCGTTTCAATGCTTAAACCTTTTGCAGCAGCATGCGCTGTTGACTGAGGTGGTTGACACTAAGACGACGAAGCTTTAGATCCCCTGTTCGACTCTGCACTCAGTCCTGAATATGATAACGAATTTTTCTGATCTGCAGTAGCGCCACAGTTGTGTTGATTATTGTCGGTTGCAGGTCCATGAATTTTCACCATCCGGTGCTAAAAAGCAGAATAATAGCACCCTCCATTTTCAGACTGTAGCCTACAGCGACAAATAAATCTCTCCTATCACCTTCTTCATATAGGGTGTTTCTTATAGAGTGATACATCTTTGAGCTGGCATCACAGCTCTATTTGACCACCCATTTAACAGCTGATAGTTGCTTTTTGTTCAGTTTGCTTTGACATTTCATCATGGATCGACTTACACCAGAGCAACGCGTGCAAATTGTGGAAATTTTTAATCAAAATAATGGTTCTGTTCGTCACATTTATCGTGCACTTCGTCCATTCAAAATTTTATTTTCCGACAGAATTGTCGCATTTGAAGTGAGGAGAATCTACAAGCTGTTTCCGAAACACCATTACAACCACAGAAAATTACTGTTTGGTGCGCTTTATGACTGGGAGTCTTTGGCCCGTGTGTCTTCAAAAACGATGATGGTCAGAATGTTACTGTTTGTGAAAATTGGTGTTCCAGATTGCGCCTTGTACGCGCCAGCCGTGGCGGCCACATGTTTGAAATCATATTTAAACATTAATGTCATAAAATCTTCTATCCAATTAAGACCATTTTATTGATATAAAAAATATATGACTATGTTTTATTATGATTTAAACTTGTATCACTCTATAAAAAACATCCTTAAGTTGCGGCATAATACACTGCATATTATAGGGTGACCCTAGCGGTCATCTCTATAGCTTCCTGCTAATTATAGGGAATTAAAATAATTATAATTGTTTTATTTTTTAAAAATAAAACAGCTCATCATTTTAATTAAATACTATATATTTTCTTCGCCGCTGTATTAAATCTCAGTCTCCAAGATATGTCTTTATTAAGTAGCCTGATACAAAAATATCAATTATTTTAATTAACATAATTTAAAACACAACTGATTTGGTTGCCATAAAGGGATGGGTGCTCGCAGTCAAACAAATGCAAGTAGTTTCGTTGTGTCGCTACCACTCCACTCGGACATGCCCAATCATGCACTAATGTATGAGATTATGTTGTTTAAAACAATATCTTATCTATTGTCTGATATATTAGAAACACTCATAAATTTTGTAGTTGCTGGGGAGCACTTTCTAGGCCCATTTTTTCTTGGACAGAAGCCTCTAATTTCAAAGGATATCTTTAAAGGATATGCTGATGGAGTGTAGGCATTATTCCGACTGACTTATTTATATTATAATAAGATTTTACAGAAATTAGATTACTAGTCTTGATAAAACCACAAATCTTTCTCATCAACATGACAAGATCGTGTTAAAAACAAAGTCAATTAGTAGCTTGTAATTCTCATTCAAGTTGTGATAAAAATTTTACTTATTACGACCTTGAACCCAGTAGATGAAAATCCCGCGCTAGGAGTTCCCTTTCCACAGGTCTCCCTCGTTCTCACAACAAACTAAACCTTGAATTTAAATATTTTTTCTCATATTTCTTCAAGCACCACCGGTGGCTGCCAGTGGGATAAAATAATGTTGCATTATTTGCATATTCCGCTACACATACCAACACAAAATTGCCTTAACAACTACGTACACATGAATGCTGTAACTTGAACTGACCATTAATTCTGTTCCAACATGCGGTAGAAGAAATCCAGTTTCTCATTCTCATTTACGCTGCATGCAAATTATGTATCAAATACCACAAACAAAAACTTCCGCTGTATTTGTTGTTGGCGGTTAAAATTAAAACACAAAAAGAAAATATATATACATATATTATTTTTTCCTCCAAGTCACGCATGGTCAACATCATTTTTTTATTTGTTTCGTTTTTCTTTCCAATTGTTATTCGTTGGTGTTAATGCTGATGCTGTTGCTGTTGCTGCTTCTGCTGTTGACTTGAAGCTTTTAACGTGGGCGTTAAATGTCAAAATGCAAATGTAGTTTAAACAACTTTTAGCACTTGGCTTAAACGACTGTCTATTTGGCCAACGTTGTGGGGGCTGAATGTAAACGGGTATTCTCGGTAACTGCATCAGAATAAGCAGTCTATATCAGTTTGTTATATAATTTGAAAATGTTTTCGAAGGAGATCGAATCTTATTCTCTAGAAAAGGAATAATGAAAAAAAAAAATAGAAGGTAGATAAAAGAGAGAAAATGAAAAAATCCTCTCTTTCTCTCTCTCTCTCTTCTATTCCTTCAGAAATAAGAATATATGGAAAACAGTTGATCCCAAAGACCAACCTTGAAACTTCTCACTAATTTTGACCGGAAATCTATCGGAATCTGGTTTTTGTGCCATTCTATGCTTTTCAGGTCTCCCAGCTAAAACATTATTATATTATATCAAATTAATGGCGATTTCTTTTCTAAAAAAAAAAATGCAAAATTTTTAAAATTTTTTTGACAGAAAATGGCAACAGTCTGTCATTTAAAAATAAGAAATTTAATAGAAATGAGTCCAACATCCCCCACGGAACTTAGTTTCTCTTTTAAAACTTTTCTAAACCACCACTTTTTATAAAGAGAACGCTATTCAGCGGATCTTCAGATCTTGGATTTTAATAAAATGTAGCAACTTTGTCTCCTGTACCAGAGAACTAAAATTTTTGCAACACACTGCGAAGAGATCTCCCGGATTATTTGCACATAAATTATTTGTATGTGACGTCCATGGTGATTTGGTAATTCACATTAAGTTAATGAAAGCCAATTCGACAACTGTAATAGCAACAATATGACATCTATTGAATCTAAAACTTCGAAAGCCACTACGTGAAGAACTTTCCAAACCTCAACTAATTTGAAACTGCAGGAGAATTTACTATCGTCAAAGCCGATCGTGTAGCAACTCCTCTAACATTTATTTTGTTTCTTTCCATTTTCGCTTTGAAAAATGTTTCAAATTTATAATAAAAAATTTATTAAGAAATAAAAAGAAAAATCTTACTTATCAGCTACACTCTTGTTAACACCACCGACAACGAGATAAGGAAATAGTTCATGAAGGTTAAACATGCAAAAAGGATGGCAAAGATTTTTGGAGCAAATAAAAGTTGAAGTGCCGGTGAAAAGAATTGTTTATGTGGCATTTAAATCAAAGCATGCATATTTATGAAGTAAAAATTACAACAACAAAAAAAAACAGTGCAAAAGTATTCATAAAAATCTTTTATTTACTGCTGGCAGCACATTAACAAGTGAGAGTACATGCCGCTGCATGCAACGTTAAATCACATATTAAAAGAAATAAAAAAAAAACAAACACACACTTCGCAGCACACTTACACACTTTCTTCATTCATGTGCACGCTCATGCTACCAACACAACGGACTGAGTCATCACTTTAAATAAAAAATAAAATAAAAAATCAAATAAAAATAAAAATAAATAGAGAGAAGCCCAAAAACAATAAAACTTTTCAGCCAAAGATGATGTTGACAACAAACTGCCATCGCGCTGGTTTGTGTGCAGCGCATGGATGAATGAATGTTTGGCTGGCTGACTGACTGACTGGCGGGTTGGAAAAAAGCCTCTTGCAACTACTCCACATTTCGAGTACTACTTAAATTAATAAAAATTCAAAAGAAAATACACAAACTGAAAAGTCTTTAGTCGTACGACTCTACGCTGGTTCACAAAAGCGCAAATTGGCTGCATAAAAGCAACATATTTCTTTTAAATATATTTTCATACAAACAATTTTCAGAAGAAAATAAGAAAAACAAGCAGAAGAAGAAGAAGAAAAAATGCACAACATCGCCTTCAATGATGTTGCTACTGACGATGATGGCACTTATTAAGCCAATTAAATGATGGTTGTCGTTATTCCTTTTATTTATTTCCATAAGATTGTCTTTCTGCTCGCTTTAATAATAAATTACAAAAAAAAAGAAAAAAAATGAAAATTGCAATAAAACGAATATATTGAAAAATTAAAACCATGAAGACTCATTCATTCACTTCGATAGTTTTCGTTGCATTTACATTTTGTTGGAATTTCTTGCCAGCATTTGGGCGAGGATGCGGAGCGAATTGAAAATTCAAGTGAAAGGAGTAAATGGGGCTTTAAATAGGCCTATAAAAGTGTGGCAACTTTTTGTTAAAAAGTTGACATTAAAAATCCTTGATTCAATAGAAATTCTAAAGAATTCGTAGATATACATAACGAGTCCATGATTAATAATTACTTGCAAGGTTCGAATAATAAAAAAAATCCTTAAATTAAAACTTCAAATTATTAAATTGTCATTAAAAATGTTATTGTATATGTTTCGCTAAATGAAATGGCTAAAAAACGATTACCTGGCAACTCAGTTTTAAAAGATCATATATTTATTTCCACAATTTTTAGAGAATAAATATTTCGGACACTCAGAAAAAAAGTCTAAAAATTATAACTTGGCAACTCAGTTTTATAAAATCATAAATTTATCTCCACAACTCAGAAATTCTACTTTCAGAAAAAAAGTCAAAAAAATGATTCACTAGAAACTCAGTGTTAAAAGTACATAAATTTAATACCACAATTTTTAGAGTATAAATATTTCGGACACTCAAAAGTTCTACTTTAAGAAAAAAAAAAATCTAAAAAATTATTACCTGGCAACTCAGTCTTAAAAGATCATAAATTTATTTCCACAATTTTTACAGTATAAATATTTCGGGTACTCCGAAATTCTACTTTCAGAAAAAAGTCTGAAAAATATTATCTGGCAACTCCGTCTTAAAAGATCGTAAATTTAATTCTACAATTTTTAAGGCATAAATAATTCGGACACTCTGAAATTCTACTATCAGAAAAAAGTTTAAAAAACTATTACATGGCAACTCAGTCTTAAAAGATCGTAAATAAAATAAAATTTTTAGAGTATAAATATTTCGGGTAATCCGAAATTCTACTTTCAGAAAAAAGTCTGAAAAATATTACCTGGCAACTCCGTCTTAAAAGATCGTAAATTTTTTTTCTACAATTTTTAAGGCATAAATGTTTCGGACACTCAAAAGTTCTACTTTAAAAAAAAAAAAAAATCTAAAAAATTATTACCTTGCAACTCAGTCTTAAAAGATCATAAATTTATTTCCACAATTTTTAGAGAATAAATATTTTGGACACTCAGAGATTCTACTCTCAGAAAAAAGTCAAAAAATTATAACTTGGCAACTCAGTTTTATAAAATCATAAATTTATTTCTACAACTCAGAAATTCTACTTTCAGAAAAAATTTAAAAAAAATGATTAATTGGAAACTCAGTTTTAAAAGTACGTAAATTTATTCCACAATTTTTAGAGTATAAATATTTCGGACACTGAAAAGTTCCACTTTAAGAAAAAAAAAATCTAAAAAATTATTACCTGGCAACTCAGTCTTAAAAGATCATAAATTTATTTCCACAATTTTTACAGTATAAATATTTCGGGTACTCCGAAATTCTACTTTCAGAAAAAAGTCTGAAAAATATTATCTGGCAACTCCGTCTTAAAAGAGCGTAAATTTTTTTTTCTACAATTTTTAAGGCAAAAATATTTCGGACACTCTGAAATTCTACTATCAGAAAAAAAGTCTAAAAAACTATTACCTGGCAACTCAGTTTTAAAAGACCATTAAATAGTTTTTATTGCACAATTTTGAGAGTAAAAAAATATTTTGTGCATTCAGAAATGCGGCTGCCAAGGCAATAATATCATAAAAATAGTTTTTTTTTTAACAGCGCAAATATCACGGATTTTATTGGTAACCACTAGCCTCATTATGGTTGTCGCAGTCGTGACGAAACCGATAAAGTGTGGCAACACTTACCATATGTTTAACACTGTGGTCCCTTTATTTCGACTACGTGTACGATAATTGTAATGAAACCTAATATTTACTATAGAATTCAATTACACATTTCTGCAAAAAAATACCCCCTACTGCCTGTTGCATTGTGCGGTAAACCCTTAATTTATTATACTGCAAAATCAAACTTTAAAAACTCTTATTAAATTTTAATATTTAAACCATGCCTTAAAATATTTATGGTAAATGTTTCATTCATATATTGACACGGATTTAACTCCCCTACAGCAGAACAGAACAGAATAGCCCTGTTTTCGGAATTGGCTGCACAACCATCATCAGTGGTAGTATCACCACCTGATAGATGGATTGTTGGATCAATTTTAAAAGCTCTTATATATTTGAAAATCTTATAAAAAAGTTTTGTATAACAGAATTGCATCAGTATTTATCAGCTGTTAACACAATTTCCCAAACAAAAAGTCCCAAAATTTCCCAAACCACTCCCTTAATCATTTACTTGTATATTTGATCACCTTTGTGTAGGGTGTTTTGTATAGAATGATACAACTTTGAGTTGGCATCACTGCTTTATTTGACCACCCATTTAACAGCTGATAGTTGTTTTTTATTCAGTTTGCTTTGACATTTCACTATGGATTGACTTACACGAGAGCTACGCGGGCAAATTGTGGACATTTTTAATCAAAATAAGGGTTCTGTTCGTCAAACTTATCGTGCACTTCGTCCATTCAAAATTTTATTTTCCCATGAAGCCCATTTTTGGTTGAATGGGTACGTAAAGAAACAGGGTTGTCGCATTTGGAGTGAGGAGAATCCACGGAAAATTACTATTTAGTGCGCTCTATAGGCTGGCGGAGTCATTGGCCCATATGCCTTCAAAAACGACGATGGTCAGAATGTTACTGTTTGTGAAAATTGGTATTCCAGTTTGCGCCTTGTACGCGCCATCCGTGGCGGCCTCATGGCCGAAATCATATTTAAACATTAATGTCATAAAATTTTCTATCCAATCAAGACCGTTTGATTGATATCAAAAATATATGACCATGTTTTATTATGATTTAAACTTGTAGCACTCTATAAAAAACACCCTATATAAGCTTCACTGAGATGTTTGTTTGTTTGTATAGAAATATTTCATTTTCCTTTCGCATTGTGCTTCCAGGCGTACAGTTAATGTTACTCATACGTCACGAGTATAATCGTATCAGGTTGTTGGTGCCGTTTGTGTTCTTATCTCCTCATAACGTGCAATTACTTTTACCCTCTTTCGAAGCACATTGAAATTGGCAAATTATAACTAAAAAGCACGCTTTTTAATCAAATCCAAATTATAAGTTTGAAATAAATTTTATAAGATTCTAGAAACAATAATGCACTAAAATAAAAGTGTTATTGTAAAAAAGGGCGTATATATCGTACATGGAGCGCCCACCGAACAAATTAACAAATTTCTTTTTCTTCATTATTATTTTGGGATTTTTAAAATTTATTTATACATTTTTAGTCCAGTTGTCTTAAGAAGCGTGTTTTTAGTATTTTATGCTGATGTCTTTTCTAGAAAAAAATGCTGCATTTTTTGCACTTTTTTTTTCAAAGAATATGGCAACATTCTGCTGTTGGAAAATTAAGAATTTATTAAAAATAGTTTGAACATGATTTACGAACAATAATTTCTGTTTTAAAACTCCTGCCAACTGACACTTTTTCGTAAAAAAGTGAAAAAATTTAGCATTTTTTTTTAGAAAAGAACACGCCATTATATTATATTTATTTTTACCTAAATAAAGTTTAATTGCTTTAAGTAGCAGTTGACTATTTAAAGTGTTCAATTGACTTTTCCACAAAATCTATTCGTGGAAAAGGCGTAAAAATTAATGTTGTGGAGGTGTGAAAACACTTCCAACATGTTTCCGTAATTACACTCCATTCAAGTGTGATTTATGCAGCACATTTTCTTAATTATTCATATTTTAAATTAAATTAATATCCACTATAATCAATTAGTTTGAAATTATTATAAAAAATATATAAAAATTTAATAATTTCATAAATAACGAAAACTTAAAACTCATAATCCAAAAAAACAACAGGGGTATTCAAGCATGAAATCCACTCGCCTTCAAAGCCATGAATATAACAGGCCACAAAGTTAATTACTTTTAATTTCACTGAATCAAGAATAAAATTCATTGTCTTTATTAAAAAAAAAAAAAATCACTGCTAGAGAAATACTAAGAAAAAGTTAAAACGAAATTGTAAAGAAATAAATTTTTGAATTGATTTAATTCACTGCAAGTGCCGTAAAATGTGGGTTGGTTAGTCGGTAGGCTGACTGACCGACTGGCTGGCTTTTAAGTGTTGCTTTGATTTTGGTTAATTCATTCATTTAAACATTTACCAACTCAGGCATTCATTCAGTCATTCTTCATTCACTAAGACTCTAATGGAAACACATAAAACTCCGAACATTAAATTAATAAAAAAAACAACAACAACATTTTTGTTGAAATAAATCTTAAATGAAAAACAAAATTCCACTACTTTTATGGCTTAAATAATTTTATATGTTTTTTTTTATGTTTTTTTTCTTGCCATTGTTGCTACTAACAACCGGTTTTTATAACCAACGCAATAGACAAAACGTTGCATGCATTTCCCCCCATTCCCCTGGCTTAAAGCCATCAAATATTTGCCTGCCTGCCTGCCTGCCTGCCTGCCTGCCTGGCTGACACTCATTGAGTCTTTCCAAGAGACAGACTAAATAACTTGGCTGGTTGTTTGTTTTAAATTAACAAGTATTTATGCATAATACGCTTGAATATGACGTGTATATTCAACAACTACAACAACTACAACAACTACCAACAACACTTACGACTACTGTGAAAATATTCAAACTACAAACATACAAAGTCATCGTTTGCTTTGCAAAACGTACTGCGGGCTGGTGGCAAGAACTATAAACTAGAAGAGATAAAAGCCCCAACTAAAAACCGCAATTACGAAAATCAGCAAAATGTGATGTTGGAAGCACACACTTGACTGCTGATAAAATGAGTGTCACATTTTTGGCAAAAAAAAAAAAATATATAAAAAAATAAATAAAAAAAAATAAAATGTTGTGCTGAACAACTTGGGAAAGGCAACTGAAAGACTGCGATTAAAAAATAACCCCTTTATTCATGAAAATTATGAGAGGTTTATAAGAGTGTAATAGAACCAATTTCACATGAAATTTTATAAATTCTGAAAAGAAAGAGATTTCATGATTCCCATTTGATTTCCATTCATCGTTTTCTTAAAAAAAATCATGTCTGTAATAAAAAAATTTTGGGTGTTTTTTATCGAATGATAGAACTTTAAGTTGGCATCACTGCTTTATTTGACCACCCATTTAACAGCTGATAGTTGGTTTTTGTTTAGTTTGCTTTGACATTTCATTATGGATCGACTTAAGCCAGAGCAACGCGTGCAAATTGTGGAAATTTTTAATCAAAATAATGGTTCTGTTCGTCAAACTTATCGTGCACTTCGTCCATTCAAAATTCTATTTTCCGATGAAGCCCATTTTTGCTTGAATTGGTACGTAAATAAATAGAATTGTCGGATTTGGAGTGAGGAGAATCCACAAGCTTTTGTCGAAACAGAGAAAATTACAATTTGGTGCGCTTTATGGGCTGGCGGAGTCATTGGCCCTTGTGTCTTCAACAACGATGATGGTCAGAATGTTACTGTCAATGGTGAACGGTATTGGAACATGATTCGAAGTTTTTTCCTACCTCAATTAGCTGGCATTAATCTTGCTGGCATGTGGTTCCAACAGGGCGGAGCCACTTGCCACACAGCGGGCGCTACAATGAATTTACGCAAGGAAACTTTTGACGAAAAAATATGTTCACGAAATGAGCCAATTAATTGGTCCCCAAGATCGTGTGATTTAACCCCATTGGATTATTGTCTTTGAAGGTTATGTAAAGTCACTTGTGTACGTCGATAAGCCACAAAGAATTGAACACCTGGAAATCAACATTCGAAGAGTCATCGGCGAGATACAGCCGCAAATGCTACGAAAAGTTTGTGAAAATTGGTGTTCCAGATTGCGCCTTGTAAGTGCCAGCCGTGGCGGCCACATGGCCGAAATCATATTTAAGCATTAATGTCATAAAATTTTCTATTCATTAAAGACCGTTTCATTGATATCAAGAATATATTACTGTGTTTTATTATGATTTAAACTTGTATCACTCTATAAAAAACACCCCATAAATAGATGACTCAATAAATGATAATCCGTTTATGCATAATAAACTTTAACATGGAGTTAATATAAGCAACGAAATAAAGTTGGGCTGAACTAGTGTCTGTACTAGACATGAAATTACTAACGACATCATGACAGACATGAGAGCTTTCGGTATAAGTCGGGAATGTCCAACTCTTTTCCATATCCTACCATTGATGGTCGGACATAAGCATCAGGTAGAATTGAATTAAAAATGAAAATCAAACTAAATCACAGACGCTATGCCAGGGTTGGACAATTTAAATACTTTATTGGTACACAAAAAAGTGACCAAAATAAAAAAAAGTTAAAGTTTCTTTAAAAATTAAATATGAAGAAAAAAATTATTTCATAAAATCCGTTTTATACTTCAGAAAGAATTGAATTGTAATAAAAATCAAACTAAATCAAAAACGCGTTACCAGAGTTGGACAATTTCCATTTTCCTTATGAATTAAAAATATTCAGTATTTAGTATTTGAAATCAAAAAAGATAAAAAATCATCTTCAGAGCTGGAAAAGTAGCTGAATAAAATTAATTTTCTTTTCAATTACATATTAGAAAAAGTTAATTAAGAATTAATTATTCTGAGAGATCAAAAGAATTGTATCAGGGTTGGAAATTCAAACTTATTGTTTTGGTACATAAAAATAACTTTATTTAATAACTAATTTTTGTTAAATAAACCTGCATTTTTATTTTAAAAACATTTTCGCATACGAGATAAAAAAAATATCATTCGAGAATTATAATTTTTATTCATACATTTTCTATTATTAACTAGACGCTATTTTTAATTCTTTTAAACAACTTCCCCGTTTATACAAAGTATTTGTTAAATAAAGACAACGTTTTCCATACGTTGTAGCTGCCTGAGTTTTATTTTTTTATCGCTTAAATGCTGCTGTTTGTTTATTCAGTAGTTAAACACACTTGAAAATTAAAAGATATCAAACGACTTTTAAATCGTATTACACACACAAACTGGGGCAAAAACAAACAACAAAAATTTGCAGGAAAAAAATATTGTCTTTTGTAGTCGGAACGTTGCACTCACTCACTCACTCACTCGCTATCGGGAATGTTTAAGTGTGTAACATGAGTTTTGCCAAGACTCCGGTATTTTGAAAGGTGGAACTGGTGGAAATCAAAGTTTAGCAAATTTTTTATTTTATTTCTTCAAGTTGAAAGTGAAATATAAATTTAATTGCACAAATTAAATTGTCTTTTTCGGCCGAAATAAATTGACTCACTGCCGGCTTAAGATCATGAGTCAGTCACTTTGTTGGATTGTAGCATTAAGCAATTAAACTTGATATCGTCTAAGAGCTTTGCTTAAGCTTAAAAAAGTTTTTTTTTGTGTGTTAAAACCAGCTACAGGTGATGACCCCTGCACATAAAGACGGTATCGGGCCTTGAGTTGTATTTTTGACGGAATGATCTTTCTCAGTGACTGCTAAAGATTTCACACAAATACACTCTGTCACAAAAATTTAGTTCGATGCCATGAAAAATAATGATTTAATAATAAGAGTTTTTATTTCCTTCGCTACACTTTCTATTGTGTTTTTACCTTCTCCTTTTATAGGACAACTATGTGATTTAGGGCCTTTCTACTTGAACCTTCTTAATTCGAAATTTTACCGCCCACTGTACTTCTCTCTATCTCTTTATGTGTATAAAAACCTATGCAATTTAAATTGAATTTTATTATTAAGGCTTTTGGGTAAACTGTAGTCTAAAGTTGCGGTCGCACTTGTCAAATATTTGCCCATAAAAGCGTAACCACTATTTATTGAATGACATGTATTTATATTCAGATACGTTCTTATTAAGTTAATCAATTTCATTCTTTTTATTGGAGTCCAATATTATTTTAAACCGCTAAGTGTTATTAAACATTAGTTTATTAGTGGTTACGCTTCTTTGGGCAAATATTTGATAAATCTAAATCTGCCTTAACTCTTTCACGGGCTTGTTTGAGACAAAGACTTAATACCAAACTCTCAAGCCGAATTAAACTGCTTTGATTTGATGACAGATATCAGGCCAGCTTACGACCCCACGCTATCATACAACCAGTAGTAAATCAACACAATCGACTCCAGCACCATATTGAATTATATACAATGGGTGTTTTTTATAGAGTGATACAAGTTTAAATCATAATAGAACATAGTAATATATATTTGATATCAATGGAACGGTCTTTATTGGATAGAAAATTTTATGACATTAATGTTTAAATATGATATCGGCCATGTGGCCGCCACGGCTGGCGCGTACAAGGCGCAATCTAGAACACCAATTTTCACAAACAGTAACATTCTGACCATTATCGTTTTTGAAGACACAAGGGCCAATGACTCCGCCAGCCCATAAAGCGCACCAAAGAGTAATTTTCTCTGTTTCGACATAAGCTTGTGGATCCCCCTCACTCCGAATGCTACAATTCTGTTTATTTACGTACCCATTCAACCAAATATGGGCTTCATCGGAAAGTAAAATTTTTAATGGACGAAGTGCGCGTTGCTCTGGTGTAAGTCGATCCATAATGAAATGTTAAAGCAATCTAAACAAAAAGCAACTATCAGCTGGTAAATGGGTGGTCAAATAAAGCAGTGATGCCAACTCAAAGTTATGTCACTTTATAAAAAACACCCTATACATATTTCAAAATCGAATGTCGCTGTAACCTACATAATTTGTAATAAAACTGAATCTAATCGGAATTATGTAACCGCTGTAATCTTATCTAAAAACCGAATAAATATTTAGCCGTAATTGATTATTGTCCAAAAATAAAATTGAAACAATTTCCATTTAACGAACAGTTAGTTGTATGAGCAACAGACAACAACAACAACAAAATAATAATAACAAAGTGAAATAAAAAGAGAAAGAGAGAGAGCAAAGAATTTGTAAAGAAGAGTTCTATAACCCCTTTTCATATAAAAAAAGGAACTACAAATAAATAAAAAATTTAATAAGAAAAAAGAGGAAAAAACAAATAAAAACCTAAACAATATGAATGCGAATTGTAATTGAAAATAAAATTATTGAATATCGAACATATTCTGAAACATGTGGCGGCACATGTTCACCAGCACTCTCACTCGTACTTGTTAAGAATGTTGTCTGTCTGGCTGTTAAGCAGTGGCATGAACGCCTGTAACAGCCAAACAAAACAAATAATCATCCACATCTTCGTAGTCAGTGTGCGGACAAAAAAAAAAAAATTATATAAAAAATTTATTATAAAAAATAATAAGAATAATGACAGACGGACGGCTGGTGGTGGTGTCAGACAACATGCGAGTAAAATGTTTGTGATTGTGTTTCATAATTCTTGCTTAAGCAACAACGATTAAACTTTAATATTTTGTCCCCTTTTCCATGTGATTGGAAATTAATTTCTTAATACAAATTTCAAAAAATAAATTATTGTTATCAAACGAGGCGTTAAATAGCACAGGAGCGCAGTGATTTTGTTATACAGGAACTATTAATCCAGTGTTATAAAAAGAGATTAAGTAAATGGGGCGGGGCTGTTCGCAAAGGCATGACTGTTGTGCATCATGTTTAACCCTAAAACGCTGGTATAAGTTTGACGATAAAAGTAATCGGAGTAATTGCACTAATCGGACTTGCATTCCCTATTTGACACTTGCCTACACGTTATTTGCTTAAACGACACATGCTTAAGCAGCACTTGCTTAAGCGGCACTTGTTTAGACGTCATTTTCATTTAGGGAATGGTCCAAGCATCGAGATAAAAGTGTTTTTTCGAAATAAAAGGCTGCAAATATCCTGTAGTCATATATCTTCTCCGATACTGATAATCGTTGGCGGTCACATTAAGCGATTTGCTTACTACAACCTCGTCTCTGAAGCAGGCCTGCAATAATTAACAATTAAATAATTTATTCCTCTACAAATTTTATGTTACATAAAAATTAGGCAGCATGTACTCCATAAATTACAAGCACATTAACTCTTGTAAAATATTTGGGCAAAAAAGCGTTACCGCTAAATTCGAATAAAAAACATTTCGATTCAGAAACGTTGTTATTAAGTAAAACAGTTTAATTCAAAACTAATAGACTGCGTTATAGAAATCAAACTTAAAAAGTTTCTCATAACCATTTAGTGGTTACGTTTTTTTTTTTTAATATTTGACTAGTGTGAACGCAACTTAAAGTCTTGCGTTTAAGATTCTCATGTAAATATTTAGTGGTTACGTTTTTTGTTTGCTAAATATTTGACTAATGTAAACGCAACTTAAAGTCTTGCGTTTAAGTTTCTTACGTAAACATTTAGTGGTTACGTTTTTTGTTTGTTAAATACTTGACTAGTGCGAATGCAACTTAAAGTCTTGCGTTTAAGATTGTTACGTAAACATTTAGTGGTTACGTTTTTTGTTTGTTAAATACTTGACTAGTGCGAATGCAACTTAAAGTCTTGCGTTTAAGTTTCTTACGTAAACATTTAGTGGTTACGTTTTTTGTTTGTTAAATACTTGACTAGTGCGAATGCAACTTAAAGTCTTGCGTTTAAGATTCTTACGTAAACATTTAGTGGTTACGTTTTTTGTTTGTTAAATATTTGACTAGTGCGAATGCAACTTAAAGTCTTGCGTTTAAGATTCTTACGTAAACATTTAGTGGTTACGTTTTTTGTTTGTTCAATATTTGACTAATGTAAACGCAACTTAAAGTCTTGCGTTTAAGATTGTTACGTAAACATTTAGTGGTTACGTTTTTTGTTTGTTAAATACTTGACTAGTGCGAATGCAACTTAAAGTCTTGCGTTTAAGTTTCTTACGTAAACATTTAGTGGTTACGTTTTTTGTTTGTTAAATACTTGACTAGTGCGAATGCAACTTAAAGTCTTGCGTTTAAGATTCTTACGTAAATGTGGTTAGGTTTTTTTGGTTAAATATTTGACTAGTGTGAACGCAACTTAATTATAAAAAAAAGCTTCTCGTTTAAAATTCTTACACAAGCAGCAGTATTTTTAATTTCAAAACATCGTCTTGATGTTTAAAATGAAATAAAAAATAATACATTTCAGTGATGTGGCGCACACTGGGGGCACAGAAAATAAGATTGTAGTCGTGCAATTTAATAAAAGCGTATGAGAAAACTTATGCTCATGACATTTGCTACGTCGTTGTGACCCGTAAATTAAAAGCTCTCAAAATCATGTTGATGAAGAATATAAAACGAAATTAGCAAAACTATTGAAATGTCAATAGTGATGTCAGCATGCGGTACATGATAATACAGCAGTGGGTAAAAATATAGCAAAAATAAAATAATTCAAATAAAAAAAAACCAATATTTTTTAGTTTAACAGAATAATAAAGAGTTTTTTATAAATAAATTTATGAAAATAGTCATCGTCAAGACGACGATGCTTGAGATCCCGAGTTCGACTCCGTCCTCAGTCATGAATAAGGTATCGAGGTGTTCTAATCTGCAGTAGCGCACGATTGTGGTAATTATTTTAGGTCTGTTGTAATGAAGTCAAGTGTAGGGGTCATCCACTGCGTGTTGGTGTTTTAAAAAGATGGGAAACGCTTGCCCCTAAAGGCCATCCCTGTAACTGCTCCCTAATTTTAATCGCAAAGCTAGCGCAACCTGGTTTTTGGGCTCTTCGAGCTAAAACTTTATTATCTTAATTTTCAAAACAACCGATTCCCGCGTAATTGATACAGTTTTCGATTACTTTAAGAGAATCGAGAGCACCAACTGATCAGATATATAATTTTGGAGCTTCAAAAAACAATAAATTTTTTTTAAATTATTCCTCAATATTTTTTTCTTATATTTTCGTTCAAGATATCCCATGAGCCAATTAACCGATTTTGACCCGTTTCACAGTGGTCGACGTAATCTGTAAATGTCAAATTTAGTTTATGGAACCGATTTGCAAAGTTATTTGAAATTGATTTAAAAAAAACACACTGTAAAGACTTCTTTTTTCAAAGGTATTTTGAGATATCTTGAAATCTACCGGTTCGAACCGGTTCAAAATTCACCAGAAATTTTAAGCAGCGTTTTTAAGAATGCTAGTAGTTGGGTTTGATTGCGGGTCATATATATATATATATATATATATATATATATATATATACATACACATATACATACAGGCATAGTGACACTCCCTTCAAACTAGACAGGAACACTTTCCAGGTACTCGAAACGTCAAGATCTGATGAGAACCCAATTTTAGTAAAACCAATAACTTGCCGTTAACAAATTTTAAATTTGTATAGCGAGAAGTTAAAAAGGTTAATAACAAAAATAATGGAAATTTTTGTCACTAGATTTCTTTGACACACTGTAGATATTTCAAAAGAGTGTTACTGACCCAACCACTGTATGCTTGTATGCGTTGTAGTGCCGATTTAGCGATTGAATTGAAGTGAAGGTATCGATTCGAATGGTATTCGATGGCCTTTAAGATGATTTCTGATGATGCCAAAGAATTGTTGAATGAATGGCTGAACGCTTTGACTGCGCGGCAAATGAAATATGAGATTGTGTTACAGATACCACCACTGCTGGCACACACGAATCCGCACACACAGACACACACCATCAATTACATTAGCATGAGTATCTACAACACATTCATCACGGTGTTCTTGTGCATGCCAGCAAGTTTTGTAGCATTAAGAATCGTTAAACGGATGATAAATTCACAAAAGAAAAAAAAACGATTTAATTTATTTATAAACATTTAAGAAAACATAAAACCAAAGCAAAATAGATAAAATTATAACTCGACATGCGTTCGTATTACAACTAATAATCATTAGCTAAATTAATATTGATTAGACAGTTGAAATGTGTTTGAATATTCATTTTCTAATTAAACAAATTCATTCATGTGGGTGGCCTTAACAGAACAGTTTGAGTGCCGGTTTCCACGTCATTCTAGATACACAAATTTAGTATTTCGTCACTAGACAGACGACATTGTTGTCGTTTTGGAAATGCCAGAAGAAAAAAAAATGTTCTAAAAATACAAATTTTTATTGTTGTTCAACACAAAAGTAAAATAAATAAATCATTTTCTAAACAACAATTGAGTGGCGTTTTCTTTGTGCTCGTATTTGTTTGATTTATTACACTAAAATGGAAAATGTTGTGCTAAAATTATTAGTGCCAAAAATAGCAGTTTTAGTAAAGAAAAATATTTTTTTGAAAAAAAAAAAAAACATTGAAATCTAAATAATTCCGCAGTAAATATTTCAATTAAATTGTCGGAAACTAAAATTGAAATCATAAAAATCAATAAAAGAAAGGTAAAAAAAGTTTAAGGATGCGTTGTGTGAATGTAATATTAAATATATTATTTCATAATTTTTAGTACAAAAAATTTAGTACTGCACAATTTGTACTAAAATAAATAAAAGCGAAAAGCTTAAAAATACATTGTATAAATGTAATATTAAAAATTTTATTGCATAATGTTTAGTACTAAAAATGTAGTACTGCACAATTTGTACTAAAATAAAAAAGCGAAAAGCTTAAAAATACATTGTATAAATGTAATATTAAAAATTTTATTGCATAATTTTTAGTACTAAAAATGTAGTACTGCACAGTTTGTACTAAAATAAAAAAGCGAAGAAGCTTAAAAATACATTGTATGAATGTAATATTAAAATTTTTATTGCATAATTTTTGGTACTAAAAATCTAGTACTGCACAATATGTACTAAAAAAATATTTTAAAAAAATTTACTACAAACTAAAATGTAATAAAATTTTTTTGTTTTTAATTCAGCAAAACTTTGTACTAAAAGTCCGTTCCAAAATACGAAAAAAATTTTCAAAAACTTAGACGCTTAGAGAAAACTTGCCGAATTGGTACTACAAAATTAACGAAATCAAAAGGTCTGCGGCCTATAGAAATATGTGTGTGAAGTTTATGTAGTCAGTAGCTTTACATAATTCTTACAATATTTTTAGTACCATCGAATGCAATGGAGGAATCGCTAATATTAAACTAAAATTTTTCAATTCTCTTCTGTGAACTAAAAGTCACCTAAAATATAATAATAATTACTAGGCATTTCGAATTAGTAAACAAAACTTTATATTTCAAACTATGTACTAAAAATTAGTTCTCTAAGCGAAAAGTTTTTAAAACAAATCACATAGTGCTATATTATATGAATTTCATATTACAGATTTTATTGTATAAATGTTAGTACTAAAATTTAGTACAAACTTAGTACAACCAAAATATATCATTTTGAATTGCTGAAATGTTTGTACTAAATTGCTGTAACAAAAACTCAGACAATACTTGAAATGAATTAGACGCACTAATAAAAATATAACATTCAATTTTTAAAAACTGTCTGCCCAGGGTGTCGATCGATTTCATTCTGTCGCAGAAAAATACAGAAAATTTCAAAATTTTTTCTTGTATTAAATATAATTGTGCGAGAGAACGATTTCTAGTGACATCGTGCGACAGGCAATATATTTATAAAAAAAAAAATTTCATATGTACTAAAACTAAGTACTAAAAATCAATTATATAAGAAATATACATTCTAAAGGAAAACTAAATGAATTCAGAGCTCAAAAATAAATATCAAAAAGTGTATATAAGAAATTAGAACATGTAAATATAATAAGAAGATCGAAGAATTTAGAACAACATTATAAAAAAAAACTGTAAAGTAAAGTAAAAAATATTTTTAAATCGTTGCATATTGAGTAGTGTTTGTTTAGTACAAAAAACCCCTTAAGAACTTATATAGTACGCATTACAATTACTGAAAAATAAGTGCTAAAACACCGATGCTTGCGCTCTAAGCTAAGATCTAAATATAAAAATTTAGTACAAAAAATTTAGTACTAAATTTAGTACTAAAATTTTAATACGCATTATTTAACCTCAATTTCAATTAAGAAGATAAAAAACTAAAATAAAACCAAATATTGTTTGCTTAAAATATTTTAATATTTAATTTAAATGCATCCCTTAAATATTTAATATTCGCTTTAGTACTAAAATTAAATGCTCAACCTCTAGCAAGTGGCTAAGTTTCTTTTCTAAATAACAAAATTGCTGAAAAGAAATCTTCTAAAGTTTCAAAACTATTCACAAACCATTCCAGCAACGTTGGTGGCTGCCTCTATTGCCGTTTCTGTTTCTGTTGACGTTGCAGTTTTGTGTTCCACAAGTGTAACACAACACTCATTTCCCTAAAATAACAGTGACTTTATAGTTAAAATATTCCTTTTTTTTATAATAGAATAGAACAAACTTACTCATTCATGGCTGTGTGATGTGACAATGACGACGAGAACGACGATGGCGTTCGAAGTAGCGGGTCTGAAGGGGTGTAATTAAAATTGTTTATCGTCGTCATCATCATATCGCCTTTGTTTTCTTGCATGTGTTGTATGATGAACTTTAATAAAAAAAATGTATGCAAATTTATTTTTAATTCAGTATAACTCTGAATATATTTTGTCAGCAATTAAAACAAACGTTTATGTTTACAAAAGAGATGCGGAGTAAAAGAAAATGTTGTTGCCATGAAAACACATTTGGCCCAGTTGGCTTTGGATTGATATTTGAAATTCAACAAGTGAAAAAGTTTGTTAAAATTCAACGTTGAATTTTCGGCACAAAAGTCATGTACTGCAACTGATTGTTGGCTACAGATTACTAATATCTTGCTTTTCGAGTACTAAAAATTTTTAGTACAAATTTTTTTTATAATAATATGTTTAGTAAAATTTAGAACACAATTCTTAATAGTTTTGTCAGTCTTGTTTAACATTTTTATTTAATAATTACAGATTTGTACTTGTTGCTCTTTTACCAACTTCTTCTGTTACTACCTGTCGCTTTTTTAACCTTTTAAAATAGCATTTAAAAATATTGATTTCAATATTTCAAAATATCACTGAAGTATAAAATAAAGCTTGCGATTTGTTTGTCCTGCCATTCATATATCGAATTTAAGCATAATGAAAATTTTAATATAATTTTTTTCGGGTACCAAAAATTTTTAGTACAAAGTTTTTTTTATTATATGATTTTTAGTAAAATTATTTTTCCACACACAAGTTTTTAGTACCAACATTTTTGCAAATTATAAATATATATGTAAGATATGAAAGCTTTTGATTGGATTTTATTACCAGTTAGAGTTGGATCCAACTTCATCAACCTCTCAGTTTTGCCAAAAACCTTTAGTCAAGCCCCTGTAAATGAAATGGGTTTGACCAATGGTTTTTGACAAAACCGAGCGTTTGATGAAATTGGAATCAACTCTAGTATCAGTAGTTTTTAAGCATAAAGAAATTACTAATATTTTGTGTTTCGAGTACTAAAAATTTTTGGTACTAATTTTTTTATATCATGATTTTTGGCAAAACTATATATTCAACAACAAGTTTTTAATGCTAATATTTTTGTACTCAAAATTTTGTTCTAAATCTTAACAATATTTTTAGTAGTAATTTTTTTTGTGTAATAACTTGCATAAGCAGTGAATTCTGAAAAATAATATTTTCTTCTTTAATAAATAAATTTAGTACTGCATATATTGTTGCTTATTGACTTTTCAATAATAAAATAATTAATTAAATAGCGTGTTATTAAATAATTTCGTTGTACAAAAAATTTGTTACATTTAGTATACATTTTGGAACCTGTTAAGACCATTGTCTAAGTATTCGAAACTTGATGAGCCTGAAGTTATAGATATTTTTCTTCTTAGATATTTTTAGTACAAGTTTTGCGTGGTAAAAATTAATATTATTAGTGCAAGTTTTGCTCAGTAAAAAAAACCCCCGTATCATTAAAAACATGTTTTACAATTTTTAATTAATTTTTAATTCATTAATTAAAATCTTGTTTATAGTGAACCACCTTAATATGTGCTAATGACTTGTTTATATAAAAATAAATATAAATAAACATGTTCAAGACTTTTAGTACTAATTGATATAAATGATAAATTGAATTTTAATGAAGCAACTAACAGCAAAATTCTATGAAATATTTTAGTCACGTACTTTTATAATGCCGGTAGACAAATTTAGACGTTTTCTAATTATACTTTTGCAATTTTTCTTACCTCTAACTACTGCCCAGTTCCTCAAACATTTCACACAAAATTAATTTACGTTCTCCAGCAAATACAATCACACTTTAGTACAACGAAAAAATATAAAAAAAATGTTGTTGGACAAAAATCTATTACACAATTCAATTCGAGTGAATCAGTTGTAATGAAGCACTTCTGAACCTCCTCTGAAAAATTTTCCTGACATTTTGGAGTACGAGTGCAAGTGCTTGCTCTTCTCCATTTCGTTTTCTCAATTTTTCATTGCTAATTGTTACAGTTGCGATGACAGCAACATGTTGGTGGCCTTTTAGACTAAATTACATTTAACGGTCAATTTGTTTAACAACAACCTGCCACTTGAGTTTATGTGTGTGTGTGTGTGTGTGTGTGTGTGTGTTACAATCAGTCATGCTTTAGCTCGCCCTCTGCGAAACATTTTTATTGGATATTAATTTTAAATGTCATTTTATTGCCATCCACTTTATTGGCCTTTTTTTTGTTAACGTTTGTTAACACCATTTCCCAAAAAAAAAAAAAAAAAAAATTTGTGTGGTTGTATAGGTGCGAATATTTAAAGGAATTCATTGTCTAAGTATTGAAGTATATTGTTTTAGCAATCAGAAATATGTATTTAATATTGTTTTATGCCGTTTTCTTTTCTAGAAAAGAATGCAACATTTTTTACACTTTTTAGTACGAAATGACAACTTCATGTTAATTGAAACTAAATCATTTTTTAGCAGTTAATACCATATACGTTACAAAAAGTACTTTTTGTTTTTTAAGGTCCTCCAAACTGCCAATTTTTAGAAAAAAAGTGCAAAAAATGTTACACTTTTTGCTTTAGTTTTAACATGAGATTAAGATTTCTTTTTTTTTCTATGGGAGTGTGTAGAATTAACAGTAAAAAGGGCTATGTCGTGACGAAGATCTTTTAATATTAAATAGTTTAATGAATTTAAGGATATATAAAAATATTTAACCCATGAAGGATGTATTGGAAGGGGAAATTTTATTTCCCAAATTAGTAACGGCTTGGAACTTTTAAATGTATTGAATTTTTTTTTATTTTTTTTGTGTGCTAACTTTGTGCTAAAAAAATCTCAAATAATTTTCTTAGCAAAAAATATATTTGAGTCAATATTATATATCAATTGTTTTAAATCGGGTGTTTTTTGTAGAGCGATACAAGTTTAAATCATAATAAAACATAGTAATATATTTTTGATGTCAATGAAACGGTTTTTATTGGATAGAAAATTTTATGACATTAACGTTTAAATATGACTTCAGACATGTGGCCGTCACGGCTGGCGCGTACAAGGCGCAATCTGGAACACCAATTTTCACAAACAGTAACATTCTGACCATCATCGTTTTTGAAGACATATGGGCCAATGATTCCGCCAGCCCATAAAGCGCACTAAACAGTAACTTTCTGTCGACAAAAGCTTGTGGATCCTCCTCACTCCAAATGCGACAATTCTGTTTCTTTACGTACCCATTCAACCAAAAATGGGCTTCATCGGAAAATAAAATTTTGAATGGACAAAGTGCACAATAAGTGTGACGAACAGAACCATTATTTTGATTAAAAATTTCCACAATTTGCACGCGTTGCTCTGGTGTAGGTCGATCCATAATAAAATGTCAAAGCAAACTAAACAAAAAGCAAGTATCAGCTGTTAAATGGGTGCTCAAATAAAGCAGTGATGCCAACTCAAAGTTGTATCACTCCATAAAAAACACCAAATTTATTGAAACCAATTTCACTAGATTACAACTGTTTTCATTGAATTACCTTAAGTATTATTTTTCCGTGTACTGTGTAATTAAGCACTAAATGTGCTGCCTACTTATAGGCTGTGCCTTAATGACGTGCTAATTATGTGGCTTATTTGCGTCTGTATTTATAAATTATATTCTTAAGCAATAAAGGCCTTATTCACCAAAAATATTTGCTATAGAAATTTCGTCCTATAAACAGCTTATAAACCCAAAATATTTTTTTTTGCATAAGATCTTATTAACTCTTTGAAACAAGGAATTATCAATAAATAATTTGTATAAATTTTTCAATTGTTTTTCCCCACTGAAAAACATTTCAATTGCAATTGAATCTAATTATTTTTCAAACTGGCAGTCGTTTGATAATTTAGTTTTTCAATATAAACGTAAGCAAAAATACTTGTTTTCAATTAATTTTAATTTTAATTTGAAATTGCTCGCAGTTGTGTTGAAAAACTAATTTGACATAAATTGAAACACATTGACCCAATTTGTCATAATATTTTTTTTGCATTCATATTGTTTTGAAATTTTTTTTATGTTTATAAAACATGCTGTGCCATGTACATGTGTGTGTGCGTGTGTGTGTGTTGGTTACAGCATATTGTTTGTGTTAGCCGGCACAAGTGATGACAGCATGATGTACATAAACAAAATGACAGCAATAAAACTAATGACAACAGGCAATTTTTGCAATCGAATTTCCATCAACAACTGTGAGTTGGTAAAAAAGAACGGAATTAATTTTTTGCTGACCAGTGTTTGATGGTTTTGTTTGTCATAAAAGGTTGTAAAGTTATATGACATTGTGACCATGAATTACGTCACATATGACAGGTTTGAAGAAAAAAGTGATAATTAATGCAAATGTTTTCTGTCCGCTTGATCAAAATCTTGGGGCACTTTAATTTAAGCCCAACCATTAAATAGAATCATATCTAAAACAACCCGGGTTTTATGATATCCTGTAAAATTTATTGAAACAAAATTTCTTAAGTTTCTAAATAAATAATGAAAAATATTACATCATATTTTTCATAAAAAAACATCTCTGTATGCGAGTTAATTTTTATCCAATTATTTGAAAAATTACTTTCCATTAAATTCTTCTATTATTATTTTGTTTTTATTTTTTTCAACGAGTAGTTGTTGATGTTAACGTGTCAGAAGCAGAAGTTGTCATTTGTTGTACTCATTAGCACTGTAGTAATAAACTTGTTTTTTATTTTTATTATCATCCCGTTTCTCATTTCCATTCGAAAAGAAATAAGAAGTTTATTGTGCTCGTATATTTGAATAATCAAAAGTGGCTGCATTGAAAATGCACAAGAAATAAATATGATAAAACTAAAAAGAAAATTGTCAAGCAAACAAATTAGTTGTACTAAAAAATCTATGCCAACTAACCCTCTCAGAGAAATGCAACATGAGCTTAGAAAAGCTTTTAAAATATTAAATTGTTCCTACTTTTGATTGCCTTCCGTTTGTTGGGAATAGCAACTATTTTGCCTAATTTTTTAAGGAAATTGAACAACAAACGGCTACGAGTTGCTCGAGAAGTAAAATAAATAGGTTCTAAAATAAAAATATTCTAAAGATCACGCTAGAAAATATGCTGGCGTACTTAGTGAAAAGTTTTAATATAATCTGTCATGCAGACTTAGAATTTTAGTACAAAAATAGTTGTACTAAAATTTTAGTACTACAACTGCGCACAATATTTAAGCAACGTAACTACGTAGTCTTCATATATTTAGTGCAAAAAACTAATAATAACATTTTAGTACAAGCATTTCGGTACTAACATTTTAGTACGGAAATTGCACACATTATCTAAGCAATATAGCTATGTGGTATTTATATATTTAATGCAAAATATTAATACTAGCAATTTTCTGCCAACATTTTGGTACTAAAATTTTAGAACTACTATTGTGCACATTATCTGAACAACATATCTATTATATATTTAGTGCAAAAAATTAATACTAACATTTTAATACAAAAATTTTGGTACTAAAATCTTAGCACTACAATTGCGCACATTATCTAAGCAACGTAGCTATGCAGTCTTTATAGATGTAATGCAAAAAATTATTACTAAAATTTAGTACGAACATTTTGGTACTAAAATTGTGGCACTGAAGATGCGCGCATTATATAAGCAACATATCTATGTAGTGTTTATATATTTACTGCAAAATATTAATACTAGCAATTTAGTACCAATATTTTGGTACTAAAATTTTTGAACTACTATTGTGCACATTATCTGAACAACATATCTATGCAATCCTCATATATTTAGCGCAAAAAATTAATATTAAAATTATAGTACAAACAGAGTTGTACTAAAATTTTAGCACTACAATTGCGCACATTATCTAAGCAACGTAGCTATGAAGTATTTATATATTTAATGCAAAAAATTAGTATTAACATTTTAATGCAAACATTTTAGTACTAAAATTTTAGTACTGAAATCAAGCAAGTTATCTAAGCAGTCTTATCTACTTAGTGCAAAAATTTAGTACCAACATTTTAGTACGAACATCTTGGTACTAAAATTTTAGTACTAAAATTTTGCTCATTATCTAAGCAATGTAGTCTATCTAATCTTGACATATATAGCAAAATATTTTCTATTAAGACCATGGCACTACATTTAGTACTAAATTTTAGAACAAAGTTTAGTACTCAAAACTTAAAATTTAAAACTTTGTACTACGTTAGAGCACGTACTATTTTATTGCTAAAGTTCAATAAAGAAACTTTTTTATTATATATTTGTAGTCATATATAATGAAATACAACCACGGCCGATTTTTTTACAAACCAGAATAACATTTCAAATCTATACAAACGTCGTCAGAAAAAATTTTATAACAAAGAAAATGTTTTTTTTTTAATATCAATATTTGTGCTAAAAAGCCTTCAATGAAATGTTTTAGTACAAAATTTTTTAATTGTTTAGTACTAAAATATAATTTGTATGTTTAATATCATATTATTGTCATAAATAGTATTCTGGAATTATATATGTAGTACTAAATTTCTTTATAATCTAAAACATAATTTCAATTGAATCTCTTATTTCAATTTACACTTATTTAGTAATAGTTTTTTTTTTTCAATAAAATACGCGGTATAAAAATATTGTTAACGATTTTAGTTGTTAAACCAAAGAAATTTTTTTAAAATTAAAAGGAAAATAAAATTTCAAAATTATACACTTCGCCTGAATGCCGAATTTGCTTCTGTTTGCTTTTTAAATAAATTTTTGAAATAATTTTTATTTAATTGAATCTTCAATACACCCTCGCATCTCATATATGTAAGTTATTTGACAATATGTGCACTATTCCAATTCTCCAGTTGGCCATTTTTTTCGCACTTTTTTCTTCTATGATTTTCCTGTATTTTTCCGACGAAACGAAATTTGCTGGCCATAAAACTAAACTTCTGTGCAAACAACGTACAACTGAGCAAAATGACTGCTTATTTTTGTGTTTTACAAATAACGTTTGGTAATCGTAGAAATTTGTTGCGGTCGTAATTACTTTCAGTTTAATAAAACAAAAAGTTGTAGTTAATTTTAATTAAAACAATAACAATAAAAATAGCCAAATAGTGGAAAGAAGTTGCGAAACGAAATGTTATATTCGCTTAAACTTAAGCCGGTTGATGTGCAAAATGGTTGGTGAAGTTTTTTATTTAATCATATTTTCTTCAAATCGCTTGTGTTTGATTGCGAAAAGAATTAAACTTAAGTGGCAAATAAGTTTTTATTACATGTCTTAACGGTTATTTGGGAGTCAGTTTAATGGATTCGAAAAAATTTAAAAATTGATAGGAAAGATTATAAGCGAGTCATAACATTTAAACTTAAAAAAGGTACATCGTTTTAGCAAGCGAAGCAGTTCCAATTCCTGGATTTTCTCAACCATTTCTGGCTGGACACATCAAACCGAACACCCTCGTTTAAAAACAGTCACCCAGTATTATGTAGTCATACACATAAAACAGCAATAAAATTTCTTCAAAGTACTTTCAAGCAAAAAAAAAAAAAATAAAAAAAAAAAACTGTTAATAAGTACTCTTTAAAAAAAGTACCTTTCGTAGAAAAGTACCATTTTAGAGAAAAGTATCTTTAAAGAAACTGGTTTTAAAAAATGTATTTAATGAAAGTTTCTAAAAAAGTGTGATTTAAATAAACTTTTCTTAGGAAAGTACTTTTAAAACAAGTACTTTCTTAACACAAATAAGTTCCAACAAGTGCATTCAAAAAGTTGTTGTACAAAAATCGAGTTTTATCAAATATAACTTTTGAAAAAAGTATTTAAAAAAAAGCAACTTCTAACTGGGAAGTACCCTTCAAAAACTACAATTTCAAAAGTACTTTTAAAAAAGTAATTAAAAAATATTTAAAAAGTACCTGTTTAAAAGTACCAGTTTGAAAAGTACATTCATAAAAAGTGCCTTCTAAGAAACTACATTTTTTACAGTTTTTAAAAAATAAATAAAAAAGTAAAACTTTAACTAAAACGTCGCACAAAAATGGTACCTTTAAAATATAACCGTTTCAAAAAGTACTTTTTTCGAGGCTACATTTAAAAGAGGGAATTAAAAGAAATGTATACACAAAAAGCACCTGTTTGAAAAGTACCTTTTTGAAAGCTACCTTCATAAAAAAGTGCCTTCTAAGAAACTACATATTTTACTGTTTTTAAAAAATATATGAAAAAGTACCACTGTAGCTAAAACTTCCTTCAAAAATTGTACCGTTAAAATATACTTAAAATATAACCGTTTTAAAAAGTACCTTTTCCGAAGCTACATTTAGAAGAGGGAATTAAAAAAAATATATACACAAAAAAGCATTTGTTTGAAAAGTACCTTCGTAATAAGTACCTGCTTGAAAAGTACCTGTTCGCAAGGTACAATTAAGAGAGACAATGTAAAACGATATTTCAAAAGAACCAGTTTAAGAAGCACCTGTTTGAAAAGTACCTCCGCAAAAAGTGCCCGTTTAAAAAGTACCATCTAAAAAACGACTTCTCTAACAAAGTGTTTAAAAAGCAGTTTGAAAAAATAACTTTAACTAACATTTATTTAAAAAGGAAGGTCCTGAAAAAAGTACGGTTTTAAAAAGTTCCAGCTCAAAAAGAGCTTTAAAAAAGGATATGTAAAAAAATCATTTTAAAAAGTAATATACTAAAAAGTACCTTGTGAGAAAAATACCTTTTTCAAAATATATATTTTAAGAGCCACCTTTTTAAAATGTACCTCGCAATAAGTACTTTTCCAAGAAGTACCCTGGTTTGAAGTACTAGAATATGACAACTGCCCTGCCAAAAGTACTTATTAGAAAAAGTATCCTTTTAAAAAGGACCTTCTAAGAAACTACCTCTCTTACAAAGTGTTTAAAAAATTAAAAAAATAAATAACTTTGATTAACACTCTTAAAATGTTACCATTTTTAAAGTGGCTGTTCCAAAGGACATTAAAAAAGGGATATAAAAAAAATCTTCTTAAAAGTACCTGTTTGAAAAGCACCTTCAAAACTACCTTCCGAAAAGAAATTTTTCAAGAAATAGCTTTCCGAAATGTGGCCCGCAAAACGTACTTTATTTTAAAGTATTAGTAAATTAAGTGTCTGCCAAAAAGTACCTATTAAAAAAGTACCTGTCTAAAAAGCACCTTTTAGGAAACTACCTTTCTTACAAAGTGTTTAAGAAGTTATTAAAAAAATAACCTTAATAGACACTTTCTTCCAAAAAAGTACTTTTAAAATGGTACCGTTTTCAAAGGACCTGTTTCAAAGGACATTAAAAAAGGAATAAAAAAAATCTCTTAAAAAGTACCTGTTTAAAAAGCACCTTTTAGGAAACTACCTTTCTTACAAAGTGTTTAAGAAGTTATTAAAAAAATAACCTTAATAGACACTTTCTTCCAAAAAAGTACTTTTAAAATGGTACCGTTTTCAAAGGACCTGTTTCAAAGGACATTAAAAAAGGAATATTAAAAAAAAGCTTTTAAGAAGTAGCTGTTTAAAAATTATACTACTGAAAAAACACCTTCTAAAAATATTTTTTTTAAATAGTACCTTTTTAAAATGTACCCTGCAAAAAGTACTTTTTGTAAAAGCATTCCTCTAAAAAGACACATTGGAAAAATGTAAGACTGGAAAATATGTTTAGAAAAAAAGAAACACATTTAAAAAAGTACTTTTTTTCATAAAAAATTTTATTAACTTCATTTTTAAAAGAGTACTTTTTACATATAAAAATTTTTATGAAATGATTTTAAAAACTTTTTCTTTTCATTTCATTTTAGACGAACGCCAGGATATACAAAAGAAAACGTTTACAAAATGGATTAATTCGCATCTAATCAAAACACAATGCACGCCGGTCAACGATCTTTTTTTAGACTTGAGAGACGGCCATCGTTTATTGGCTCTGCTGAGTGCGTTAACAAACACACAATTGGTAAGTGGGAAAATTTGATTAAATTTAATTAAACTGAACAAATTGTACTTCTTCTTCTAACACCTTTTTCATTTGGTAGGACAATATTTTATTCAGTTGCAGGCAAGTCCTTTTGCGTATTTTAACTACGACTAACGATTAAAATCTCTTAAACAAATTTAAGGATTTTAAAGAAAACTTTAAAATATTTTTTTTGATTAAAAATATCCTTTAATTACACCAGCCCTTCAATCACAATTTTCCTGGCAAATAAATCATAAATATAAATCCAGAATACCAGCATTAAATGAAAGTTTTCATTTAAAATCCATTCAGTCGGAAATCTTCTGGGAATTCTGCTTCCATATTGTGGCTTAACTTTTTACATTTTGTGGTTCAAAAGGGGAAGAGTTAATTTGCATGAAATAGTGTAGGAGTGTATCGTAGCAAACACCCAAATAAGCAATTGAAATTAAATTTCGTATTTTAACTCGAATGTTGCAAGTAACGATTTATTAGCGGATATTTAATATTTAGAGTTTCTGATTTAAAATATTTAGTGCAGGATGTCATGAGATATCAATAGTTCTGGTGAACAATTAAATTTCTTTTATTAGCCTGTTATAAATCAGGTTTTTTTAATCAGGTAATTAAGAAATTTTTTCATTGAATATTAAAATAATTTTTTACAGGGAATAATTGACTCGTAAAAATATTCGTTTTATTAGCCTCTTATAGATACGATTTTTTTCATCAGGTAATTAAGAAGTTTTAATTCAACTTAATTCATTTTAATTTCATTGAATATTAAATTAACTTTTTACAGGGAATAAATAATTGACTCGTAAAAATATTCGTTTTATTAGCCTGTTATAGATCAGATTTAGTTATTTTGTTAATTGGATACTAAGAAATGTTAATTAGTGACGCACGCTACAAAAGTTAATACAAATGCAAAATCTTCATTTTACAAGTATTTAAATTCTTATATAAGCACTATTTAAAATTGATTTAGTATTATAAATGACTTAAAGAAAATTTTGTTTTATTCGTAATATGACATAACTTTGTAATCTGTAACGCACGCTACAATGCATGAAGTAACATTTCATTAATAATTTTTATATATAGCAAAATGGTAGGAAAAACAAGTTCCTCAATAAAAATGGTCATAATTTTTTAAATACAATTTCTTATTTGCCAAATTAAAAAAAAAATTTGATTTATAACACTCTAATCAAACGAATTCTATTATCAATCAATTCCTTTCGCGATACGGCTGCTATTCAATAAAATGATACCTGACATTTAATAAAAAGATCAATTTGAAAGAAAATTTCTTAAGAACCTATTTTAAAAAATTGTTTAAAAATCTGATTTATAACAGGCTAATAAAACAAATTCATAAGAATTTCATGAATAACTTCTTTTCTATCAAAAGCTGTTATTTTAATATTTGCATGAAAAAAAAATTTTTCATTTTATAACATTTTATAAAATTTAGTTTAAATAAAATTTCTTAAATACGAAATTAATTTTAAGAAAATCTGATCTATAACAGGCTAATAAAACATTCGAAAGAATATTATGAATCACGTTTTTGTCTGTGATATTAATATTCTTATAAAAATATTGAGTTGAAAAAAATTCGTAATTATCTAAGTCATAAAAAAAACATTCTGATTTATAACAGGTTAATAAAACAAATTTTCTTGTGAATACATTTTTTTTCCTTATAAATTAGGCTATTAGTTTATTATTCAATCAAACAAAATTAAGTTGAAATAAAATTTCTTAAATACGAAATGAATGTAAAAAAATCTGATTTATAACAGATTAATAAAACTAATTTTGTTATAAAAAAGTATTTTTTCTATAAATCGCTGTTATTTTAATATTCCATTAAAGGTATTAAACAGAAATAAAATTTCATAATTATCTAACTCATAAAAAGAAATAATCGGATTTATAACAGGTTAATAAAACGAATGTTCTGATGAATCAATTATTTTTCGCTATAAATAATTTTAATGTACAATCAAGAAAATTAAGTTCAAATAAGATTTCTTAAATACGAAATGAATTTAAAAAAATCTGATCTATAACAGGCTAATAAAACAAATTTCTTTATGAATAATTTTTTTATAAATCGCTGTTATTTTAATATTTTACTCAAAGTACTAAACGGAAATAAAATTTCATAATTATCTAACTCATTAAAAAAAATCTGATTTATAACAGGTTAATAAAACGAATGTTCTTATGAATAAACCATTTTTCGTTATAAATTAGGCTGTTATTTTAATATACAATTAAGAAAATTAAGTTTAAATAAAATTTTTTGAATACGAAATTAGTTCTAAAAAAAATCTGATCTATAACAGGTTAATAAAGCAAATTTTCTTATGAATAAGTTTTTTTTCCTATAAATCGCTGTTATTTTAATATCCCATTAAAAGTATTAAGTGGAAATAAAATTTCATAATTATCTAATTCATAAAAAAATATTCTGATTTATAACAGGTTAATAAAACGAATTTTCTTATGAATCAATTTTTTCTTTATAAAGAAAATATATAAATTTTTTCTTTATAAATTATTCAATTTAAGAAATCAAGTTGAAATAAAATTTCTTAAATACGAAATTAATTTTTAAAAGATCTGATTTATAACTGGCTAATAAAATTAATTTCTTTATGAATATTTTTTTTTATAAAGCGCTGTTATTTTAATATTCCACTCAAAGTATTAAACGGAAATAAAATTTCATAATTATCTAACTCATAAAAAAAATTTGATTTATAACAGGATAATAAAACAAATTTTCTTATGAATAAAATTTTATCGTTTTAAATATTCAATTGAAAATTTAAGTTGAAATAATATTTCTTAAATACGAAATTAATTTTAAGAAATCTGATCTATAACAGGCTAATAAAACAAATTTTTTTATGAATACAGTATTTTCCAACGTCTCTGGCATTTCCTCATCTATAAACGTTTTTAATATCTGAAAAGTTTCAACACGCTATTAAAAGTTGTTGTTGTCTTTTCTTTAATCTGCTTTTAAAGCAACGAGAAAATGTTGCTTAACTGTTGCCTTAATTCACATCCGTATATCTGGACTTTAAATAAAATAATAATAAACAAGAAATATTCTCAACTTTATACGTTTCATGCAATTTGAATTTCTATAAAAGCAAACAATTTATTTCTGCACAAGCATGCACACTCCAACTCGTTCATGAATTTGCAAATACTTTTCATCCTTCAACACGTATGAGAAACGAAAATTGCTTGGCAAAGCAACATCTTCCATACGCTCCAGTGCTCTGGCACTTGTACGTTTAATCAGATGAGAGAGAGAGAGAGAGAGAGTTTTCACATTCAACCATATTTTTGTTTATTAAATTGTATTCTACTATTTTCATGAGTTGTGGGGGGGATCGAAAGAGAAAATATTTTATTTCCCGGAAAACTCAAACGAAATAATTGTTGTCATTAATCAGAAAAAAAATGATAAGTCATGAATAAGTACTGTAGTTTGATATTAAATACGATTTGATTGATGGCCAATTGAAAGCCTTAATTAATGATAAATTTGCTTTCGTAGAGGGCAAAGAACCATAATAGCCAAATAGTGTAACAAACTAAAAACATTGTTAACAAAAAAAAAAAAAAAAACAAAAAAAAAACAAAACAAAAAAAAAACTCTCATACAAATTAAATGCCAACGACAGACAGGCAATTAAGTTGAACGAACTTTGATTTGTAAATTCGTTAGTGTTGGAAGTGTGAAACCAACAAAGTAATTCCTTAACCGAAGCTGTTGGCTTATTGCCAATAATTAAATTAAAATTTAATTTGAATACTTGTAATTAAAAATCAATAAGTAATTAAGGAGTGAGTCATACAAACTGCCGCCAATAACGTTTTATTGCGCAATTTTAATTAAAACATAAAAAGAACATTTTATTATATGTATATAAAGTAGCATAAATTAGGCTTTCTTAATTATCCAATTAATTTTGATTTATAACAGCTTAATAAAGCAAAATTTTCTTATGAATAAAATTTTTTCTTGCCATAAACAGGCTGTTGGTTTAATGATCAATTAAAACAATTAAGTTGCAATAAAATTTTTTAATTACCTAATTAATTTAAAAACTTTTTGATCTATAAAACTAATTAAATTTTCTTATAAATCAATTATTTTATAAAAAAAGTTCTTTTAATAACCCATTAAAAATATTAAGTTGAAATAAAACTTGTTAATAATCGAAGCATTAATAGGAATCAATGGCTGGTTATATTAATAATTTCAAAAATATATAACGTGCGTCACAAAAACTTAATGGCCGTTCATCACAACCGCCAACATTTTCTTGCTGCTAATAAGTTATTTTGGAATATTCTTGTGTGTTAATGTCACGAGACGAAAAGTCGTTACAACTAAATAACTAAATAAGCTTTTTGTAGCGAGCGTCACTCAGCTTTGTACTCAATTATCAGCTAATTGTATTCCATTCCATAGGTGTAGGGTATTTCCTTTGAAATAGTGCCAATTTTTCTCAATAAAAAATCGAAAGCGAGTACAAATGTAGCGTGCGTCACACATGATATGCCCATATCCGTGCGCAAAATTTGAAATAAAAAATTTTAGCTTTTCACAGCTGTCCAATAGACTGCATACTTTGAAAAAGATTAAACGTTTATTAACAGTTTAAAAAATATATAACGAGCGTCACAAAAACTTAATGGCCGTTCATAACAACCGACAACATTTTCTTGCTGCTAATAAGTTATTTTGGAATATTCTTGCCCGCAAATTCTTCTATACGAAAATTCGTTACAACGTATGAAGTTAAATATTATCTAAATAAGTTTTTGTAGCGGGCGTCACACAACTTTGGGCTCAATAATCTCATGATAATATTCTATTCAATAGGTGTAGGGTATTTCCTTTGAAATAGTGCCAATTTTTCTCAATAAAAAATCGAAAGCGAGTACAAATGTACCGTGCGTCACACATGATGTGCCCATATCCGTGCGCAAAATTTGAAATAAAAAATTTTAGCTTTTCACAGCTGACCAACAGACTGCATACTTTGGAAAAAGATTAAAGGACAACAAACATACAAAATCTTCTAAACCGAACTCACCAGTCGATTCGACAACCGTAATAAGCCAACCTCACTTTTATGGCTTTTGGAAGGAAATTAAAATTTTAACAAAAAAATATAAGCCAAGAAATAAGTTTAATAATAAAAAATATCAAAGAATTTTTTTTCTGCTCGAAAAAAGTTTATGGTCGAGTTCACCATGTCGAGAGAGTTTCTTTTTCAGTTGGGTTACATCTGAAACAAAAGCAATTTTAAAAAATTTTAATTTTGTTGCAACTAAAATATAAAAAATAGGAACAAATATTTTTTTTATTAAAAAAAATTTATATTAAAAATTATTACATATTACTCTTTTTGATGAAAAATTCGTAAAAAAAATATTTTTATAAAATTTTTTTTTTCTTAAATCGCTTTGCAAATCTACAATAAAACACTTCTATCATGTAGTTTCCATCCTGCAATTAATTCAGAATTGGAATAGTAAATAGAAAACTTTTAACATAATAAATTTTAGTTAAATAAAAAATTTCGATTGGAAATGGTGTACATTAAATATTTCGCAACTAATTTTAGTTATGTGATCATGTATTTGCATAAACATCTAACTGCAGTTAAAAAGAAATAAACAAACAAAGTCAAGGTCTCAATGGAAATATGTAAGTCCAAACAATTATTAGTGCCACATGCCCTGCAGTTCGGATGGCAGAATGCAATATAGCAGTTATATGATTTAATACTCTTGCCAACTTATAAGGGGCAGTAAAATCTCTCCTTAAAAGAAACATTTAACTGCTGATCCCCTCTCTTTGCCACAGTTTCAGTTGTATGAAATTGCCGTCAAGGAATCTACCGGGCTGGTGTAAACCTCATTTTATAGCCAAGTTGCTTATGAAATAGTACGTTTTATTGAAAAACCAACCAACAAACAAACAAGCACATTTTCAATTTGTTTGACAAGGACGTTTCTCAGATGATGCAAACATTCTGCAACCTGTTTTAGTGTTAAACTGTTGGCGGTTTGGCTATTTTTAAGCATCTCTTTCTTTCCAATTTTTTTTCTATATTTTTTTATACACTTTTTTAACCCTGTTTGTCATGTTTCATGAATGAACGTCAAACGTCATGCAGCAGCATATGAAAGGTTTTTGTTTTTTTTGTTTTTTTGTTTTCTTAAAGTTAAAGTAAATACGGGCTGATGAAATGCAAACAGTGAAAATGTGTTAAGACCAAAACGTCATTAAGGATGTTGGGAAATTGCCTGAGGATGTCAGTCATGTCTTAAATGCTGCTGTTTAAGACGCTATTTATAAAAGATGTGGGTGTTTTTGCGGATAACAGTTGATGCTAATAAATGCGGAAATTCACACACACACACACACTTGCATGCACTCTTGCGTACGTACGTTTGTAAAAGTGTATGTCATGCAGGGAAAAATACAATTTAAGAATATTTTTTAAAGCCAAAAATATTTGTATAGAACTTAAGGGGCCAATTTGTAACAGAAAATGTTTTATGTTTAAAAATTATTTATTTGACAAATTTCTTATATCAGAAAACAAATTGATGCAAATTGTGTGTGAAATCAATTAAATGTATCAACGAAATTGTATAAAAAATCCTGCTCGACTAAATCACTGAAATTGTTTCGTTTTATCAATTAAACATGTACAGGATCAATGAAATTTTTTTATTGAATAAATGCAAATATTTCGTTCTATTGATGAAAATACTTCGTTGCATCAATGTAACTGTTTCGTTGCATCAATAAAGTCAGTTAATAGCATTAACGAAAGTATTTCATTTATATGACAAAGTTGTTTTATTGAATAAATGCAAATATTTCGTTCTATTGATGAAAATACTTCGTTGTATCAATGTAACTGTTTCGTTGCATCAATGAAGCCAGTTAATAGCATTAACGAAAGTGTTTCATTTATATGACAAAGTTGTTTTATTGAACAAATGCAAATATTTCGTTCTATTGATGAAAACACTTCGTTGTATCAATGTAACTGTTTCGTTGTAGCAATGAAATCAGTTAATAGCATTAACGAAAGTATTTCACTTATATGACAAAGTTGTTTTAATGAATACATGCAAATATTTCGTTCTATTGATGAAAACACTTCGTTGTATCAATGTAACTGTTTCGATGCATCAATGAAGCCAGTTAATAGCATTAACGAAAGTATTTCATTTATATGACAAAGTTGTTTTATTGAACAAATGCAAATATTTCGTTCTATTGATGAAAATACTTCGTTGCATCAATGTAACTGTTTCGTTGCATCAATAAAGTCAGTTAATAGCATTAACGAAAGTATTTCATTTATATGACAAAGTTGTTTTAATGAATACATGCAAATATTTCGTTCTATTGATGAAAACACTTCGTTGTATCAATGTAACTGTTTCGTTGTATCAATGAAGTCAGTTAATAGCATTAACGAAAGTATTTCATTTATATGACGAAGTTTTAATCAAATTTGTTTCGCTAATCCAACGAAGCATGATGTTGGTTGTAACATTTCAATGAAATTTTTCATTAAATTAATGTCGAAATTCATACCCGTCTTGTTTAATTTAAAAAAAATGTATAAAATATATTTGAAATTCAAGAAAATTTTGTATGACAAATTTTTAATAAAATCTTTATCGAACTTATTTTGTCAGCCATTTTGCAGGATGCAATTCCCTTCGGAAACGGATTTTATACCGTATTTCAACTCTTCAGAAAACGAAAACTGAAACATATTTTTCGGAATGAAAACATGAACGGAATTGCTGACAAATTAAAAAATAAATATATATAAATATATATATATATATATATATATATAATGGGTGATTTTATAAGAACTATCGGAAATTAAAAAAAAAGAAAACACACAAAATTCAGAAAAATGCATGAAATATTTATTTGGATTGATAGTTGGGTCGATATAATTTAATGCTTGAAGATTATTTCATGCAAATGTTGGCCGCGGCTGCGCCTCAAATGGTCCATCCGCTTAGTCCAATTTTGGCATACTCTTTCCAACATTTCGGCCGGTATCTCACGAATAATGTTGGCAATGTTGGCTTCCAGTGCGTCAATCGAAGCGGGCTTGTCGCTATAGACATTAGCCTTAACATAGCCCCACAAAAAATAGTCTAGAGGCGTTAAATCGCACGATCTGGGCGGCCAATTGACTGGTCCCAAGCGTGAAATAAACTGTTCACCGAACTCGCCTCTCAATTGGTCCATTGTTTCGCGTGCTGTGTGGCATGTGGCACCGTCTTGTTGAAACCACATGTCATGCAAGTCAAGCTCTTCCATTTTGGGCAAAAAAAAGTTTGTTATCATCGCACGGTAGCGCTCACCATTCACAGTAACGTTGTGATTCGCATCATCTTTGAAGAAATACGGCCCAATGATGCCGCCAGCCCATAATCCGCACCAAACGGTTGTTTTTTGTGGATACATTGGTAGCTCTTGCAATGCTTCTGGCTGCTTGTTCACGTATCCATTCAACCAGAAATGAGCCTCGTCCCTGAACACAATTCTTCGATAAAAAAGTGGATCTTCATTTAACTTTTCAAGAGCCCATTCACCAAATATTTGGCGTTGTGGTAGGTCGTTTGGCTTCAATTCTTGCACCAGCTGTATCTTATAAGGCTTCACACCCAAATCCTTCCGCAAAATTTTCCACGTAGTGGAGTAACAGAGGCCCAATTGCTGCGAACGGCGCCGAATCGATAATTCACGGTCATCACCAACACTGGCCGATACGGCTGCGATATTTTCTTCAGTTCGCACTCTACGTAAGCGTGTTGGTGGTTTAATGTCCAACAATGTAAATTTGGTGCGAAATTTTTTTACAATAGCCCGAATAGAAGCCTCAGTAGGTCGATTAAACTGACCATAAAATGGAAGAAGCGCGCGATGAACTTTCTTAACAGAGCACGCATTTTGGTAATAAAATTCAATAATTTGCAAGCGTTGTTCGTTTGTAAGACGATTCATGATTAAATTATAGACCAAACTGAAGATGTTTGACAGTGACACAAGATACAAAACGTGCGCGAGCTGTCAAAGCTAGTGTTGCCAAAAAGATAATAGCAAAAAGATCACTCGTTATATATTTTAGAAAGAAAAATTTAGAATCTTTTATAGAGTTTAATTTTAAAAGTTTTTAAATCTTTAAAAAAAAACTTTGAAAGAAAATAAAGCTGGGGAAATTAATTTGAGCTGCATTTTTTATACAAAAATAACTGATACATCCGGGGGAAAATTAGGGCACTCAATATCGATCGAAATCTGTTTTTAAATTTATTGAAATTGTATTGAAAATTGTATTGAAATTTCCATCGCTAGCGAATGCGGTATTATTTTCCTCAAACTATTGGGTTAAACTAACAATTAAATATTTACACTGCACTATGGGATTGGATTGACAGTGGATCGTAATATGATCCCCTGTTACGTCATATCATGCACGGTTTTGTTTTGCCGCAACTTGATAACGTCGTCATATTATTCAAATTAAAAATATTAAAAAATTTCCGCTTTATGAAAACGTACAGAAAGGAAACGCGGAATTAAATCCCTTTTCTGTTATATTTTATGAATATGAAGGATAAGATTTATTAAAAACTTCTTTTACTGCTGGTCTTTAGTTATTAAAAATATTGAATTTTTCATTTTTACAACGTCCTTGATAAAATCTAAATATGGATTTAAAAGAAATTCTGTAGAAAAGAGTCACAGCTGGAGTTTTTGTGCATGTAAATATTTTTAACTGCCTCCACTGCAGGAAACGGTGTTGCTATCAAAAACACATTTACCCTTAAATAACCAAATAAATGACTGCTTGACTGACTGCCTGACTGCCTGACATGATTGCGTACTAGTTAGCCATGAAATTGTTAAGATGATGGAAATTTTAAACGACGAAACACCTCATGACCTTTTCTGTTTTCCTTTCCGTTTAGCTAAACACTTAAGAAGAAGAAGAAAAAAAGGTTAAAAATATATTTATTTATCGCTCTCTTTCCCTCTCTGCCTTTACAGAAACCAGAAAAGGGTCGCATGCGTGTCCATCATATCAATAACTTGAATAAAGTGATGCAGGTGATACAGGAGCATGGCATTAAGCTGGTCAACATATCCAGCGATGATATAGTCGAGGGTAATCCCAAATTAATATTGGGCCTAATCTGGCTAATAGCCTTGGAGTTTAATGGCCAAAATCTAGTCAAATCACATTCCAGCAACGGTGTCGAGAAGTCGTTGCTAAATTGGGCTAGACAATTTTGCGAACCGCGCGGCTTGAAACTAAATGATTTCTCCAACAGCTGGTCGGATGGTCAAGCATTTCTAATGATTTTGGATGCCCATTTGACGGAGGTGGATTTGAGTAGCGCCTTGACAAAACACCCGTTGGCAAGATTGAAAACAGCTTTTGATTTGGCCTATAATTATTTCAAAATAGAAAAGCTCTTGGATCCGGAAGATGTGCACACCCATAAGCCCGACAATAAGTCGATACAAATGTATGTCATGTGCCTGTATCATGCCATGGAGACTAAGAAGTCTCTGGAGGAGTCCGATGAAGCGGATGAAGTCGATGATATGCAGGAGGTGTTGTTGTACAATGAAAAGGCTCAGGAGGCGTATAGAAATACAGTGAATATAACCGATTTGGATGAGATTCCATTGGACAGCAATGAAGAGCAGCATTCCGATATCAGTTCCACGGCCAATAGCAATACGGACTCGGGTATAAAGAGTAAATATCATAGTGACACTATTAAAAGTATTATGGATATAGATATGGCGGAGCAGCCGAAAACTCTGGCCAATTTCCTCATGAAGGATGACAAATCAAGACCTCATAGTTTGGCCACGAATGTTTCCATAGAAATAACCACCTACCAGGCGGCTTTGGAAGCAGTCCTAACTCTGTTGCTAGAAGACGAACAAATTCTGTCGGAAGAACTAACAGAACCCACCGATTTTATGACAGCCAAGGCCCAGTTTCATGATAATGAACAGTTCATGTTGAAACTCACCGAGCACCAGCAGTATGTGGGCGAGGCCTTGGAAGAGGGCTCAAATTTAATAAATGAATCTCAAAAGTCAGCGGGTCTTTCGACCGAAGATCAAAATGAAATCAGACAGCAAATGGTTTTGCTCAATGAAAGATGGGAGACTTTGCGTTTGAGAGCTTTAGATGTCCAGGCCAAGATCCTCATGCGTTTGGCAGAATTCCAAAGTCAACAAATCGAGAAGCTGAAGAACTTTCTAACCCACATAGAGGATCGTATTTCTTTGATGACTGCTTTGGGTCCCACCCTCAAGGAAGCTGAGTACCAGATACAGGAAGCCCATTTGCTGAAGCAGGATTTGAAACATCAACAGGAACTGGTGGATAGTTTAAGCAACATGGTGGTCATAGTCAATGATGAGTCAGGTAATTTTAATGATTTGGAAGACAAACTGTCCGCCTTGGGCGAAAGATGGTCTCATGTGGTGAAATGGTGCGATTTGAGGCAGGAAAAACTGCAGCAGTACAAGTGCCTCACGAAATGGCTGGATGCCAGGGAACAGGATATTAAGCACATGGAAAGCAAAGATGTCACCGACTTGGGCAGCATCACCAAGAGAATGAATGATTTGAATTATTGTGCCAAAGACCTGCTGGAGCTGGAGAGGTACTTAATCGATTTGCGGCAAATGGTGGCTGCCACTTTGCAAGAAGGCGATGTCAAGGGAGAGCAAGTGCTCATGCAGTTGGAAAACTTTGAAGACCGACTGGATGCTTTGAAACAAATAGTGGAAGTACAAACGGAAAGAATAGAGCAGAAGGGTTTCAAATTTGGACGCGATCGAGCCTCTTATGATGACTCCAGGGCGGTTAAGCCGGACAACTGGATAGATTTCCAAATGATTATAAAATTTGGCGAGGAGGACCTGGAAGAGGAGGAGCAGCAGCACGAAATGGAACACATAACAGAACCTTCACCTTTGGCCAGTAAAAAACGCAAGATAAGAAACTCGAATAATTTTTATTTGCTGGAAGGTAAAATTCTGGAGGCGTTCGGTTTCATCGACGACTGTGAAGATCGCTTGGGTCAGGTTCAAAGGCAAAGCTTGCGCAATCAAACCGAGTTCCTCAACAAACTAGAGAAGGAGGTGAACTCACGCCTCAACAACACACAAGAGCTGAAAGAGCTCTATGAGATTTGTGAAAAGGAAGATGTTAGTCGCAACCTTATAATGGAGGCTTCCCAAATCAAGAACATAGAACAGCGCTACAAGCAGCTGAGACTAACATTGGAAAACCAGTCCAGGGATTGTCTGAAATTATTGGAGAAAGAAAAGTTCTACAATAGTTTGACGGGATTCAAATTGGTGCTGGCCGATTCTCGCGACTGGTATAAACAGCATTCCAATACGGCTTCCAAAGCCGATCTACAACAAAGGCTCAGCGACATGGAGTCCTTGAGTATGGAAATCCAACAAGCCAAAGAGCAAACCAATTCTCTAACCGACGACTTGCTGGAATGGAAGCAGGATTTCAATATCTTCTACGATTCCTGGAACGATATGAAAAAGGCCATTCTAACACTGATACAAGACAAAGGAGGCCTGGACAAGGTCCCAGAGAAGCTAAGAAATCTGCAAGAGTTTGTGATTAAAGTACAGGAAGCGCAGATGGTGGTGGACTCTTTGGAACCCATGCAAAAGCGACTTAAGCAACTAAATAAAATCAACGATGATCTAGAGGCTCTGCGAGATGACTACGATTTTATTAAACAACGCAGATCCGAGTGTTTAACTTCCGAATTCCAGGAGAAATGGCTGAAAGCCCAGGAGCAAATAAACGAGCGCATTATAAAACAAACAACAGCCATAGAAAATCTAAATCATTTTACCGCCGAATACAACGCCATAATGGCGGTGCTTAGGAAACTCGAAGCGAATCTAAAAGACGACGAAAATTTCACAGAAGACAACAAAACCAGTTGTACGGAAGCCCAAAATTCCATGGAGCTGCGCAAAGTGGAAATAGATGTGATAAGCGCCCGCAATTTCAGTGAAATTATTATCAAAGATGCTCAGCCCCAGCATCGGGAACATCTGCTCACCCAAATCAAAGAACTGAATGGCTTCTTTGCCCAAATCCAGAAACTCTACAAAGAGAATTTGCAAAAGAGAGTACAAGTTCAGGCTCAAACAGAAGAGGTATTTGAACGACTTTTTCAAACGGAAAAATGGCTGGACAATTTGCACCACAACACACCCAAGACGGCTGTGGGAGAGATACAAAACTCCAATGAGCTTTTCCATCTCAAAACAAAGTTTCAAGCTTTAAAGGAGACCTGCGAAAAGGAGTCGGTCAACTTCAGGGAACTGAATGAATTGGGAGGCGAATGTCTGCTGCAAATTGACGAACTCAAATCCAGAGGAGTGGAAAATGTAGAGGGCAAATACAACATGCTGGCGAAAAAGTTTACCCGCTTAAACGCCCGCTGGACAGAGGTAACGGCTTTGGTGTACAAGAAATGTGGCCTACTCGAGCACATTTCCACACAATTAGGCGAATTTAAGAAATTCATGGTTTCTGAATCGGGTTATTTGGATCGTTTGGAAAACAAAATGCGCTCCACGCCAGAGAATGCCGATGCTGAGGAAATCATAGAGGAATTAGACGTGAGTAGTTTTCTAGAATTTTGTTTTATATTCGATATTAATTTGATATTCTTTTAGGACTTGGAGAATGTCCTGCGCGGTCATTCGGACGATTGGTTGGAAAAAATTCAAGAAATTGGTCACGAACTAATTACCCATGAATTTATGGCCGACTCTATACGCCAAGAAATCAACACCATTGTCGAACGTTGGACTCAGCTGCAGCAGAAGGCCAAACAGCGAGCCGAAGTTCTCGAACAAGAGGTAAACGAAGCCAAACAGTCGGAAAAGTGTGTAGAACAATTCGAATCCTGGCTAACACGGGTGGACGAAATACTCAGCGAACATTTGGAAAATGATGTCACCATAGAAGACTTACCCGATGACTTCCAACAATTGGCCATGGAGTTTAAGGAAAATGAAAAATGCTTCCAGGAAATTGATGACCTCATAGCGGAGCATCAACGCAATGGCAAAGTGGAGGCCGGCAATCGCTTGCAAGATCAATTAAATCTGCTAGAAATGCGCTACAAATCCTGCCAACTAAAACTCAATAAATGTACAGCTCCCCAGCCCGCCTACGAGTCCCGTCTCAACCGGGCTGTGGCCGAGCTAAGAAATGTAGAAAGATCTACTCTGGTATTGGATGTAGCCACAGCCGGTCCCTCCACCGTGCAAGTGCAGTATCAAAAGTGCCTGCAGATCTATAGAACCCTGTCGGAAATTAAGCCCGAAATCGAAAGCACCATTAAGACGGGACGCAAAGTGTGTGAGGATAAATTCACCAAATCGCCCAAACAGTTGAGCCAGCGTATTGATGCCCTCAAACATCTGTACAATGCGCTGGGCGAAAATGTTACCCAGTCGAAAATTTTCCTAGAGGGTCTCATCAAACTGGCCCAACAACTGCAAGAATGTTTCGAACTGGCCGAAGAATTGACACGTAAATTTGAAGGTCCCCAAGAAATACACAATAGAAACTCCATATTCCTGGAGTTTGAAAATATTCTGCAGAAATGTGAAGACATTTACGAGGAATATGCCAAGTCGTGTGATCAGGTGTGCATGGAAGACACGCGACAAAAGATCGATGATCTGAAAGCCTGCTACTTAAAACTAACCAGCGCCGATGTTATTAAACGTTTAACGGAAATGAAATCAACTTTACAAAATCTGGACAACATTTCGTTGGAAACTTTGAGGTACCCTTTTTTTTTTTTGGTCTGACACTTTTTTTTTATATATGTAACTAATCAAGCGAAAAGGTGTTAATAACAGCTGCTGTTTTTATTTTTACAGGGCCATGGAACATGATTTGAAGCAAATAAATGTGCCCTCCAATCCGGAAATTGAAAAGCTGCAGCAGCAAGTCATCGCCATCGTAGTGGTGAGTGCAACATATAATTTTTTATTTCATAATTAATTTATATTGTTTTTAACTGTTGTTGTTGGTGCTAATAGCTTTAAATTGTTTGTTTATTTATTTGTTTATTGGCTGGCCTTTAAACTGGCTCGTTCTATTTCATTACGCCTCTTCATATGCCGTATCTATTTGCTTGTCTTTTAACTTGTAGTCTGTTTGTTTGTGTAAATTTGCCTTTAACATTTCACTTCAATGATTTCTTCAACTCTGCTTTTAGCCTACTAACATTAAGCATTCGCTTAAGACTAAATTGTATTTGTAAATAATATCTAGTTTGTTTTATTGATTTCAAAGTCAGTATCAAAGCATTAGCTGCCGAATTTATAAAAGACTAATTGGTATTAAAAAAAAAGTCCAATACCAATAGCGATTAAACTATTAAGTTGGTAATTAGTCAGGCTTAAATTCAAATCTGGGAATCCACTGGCTATTTTTTAAAGTTGGTCTTAAATTAAAATTTTTATTACGAGTTAAATATTTGCCTGCATATTTATAATATTGAAAATAGTTTTGAAAATGGGTTTTATTTAAAAAAACGTTTGTACAAAATTTTCTTAAAAAAGATTTCAAATAAAATACATGTTATAGTTTTATGAATAGGGGGACTAAAATAATTATTATAGCCATCATACAAGCAAAACGAAAGATTTCTTAAAATATATTTTAAATAAAATTCACATTTTAGTTGTATGAATTAATTGTTATTTAAAAAAAAAGGTCAATACCAATAGGGTTGAAATTATTAAGTCGGTATTAGTCAAGCTTAAAATTAAATCTGGGAATTCACTGGCTATTTTTAAAGTTGGTCTTAAATTAAAATTTTTATCAAGAGTGGAATATTTGCCCGCATATTTATAATATTGAAAAGGGGTTTTATTAAAAAATTTCCCTACAAAATTTTCTCCAAATAGATTTCAAATAAAATACATGTTATAGTTTTATGAATAGGGGGACTAAAATAATTATTATAGCCATCATGCAAGCAAAATGAGAGATTTCTTAAAATAGATTTCAAATGCATGTTGAAGTTTTATGAATAGGGGGCTTAAAATATTTATTATAGTCGTTATATAAGCAGAACTTATCGATTCTGATTTCGAGAGCTTGTGTTCCCAAAATGGGCGAGTCTTAGAAATATCGCAACAGCCCCTTCTGATCTTTTAGCATTATTTAAATTAAGCGAAATATTCGTCATGTTTCCTGCGGAAATAGGAGGCACAATAGTAATTTTTTTTTTATAAGTCTGCACTGTTTGGAATGTGTTATTTTTTAAAATTCAATTTCGATAGGGTAATTTTTCGGAAAGTATTTTTAGTACAGAAAAACTTCATAGGTATTCCAGAACTTAAGAGAAAATTGATATCATTTTAAAATATTCAACTTACACAGCAAAGCAGAACAGCTGTTTTCGAGAGCCGCTGCACTTTCATCTTAAGTAATCATATGTATTTTCTTTTATTAACCCATGTTAGGTGGCTCAGTTGACAGTTTCTATTTGCAACAATTTTATTATGAAAAAGGATACGAGAAGTGTATCAAACGAATACAGTAGCCTCAGCAGTTCTCACGCAATACTAAATGCGATTTTATTTAATTAATTAAATAGTCACAAACGGAGTATTATTTGCTGAAAATAATTATTTTGTTGTAAAAAGTTATCCAACATGAATTCAAATGAAAAGGTGTTGCGCCCTTTGAAAACAGCAAAGTGTTAAATTCTAAAAGAAAACTTTTCTGTGATATTTTTTTGTTGCTAACATTAATATAAATCGATAACGAGCGCATTAATAAAAGTTCTAATATGTATTATCAGCTGACTTGAGTATTTATTTGGGAATTAATATATTTATAAGGCCTTTAACTTGTAGCATAAGGAATTATACTAACCATACTGAGCTTACATCTTTCTATGAACTAAACCTTAACATCTTTCAATATAAAAAAGATTAAAAAAAAAAACATCAAATAGAAACCATAAAGACTCACCGTTTTCATTATCCATACCCATACCAATGCCAACCAACCACCACCACCACTACCACCAACAAGTCAAAAAGGTTGAAGTCATTTTTCATAAAACAAAATCTTACGCATCAAAAGTATAAAAATAAAAATACTGGAAAAGAGTTGTTAAGTAGAATGGTTAAAGGCTCAGTCCACATCAAGTAACAAAAAAAAATAAAATTATGATATAAAAAACTCCATTTGTGCTTGTCCCGTGTAAAAAAAAACTCACCACTTGGAAATTCACCTACTCACCAGTTTAATATTATCCCCAAAATATATACAACAATTAATTGCTTATGGGATTTATAATTTATTACAAAATTTTGTAGTTGAAACTTGTTTTTTTTAAATTAGCTTTTCGACTCTTCTAAATTATTGGGGCTTAACTAAATTTCTTATGGCTTTTTTTCTAATTTTTGGAGACTCTTTTGTACACAAAAATAAAAAAATAAATTCTCTATTCTCTCAACAAAAAATGGCTACAAAACTGTTGTTTTTATTTATTTACAATCTGCGTTTATGTTCTATAAAAACTTTCGCTAGGATTGTTTGAAAGCGCGTTTCGATATTAAAACCAGTTTGGAGAATTTATTAAAAGCATCGAGGCCGAATTCCAAACTGGAAGACGATGATACTGAAATTGTGGTGGTAAGCGATACGGTAAGACTTAGAAGGGCACGCACTCCCTCTTCGAATTCCAATTCACCCACCAAAGAAGTCAACGATACAAGTGTTAAGTCCACCGTTAAGCCAACATCTGCAAATGGACTGCCAAAAGCTCAGGTGGGTTCAGAAGATTTTGTGAGTGGTGAAACTAATCAACAGCAAGTGTTGCCGGATTTGTTGCCACCACAGACATTCCGTTTAGCTGAAACCAGTGCTCTCTTCTCACAGATCTCGAAGAACCCCCAAAAAATGGAAACCGACACACCACCGCCCAAGCCCAGCAAACGAAAAAGTGCTGAGTCCTCCGCCCAAATGGTGGAGATCAAAGTGAAAAATATCAACAGCGATAAAATGTCGGTGCACATGTCAACGGACTTGGAACCACAGCAGGGAGAAATTGTGGATACGGTGAATATATTGGAATCAGTAGAACCGTTTGTACCCGAATATGTGGAAACTGTACAAATAGTGGATGTGTCCGAGGACTCAGACTCCTCCATGAGGTTTGATGTTGAGGGCAAAGAGATCAAAAGAAGCAAAAGTAAACATTCGCTAAGTGATTCAACCAAAACGTTGCCGGAAGAAAATGAATTCGACAATGATCTGGAAGTGGAGCTCAGACCTGCCGTAAATCAAACCAGTACGCCATTTTTGAGAGTGGAAAAGCAAAGAATATCGTTTGATGAAAAGCGCAAACGAGTTGAAAAAGAACGAGATATTTTAAGAGATTCCGAAGAAGAAGGGGAAGCCCATACGCCGGCAGCTGGGTGCAAGCAGCCCAAGGCCAAAAGATGGCGCCAACTGCAAATGGCCATGGAAGAGCTGGATAACAGCATGGCTGAGCAGGAAGCGCGCGATAGTTTCTATAACGCCGATAAAGATTTGAGCTTCGAAGTGGAGCCTCTAGTCTTCTCCGATGACGAAGATATACCCAGATTTTCTATGGAAATGACTCAACCTTTAGACTCGGATAGTGATACGGTAGGAATTGGTCTCAAGTGCCATTTAAAAGATTTTTTTATTTGAAATTATAAAATAAGTTGCAGCTCATATAATCCAATTACTTTTTATATGAAAATTTTTCTAATTTGTGATCTATTCCCAGAGCCGCATTGAAACGCCCAACACCAAAAAGCCCAATGCTTTTTCTAGCAAAATCTTGCCTCAATCGCCTTCGCTAGATGACTCCAATATAACCTTAAAAAGTCCCTACTCGGAGCTGGCGAAACCATTTTTTAATACCGGAAGTTTGGAACAGCGAGTGCTCGATTTTGAAAAGAGTGCCAAATATATGATGGCAAAATTGGAGAAAACTAAAGAGAAAATTGAAAAATCCAGCGAGTCGGGAAGGTGAGATTTTGAGAGCTACAAATGTGTTAAGGTTGATTTCAATTCTTTGATTCTTACAATTTCAGAGCCATCGAGGACTTGAAAATGTTAATTGCCCCCGATGCTGCCACTTTAATCTCCCAGGGAGACTCTTTGGTTTTGGAGACTCATGGCAAACAGGGCTCCTTATCGCGTGTGGTAATGAAAAGTCAAATTATTTTGAGAGAGAAATTCCGAGAAGTTCAACAGGCCAAGTGAGTTAGTTGTTGTAATGAGCCGGCTATTTGTTGTTATATTTGATTCTGATGCGATTTATGTTGGATTTATTGCAGACCTAAAATTCATCCCGCCTCACGAGATGCTGCCAATTCACATTCCTCCCTGGATAAAGTCAGCATGAAGGGCATCAATTTGGAAGAGTTAATTTTTAAGGGCTTAAAACGTATCAAAGACTTAATAGAGCGTCCAGTTGATCGTAAATCGGTAGAGGATTTGGAAAAGAGACTATCGGAAATAAGTGTGAGTACTTCTAAAAATACTAGAGAAGGTTTAATGCGATAATTTAGGTGCCACAGACTCAGTTTGTTAGGAATCATTGGGAAGGTAAAACATTTAAGTTGCCAGTATTCCCACTACAAATAAAATTTAATATACCACCCAACCCATTTCAGTGATAAAATATGCATTAAAAAAATTAATTTCGATTAAGCGACATAAATTATTCCAAAATAAAAACAGTTTATTTATATGAACAGCTAAAAATGAATCGATTAATCGAACAATGGGACACCCTATCTGTCAACCCATCAGATTTAACAGTTAAAACTAATCTTTGCCATCAATATGCCACCAAATAAGCCGGCAATAAAAACAGATTCGAGTCAACAGATTCTGTCATCAATTTTTTTCAATTGTTTTGTCAGTTGTCATCTATTAACAAATCTAATGCTGACACTTGTTAGCGATAAACACAAAATCTATGAAAATATTTCTCTAAATTGCTTCCGATTATCAAAAACACTGACACACTCAAGCATTAATTAACAATAATTTGTTTCAATAATTTCCAACAGAATTTCAATGCATTTTAATGCCGTAATAAAAGTGCATGAAAAAGAAATGTGCCCTCTCGCCGACATGTTTGTTTGATATAAAATTGATTTATTTAAATTTCATCTAACAACAACATCAAATAATTTTCCAGCCCAAAAACTCAAGCACTTTTACACTCTTGAAAATTTTTATTATGTTTATTTGACTTCTACTCGTTTATTTTCCTTTAATTATCGACTATCAATCAAGTTTTGGTCATATTCTTAATGAGGCATTTCCATATAAATTCATGCACATTCATGCATAGATGTTGGTGTATGTTTGTATGCATGTGATTGTGTGTGTGTGTATGCATGTGATTGTGTGTGTGTGTATGTGTGTGCATGCATTTACACACGTGTTTGAGTGATGGTTTGTTGAGTTATAATTGAAAATAATCAATAAACAAAATTTTATAGAGACTGAAGTACGTGAGTGTTTGTTTATTTTTTCATATTCTTTACTTGTGTGTGTGTGTTGACGAGTGGATCGCTGGCCAGACCACAGCCGTAAACGTGTGCCACTCACTACTATGCGGTATTAGTTTTATAATTGTTTCCATCAATATTGAAATTTTTTTCCCTCCTATTTTTTTATTGAAATATTTTAATAGTCAGCTAAAGAATTTAGATTGAAAAGAGTGTTCGCACTCGTGATACTCGTATGCAGAGTAAATGAATCTATTGAATTTATTTTATAATTATTTTTTAAGAGCACGCAAGAGTAAATAAGAGTTCTTGTCGAAATCAATGAGTTTTTGTGTGAAGTGAGTTTTGATTTCGTCTGAGAATGACAATACGGTTTGTGAAATGAGCACACATTCTTGTGAATGATCTTTGCGTTATTTAATTTGATAGATGTCACGTCCCAAAAACAATGAGAACCAACTGACCGCCGCACAATGGGCAAAATAAACAAAATATTCAAATTAAAATCGCAACAAAAATATATTTTATGATTTTAAATTTAGAAATACTTGAATATTTTAATGTATTAAATTTATACGTTTAATATAATTAATACAAACAGTCATGGCCAACAAAATAGTCCCACATCTGTTAGATGTCTTATCACAACAACAACAAGGAAAAAATCGAATAGTATACGAATTCTATTACACTTCTAAACCGAAACTTTTTGAAGTAGTTGACACGATAAATTCTGACGGACAGGACTCGGCTTATTTTGGAATCTCTTTGTGGTCTTATATGAAAGAAAGATAAATGGGAAATTTTTGTGTTTTGGCCGACATAATGACCGTATTATTTTCAGAACAAATAAATATACATATTTAAAGAAAAATAAAAACTCATTTTATATCTTTAAATATTTTTCTGTCTGCCTAAAATATAATTCAAAAATATTTTTATATCTTCTAATATTTTAAAAAATCAAATCTCTAACAAGTTTTTTTTTTTTATAAAAAAGTAGCAGCTGCCGTCAAATACACTTTCCAAAAGAAATAGATTTATTTTCATAGATATTTTAAAAAAATTTTTAATGGAAAACATCAGCTGTGGACAAAGTTTTTGGTTAATTATTTGCTTTTGAGATATATTTTACTAAAAATAACTCTGCCGGGCAAAATATTTTCTAAAGAAAAACTCAAGGCGACTTAAAAAAGTGCTGGGAAAAAATGTTTGAAATTATCGAAAATTTTTAGCAAAAAAAAATTATTATTCAAATTAGAACTAGTTTAGGAATCGTCGTTTAAAACTTTTCAATATTGATTTTATACTGATCCTTTAAAAAAATTCAAAATGCTATTAAAGATTCAGAATGCTGTTAAAAGGTTATTTGAAAAAAGTTAAAAACATATTTTTAAACAAAATATGTTCTGGCAAGTGTGATGTAGAAAATTTTAAGGGCAGTTAAAAAAAGAAACAATTAATTTGTGCCACCCTACCAACCGTTTTCCATGAATAAGTTGGGTTGTTCAGGGCTAATATTTGATACTCTCCCATTGGGAATAATTATTTTCAAATAAAATTTTTTAAAGTTTTGCTATTGTGAATGTTTCCATTGATATATTTGGGATTAAGCGCATAAAGTTGGGGAAAATGCTTGAAAGACTGAACTATTTTACGAAATAAATTCACAGGAAATGTCCTTGGGAACGAGAACGGGAATAGTTATAATTTTATAACATCATGACACTTCATTTTAATGAATCTGTAGTCCACTTGTATTTTTTTAACTCAATTACTCACAATAGTAACAATTATTGCCACACAATTCACAATAAAGATTTTTATTTCCAAAATATTCACCATACCGATTTGTTGGGAATGTATTTTTTAACTCAATTACTCATAATAGTAACAATTACTGCCAAACAATTCACAATAAAGATATTTATTGCCCAAATATTCACCATACCGATTTGTTGGGAATGGGGGATTATTGAGTCTGCTTCCAAACTGCTCATCCCCAATAATATTCACGATAGTGACGATTATTTTATAAACTGCTTCCAGTCTGTGTTGAATAAAATCGAAAAAACACTGTATTCCCCAAAGAAGAAATTTTGGGGTTTTTCTTAAGTGGGGAAAAATAGAATATAAATTATTTGACTGTATCAGATGTGCTATATTTTTATTATTTATTAAAACAAAAACCAATTCACTTTTAAAAATAAACCATAAACAATATTGTGCCAGACAAGAGGACAGCATAATTAAAATTGAAAAGAAAAATGTTTTAAAAGCAGAAATTCTTTATTAAAAAAAAACAAGAGAACCTCTTGAGAAATCAGCCGATAATTCTATTTAATTTTTTCTTCTTTTTTTTTATTCTATAAACAAGAGAATTAATGGCAAATTTTGCTTCCTCCATTGTGTGGCATCGAAAATAGTAGCCAAGAAAAAATTTTGAAATCTTTTTGTAAAAAAATGTTCAGTAAAGAGCAGCAATTGGAAACACTAGCAAGACAAACGCAAAACGGAATTAATGTTTAAACGATTTAAGAAAAATTTAACAAATTTTGAAATAATAAATTTCCTTAAAACTCAAAAACAGTGTTCGAAATAAAAGAGTTTGTTTTTAATTAAAAAAAACTATAAAAATTTACGCGTTTCAATGCAATTTTGCTGGATGTCACAAAAATCTCAAGTCTGTAGAAGTTTTTGTTTGGCGTTTAATTGTTGGAAAATGTTTTGTTCGAAATAACAGAAATAAAATTTCTAAAGGAAAACAGGTTTTTCTTTTCGTGTTTGTAAAAGAAAAGAAAATTCATTTTACTGGTGGTTGTGTGTCATTTTTTTTCTATTCCATTCATCTTTTTATATGTTTTATACGTGCTTTAAGTTTTTGTTTGTTTTTTTTTTGTGGCAAAAATCTGTTTTCACTGTCCAACAAGTTTTTCTTTTTCAGCGTGTTTTTCTATGATATTTTTTGTTTTTTGTTTTTCTTTTGTTTGTATGTGTTTAAATGTCCTGCCTGTTTCTGTTCTATATTTTCTTTGTCAACTCTCTAAAAGTTTTTATTTGCACGAATGTTTTTCATTGAATTTTTTTAACTTCGCAGGATCGTCGTGACGATTTGAAATTGATTGTTAATGCCATTGGAAAAAGCCAACAAACGCCTAAAGTTAGTGCCGACATGATGAACGATATTGAATCGGTGAGTTTCTTATTAAAATTAAAATGAATGCATATTAACTCATATTTTTTATTTTTCCTTTGCGTTGTGTATATCCTTTTGGCGTTGGCCTTTAGACCAAAAACAATCTGCAATTGCATGCTGACAAGATTGAATTGTCTTTGACGGAATTGAAAACGAGTGCAAAAATTAATAACACAAATGGCAGCAGGGGTGAGTAACTGAAACAGTTTTTCGAACTTTGCAATTTAGAATATATGAAAATTTGGTAGAAAAAAATATATATATAAAGAAAATTCATTCGAAAGAATTGCATTCTTAAGAAGGCTTGTCTTGAAAGGTCACTCCTTTGGAATGGGCAAAAAAATTTCAGAAGTGATTTCAACTTGTTTTTCATGATAATTTTTCAATGGCAAAAAGTTTCGTAGTTTTTTTTTAAGGAAAGGTACTTTTTTAAAGGGATATGTAGTTTAAAAACAAACTTTTTTCAAAAAGGTACTCATTTTTCAAAGGTACTCTGTTTTAGAAAATACTTCTTATGAAAAGGTCCTTGTATTTTTTAAAAAGGTACTTTTTTCTTAAAGATACTGTGTATTTCTTGAAAAGTTACTGTTTAAAAAAATAAGTTTTCTAAAAAGGTACTTTTTATAACAAAGTACTTATTTTAAAAAGGGAACTTCTCTTAGAAAAGTATGTTTTTTTCTTAGAAAGTTAATTCTCTTAACATGGTACTTTGTTTTAAAAAGTAGTTTTATTAAAAGGTACTATTGTCAAAAAGATGCTATTTTAGAAGTTAATATCTTATAAAAGTACTTATTTTAAATTACGTTTTCCCAAAACGGTACTTTTTATAACAAGGTACTTATTTTAAAAAGACACTACTTTTAGAAAAGTGTTTTTTTTCTTAGAAAGTTAATTCTCTTAACATGGTACTTTGCTTTAAAAAGTACTTACATTAAAAGGTACTATTATCAAAAAAAGCTATTTTCAAAGGTACTATTTTATAAAAGTACTTATTTCAAAGGTATCTCTTAACAAGGTATCTTTTGGAACAGTACTTCTTTGACTTGGCATCGTGTTAAGAAACTACGTTTTTCAAAATGTACTCTTAAAAGGGTACTTATTTTAAAAAGGTACTTTATTTTAAAAATGATTTTATTTACTGTCTTAAAAGGTAGTTATTTCGAAAGGTACCATTATTAAAAATACACTTTCTTAAAAGGTACTATTTTATAAAAGTACTTATTTTTGAAGAGTACTTTTTAAAAGAAACTTTTTTTATTAAGAAGGTATTTAAAAAAATGTTTTAAGTACATTTTTAAAAATACTTAATAAACTTTTAAAATACTTTACGTAAAAGGGTATTTTTTTAAAAGGTACTTTTTTTTTAAAATGATTTTATATATTGTGTTAAAAGGTACTTAATTTGAAAGGCACTATTATTAAAAATACACTTTCTTAAAAGGTAAAATTTTATAAAAGTTCTTATTTTTAAAGGGTACTTTTTAAAAGAAACTTTTTTATTAAGAAGGTACTTAAAAAAAATGTTTTAAGTACGTTTTTAAAAATACTTAATAAACTTTTAAAATACTTTACGTAAAAGGGTATTTTTTTTAAAAGGTACTTTTTTTCTTAATGATTTTATATAATGTGTTAAAAGGTACTTAATTTGAAAGGCACTATTATTAAAAATACACTTTCTTAAAAGGTAAAATTTTATAAAAGTTCTTATTTTTAAAGGGTACTTTTTAAAAGAAACTTTTTTATTAAGAAGGTACTTAAAAAAATGTTTTAAGTACATTTTTGAAAATACTTAATAAACTTTTAAAATACTTTACTTAAAATTGTATTTATTTTTAAAAGGTACTTTTTTTTTAAAATGATTTTATATATTGTGTTAAAAGGTACTTAATTTGAAAGGCACTATTATTAAAAATACACTTTTTTAAAAAGTAATATTTTATTTAAAAAAAAGTAAATTTTTATATATTTAAAAGAACCCTTTTATTAAGAAAGTAGTTTAAAAAAATGTTAAACATATACTTTACTTAAAAGGGTACTTATTTTTAAAAGGTACTTTTTTTTTAAAAAGGATTTTATATATATTGTGTTAAAGGGTACTTATTTTCAAAGGTAATTCTTTATAAAAGTACTTTTTTAAAGTACTTATATTTTGCAAGAAAAGTTTCATTAAGAAAGTTATTTTTTTAACAAATTTTTCTTAACGGTGTTGGCATCGTTTTAAAAAACTGCGTTTTTCAAAATGTAATTTACTTAAAAGTTTACTTTTTTTTAAAAAGATATTTCTGTCAAAGAAGGCTTTTATTCAAAAAGGCACTGTTTTAAAAGGTAATTTTTGTAAACGTACTGTTTTTGAAAAACTGCTTATCTCTGGAAAATCTTTTAAAAAGGAGCTGGAAATTGTTTTCAAAAAGGTACTATTTTTCAATAAGTATTTATATAACCAGGCGCCAATTTTCATAAAGGAATCCTTCTACCAGAATACTTTTCTTTAAAATGTGTTTAAAAAAAGTGCTATTTATTAAGTACTATTTCTTAAGTCATTGTAAAGTACTTATTCGAGAGCGTACTAATTTTTTAAGGACTTTTATTAGCAGAAAATTTGTATTTTCGAGGTAGCCTACTTTTTATTGGTACTTTTAAATAGTACTCCTTTTTTAAGTTATATGATTGGTAAAAAAAAGTTATTAGCGAAGTTTTTAGGGTTGATATTTTTTCAAATAAAGTTTCTACCATAATTTTTATAAGTATTTTCTCAGAAAATTATTTTCTTAAAAGTTATTTTCTTAATAAGTGATTTTGTTTAACAAGATTTTTAATAGATACTTTTTTTGAAAAGTACTTACGTGTAAAATTTACTTCTTTTAAAAAGGTACTTATTCTAAAAGGTACTATGCTTAAAAAGACACTTTTCTAAAAGGTAATATATTATAAATGTACTTATTTTGTGAAAGGTACTTATTGAAAAATTATTTATTAAATAGTACTCTCCGTTAAGAAGTTGTTGCTTCAAGATTTTTTTAAGAAAAACTATTTTATTTAAATACTGTAAAAGTAGTACTTCTAAAAAGCCACTTTTTCAAATAATATTTTTTAAGATTATATTATTTAAGGGAATTTAAATTAAAGGGAGTTTAAATTGCATATTTTTTAATCATATATTTCTGTATGAGCTATTTCATATTTATTATATATTTCTAAATATAAAAAAAAACCTCGAATCTTTCTCCATTGAAAATAAATTCTTTAATAACAACAGTTGCACTTGTTCTCCTGTAGTACAGTGTTGTATTAAATTCTGGGTAATAAATATGTTCACGGAGTTATACAATATACATATTTGAAAATATTTTAAATAAAATATTGCCAACTGCTGCAATTTTATGCAACCACATTAAAAATGTTTTTCGAACAAAGTACACAGAATGTCAATCATAAAGTGAACATTCCGGTTAAAACGGCAGCAGCAGCAACTAATAATAAAATATTTTCCTTTATTAAAAAATAGCACACAACTAGAACACTTCAGCACACATAATTGATACGAAAACAAAACATTAAGTGATATAGATGTTTATTATTAAGGGAAAGAAGTAGAAGAGAAGAGTTAAAAAATATTGCATGGCAAATAATTACAAGTTCTGGGGATTCCCTGGAAATCAATGTTGAAGCATAATTTAAGAAAGAGTGTAATAAAATTTGAATATGTTCTAACAAAACAGGATCTCTGTACCACTGTGTAAATTTAAATTATGGCGTATAAAATACTACCAAACATCATATTATTCCAGATAAGCTGAGTGTCTTTACTAAATTAAGCCCTGAATACAGGTTTTTTTTTTGTAACACTCTGTGAATGAGCATGATGTTGTGGGAAATTGCAAAGCACCATGTTGTTTTCTTTATGCTGGTGTCTTTGCTAAGCCAAGTCTCCAATTCATGGAGGTTGAAACGTACTAACAGTGAACATTTTCCGTTATACTTTAACAGAGAGAAGCAAATAATTCTGTAGAGTTTTTATGGTTGGTAATTTTCTTAGCTAAATTTGAAAGCTTTTCTATGCAACTTCTATTTATTTGTATAAACCTTCAAAGCTTTGCGTGGGTAGAATTTTTACCCTCCTTTACTGAACTTGACACTGAAATCTTCTTGAGAAATGTGTTTATTAACAGCTGCTTACAGCCCATGAATATTCAAATGAACAGCGGTAACCGGAAAGAACACAACCTCTTGGTGGTGTTGAAAAAAATATGTACGGACTGGTGTGTTTGAAGAGAAAAGCGGGAAAATTATAAAAAATACTAAAAAAGATATGGGACTAAAGTAACTGAGTTAACAAGTTTTGAAACGAAAATATTAATATAAATAATAAGAATAAAGATATAATTTTATTCAAAAAGTTTTGCAAAAATATATAAACAACTCATACAATAAAATATGTGAATAAATAAAAATTTTTTGAGAAGAATAAATTAAGAATGACCACTGAAATACTCGTGAAAATTATTTTGATATTAAAACATTCGAATGAGAATATCAGAATCTTCTACAAATAATAAACAAATAATAATTCAAAAGATATTTTAATGCAAGAAAAATAATAAATTATTTGGCAAAATTGTAAAATATTTTTAAATGTGAATTTTCATATATATATCTTTTTGAGTGAAACACAGGACAGGCCTGAAAAAGCCGATTAAAAAAGTTTTTAACATAATTTTCGACAACAGAAAATCGCCGAGTAGGCAAAATATGTCTGACTCACGCACAAACTAGAAATGCCAAATAGTTGAAATTGTGAAAATATACTCCAGACGACTTAAACCAACATACAACAGGGTAATTGATAATATTCTGTTTATTTGCAACAGACCTCGCATAAAATTCTTTATAACAACTATGCAACAAAAAAATAATTTCAATTTGAAACTTTTTAGTAAAAGAAAATTTACAAAAATGAGTTGATGTAAAAAAAATAATTGTTAAGCAAAATTTCGTATAAAATTTGAATTTTATGAAAACCGGCACCAAACTTGTCCTCAGAAAATACAAAACACAGCGATTCCTGTGACAAGCAGTTTCGGCACTTCTGCGAATTGTCATAAAACAAGAAATGCTGTTCCTAAGTTTCCATGAAAAAGCCTAAAAATAATGCTTTGATATAATTTTTACGCCTCAAGATATGCTATTCTTAAGTGAACCAGCTTTAAAATATGTCAATATAATTTGTTGGCCAAAATATTTCATCATTTTGAAATATTAACAAAATGTTAATGCACCCTCCAGCCGTGGCTTTTGAACACACTGAATATGTTTCGAGCAAAAAAAAAAAAAAAAGAAATCGCCTGAAGTATAAAGAAACTTCATTAAAAGCCCATATATTTTGTAGTCTGCTTTTCAGCATAAATTATTTCCAATCTGTTCTGTTTTTGTGTCTGTGTACAAGTATTTGGGTTAAAATTACATTAAACGAACCGTCAAAACATATTTCCTAAAGCAGAAGACTTAATTAAAATAATTAAATTTTATTACATGAGAAAAACATCATCAATTCAACAACATACAAGAACAACATGCAAAATGATTGTTGCAAAGATTATTCATGATGAGTGTTGAAAATGGGAAACACATGCACACACACACACACACACATTCATATAAACAAACACATTAACACAAACACATGCTGCAAGTAAAAGTCAATGTCCTGTTGTCAAAGATTTAATGCCTCTAAAAAGGATATAAAAAAATGTATAAAAACGGAACACAAAATATATGAAAGAGGAGATATTCAAGAGTTGTTTTTGAGTGCACAGAAGAAAACAAATTACACACACTCTCGACCACCACCCCCTGTCGCAAAAAGCTACAATCAGCAGTTAGATAAATAGGCTCAGACACAATTGCCCGTGTGTTTGACAAGCGCTTAAGTGTCTCTACCTGTCACAAGTTAAACGACTGACTGTGTCAGCTTCCACCAGGGCAGGAAATAATTATGCTCGCGACTACAATTTTACGTTTCTCCCTACGCTTTTAAGTTTAGCTGCGGGCCTTCGCTGAATTCCCTGCCATCGAACGACCTCAAATTATGAAAAATTACATTTTTAAGAAGCAAAATATTTTTTAATAAACACGTGCTACCTATATAAAGCTGTCAAGTGATTCAGGTGTGACACGCACGTGACTCGTAAGTGACTCATGCGTGACTTTTAAGTGACTCATGCGTGACTTATGTGTGGCTGACGTAATTATCACGCATAGAAAATAACGTAATCTCGACAGATATTATTCGTGACTAACGCGTGACACATAAGTGACTCATGTGTGGTTCGTAAGTAACTTATGCGTGACTGACGTAATTACCATGCCAAGCAAGTAACGTAATTTCGACAGATGTTATTCGTGACTAAACGCGTGACTTGTGGGTGACTCCTAAGTGACTCATGCGTGACTGATGAAACTACCTAGCATAGTAAATAACGTCATTTCGACAGTTATTATACGTGACTAGCGCGTGAGTTGTGCGTGACTCATAAGTGACTCATGCGTGACTCGTAAGTGACTTATACATGGCTGACGTAATTATCACTCATAGAAAATAACGTAATCTCAACAGATATTATTCGTGATTAACGCGTGACTTGTGCTTGACTCATAAGTGACTCATGAGTGGTTCGTAAGTGACTTATGCGTGACTAACGTAATTACCAAGTACAGCAAATAACCTCATTTCGACAGATATTACTCGTAACTAACGCGTGACATGTACGTGACTCGAGCATGACTAATACTTTACTCTTACTTGTATCATGTATGTGTCACGAGTATAAAATTTCGTAACTTAACATCTATCATTCACATATTCACTTTCGCTTTCGCTGTATTCCCAAACGAGTAGCAAAGCGCGACATTTTTGCAAATAATTTTTTATTCACGCCCGCTTTGGCTGTATTTCCTACTATCTGCAAGATCTCGGATATGAATACTGGAAAAATAAAATTTTCTAACTTGTGCAGGAAGCACTCAAAATAGAAAAGAATCAAAGATTCAAAGAATTGAAGAAATCGGTCACGCGTGACTCATGGGTGACTCACTTGTAAATACTTTATATATTTACACACCTGATTTTTTATCACTTAGTTTTATTCCTTTATCCAAAAAAGTGCTGTCACGCGTGACTTATACGTGACTGATACGTGACTCAAGCGTAATAATTTTACTTATACGCATATATGATATCTTTTCTTTTATGCAGGCTTCAGCTGTATTCCCTCTTTAATTCAGTTATGTCACGCGTGACTTATACGTGACTAGGGCGTGATCCATAAGTGACTCGAGCATAATACATTTCAAAAGTTGTACTTTTGTAGGCAACTTGAGGCGTGAGACTACTATTAAGTCGTTATCGGAGGGGAGCCGATGCGTGTTACAAATTTTAAAAAATCGCTCACTTGTTCAATATGTTTTCCAGAGGCCCAGAGAATTATTTGACGTACTCGAAGTTATACGTCGCCGCTAACAAAACTGCTTCAAAGTTTAAATTGAAATTAAATTTCCTGCTTAATTGAAATCAATTAATTAATGGAGCTCAATTAATATAATAATTAATAGTTTTTTTTTTGTATTTTCACTACAAAAAGAAAATACTTCCCGCAATAATTTTTTTTTTTTGCTAATTGAAGCAAAATATTTAAATAAATGAGTGAAGTTGTTGGTTGCATTTATTGTTATTCTAAAGTTGTTTAAAGAAAATTAATAAATTAAGTTTTTTCAAATTTTTTTTCAAATTTTCTTTAAATTTTCTTTTACAATATTTCACTAAAAATTTTTTTTCTAATGATGTGGAATTTCTTGCTCTTGAAGTTCTTACTTTTGGTATTTTATAATTTTTAAAAAGTTCTTGAACTGATCTCGTTTGGCCCCACTGTGCTCTGTGTGCATGCCGCATCTTGTTTCATATATTGCCTGTATGTTCGCAACTTTTACTACTCCGCCTGCAGTCGTTTTGAGATGTTTTTGTAAAAGATTTTCACCTTAAAAGTGAAATTTAAAAATTCGCCTCTCATTGTTGGAGATAATACATTTTAAGCCTGAAAGCAATTTACAGGCAGCGCAAATTGTTAATACTAACAAATTTTCTTCGTGTTTTTAAATGTTCTTCGTACGAAAGGGTGCGGCATTTTTATTTTTAAAGTAGGATTATCTTTGCTAATTGCAGGAGTTGCAAAGGAAATACAAAAGAAATTCTGATTTCATGAAGGAGTCATATGCGACTTTAAATGGTTTTTTTTTTGCCCTGCTGTTCTGTGGGGCATGTGAAAATAGTTGCGGGGAAAAAGTATGGCACTTCTGAAAAATTCTGAATCAAAAATTCTGTCATAAAAGAAAAAGAATTTCATTTTGAAATGAATTTTAAAAGAAAAATTGCCATTCGAAATTTCCTTTCCTTAATAATTATTTCGAGCTGAAATAAATTTTTTATGAATACGGCAACTAAGCTTTCGTGAGTCTGCGATTTGTTAGGGATCAACAATTTTTGTTTTATATCCTTTTCAGTGGAAAATTTTGCTTGATTCCTTATCAATAAATTTGCAAACTCTTTCTCTGCCTGAGCTGCAAGCAAACTTCACTGTTAGTGTAGCCTACTTTTAGTCGTTTAAAGCCCAGTTTTTAAATTTCAGCTCTTTTACAAACAGTTTTTTTTTTTCACATCAGCTATTTATTTCATATCCATCAGGCCAGACTACAAACTGGTTTCCACTTGGCATTTCTTTTATTTCTTTCATATTTATTATGTTCTTCTGCCATTTTCCATAGTGTGCATTCAGGCGTCATTTGTGAATATCTGTTATTTACCTGCACAAGTGTGTTCATTGCTTACGTGGTCATAAAGGCAACACACATTTTATTTTTTATTTTTATTATTATTATTTTTCTTCTCTTGTAGTCCTGCCTGCCATTTATATAATAAATCCTTGCTGGTATTCAAGGTTTTGTTTGGCAGCACATCCTAATCCTTTTGGTTAACAATACACGTACTCATTTAAGAAATAGTAAAAAGAAGTTAAAGAAAGAACAAAAAAAACTTCTCATAAAGGAAACATGATGATGTTTTCTTTTCAGCTTAAACGCTGCTTCTTTTTCTTTTCTTTCTCTTCTTTTCTTGCCATTTTAAAGGTATTGAAAGAAATCCATAGAATATAAGGAAAGGAAAGGAAAAAAAGAGCTTCTAATATTCAAGGACCAAGTCAGGGATCGTTAAATGAAGTATGTGTTGTTGTGTGGTTTGGCTTAAAGAAAAAAACAAAAAACATTGAACTTAGAAAACATTTCAGTGAAAGTCTTTAAAGCCTTAATGCTTAGAATTAGGCCCTCTTGCCGTCATAAACCAAAATAGAGTTTTCTGCAGCAACAACTTCAAAAGTTAGTTTCAGTTTTCTTCGAGTGCGCCAAAGCGCACTTCAAGTTTGCTTTTCAAGTGTTTCCTATTTTGTTATTGTGCCATTTGAAATTGTGGAAAATAAAGTTTTAATATCTTCTTATTTCGTGATTCTTGCGCATTTTGTGTTGCTTGTTTTGCTGTAGAAAAACTTCAAAATCAATTTTGTATTGCAACGAAAAAAAAAAAAATAATGAAAAATAAAACTTGAAGGATGTGTTAAGGATACACGTTGCTGGCATTGAAATTACAGAAACTTTGAGTACAATTTTGTTATGAGCTTTTGTGCAAAACATTTAAATCCAGGTTAAATATTTTGCCCATTTTCTTAAAAGGGTCAAAAAAGACCCCTATCTTACAGGGTTAAACTATAGCACACAAATTTCTTTTCTACTGCCGTTGGCTTAAGGATACTCTATGGCCTTTTTCGTAAAGGTGTCTAAAAAGACCCCTACCTTACAGGGTTAAACTATAGCACACAAATTTCTTTTCTACTGCCGTTGGCTTAAGGATACTCTATGGCCTTTTTCGTAAAGGTGTCTAAAAAGACCCCTACCTTACAGGGTTAAACTATAGCACACAAATATTTTTTCTACTGCCGTTGGCTTAATGATACTCTATGGCCTTTTTCGTAAAGGTTATTAATAGACTGTAAATTTTCATAGCAGGGTTAAAAGTGACCCATACTGTGAAGCCTTGCAGGGTTAAGCTGGTAAACAAAAATATTTATTTTAAAAGTAACCAAAAATTATTGAAAACGCTAAAATAAATGTTAAATGACCGCAAGAAATAATAACTAAAATTCAAGTTTAACCCTCAAATACGTTTTAAGTCTTGAAAGTTTTTCTGTCTCATTAAAATACTGATATTAAAATTTAAAGACAAGGCAATGGTGAGTTGAATTTTTCTTTCACTGTATTTAATAAATTAATATCCAAATCTTTTAAACAATACGAGTATTTTTTGAATCAAGTTCTTTTCAAATGCTAAAAAATACACACCATTTTAATGTGTTACATCTGCCCTAGACTATGCAACATTTTTCCATATAACTAATTAACTTCAATTTTCTTTCACTGTATTTAATAACTTAATATCCAAGTCTTTTAAATAATACGAATCTTTTTATTTTTCAAATTAAAATGTTTTCAATTGTTAAAAATATTTATAATTTAATTGTGTTACATCAGCCCTAAAGCATGCAATAGTTTTCAATATAAATAATTAAATGCATTTTTCTTTTACTGTATATAATAATTCCATTAAAAGATATTTTAAACAGTGCGAGTATTTCAAATTAGAATATTTTTAAGTACTAAAAATATGCACCATTTTAGTGTGTTATATCAGCCCTAAGCTAGGCAACATTTTTCCATATGACTAATTAACTGCATTTTTCTTTCACTGTATTTAATAATTTAATTTAAAGATCTTTTAAGCAATGCAACTATTTTTCAAATTTAAATTCATTCAAATGCCAAAAATATGTATCATTTTAATGTATTATTTCAGCCCTTAAGCATGCAACATTTTTCAATATAAATAATTAATTGCATTTTTCTTTCACGGTATTTAATAACTTAATTTCCAAATCTTTTGATTAATACGAGTATTTTTAAATTCAAACTAAAAATATGCTAAATTTGACATTTTAGTGTGCTTCATCAGCCCTAGAGTATGCAACATATTTCAATATAATTAATTAACTGCATTTTTCTTTTAAATAAAACGAGTATTTTTCAAATTTAAACTCTTTTCAAACGCTAAAAATATGCACCATTTTAATCAGCCCTAAAGCATGCAACATTTATCAATATAAATATTCAACTGCAGGTTATCTGGCAGCAAATTTGAAATATTAAATATATTTTACTTCCCTCTCTTCCTAATTTTTTTTAACACTTAATCATTTAGCCATTTCCAACGAAATAAAAAGCAAAGCTTTGTTTATAAATACTAACGTTTTTCTCCTTTTCGCCTTAATTACCTCTCAAATGTTAAACTTTAATTGACCTCGTTTGGCTGCTTTAACAAGAACAGAAAGAAGAGCAAACAACCAGTAAAACAAACTTTGCTTCAGCATACGCCACGTTCGTGCCCACTGCCACCATTAAAACAATCAGCATTATTTCATTTAATACCCTGCGGTTAAACGACTATTTTGCGGTCCAACTTTTGGCTACAGATTATTTTCAAACAACCCTCGAAACAGAGAAATTAAAAACGGAGAAACAGACATGCAAACAAATTCTTTGTGTATTCAGGCATAGAAAGTTTAACTGCAGCCGGTACAACTGGCAACACTGTTTATTAGCAGACTTTTACAAATACGCCAGAATGTATGCTTTAGAATAGCTCACAATAATATTTTTACTAACAGTAAAATTTGATTGCAAGAAATTCCTCAAAAGTATGCTTAACATTTTACTTTGTATGTGTAGGTGTGGGGCCTTTGTTTAAAATCCTAAAAGTAGGCTGCACAATTTTACTATTGAAAACAGCAGCTTTTCTTGCTGAATTCCATTCTTAGTGGTCTTAAATTGTTTACGAATTTAGTGCAATTGAATTCTTCATAACAATTAAAGCATATTTTAAGGCGCAACAACAATTTTTATATCTTTACCAGACTACAACGACGAGCCGAGCGGTACTGGTGCTTTGGCCGGCAGCTTTGACAAGTCCGTCTTACAAATATCCGATTGGCTGACGTGGGAACAAAACATGATCAAGATACAAAGTGTGCCGGTCCATGATGTCGATGAGGTACGCATGGCCATAGAAAAGCAAGAGGTAAGTTGCACACATTCCAAATATTCACTCATGCAGGCCACAATATTGTTGCAAAATGTCACAACAATTGTGGTAGCCGGCACAAACTTTAAATTAAAAAACATTGTTTTTCTTGTTGTTGTTATTCTCTTGCATGTTCTCCTATTCTCTTCAATGTTGGATGACAATTTTCTTTGTTAACAATCATGGAAACAAAAATCCTTATAGAAAGTTTTACGTGAATTGAAAATGAAAAAACCACAACTCAATGAATTGGTGCACACAGCCGAGATATTGAAGGGGGACATAAAACGTCAGCAGTTGCAGGAGAAGGGTAAGTGAGGAATGCAATAAAATATATTTCTTGTGCCTCTCAAATAGAGGAGTTTCAATAAAGTGCTGATAGACTTAAATAAACTTTCACGTACTGCAGTTAAGCCAGCATATTGGCTGGAAATGGCAACTATTAGACATTTACGAGCACTTCGTACATGTTTTAGGTGATTTATTCCACACAAAATGCATGTGAAAAGATATATTCTTTATATGACAGCAATCATGCACAGACTTGCTCGTCAAATTGCATGCAAACTTGGTTTATCAATCAAATAGAGAGTGGCCTTTTTTATAAATTCTCTTAATTGCTCATTGTTGGAACAATTTTAAATTTTATGAAAACAAAAAAATTTTTTTTTTACAGGATTTATCCTTTATTATTGATTTGTGGCTATAATTATCAACACAACTCAGTAAAACTGCACTACTATTTGTGAAACATTGCTACAAAGACTTGTGCCAAATTTCATAGCATTCCGTCCAAGGACACGACTTTCTCCCATATATCCTTTATTTTGAAAAAGTTTATCTTAGCAATAATTTCAATCAAAACACATTAAGACTGTCCCAATAGTAGTAAAATATTGCTGTAAATATCTGTAAAACATTTCACTGTAATCTTTTTCAAAAATTGGCTTCCCATATGTCCTTTCAATGCAATATTTTTTGAAACGTGACTTCCTGCAAAACTTGACCAACAAAAATATTAAAAATTATATATAAGGACGTTGCTTTGATAATATCTTGGTGTTTATAAAACTTTTCTGGTTAAGAAAAAAAAAATATGGTGCAAGGACCCTCAATTATTCTTATATTGTGACTATAATAATGATCACAATTCAGTGAAAGCTTACAACTACTTATCAAATGTGACTATTAAGGCTAGTGCTAAGTTTTATAAAAATCCGTCCAAGGATACGACTTTCTCTCATATATCCTTTATTTTCAAAAGGTGGATTTTAGCAATAATTTCAACCAAAACACATTAAAACTGTACCACTTGTAGTAAAATATTGCTGACAGTATTTGGAAAACATTTCACTGCAATATTTTTTAAAACATGAATTTCTTCTATATGTCCTTGCAATGAAATCTTCCTAAAACGTGACTTCCTCCAAAATATGTCCAACAAAAAAATTAAAAATTATATATGATGATCATATCTTACTGTTTGTGGAACTTTTCTTCTATTTCAAAAAAAAAAAAACATTTTTTTGTGCAAGGACCCTCCTTAATTGTTTATATATTGTGGCTATAATAATGATCACAATTCAATGAAAGCTGACAACTACTTATAAAATGTGACTATTAAGGCCAGTGCCAAGTTTTGCAAATATCCGCATAAAAACACAGCCTCCTCTCATATATCCTTAATTTGAAAAAGTTCATTTAAGTACAATATTGATCAAAATACAATTATACTATTCGTAAAACGTTGTCATTAGGACCTATGTCGCATGTCATAGCATTTTATCCAAAGGCATGACTTTGTCCCATATATCCTTTAAATTAAAATATATAATTTTAGTTACAATATATATAGGAATGCACTGAAAACGTGCTACATAGTTAAGATCTGTGGCGAGTCTTGTCATAATCGGCGTAACTACAGGACTTTCTCTCGAATATCCTCTATGTAAAAAAAAAATCACCTATAATATTAATGAAAAGTGAGTCGAAATTTTTCTACAACATGTGAAATTATGCTTTAAAAGTCTCTTGAAATTATTGGCACATTCCCGCCAAGGATATGTTCTCCACTCATATATCCTTTTTCTTCAAATTCTATCTTGGCCCCACTTGCACACCTTTTAGTTTGAAAATTTACCTTTTGCTTCAATTTTAATCAGTATTCAGAGAAAACCTACTACAATTTGAGAAATTTCGCTGTTAAGATCTCAGCCAAGTTTCGCAGCAATCTGTGCATCAGGACGATCTCTGCTCATATATCCTTTATTTTGAAATTTAATTTAATTTCAATTATTATCACTTTTTAGCTTTAAAGAATATGTTAAATGTAGCTGCTTGGATTTGTGTTACTTTTATTGAAAAATATTCCCAAGGACACGACTAAGAAAGTTATGTCCTTGACTATGAAATAAAATTGTTATGATCTTCAGCTGGCAAATATTTCAGAAATTTTGATTTTCAGATCTGTGTCGAGTTTTACAATAAAATATCCCTTTACAAGTGTTCTCCTCATATATCCTTTATATTGAAATTAATATTTTACCAAAAATTGTTAACATACTATTTCTAGCATTGTATTGGCAAAATCTATAGAAGATTTCATAATTCTCAGTAAAAGGATATAACCTCCCCCCATATATCCTTTATTTTAAGTACTAAATTTGAAGTGCAATTAGGATCTGAATGCTTAGCAGGCTTGATAGCATTTCTAAAACTGTACCAATTTAACCTGCAGCTGAATTTAGAATTATGGTTCCAAGGACATGCTTTGCTTTTATATATCCTTTGCATGAGAATAAATTGATTTGAATTATTATTTAAAAAAAAATTGCTACTAAAAAACTGTTATTAATTTCTGCTGTAAATGCCGTGACAACCGTACTAAAGATATATATTATTTATGATATATCCTTTGAGCTTAATATTCTGTTTCAGCTACAATTGTAATCGGAATGCCTCGAAACCCTGAGACTAGTTGTAGAATATTATTGCTCACAACTGTGAGGATTTTGATGATCGTAGGGTCAAGGACATAATATCCTCCCATATATCCTTTATTTGAAACTAATTTTTTCTCCTGTTTTTTACATTTTAAAAACTTACAACGCCTTCAGTTTGTTATTAAAGTGTTAATCATTTCCAATTTATCATTTCAATAATGAACGAAAACTAAATAAATTATAAAAACTCTATTATTTATTGCCACAAGATTCCGATAACAATTTTCTTGTCTCTAAATTGCAATACTTTTTAAGAAAAACAAAACAAAACAAAACAAAAGAAACAATTACATAAACATGCATGTAAACAGTGACACAGACATGCATGTTCATGATGCAAAAACAAAACACATCCAAGTAACAACAACAGCAACTAAACAAAAGTATTGCAAAATAAAATAAAATATATAAAAACACACACACACACACACACAAGAACAATCGCATTCATTCTCTATTGAATCTAAGAACATCGAAACAAAATTAAAAGAAAAACACAACAGCAACAACAGAAGGAAATTTTAAATGTTGGGAGTGAGTCAGGAGTGGTTGGGAGTGCATGAAGAAACGGCCGAAAGAAACAACGACGAGTGTGCAAGAGTTCAAAAACACAAGTTTGACACTTGAAAAGTGCACAAAAGCAAATAATGCAAGAACAACAACAACACCAACAACAACCCACAAGCAAAGACAAAAACAACAACCTGCCAGCAAGAGTTGTAGACTAACAACAGTGAGTCCAATCAGTGTTGTCAAGTTTTTACCAGCACTTAAATGTAAAAAGTAGCTCTTCCGATTCAAAATCTATTCGGAAGATTTGAAAATTTTTTGAAATCTTTGCAGGTCTTACAGTTTAGCAACGGAATGATAACTCAGCTTTAGTTTTGTTTTTAGTGTAAAATAAAGCAGAGTTTTATTTCGCTGAGTGTAGATTATTTAAATAGTTCTCCCTTCCCCTTCTTACGCTCCGCCCCTCGAACTATATCCCTTTAGGGATCCTTAAACTCCGTCATTGCGAATTAAAAAAAAAATTCAAAATATTTTTAGTTCGATTTTATTTTCTTTCTTGACTATTTAATTTTATTACCGATTTTTACAAGAAACAAGTTTCAGAATATAACAAAATCCCCCCTGGAGTTTAGTTCACTTCACTGTGGCCACGACAAAGTGCAACAACAACAATATCAATATTTTCCTTTACGCTTTTCATTTAGTCACTCTCCCACTCCGCACACAACCTTTAAAGAGTGAGAAACATAAACACTTGAATGTTTGCTCGTACAATAACAATAAACGATGATGAAAGTGCTACCGAAAAAAAAAGAAAAAGACCGCAGGATAATGAAAGAAAACAATAACTGGAAAAAAGAGGAAATGGATTTCAAATATACGCAGAAAGACTTCCTCTCCGTCGTAGGAGTTTCTCTTTTAATATATTATTTCCCATTTTATATATTTCTAAATGACTTTCCATTGCTGGTGGTGAATTTGTATTGGATTTTCACCTCCTGTACTCTCTCTCTCTCTCTCTCTTAAAGTGTCTGTCTTAATTAAGGTGTGTTTGTTTTGATAAAATTGAAAATACTCTTTGGGAAGAGGTAATTTAAAAACATGAAGAAAATATAAAAAAAAAAAATTAAGGATGTGATTTATAAAAAAAATTATTTTGGGCAGGCGATATAAATTTTATTTAAAAAAAATATTTGGATCAAAAAACTGTTCGATTGAAAACAACAGATTTTCAATTATCCTGTATAATGAAAAGTTTTCTCAAATAAAATCCACATCCGATTAAAAAAACTGTATTCGAATAAAATATTATCGCATAAAATTCATATATGTCTCCCACAACAATTAATGTGTTTTTCTATTCATTTGACATTTTTGTGTGACGAACGCTACATTCGCTTTCGTTTTCGCAAGAAAATATAAATATTTTATTGTCCTTCAATTTTTATATAGTGTTTCATGGAATCTAAAAGTACTCGCAAATTGTATGAAACGTACTTCCTTAAAAGATCTTTTCTACGAAATAATTGATTACACAGTTGTGTGACGCACGCTACAGAAGCCGAATTTCTAAAACAAAGGCGAATGCGAAAGATTTGTAATTATTCTAAGCAGTTAAATTTTTTATTGGATTGTAAGAAAAGCCGTTACAGCTATGTGACGCACGCTACGTGACGCACGTTACATTTTATTACAGTCATTGATAAATTAAAATTTTAGTGCCTTCGTGCGACTAATAACCCATCATGACTTTTTACCTACTAAAATCTAATTCTATTCAGTAAAATCTTCGTCCTGTGCATTAAAAGGACATGAGGATTTTCAATATTAAAATCCAGTGATGCTATTCAGTAAAATCTTCGTCCTGTACATTAAAAGGACATCAGGATTTTCAATATTTTACAAGCCCCCGTTCATTCAGTCACCATACAAACTTTATTAGATCGCCACACAATTTTTTAAGTTGGCAAAGTTGCTTCAGAACGTGGGAAAATGCCAAAGACAGTTTTTCACAAATACGAGAAGTGTATTAAACCGATGGTAGCAAACATGTTACGATACCGAATCTATTAGATTCAAAAATTTATTAAACTGAAATACTTATACGATAGCAACGTTTCTTCGACTAAAAGATATATTCGAAACAAATTTATTCGATTAAAAAATTTTTTCGATTAATAACTTTAATCGATTAAAAAATATATTCGATTAAAAAGTTTGATTGATATAAAAGTTATGTTAGATATAAAATTTTGTCGGATTGAAAATATTATATGATTAAAAATTTTATTCGATTAAAAAGTGTATTCGATTACAAATTTTATTTAATAAAAATTTTTAATTTGTTCAAAAGTTTAGGGGATTACAAATTTATTCGATTCAAAACTTTATTCAATTCGAAATATCTCCTATAGTTGAAAAAAATATTCGATTAGAATATTTATTCGATTAGAAAATTTATTCGATTAAAGAACTTATTCGATAAAAAAGTTTAATTGATTCAAAAATTTGTTGTTCGATTGAAAATGTTGTAGGATTCAAAGCTTTATTCGATAAAAGTTTAATTGACTCAAAAGTTTATTGCATTAAACACTATGTTCGATATAAAATTCTGTCGGATTGAAAATATTATATGATTCCAAATTTTATTCGATTAAAAAGTGTTTTCGATTAAAAGTTTCATTCGATTAAAAACTTTATTTAATAAAAAATTTTCACTTCAAAATTATTAGATAAACAATTTTATTCGATTCAAAACTCTATTCGATTAAAAATATTCGCAACTGTGCCTCTTATAATTGAAAAAAAAAAATTCGATTAAAAAATTTATTCGATTAGAAAATTTATTCGATTAGAAAATTTATTCGATTAAGGAACTTATTCGATACAAAAAGTTTAATAGATACAAAAGTGCGTTGTTCGATTGAAAAATGTTGTATGATTCAAAACTTTATACGATTAAAAATTTTTTTCAATTCAAAATTGTATTCTATAAAAGTTTTATTTGATAATAATATTAATTTATTCAAAAGTTTATAAGATTAGAAACTTATTATATAAAAAAGTTTATTCGACTCAAAACTTTATTCGATTGAAAGTTTTAATCGATTAAAATCGATCTTCAGCGGTGTATTTTTCAAAAAATTTATAATTTTTCGATGCCAAGTGTACAGTTTATTCCATTAAAAATTTATTCGATTAACAATCTATTTGACAAAAAAATTTACTCGACTAAAAAATTTTTTTGATAAAAAAGTTTCAAAAGTTTCTTGCATTAAGCATTATATACGATACAACATTTTATTCGATTAAAAATGAATGATTTAATTTTTTATTCGATTGAAAAGATTAAAAAAATTTATTGATAAAAAAAGTTTGAATCGTTCAAACTTAAGCTTAAGCTAAGAATTTATAAGATAAAAAAGTTTATTCGATTAAAAATCTTATCCGATTAAAAAGTATGCGATAACACATTTTATTCGATAAAAATTTTATTTTACAAAAAAGTGGGATCCGTTAAAAAATTCACTAGATTGGGAATTTCTTAGATAAAAAAATTTATTCGATTAAAAACTTTATTCGAGTAAAACACTTTATTTATTGCATGAAACATTATATTCGATATAAAACAAAATATGATTCAAAATATTTTTCGATTGAAAACTTTGTTTTATAAAAAAATTTGATTTGCTCAAAAGATTATTAAGTTATGAATTTATATCAAGTTTAATCGATTAAAAATTTGATTCGATAAAATATTTTATTTTACAACGAAAAACTTACTTAATTGCGAATTTATTAGACAAAATAGTTTATTCGATTCAAAATTTTATTCGAGTAAAAAACTTAATCGATTAAAAATTTATTCGATAAAAAGTTTAGTTGATTCATAAAACATTCATATTCGATTCATTGAGTAAAATATAAAATATTAATCTATTGAAAATTTTATTAAATTGAAAACTTTATTTAATTAAAAAAAATTTGTTTTGTTCCAGAAATTATTGAGTTACGAATTTATAACAAGTTTGTTCGTTTAAAAATTTGTTCGATTAAAAACTTTATTCGAATAAAAAGTGTATTTAATTCGATAAACAATTTTATTTAACAAACAATTTTGATTTATACAAAAATGAACTGGATTGCGAATTTCTTTGATAAAAAATTATTCGATTCAAAAATTTTATTCGAGTAAAAATTTTATTCGATAAAAAAGTTTAATTGATTCAAAAGCTTATTGCATAAAATATTCGATATAAAATTTTGTTCCATCGAATAAAATATGATAAGAAATATTAATCGATTAAAAATTTTATTCGATTGAAAATTTTATTTGGCAAAAACTTGGATCTGATCAAAAGTTTGCTAAGTTGTCTAATTTCTTAGACAAAAGTTATTCGATTCAAAAATTTATTTGAGTAAAAAACATATTCGATTAAAAAATTTATTCGATAAAAAGTTTTAATTGGTTCAAAAGTTTATTGCATAACATTAAAATTTTGTTCCATCGAATAAAACATGATAAAAAATATTAATCGATTAAAAATTTTATTCGATTCAAAACTTTATTTTATAAAAGAATTTGATATGTTCTAAAGATTATTGAGTTATGAATTTGTAACAAGTTTATTCGTTTGAAAATTTTATTCGATTAAAAATTTTGTTCGATTAAAAAGTGCAGGCGATAAAAAATTTAATTGACAAACAATTTTGATTTATTCAAAAGTTAATTGGATGATAAATTTCTTAGCTAAAAAAGTTATTCGATTCAAAACTTTATTCGAATAAAAATATGATGTATTAACCGTGTCTCCCATTTCGGCAAATATATTTTTCCAAAAATAAATATCTTTACCTTAAAACTAACGCCATCTCCACAACAGCACTTTCGCTTAGGAGGTCCAGAGATATTTTATTTCATATTTCAACAGATATTTATTTCATTATTTATTTTATTTTGCTTGCCCCGTTTATTCGATTATGAATAAACGAATATTTGGACGTGAAGACATGAAGTTGTCAACACACTCGTACTCGTGCCATTTAGTTTTCACATTTACATTTCAAAGCCATTTGCCAGTTGCCCGTACGTCTGACTGTTGCCACACATGGTGGAATATATTTTGAAAAGTTGCATGCTTTGACATGTTTATAATGCCTGCTGCTTCTTGCCATTTACATGTCTTCACTTCTCCCTACTCGGCACTCTTTCACTCACTCCCTCTTCTGGTAGTGGGTAGCGTTTTTAAGAAAATGCAACAAATAATTTCCATGCTTTTGGAAGCCATGAAAACTTGCAGTCTCGCAGTACAATATTATCCTTGATTTTTACAATCAAAACTTGTGTATTTTCGTTGTTGTTTTAAGGACTGATTTACATGCTGAATACATGACCACTCGTGACGCTGACGATGTTGATGTTGATGATGATGATGACGATAAAAGCTTGTGATGCCTGTTACCACATATTGACTATCCAACATGTGTTGTGGAATGACATGATACGAGTGCAACAATAAAAATAATGGATTTGAAAACAGAACAATAACAACAGCAATAATAAAATATTTTATTCGATTGAATGCACTAATAACTTTTAAAAACTAATGAGACAAGCGAACAAATAAATCACGTTCTGAATTCAAAAAAGTTAAAAAGAAGGGAATAAATATATTAAATTTTAAATCGGCATTTTTGGAAAAACATATTTGCCAAAATATGAGACACGGTTAATGTATCATATTTTTATTCGAATAAAGTTTTGAATCGAATAACTCTTTTAGCTAAGAAATTTATCATCCAATTAACTTTTGAATAAATCAAAATTGTTTGTCAAATAAAATTTTTTATCGCCTGCACTTGTTAATCGAACAAAATTTTTAATCGAATAAAATTTTCAAACGAATAAACTTGTTACAAATTCATAACTCAATAATCTTTAGAACATATCAAATTCTTTTATAAAATAAAGTTTTGAATCGAATAAAATTTTTAATCGATTAATATTTTTTATCATGTTTTATTCGATGGAACAAAATTTTAATGTTATGCAATAAACTTTTGAACTAATTAAACATTTTTTCGAATAAATTTTTTAATCGAATATGTTTTTTACTCGAATAAAATTTTGAATCGAATAAGTTTTGTCTAAGAAATTAGACAACTAAGCAAACTTTTGATCAGATCCAAGTTTTTGCCAAATAAAATTTTTAATCGAATAAAATTCTTAATCGAATAAACTAAATATAAATTCATAACTCAATAATCTTTAGAACATATCAAATTCTTTTATAAAATAAAGTTTTGAATCGAGTAAAATTTTTAATCGACTAATATTTTTTATCATATTTTATTCGATGGAACAAAATTTGACATCAAATATTTTATGCAATAAACTTTTGAATCAATTAAACTTTTTATCGAATAAATTTTTTACTCGATCGAATAATTCGAATCATCGAATAATTTTTTATCAAAGAAATTCGCAATCCAGTTCATTTTTGAATAAATCAAAATTGTTTGTTAAATAAAATTGTTTATCGAATAGAATACCCTTTTTATTCGAATACAATTTTTATTCGAATAAAATTTTTAATCGAACAAATTCTTAAACGAATAAACAACAAGTTTATAGATTCGTAACTCAATAATTTTTGGAACAAAACAATTTTATTTTAATTAAATAAAGTTTTCAATCTAATAAAATTTTCAATAGATTAATATTTTATATTTTACTCAATGAATTGAATATGAATGTTTTATGAATCAATTAAACTTTTTATCGAATAAATTTTTAATCGATTAAGTTTTTTACTCGAATAAAATTTTGAATCGAATAAACTATTTTGTCTAATAAATTCGCTTTTCGTTGTAAAATAAAATATTTTATCGAATCAAATTTTTAATCGATTAAACTTGATATAAATTCGTAACTTAATAATCTTTTGAACAAATCAATTTTTTTTTATATAAAATAAAGTTTTCAATCGAATAATATTTTGAAACATATTTTTTTCGATTGAATAAAATTTTATATCGAATATGAACGCTTTATGCGATAAACTCTTGAATTAATTAAACTTTTTGGTCAAATAAATATCTTAATCGATTAAGTTTTTTACTCGAATAAAGTTTTGAATCGAATAAGTTTTTTTTATCTAAGAAGTTCTTAATTTGGTAAACTTTTGAACGGATCCAACATTTTTCTCAAATAAAATTTTTTATCGAATAAGGTTTCTCGTCGCCTGCGCTTTTTAACCGAATAAAATTTTTTATCGAATAAAATTTTTTATCGAATAAACTTGGCATACATTCTTAACGCAATAATCTTTTGAACAAATCAAATATTTGTAATAAAATAAAATTTTCAATCGAATAAACTTTTTATCGAATAAATTTTTTAACCGAATATAATTTTTAGTCGATTAAAATTTTGAATCGAAAAATTATTTTATCTAATAAATTCGCAATTTAGTAAACTTTTCAACGGAAAAACATATTTTATCAAAGAAAATTTTTAATCGAATAAAATTTTTAATCGAATAAAATTTTCAATCGATTATAAATAAAATTTTTCTAAAAAATAAAGTTTTCAATTTAATAAAATTTCATATTTTTAAATCTGCACTGTATAAAATATATATCTTTAGCTAAAACGCTAAATGACTTATCTACCATTTTCATGAAATTACATGAAATAGAAAAAATTTTTAAAAAATAATTTTTTTGTTATGGACTAGCATTTAGGGGATGGCCCCTGCTCATGCAGAGTTTTGTGCCCGAACGAGAGATCAGGGTATAGTCGAACTTCCTGATCTAGGACATCGTAGTCTTAATGCTATATAAAAAGGTCCTTGGTCCAAATATTTTGTATATCGTCATAAAAAATAAATCCGCTGGTTTCATTTGCATTCGCTTGATTTTCATGTGCATTATATATATGTGATAGGGCCTTTTGTGTTTGGGGTGACGATATCTATTTTTGATGAAACTATTTATTTCTAAGCCACTGTTTTTTGGAATAATTCTTCGAGGCAGGTTATTTTGCAATAGCTTTTTATATTTACATTTTTTTTATTTTAAGAAGTTAATCGAATAATTAATCGATGTTTTAATCGATTAATTATTGTCATATACGTGGGACATTTTACTGCTATTTGTTGTTGTCTTGCAACATGTACATTTTAATCGAATAAATATTTAGATGATGTAAATGAAAATATAGTCCAGGTTGCATTTTTATGATTCTTTTTTGATTCATAATATTTGTGATTTCTAATTATAATTCATTAATTGGTATTATTAGATATTTTATTTAGATTAATTAATCGATTAAAAATTTTTTTTTTTTTAAATTATGGCATATATTTTTATATTTTGCGAGCTAAAATTCGTAATATATATTCAAATAATAGCTTAAAAAGTTAGTCGAATAATTAATCGGATAGTTAATCGAATAAATAATCGATTAACCATACGAATAACAAATTTTTTCAAACACATATATGATTCTTCTTTGATTCATTGTGTTTGGGATTTCTAAGTAGAACTTATTTTTGATATTAATTTTATGTATAACACGGTTCTAGATAAATTAATCGATTAAAATTTTGTCTTTTATAAAAATGGGATTACTATTTTATATTTTGTAAGCTAAAATTCGTAATTATTTGCAAATATTCAAATAATAACTTAAAAAGTTAGTCGAATAATTAATCGAATAATTAATCGGATAGTTAATCGAATAAATAATCGATTAACCATACGAATAACAAATTTTTTCAAACACATTTATGAGTCTTCTTTGATTCATAGTGTTTGGGATTTCTAAGTAGAACTTATTTTTGATATTAATTTTATGTATAACACGGTTCTAGATTAATTAATCGATTAAAATTTTGTCTTTTATAAAAATGGGATTACTATTTTATATTTTGTAAGCTAAAATTCGTAATTATTTGCAAATATTCAAATAATAACTTAAAAAGTTAGTCGAATAATTAATCGAACAATTAATCGGATAGTTAATCGAATAAATAATCGAATAAATGATCGATTAAATTATCGTATAACAAATTTTTCAAGCATATATATGATTCTTCTTTGATTCATAGCGTGTGGGATTTCTAGGTTAGAACTTAGTTTTAATATTAATTTTATGTATAACACGATTTTTTATTAATTAATCGATTAAAATTTTGTTTTTTAAAAATATGGGCATATTATTTTATATTTTGTAAGCTAAAATTCGTATATGTCGGCATATGTTCAAATAATTAATCAAAAAATTAAATTATCATTGGACCAAATAATTAATCGAATAATTAATCGGATAATTAATCGATTAAATAATCGATTAATGCTTAAAAGCTCATTTCATTATAATATGTGATAGGATATGATTTTTTTTAATCCAATTTATTCCATATTAATACAAAATTTTATTCGATTAATTATTCGATTACTTGTTCGCTTAAAATCGTATTCGATTAATATATAATTCAAAACTAACCTTTAATTTAATATAATTAAATGCAATTATTTCCTCGTATCCACACACTCTTCCTACTTCTGGCTTCTTTCAAATAATTCACTTTGAAAACTTCCTTTACAAATTTTCAGTACCCTCCGCTGGTAGAATTATTTCTATTGTTTTTGTTTTTGTTGTTGTTGTTGTTGTTGTTCTGACTTAAACTGTGCAAATATTTTTTTAAAAATAATATAACGGTATTGTTATGAAGACTTTGGTTGAGTAGAGATTTCTTTTTTATGGTCTGCAATCTCGGTCTCTCGTTCAGGGCTGGTAAGTGTGTGTATGTGTATGTGTTTTTGGGTTTTAATAATTAAACGAAAACAAAATCCTTGTGTGTGTATGTGTGTGTGTGTGTGTGTGTACATATTTTTAGACGTCTACCACAACTAGTGTTTGTTAACCAAACAATGGGACAATGTTGTACCCTTCATGTGCATTCGCTGCTTTTGTTTGGAGCACACTTACACTTACACACACACACACATACACACAAAAGCACATACTTGCTTATACATATACAACTTGGCTTATATCTTGTTTTTAAAATTATATTCGCTGTTGCTGTTTATTTGTTAACCGCAATTTCATTTATGCTCGTAAGTTACCAAATTTTAAATAAAAAAAAAAACAACAACATCAAGAAATGCCAAGAAGCGCACATGTTGCGACATGACTTCACAACTATTATTTACTGCATTGTGTTGCACGTATACAGTCTTGCCACCGGCAGTAGCACAAACGTGGCAACACAATGCAACTTAATTGTTAAACGCCAAACAAAAAAAAAAAAAAAACAAAAACAACTACCAAAAATAAATTGTTGTTTATCGTTACTCCGACTTTTGGTCGTGTCATTAAAAGGGTCAGCACCTATTCAACCTTAAAAACGATTAATTAAGGACCTGCTTGGCCAAAAATCAAACGAAGCAGAACCGGATAATCAGGGAGACAGTGCAAAAATTGAACCGTAAAATCAGGCATGTTTTCAAATCATGAAAAAACCGAATCTCTTTTCAAACTCATTTTTATTCGTTCACATTTTTAATCGATTATATTGTAATCGATTGAATTTTTATTAGATAACATTATTAATCGATTAAATTCTAATTTGTTGTAGTTTTAGTGAGTGTTCGTTACACCAAATTTTCCTGCATTTAAAATGTGTAAATCTTAAAGTTTTGGCGAAAGTTATATGCGTTATCATTTTCGTAAGAATAAAAATTTCTTGGAACAAATTTTCCCCTTTTTGGGAATTCGTTTACATAAATAGTAAAAGTAATAATTGTAGCAAAATATATTGGCGTTATTATATTTGTTGAAATAAAAAAATTTTTGTAACAAAGTTTTCCCTTTTTGGGAATTTAGGAATTTATAGCGAAATTTATTTGCTTTATAATATTTGTGAGAATGGAATTTTCTTTTATCACATATCAGTTTTTGGGAATTTCGTTATTTAGATTGAAAAAGTGAAAAATATTTAAGTACTCATTTTTTTAAAAACAAATATTATGGAACACATTTTCCCCTTTTTGGGAATTTAGTTGCCAAAATAGGCAAAACTAGTAATTACAGCGAAATTTATTTGCGTTATTATATTTGTAAGAATAAAATTTTTTTTGAGACTTACCTTCCCGTTTTTGGGAATTTGAGGTATTTAAGTAACAAATCATAAAAATTTTTTTTGGCAAAAACTATAATTTTTTTGAGAATACAATTTCTTTTTGTCATATATCAGTTTTTGGGGAATTTGGATAGAAAACAGAGAAATTTAATTGTGTTGTCGTATGCATGAAAATATATATTTTTTCTTTTTGGAACACATATTTCCCTTTTTGGGAATTCAGTTATTCAAATAGCAAAAGAAATAACTATAGCTAAAGTTATTTGCGTTGTAATTTTTGTAAGAATAATTTATTTATTTTTTTTTTTTTTGGAACACTTTTTTCCCGTCTTGGGATTTTAGGTATTTAGGTGGCAAATTTACAAATTAATTTACGTTATAATATTTGCAGGAATACGAATTTTTTTTACCGACAACAAGAGTCATGTGCGTTATAATTTTTATGGGGAAACAATTTTTTTTTGGAGCACATCTTCGCTTCTTTGGGAATTCAGTTATATAACCTGGGAATTCAGTTATACCGAAAGTTATCATTTAAGTGGGAATGTAATGTTATTTTCGTTCTTTTACACTGTTTGGAATAACTCATTTTTCTTAACCACAAAAGGGGTAGTTATAGCGAGAATAATTTTTCTGGAACATATTTTCCCTTTTTTAGGAATTCAGTTTTTTATACCACAAAAGTGCTAATTATACCAAAATTTATTTGCATTACCATTTTAAGTTTAGTGGGAATAAGAATTTCCTTGGAGCACATATTCGCTTCTTTGGGAATTCAGTTATATAAACCGCAAAAGGCGCAATTATACCGAAAGTTATCGATTTAGTGGGAATATAATTTTTTTTCGGAATTCTCCCCTGATTAGAATTCATTTTTTTTAACCGCTAAAGGGGCAGTTCGCATTATTTCAGTGCGATTAAGTTTCTTTTGGAACATATTTTCCCTTTTTTAGGAATTCAGTTTTTTATACCACGAAAGTGGTAATTATACCGAAAGTTATTTGCGTTACCATTTTAATGTTAGTGGGAATATTATTATTATTATTATTATTTTTTTTTGGAATTTTCCCCTCTTTGGGATTTTGGGGATTTTTAGCCAAATATTTGGGCAACTTATTATCTTTATTTTTTCTTTATTAAATGGAATTTTTTCTTTGTATTTATCATACGAATTTCTATATTTCATTGTATGCTTCTGTTTTGTTTTTTCTTTTTTTAATTTAAAAACTATACGCTTTTTGGGAATTGAGTTATACAAACCGCAAGAGGGATAATTTTACCGAAAGTTATCATGTGAGTGGGTATACAATTTTATTTTCGAAATTTTCACCTGTTAAGAATTCATTATAGCGAAAGTTTGCATTATTTTAGTGCGAATAATTAAATTTTTTTTTTTTTGGAACATATTTTCCCTTTTTTGGGAATTCAGATTTTTCTAACACGAACGTGATAATTATACCGAACGTTATTTGAGTTACTATCTTAATTTTAGTGGGAATAGTTTTTTTTTTAATTTCCCCCTTTTTGGGATTTTGGGTATTAATATACTTTTTTATCGGAATATTTGGTTAATTTCTTATATTTATTTTTTCCTTGTTAAATGGATTTTTTTCTTTGTTTTTATCATACGATTTTCTATATTTCATTGTATGCTTCTGTTTTGTTTTGTTGTTCTTAATTGATATCCCTCCCCTGCCTTTTCCTTTATGAAAATCTATAAAATATTTCTTTTCCTTTTCGTTCCGGGACTTATAACTTTAACGAATCAATAAATTTCCTCAAATCGTTTACTGTTTAAAGCACAGCAAAAGTATAGCAAATAACCGATGGTTTCGTTTTTCCCCATTTTCTTTTGTGGCCACATTAGAGAGATCATGATAAGCAGGCTTATTGTTTCCTTATCCAGAAAATAAAATAAATAAAATAAAATAAAATTTAGTGGTTTTTGCTGTTGATTTTATTTTCCATGTTGTAGTTTTATAGCTTGTGATTTTTTTTTTCTTACACGTTCATAATTCGGCTGGCGAACTTGTTCCCCAGTTTTAGTTATTTATTTCACTACACATTTTTCCACAATCCTAAATGAGTTTTAATTAGTAGCCTTTTGGGTAATGCCGTAAAGAGGGGGAAAATATTTGCTAACAATTTTCGTGTCTTAACTGTGAAACCATATCGCGCAGGATAATTTGCTTGCTTGTAATGAAACAAATCCCCCCAACCCCTCCTCTCGGGCTGCCGAATGTTAGTCCTGTTTTAAGTTTCTAATATGTGCAGGTTAAGAAGGAAAATGTGAATGCAAAAAAGTTGAGTGTGGAAAAAAGTGAAAAATTATGCCTCTTAACCCATAATTTACCAATTAAATGCAAAGTAAATTGTGTTGATACGACATGCTTAAACATGCTTTAATGTCCTGCGGTTATGACAAGGATTTCACGAGATGTTGTGTGTTATAATTTACCCACTCTGTTGTGATACTCTTGACAGTCAGTCAGTTCAGGGAGTCAGTTAGTCAGGAGGCAAGTTGTTTGTTGTGACTCTTCAAAGTCACTGGAATAGACTGAAGACGAGTTTTTTTTTCTTATCCTTTTTGCTTTGTTCCTTCGTTTGCTTAAATAATGTCAACGAGTTGGTTGTTCATTAAATGGGAGAAGAGAAATTTAAAATTTTTAATTCTCTATTTAATTGAATTCATTATCGATTCATAATTATTTTATGGCATCATTTCCTTTGAACCATCTTGTGAACTGTTTCCGAGGAATCCTTTTTTCTTTCCTTGTGCTGAACAAAGTGGCACCCTTTAATTTGGCTCACGTCCCAGTCATTACCCCAGTGCTAATGACGGTTTTTAGTTTATTTTTTAGATGTTATAAATTTTGCAAAAATTTTCGATACAAACTGTATTTGAAATTAATAAATATGACACATACTCCACGTGTCCCATTTTTTTGTTGAATCAACCAACAACAACTTCATAAATAATGATGTATTTTTCGTAGACGAGTTTTCAAAAAAAAAAAAAAACATATTTTTCAAGCCGCGTTTTGCTTTTGGTAAAAAACGACCCCCAACATGTTAAACAGCAGCAGCATAATGTTTTATAACATATACAAAAACAACAAAAAAATCGCCATCATTTGCAATATTATTTCCCATAAATAATACAAATAATTTTTTTATTAAAATATTCTCTTTATTATTAATTAACGTGTTGCTTTTTTTTTTTTTTTTTTGCTTAACCAAAACCCCTACAAAATTTAATTAATAAATCTTCTTTGCAAACTATTTGTCATTAAAACTCAATTAATTTGATTACATTTCAGTTGCAAAAAAACAAAAAAAAAATCGGATTAATGATTGTCTATAAAAGTATTTACATATTTCATATTCTCTTCTTTTTTAATTTTTTAATATAAAACTTGATGATGGAGCCCAACAAAGTTTATTATTTTTATTCATTCATTCAGTAGTTTATTTGCCACTACAATCCCTTCCCCCTCCCTCCACCCCACCCCCTTCCTCTTCCTAGTTTTTGCATATGAAAAACTCATTTGCAGAGAAAACAAAATGGGGTGAAAAAGGGAGGAGGAATAAGAAAACTACTTTTAACAAACAGCAACAGCAACAGCAGTAGACCGGTAGTGGCAATTTTTATGGTTAAATTTCCGCTACATTTGCTTATCAGGCACACACTTCACACAAACCCCTACACGGGCTAAAAGCCCGTCTAACAAGAAGAGCAACAACAGCAACAACAACAAGCAGCAATACCAGCAGAATGAATGCATTTTAATTTACAAACGAACATAAACACACAACGAACAAGAGAAAAGATGTAAAATTTAAATTAAAAAATAAAAAAAGAACTTCTTATTAAAATCAAAGCCTATCCGTTAGGCGCCTGAGCACCACGGCATACAGCAACTATGAGCAAAAGAGAATCAAAGAGAGACATGAAGAGAAAAAAAGAGCATCTGAAAATATATTAAACGCAGGCAAGAAAGAAGAGCCTTAAGTGTGTTGAAACTATAATGGGAACGGTGATTGGAAGCGAAAGTGGCAATAATGTATATTTTAAAAAAAAAGTACCTTCTTAAAAAGTTCCGAAAAAAATAATAGTACCTTCAAAAATTTTATATATATAAAAAAATTTGAAGCTGTCTAAAAACTTTTTTCCTTGAACCACTGCAACATAATTTTAATATTAAAAAGTGTACGCAAAATTTAGTTTTTAGGAAGGCAGCATTTGAAGTTGTTAAAAAAGCAGCTGCTACACAATTCTGCGGAAGCTAAATTGTAATTGTTTTGCGGAAAGTTAGTACCTATTACAATTGTACCTTTTATAATAGTATATGTAATGTTAGTACCTTTACAATAGTACCTTTTACAATAGTACCTTTGAAATAGTACCTTTTACAATAGTATCTTGTGCAATTGTACCATTTACAACTGTACCTTTTGCAACAGTACATTTTATAATAGTATATTTAATAATAGTACCTTTTACAATAGTAACTTTATAATAGTACCTTTTACAATTGTACCTTTTATAATAGTACCTATTACAATTGTACCTTTTATAATAGTATATGTAATGTTAGTACCTTTACAATAGTACCTTTTACAATAGTACCTTTGAAATAGTACCTTTTACAATAGTATCTTGTGCAATTGTACCATTTACAACTGTACCTTTTGCAACAGTACATTTTATAATAGTATATTTAATAATAGTACCTTTTACAATAGTAACTTTATAATAGTACCTTTTACAATTGTACCTTTTATAATAGTACCTATTACAATTGTACCTTTTATAATAGTATATGTAATGTTAGTACCTTTACAATAGTACCTTTTACAATAGTACCTCTGAAATAGTACCTTTTACAATAGTATCTTGTGCAATTGTACCATTTACAACTGTACCTTTTGCAACAGTACATTTTATAATAGTATATTTAATAATAGTACCTTTTACAATAGTAACTTTATAATAGTACCTTTTACAATTGTACCTTTTATAATAGTATATTTGATGTTAATACCTTTACAATAGTACCTTTTCCAATAGTATCTTTTACATTTGTACCTTTTCCAATAGTATCTTTTAGAATAGTACTTTCGAAAATAGTATATTTGATAATAGTACCTTTTACAATAGTACCTTTTGCAACAGTACATATTATAATGGTATCTTTAATAATAGTAACTTTTACAATAGTACCTTTTATAATAGTATATTTGATATTAGTGCCTTTTACAATAGTACCTTTACAATAGTACCATTTACAATAGTACCTTTTGCAATAGTACATTTTATAATAGTATCTTTAATAATAGTACCTTTTACATAGTTTATTTTATAATAGTATCGTTTATAAAAGTCACTTTTTATAATAGTACCTTTTACAATAGTACCTTTTCCAATAGTATCTTGTACAAATGTACCATTTGCAATATTACCTTTCGCAATAGTACATTATAAAATAATATTTATAATATTACCTTTAAAATAGTACCTTTCGCAATAGTACCTTGTGCAACTGTACCATTTACAATAGTACCTTTTGCAACAGTACATATTATAATGGTATCTTTAATAATAGTAACTTTTACAATAGTACCTTTACAATAGTACCATTTACAATAGTACCTTTTGCAATAGTACATTTTATAATGGTATCTTTAATAATAGTACCTTTTACATAGTTTATTTTATAATAGTATCGTTTATAAAAGTCACTTTTTATAATAGTACCTTTTACAATAGTACCTTCTGAAAAGGACATAAGGGAACCTATTTCAATCAATAGGTTCCCTTATGTCCTTTTCAAAAAAAGTACACAGACAAAAAAATATTCTTGAAAAATGTTGCACTAAATTTTTTTTATATAGTAAAGAAGTAATTAAAAAAAGTATTTTAAAAATATTTTATAAAAAAGTTCCCTTCTTAAAAAGTACCTATGTAAAAAAGAACGTATAGTACCTTGAGAAAATCAATTATAAAAAGGTACCTTTTTTACAAAATATTTAATCATAAAAAAGTACCTCTTTTAGCTTTTAAAACAATTACCTTTTAAAAGTAAGTACCTTTGCAAAAAGTACTTTTGAAATATAGGTACTTCTTCAAAAATATACTTTATGAAAAAGATTCCTTTTGGACAGACGGCCTTTACTAAAAAGTAGCTTAGTTGAAAAAAATACCTTTCTAACAAAAGTACTCTTTTAAGTAACTTTTTTAAAAAAAACTATTTACTTTAGGGCACGGTTTTCAAAAAAGTATGATTAAAAAAATTTTATGATTTAAGCTTAGATAAGTATCGGTTTTTAAAAAGTACCTTGTTTGAAAAAGTTTTTTTCTAAAATCGTATTTCTTTAAGTATTTGTTTTAAAGTGCCTTTTTAGAAAAACTATTTCATTTAAGGTACGTTTTTGAAAAAAGTATGTTTCAAAAAAGTATAAAATTTAAGTTCAGAAGAGTATCTGTTTTAAAAACGTATCTTTATTAAAAAAAGTACTTTATTTGAAAAAGTATTTTTCTAAAACGTACTTCTTTAAGTATTTGTTTTAAAGTACCTTTTTAGAAAATTTATTTACTTTAAGGTACTTTGTCAAAAAAGTACGTTTCAAAAAGTATACAATTTAAGTTCAGAAGAGTATTTGTTTTGAAAAGGTGTCCTTATTAAAAAAGTACCTTTACTTAAAAAGTACCTTATTTGAAAAAGTGTTTTTCTAAAACGTACTTCTTTAAATATTTGTTTAAAAGTACCTTTTTAATAAAACTTTCTCAAGGTACGTTTTTTCAAACAAGTACGTTTTAAAAAAGTACATAATTTAAGTTCAGAAAAGTATCTATTTTAAAAAGTACCTTTTTTAAGTGTATGTATTTATTTATGTATTTATTTACTTTTCGCTATTGATTTTAGGGTACGTTTTTCAAAAAAGTACTTTTTGAAAAAGTATATGTTTTAAGAAATTACCTATTTAGGAAAGTATCTGTTTTGAAGAAGTACCTTTTTCAAAAAGTACCTTAATCTTTTTCTTAATATTGCTTATTAAAAAAGTACTTGTTTAAAAATGTTCAGGAAAATATTTATTAAAGCTGATGCAGTTTCAAATCAAGTACTTATAAAAATGAATTTAAGTGTTGAATTGAAAAATGAAATCTCGAAACAGTTTTTGAAAATGAAGAACTTTTTAAAAATGTCCTAAAAGCACAAAATTCTTAAAAATGGTATTGAAAACTTACCTGCCCTAATAAAACTATTTTTCGTAGTACATTTTTTGCAAAAAAAAAAAAAAAACTAATTAAAAAAATTTTTCAAAGTGGATTGAAAAAGAAAATATTTTTTACAAAATTTAGAATTTTGAAAAAAAATTATATATTTTTACAAAATTTTCCTACAGCTTCTTCGTGCGTCCGTATGTTATCTCCGTGTGTATTGTAACGCACATCTTCGCGTCAATTAAAAAAAAAAAAAAACTTGTGAAAATGCCACTCACCCTGGAACGGTTGGGTGTGTGCGACTTTCACATGGCCTGATAAGCGAAGAGCAGAGCAGATAACAAACATGCGAATTCATTCCTCTACGTTGGATTGTGTTTGCTTTTCTTAAGCATTTCCCACAAGGTAATTCGCACTCACGGCGCTCAACGAAATAGACTCGAAAGAGGTGTATTCGACGTTAAGGGTGGTTTTCATCACTTCCAGTTTTCAGCGTTCAATAGAAGAGCGCGTTTTAAGGAAACATAAACAGTTGTAGTTTGGTGAACGTGACGTACATTTCGAAGGGATTTTTTCACAAGGAAAATTTCACCGCAGACGTGCAGACGTTATTTGAAAAATTATAAACGAAAAAGTTTTCAAGAATTTATCATTTTATACACAATTTATTAGGAATATATAAAACGGTTGTGATTCAGTGAAATGTTATTTAACAAAAGAGCTGTAAAGAAAATTAAAATTACACAGTGGAGCAAATAAAAGTTGGATAAATCTGTTTCCTTTGTGCCACCTTTTTTTTTTTTTTTTTTTTGTTCGGGGTTTCTGCTGTTTTTTAATACATTTTTTGTGTGCGTGTGTGTGTGTATTTTGCTGCGTAAATCAATAAACCGGGAGGGTGGCTTTTTTTGTTTGTTTTCGTATTCGTACTAAAGCCGCCTGTAAATATGCTTTAAATTCACACACACACACATGCACGCGTAAATAACAAGAAATTGCATAATTGTTGAAGCAAAATAAAGCAGCGTTTAAAACAAGTTAAAAAACAAGTGCTTGATAAAGTGTTTATAAATGGTTTATGCAAAAGCATTTATTAAATTTAAAAAGAAATTATTAATAAAATAAATTTTACAACTTAAATACCTTCAAAGTTTAGCTGCAAAATCTATATTTAAATAGCATACTTTTAGGCTTAGTTGTGTTCCGATTCTTTTCCGGCTCAAGGTTAAAGTTTTGTTTGAGTTTGTGTTTCTTTTTTTTCTTTTTTTTGTTGTTACTTTTTTCACAATTCGTGTTCATTTTATTTTTACCTGCCAGATTGAAAAGCTCTTTGCTTAAACACTATTTGCTTTCATCAAAAAAAAAAAATTTTTAAATAAATTTATGGTGCTCTAAGGACTAAAAGTCTGTGTGCTTGTGTATTTGTTTTCCCTACTTTTTCCTTGCTTTTGCAACATGAAGAAGAAGGAAAAAAAAGGAAATTTAGTTTTTAATCATTTTTATGATTTTATTTTCGTTTATTTTTTGGTATTTTATTTTGTTGATAAAAGCGCCCGGTGGCACTTATTTGCCTTGAGTTGAAAACCTTTACGTTTTGCTCGTTGCAAAAGTGTAAATAAAACTGTGAGTGGAAATACAATAAAAAAATTAATAATGAAAATAAAAAAATTGTGGCCGAAAAGTAAATCTTTAACAAAAGAAAACTTTTTTCAATTGCATACTTTCTGGGCTTAACATTGATATTCATTTTCGAAGCCTACTTTTGTGCGAAAAATCAATTCAATTTCAAGTATGAACAAAAATGTTATTGGCAAGTCAACACTCGATACTGTTTAAGGCCGCATGCAGGGCGGAATTAAAAGTATTTTATTAAAAAGCCAATTTCAATTTGTTATAAAAAATTTCCCTTTCTAAAAAATATATTTTTTTTAAAATATAAATAGTGTTTTTTGTTAAAAGTTGTGGAAAAATTTGCTTAAAACAAATTTTATATATATATTCAAAAACAGTTCTTAAAAATTAAAAAAAATCCTTGTAAAGAATTTAAAAAAATTTCAGAAAATATATTTTTCTTAATGGAAACTCTTTTTTACAAAAAAGTTGTATTTTTAAAATGCTTACACGAAGAAAAAAAAAGTTTAAATTAAAAATTGATGTTCTGCTGGTATTTTTTCTCAAATTGCAATTTTCGCGTGATAACTGATTTTTTTATCACTCAGTGACTATTTAATGATTGAACAGGTCTGATATCAAATATTTCCCCAGTATTCTCAAAAACAGAATTATCTCTCTAACAAACATTTTTTAAAAAGATTTTTTCTGTTAAAGAAAGTTTAGAAAGTTTTTGGAAATCGTAAATAATTCAAACTTTTCTTAAGAAATCATTTCGATAAAAATCTTGTTGTTAATTAATACTTTAAGAACTGCTGGGTAATTTTCTTTTTCCGCAACTAACAAAATTCTGTGCCTGACAAAATCTTTTTGAAAATAGTCTTTCCTACAAAAAGTATTCTACTAATAAAGCTTGAAAAGTTTTTATAATTCAAAGAAAAAATTATAACGGAAATCTAAATTTTTCTTAAACATAATTTTGATAAAAATCTTGTGCTGTAAAAACTGCTGGGTATATATTTTTTTTGATAGTAACAAAATTTTGTGCCCGACAAAATGTTTTTAAGAACAGACTTTCCTACAAAAAGTATTCTAGTAAAAAAAAGTTTAAATAGTTTTTATAATTCGAAGAAAAATTTATAACGAAAATCAAAATTTTTCTAAAAAATTTTTTTAATAAAAAATTTTTTTATGAAAAAATCTGAAATTACTTTCTTTAAGCGAAAACATTATTTTGGTGTTTCATTTGTAATTCAAAAGATAGTATATATGACTCTCACAGAACTGTAAAAGACTGCATTCTATATAATTGTAGTCACCAAATTTCGCATTAAGAATTGTTTGCATTCAATTTTATGTTTTCCATTTGAAATGAATAATTAACTCACTGATTATTGCGTTTTAAAAAACCGAAATCTTATTCCACAAATGCAAAATGTTCAATTAAAAAAGTTTAAAATATTGATTTTTCTTAAAAATTCATTTTAATGAATATCTTGTAAAAAATATTTTTTTTTTAAATATCTGAAAATACTTTCGTTAAGAAAAAACATTTTTTTTTTGGTTATAATATTTTATTAAAAAGATAAAATAATGCTTCTCGCAGAGCTGTAAAAGAATGCATTCTATTAATTGTAATTACTAGATTTCGCATTAAGGATTGGTTGCAACCAATTTTATGTTTTCCATTTAAAGTCATAAATTCATACGATAAAAACACGATAAATTACGAAAATTTTAAATTTTCTTAAAAAATTATTTGAATAAAAAGTTTATATTTTTCAAAAATATTTACTTTTGTAAAACAAAAAACTGAAAATAGTTTCGTTAAGCAAAAACGTTAATTTGCTTATTCATTTTCTTACTAAAATGATAATATATGCCAAAAGCAGAGCTGTAAAAGATTGCATTCCTTAAAAAGTATTTTTTATTGTTAATAGATAAACCTTTTGAAATAAATTTTGTGACATAATTATTTTTTTATAAATGAAAAATATTCGTTGGCAAAAATGCAAAGCATTTTTTAAAAATCGAAAAAAAATTAACTAAGAAAATATCAATTTTTTTTCCTAAATGATTTTTATATAATTTTCGATAAAATTGGTTTTGCAAAGTTTTGTTAAACAAATAATTTTACAAATATGTTTTGTTGTACACCTTTTTAAATAGATCTCAAGCCAAAAAGCGAATTACGAACAAATTATTTTACATAAACTTTTTGTCAAACTTTTATCCTCGTATTTCACTTTTTTATTAAATAATATGAAATTTAATAAAAAAGTGAAATTTGTTTCATTTACAATTTTTTTACTGCCTATTTCTCAATGTCGAAAGAATTATATCTTTCGGACAATCACATGTGAAGCGAAAACAAAATTTTATAAACAATTTTTATGTTTATGAGGATTAAAAATGGTGGTATATGAGGGTTAAAATATGAACAGTCAAAACAGCTGTTTATTTGACAAGTTTTTAAAATAAATCTATCAGTTTTCGAAACCATAAATAACATAAAAAATTTCGCTATGAAATTTCTTTAAAAATCATTTTCATTGAATCAATTCACAATAGATTAAATTTTCATGTGGCTTGCAAAAATCATTCACAATAGAGGCTAATAAATTAGTGTGAGTCACACAAATTATTTGCACCATCTCTCTCGTATCACATGCAAAATCATTCACAATCGCAGTTAATAATTGAATGTGAATTACATAAATCATTTACACCATCTCTCTCATATCACATGCAAAATCATTCACAATGGCAGTTAATAATTGAATGTGAATCACATAAATCATTTACGCCATCTCTCTCATATCACATGCAAAATCATTCACAATGGCAGTTAATAATTGAATGTGAATCACATAAATCATTTACACCATCTCTCTCATATCACATGCAAAATTATTCCCAATAGCAGTTAATAATTGAATGTGAATCACATTAATCATTTACGCCATCTCTCTCATATCACATGCAAAATCATTCACAATAGCAGTTAATTGAATGTGAATTAAATAAATCATTTACACCATCTCTCTCATATCACATGCAAAATCATTCACAATAGCAGTTAATAATTGAATGTGAATTAAATAAATCATTTACACCATCTCTCTCCTATCACACGCAAAATCATTCACAATAGCAGTTAATAATTGAATGTGAATTAAATAAATCATTTACACCATCTCTCTCCTATCACATGCAAAATCATTCACAATAGCAGTTAATAATTGAATGTGAATCACATAAATCATTTACACCATCTCTCTCATATCATCTCCCTAAAGTGCAACACATCCTGCTATTTACAATGCGGAAATGTTCGGCCACAGTTTTTGCTCATTAATAATTAAAATTGATCTGCTTTAGAAAATATTGTGCTCTGCCCAACGATAGACATAAATTTAACAATTTCGTGCTCTATTTGGCTGTAAATAATCTTCTATTAACCCAATTGCTTTCCTAAACTAATAAATATTCATTCAGTTTTTTTGTTTTTTTTTGTTTTCAATACTAAACTCCCAACAAGTTTTTAAAGTGTGGCAAAATTTTGCTTATGATTATAATTTGCATTATATATTCCACAATAAATATAGTCTACATTTAGGCTGCAACCAGTGAAACAACGAACGCTTCCACACTCTGGCTGTGTTGTGCATAACTGAAGGCATGGCCGAAAATACAATTATAAAAAAAAGGTTCAAAATATACAACAGCATCCAGAGAAACACAGATACACACACACATATACACACACTCACACACGTATATTTTATGAATTCTTGTCTCATACTTTTTTCTTCCTAAGCCATGCAAATTTGTTCCCAGTATAAATTCAGTTTGTTGCTATTGTAGTTGTTGTTGCTGCTGCTACTGTTGCTTGCCGATGTTGTTGTTGCTGTTATTTATCATACCCGGGGGCTTTTTGCCAATTTGTATAGTCATCAGTTGTATGATGGCACATTAATATGCTGATGAGTACAACAATAAATATGGCAAATACATCAGGGGCCACAACCGAACAGAAATTATTTTTTGCAAAACTATTTTTTTTTTTAAATTATTTTACCAAATAAAATGGAAATCAATTTCTACCGCATATTTTCAGGAGCATTGGAAAAAAAACATTAATGAAAATAAATTAAATTCTTATTTGCTTCGGAATTATGTTAGACGAGCGCAAGCAGGCACAACGCGGTGCAATTAATAACCATAAAATGTAATCTGATTATTATTTCAAATTATTAGGGGGGTAACACACATAAAGCGATTGCTATAATTTTTATATTAAAGCCGGCATGCTTTAGGGCGCTTCTTTCAATACTTCTCATCTCCCAATATTCATAAATCGCTTATGCTTTAAAGATTATGTTCTTGCAGGCCTGCCTAATATAAATATTCTTACATAAACTTTTAACCCATACTTTTGTGGTACATTTTATAGTACCTCATGTTCCATTGATATAAAAAAACTGCTGAAAATTCAAAAGGTATTTTTGTATAGATGTGCTTAATATAAAAAGTGTACAAAATCCCCTAGTATATAGGCTTTGAAAAGTCATACAAAATTTCAATAAAAGTCAACAACAAACACCTGTACCTCTATAGGCTCCATATTCTTGGTTGTTTTCTTAAGAAATGTTGTGCACGGAGTATTTGAAAATATATGATGACAAAAATTTCATTATACTACCCGTATAAATATTTTATTTTATAATAAAAAAGTGTTCCCAGTAGCTGTACTGCTACCCTCGTATATTATTATTTCTACTGAAGACAAAATTTAATAATAATATTTTATAGCAGCCATAAATCATGATTTCATAGAAAATTCTTTGAATTTACCTTTAACCATTAAAGATTTTCCATAGCCTATCCAAAAGGGGTTTTAATTTTCTTCACAAGCCGTTCAATGTTGATGTGTGTCGAACGAAACTAAAAGAGAAAAACTTTCTTTCTCTTTGTTGTTGTTGTTATTATTTCTCCTGTTTTTCTTGTTGATTGTTTGGCAAAAATAAGTTGCTGGTGAAACTGTTTTCTTTGTCTTCAATTGTGTTTCCTTAAAGGAGCAGAACTATTTTGAATGGCAAAGTTTCCGGTTTTCTTTACAACTACTTGTTTTTTTATTTGTTTTTCTTTTTGCATTGTATGGCTGGGGCTTAAATGGAATTTGATTTCTATAGATTTATTTGGAAAATAATTTAACAAAGAAAAGCCATAAGCTGCAGGTAGCGGTATGGTATGGAAGGTGTAATGAAAAGGGTGTAGAACTAAAACTTTATAACAGCGTTGCTATCAGAAATGTAAATGACAGTGAAAGAGAAGATAAATCAATAGAGGAATTTACAAGGATGAGGTAAATGAGGTGACTTTTGAAAATTGAGAAAGAAAGAAATTGATTGATAATTAACAAAAACATGAATCTCCCTTAATAATTCGAACACACCTCGTATGCTTGCTGTCATAAATCACTTAAAATATAATTTATTATTTGATATAATTTTATTCACACTTATACGCCTGCTTGTGCTTTCCATTCTTGCATTCACTTAAGCTGTCCTTAAATAAAAGTCTTTTATCCTGCAACTTTTTGCTGGCAACATTTAATATAATTTAATAAATATTTTTTTATACATATAAAAGTTTTTATTAAAATTTTAACTGGACAGCAAACTTCTCCATTTAATTGTTTGTTTTTTTTTTATGAAAAAAAATTTTTATTTGAATAACATCATTTTCGTACTCCTTTTGCTGACAACATTTTAAAATAATGTCGGCTGAAATATCATACTGCAGCATAAAAACAAAACACACATACTCACACCGAAATACTGCTGCCTGCTTTGGGGGATATATTGCATTCTTGCATATTTTAAGTATGTTGTGACTTAAATAGACAAACAGTTGAGTTTTAGACAACTAAACTAAAAATGAAAAACTAAATTAAGTTCCTTTTCATAATGAAGGACCTGGCAGCCGGTGTGTTTCGTTGTTTAAGGTTTAGGTAACACGCTGAAAAAAATAAATAAAAAAATATATTCTTTAAAGCGATAGTTTCGTTCACTTAACGATTTTAAAATAAAATAAAAAGCTATAACGCATCCTAAATATATGATACTGATATATCTAATAGAATTATTAATGTTGCCTATTTAAATGAGCATTACAAAAAATTACATGGTATCCTTAAAATATGCTGCTGATGTTTCTAATTTTACATATATAAAATTATTAATGTTGCCTACTTAAAGAAGCATTATAAATAATTATATAGCATCCTAAAAATATGCTACTGATATTTCTAATAGAAGTATTGGCCATTTGCTAGAATTTTTCTCACTTAATTATCTTAAAATTTATTTTAAAATTAAAAAAAAAGTATATGGCGTCCTAAAAATATGCCACTGACATATTTAATAAAATGATTAATGTTGCCTACTTAAAGGAGCTTTAAAAAATGATATGTCATCCTTAAAACATGCTACAGATATTTCAAATTTGCTACTGATATATCTAATAAAATTATTAATGCTGCCTACTTGAAGGATCATTATAAAAAATCATATGGCATCCTAAAAATATGCTACTGATATTTCTAATAAAATTATTGGCCATTTATTAGATTTTTTTCACTTAAATATCTTAAAATTTATTTAAAAAAAAAAAAAAAAATTATATGGCATCCTAAAAACGTGCTACAGATATTTCTTATTGGCCATTTATTAATATATATTGCCTACTCAAAGGAGCTACTATATTATTTTAAATAACAATTAAAAAGAAAAACCATATAAATTTAATCTGCTTGTGATGAATTCTCATATTTGATAATTTTTCTAAGCGATTTTCCATTCTTTTTGAAATGCTTTTTATTTTATTAATTTTTATAAATTGCAGGGCTCTTTGCATTCGGCATATGCCTATTCTTCTCATTGCCCAAAAGTTTATCTCTTCTTTTAAATGCAGCACTTGTATGTTGTCGCTGTAAGTGCTTCCATGCACTTTATAGTGATATTATGTGAGTATGACAAAATTGTTGCATACTTACCGGAACATTTAAGTTTCTTAACACAATTGATATAAATTGTTGCATACTTTTTAGTGCTGACAAAAATCTTTTTATACATAATTTTTATTTAATTTTTTTTTTTTAAACTAAAATGAATTTTATTTTAGTTGTCTCTTAAGGAAATCACAGAGTATAATTTTTGCATAGACAATTTTTAAAGTGTGTATTTTACTTGAGTGTAAATATAATAGATAGTTTAAATAAAAGTTTTTGCGGGTTTTAATGCTTAACAAATTATCAGGAATTAAAATATAAAAATATATATTTGCATAGTTGTTGGTAGTTTAAATGTTTGCACCAGGGAATACACATTTTGTTGTAGAGATTTTGTTAGTTAATGCTGCGTCATGTATGAAGCCAGTCCAGAGACTATAAATTGTCTCATTTGAATATTTATGGCTTCAGACCGGCCATCATGTCAAGTGGACGACATGTGAAAAGTTTATTTTGAATTAAAAGTAATAGTTATTTTGCTGTTGTTTTAAAAAGCATTTCATGCTTGTGTCAACTAATCAAGGGAAGGATATTATATCAGACATGCACACACACATACACACATGCATGTATACATACAACTAAACTAAAACATGTTGCATACTTCCGGTATATTTTCTTTCGATTATGATGTTCTTTTTAGTTTGAGATGAAATTGTGTTTTCATTCACCTGAATCTATTGACCTGGAATTTGAACAGAAATTTTCCTTTAAAAAAATATATCATTATGAAATTAATGATGTATTTATAATGCCAACATATTTAGGTTTTAATTAATGGAACATATTTTTTGTTGTGTAGTAATTTTTTTAATATTGTTTCTATAAGGATATAAATATCTCTCTTGGACGTTGTAAATGAAAAAGCTCTGAGGAGGGGGTATTGGCATCATTGAAGTGCAGGCATATAAATTTGCTTTACCCCCAATAATATAAAAACCTTAAATTATGAAAAAACATACAACTTTTATGTCGGTCAAATGATGTCCTTTCATATATTTTGTTCCATCGTTTGAATATAGAAAAATAAGTTTAAAGATTTTGTTGTTGTTTCTAATATAATTGTGCCAGAGAACGGTGTAGTTATAGTGACATTTTGGGACAGACAGTTATTTGTACTACAATTAGACAAAAAGAATATGTTTCTTTAAGTTAATATTTTGTTTAACTATTAAATGTTAATGTTTTCAATAAAGAGCTGGTGCTCAATTTTTATAAAAAAAACTAAATTTTTGAATTTCAATATTTCGTTATCCTGTGGATATCTTGTTTGGGACACAAACTACAATTCAAAATAGTTTAACAAATTAATGTTTTAAAAGAATATATATATTTTTTCTTATATGAAAGTTTTTTATATAAAAAAATATATTATTTTAAAATATAAATTTATTAAGCTATAAATATTTTTATATTAAAAGAAAAAAACCAAAAATATATATTTCTTTCAAATTTAAATAAAGTAAAATTTATTTCGATTTAATATATCCATCATCTACAACAAAAACGACATAAATTCACGTGCTTGTGTAAAGTATTAAAAAAAAAAAAAACAAGTAAAAGTGCTATATTCGGCTGTGCGGAATCTTATATACCCTACGCCAACGTACGTCTGGCATTCCATATATTTTTAAGTACCAATTTTGTTCTTCCCAACTTATTAAACAGTTGCCTTTTTGGGTACTTTTATGAATGAAAAAATTTCAATTTCCCACCCCTGGAAAAGACATTTTAATTATTTTTAATTTTTGCATATCTTCATGATGTATAAAGCGGTTTTATTTAAGAAAAACCTGACACATTTAAATATTTTAGTTAATACATGTACCACAAAATACTGGATGTGCAAAAAAAAAAAACTTTTAATGTCCCATCCCTGGAAAAAAATGTATATATTTAGTTTTCAATAGACAATTGAGGCTTCCCGAAGCACGAAATACGTTCAAATAAACAAATAATTGGTTTCTGGTATTAATTTTGAGTCGAAAACTAGGTGTAAGCTTCCCAGCTCTGGAACCGTATTTTGGATTTTTCAATACCACTCTATTGAAGTCCATTTCCAATCCATTGGTCCAAGAACGAAGTTTCTGGCTTTTCTGGGGGCTTGGGAAAACCAAAAAGACAGACGGGCGACGCACAGAGGGATTTCTTGTGGGTAGTGGGCGTGGCCAATTTTCATGGAACTTTATTTTATTCGTAATTGAGGTAATAAAAGGTTCTGCACCGAATTTCAAAAACTTTGGGCCAAAAATAAATTTTGATATCTATGGGCAGTGCGTAGTGGGCGTGGCCAATTTTAATGAAACCTTATATTTTTCTCAATTGAGCTAACCAAAGGCTTAGAGGGAAATTTCAACATTCTACGACCACTCCTCATATATTTTTTGCCAAACATTGTATGAACAAATCCCACTGTGCGTCGCTCAATCGTCATCGCTGTCCTTAAGAATCCAGAATATATATACCCTATGGGGGTTGCATATGGATATCGAAGAAATTACACACAGAATGACAAACCCGTTCACTTTTTCGTGAAGGGTACAAAAACGAAAAATTATGGTTTTGTTGTTGTATATCAGGCATATTCGAAAGTCCTTTTTACAGCTTTTTGGGCAAGAAATTTTATAACTATTTACGTTGTGCATATTTACCTGAAAATAACTTTCGAACGAAATATATTTCATCAATTTTAATGAGCGATAAGACACCTAAAAGTGTACCACGAAAAAAGCATAAAAAATTTTTTGTGTCCTATTTGACTTTATGGCAACACTGTTTTGCGCCTCAATGTTCTCAAAATGAGAGAATATTCATATAAATTTCGGTTCGACGTGTTTATATATCACACATGTTTGATTCGGGGTATTTTATGTTACGTTTTTTAGATAAATTTTTTATTGTGATTCAATTAAATTTTTCACAATTTCAATTAATTATTTCAAGTTCTTAATCTTCAATTAGGAAGCTGATAGATATTGATAATATTTGATTATTATTATTATTTATTATTATATTATATTATTCCTTTACAACTCTCGAATTTTATTTTATATGTTTATTAGGAAACTGCTAAGACAAGAATTATTATTCAGACTCAAGTTCAAACCCGCAAATTGTCGAATTATTTACTATATTTTCTTTTTTAAATTTTCATTTTATGTAAGAGTTTTTTTAAAATAATATTTCGAATTCTTGTTGTTTGTATAATTAAAACTAATTAAATAAGCTTTGGGTCTTTATTAATTAACAGTGAAATATTTACTCATTCATCTTTATTAAGAAAATATAAAATAGAGTTAAATTTGCACAACAATTAGAAATTTCCCGTTGTACTCTTTCACATTTGTTTTGCATTGAACAAAAAAAGAAAATCCCATTTAATTGCAAAAGGGATTTCTTTTGCAAAATGTAAAAAAAGTTGCATCAAAAGCTTTCCGCTAAACTCCTTAGAATATATATATTAAAATCCCACAAATCCCTTTATCTCTCCTGATATTCTTCAGCGCATATTAAATTCCAAATTTGTTGCAAATTGTTGCATTCTCTCCACTTTTTAATTATCCACTAATTTATTATAATATTTCTTTCTCTCCATTATAATAAAAGACTTTGACAACAATTTTCCCCTAATTTCTTATAAATAAAGGATAAAAATGCAAATTCCTTTTATTACTACGTACTCGTCGTGTACACAAAACTTATTTATACGCACACACACACACACACACACAAATAATATATATATTTTTTTTTAAATAAAAATATCAACAGTCTGTCCCTGCTTAACACAATTTATGAAACAAATAAAAAAAAAAGAATCCTGCTGTAACATGCATGTTGACGACGATAACAAGAGGGTGCTTTCATAAAATACTACATGAGGGTTCATAAATATTATGTTTATAATACAAGAAAGTACAAAAAGCCACTCACACACACACACACACACACACACGCTCCCACATACACTCATACACAAAGTACAAATAGTAAAATAATATATAATAAATGCAACAAAGCAAAAAAAGGAAAGAAACAACAGCATAAAAAGCATGAGTATAAAAATCTGTTGAACTCCCACCCAGAGGTGGCTATAAAAATATTAAACAACAAACACAATAACAAAAACAAAAACAAAAACAAACACAAGCAAAGAAGTCAACACACATGCAACAGAAGGAATTTTATTTTCATAACTGTGGGAGTGCGTTCGCAGAAAAAACTGGTACAGATTTCTTTCTTCAGAAAAATCTTGTTTTCTTCTCTATAAAAAGGGAATAATTTTTGCATTTTTTATACATGCCTGCAAAATGTTGCCTTTTTTATGGTTTCAATAGAACAATATATTTTTTACACTTTTTTTTTCATTGTTATCAGTCTATTCAAATATCGAAGGCAGAGAAACTGTTCATCGGAGTGATTGTGTTCTGTCTAGACTTCCTTTCCATAGTTAAGACTATTAAAATGTTGCCTTTTTTTATGGTTTCAATGGAACAATAATATTTCTTACACTTTTTAATTGTTGTCAACCTGTTGAAATATCGAAGGCATAATTCCAGCTCACCGGAGCGATTTTGTCCTGTCTAAACTGTCTCTTACTTTAATTAGTTCTGATAGATGCCTGCAAAATGTTGCCTCTTTTATGGTTTCAATAGAACAATAATACTTTTTACACTTTTTTAATTTTTGTCAGGCTATTCATATATCGCAGTCATATCCCAGCTCACCGGAGTGATTGTGTTCTGTCTACACTGGCTCTTGATTTGAACAGTTCGGACACATGCCTGCACAATGTTGCCTTTTTTATGGTTTCAATAGAACAATATATTTCTTACACTTTTTTTTCATTGTTATCAGTCTATTCAAATATCGAAGGCAGAGAAACTGTTCATCGGAGTGATTGTGTTCTGTCTAGACTTCCTTTCCATAGTTAAGACTATTCAAATGTTGCCTTTTTTTATGGTTTCAATGGAACAATAATATTTCTTACACTTTTTTAATTGTTGTCAACCTGTTGAAATATCGAAGGCATAATTCCAGCTCACCGGAGCGATTTTGTCCTGTCTAAACTGTCTCTTACTTTAATTAGTTCTGATAGATGCCTGCAAAATGTTGCCTCTTTTATGGTTTCAATAGAACAATAATACTTTTTACACTTTTTAAATTTTTGTCAGGCTATTCAAATATCGCAGTCATATCCCAGCTCACCGGAGTGATTGTGTTCTGTCTACACTGGCTCTTGATTTGAACAGTTCGGACACATGCCTGCAAAATGTTGCCTTTTTTATGGTTTCAATAGAACAATAAAATTTTTTGCACTTGTCTAAATTGTCATCAGTCTGTTCAAATATCGAAATTATATCCCAGCTCGCCGGAGTGATTGTGTTCTGTCTGGCTCTTCCTTTCCATATGCCGATACAATACTTGCAAAATGTTGCCTTTTTATGGTTTCAAAAGAACACTAATAATTTTTGCACTTTTTAATTGTTGTCAGTCTGTTCAAATATCGAAGGCACAGCGCTGCTCACTGGGGTGATTATGTTCCCTTTAATATGTCACTTCCTTTCCACAGTTCCGACACAATACTTGCAAAATGTTGCCTTTTTTATGGTTTCAATAGAACAATAATTTTATTTACACTTTTTTTTTAGTTGTTGTCAGTCTGTTCAGATATCGAAGGCATATTCCAGATCAACGCAGCGATTGTGTACTGTCTACACTGTCTCTACCTATCCCTAGTTTCGACACAATTCCTGTAAAATGTTGCCCTATTTTGGTTTCAATAGAACAATAATATTTTTACACTTTTTTTAATTGTTGTCAGCCTCTTCAAATATCTAAGGCATAGCATTGCTCACTGGGGTGTTTGTGTCCTGTCTACACTGTCTCTTGCTTTCCATAGTTCGGACACATGCCTGCAAAATGTTGCCTTTTTTAGGGTTTAGATAGAACAGTAATATTTCTTACACTTTTTTTAACTGTTGTCAGTCTGTTCACTGGTGTGATTATGGCCTCTTTACCCTGCCCCTTTCACTCCATAGTTCCGACACAATACTTGAAAAATTTTGCCTTTTTATAGCTTCAATAGAACAATAATATTTTTTACACCTTTTTTAATTGTTGTCAGCCTGTTGAAATATTGAAAGCATATCACAGCTCATTTGGTGGTTTCCATACCCTGAGCGACGGTCCGTGTTCGAAAGTAGATTTTCATGTAACGAAAAAAAATCTTAAACTTGTACTTGCGTTTTACTGAAACCCTGAAGGATTTTTGACATGCATATTTTTCCATGTGATGTCCTTGAAATGCTCAAAAATTTTTTTACCCGTGATTCGATGCTTTTCTATAATAATTTTCTTAATTTTCTCAACATTTTTATCGGTTGTTGACTAGTGTCGTTATTCCAGGACCAGTGTTGCCATCACATCTCGGTTTTTATTTTCAAGAATCCGAGTACAGTATTCGTGTGCTGCTGTCCACATTTTAACTCCTTTTAATTACTTAATTTAATTTTGAGCAAACATTTTGTATCAATTTTTTATCAACAGCACAAAAGCGGCGAACACTCAAAACACGTCTGCCTTTTAGTTTAAACTAAAAATGCCCAATAGCTTAAACCGTAAACGTAATCGCTTATCCGAAACGCTAAGTGAAAGCACTTAACCCGAGAAATGTTGAAAATATAATTATTTTTGAACAGACCTCGTATTATTTCGAAGTTCGAAAACAAAAATACTGCAGAAATAATAAGAAAATGTTTGTTGAGCAGCAAAACAATATTTCGATGTTGCCTCAATTTTCTCTTCTTACTTACAAGTATCAATTATTTCATGGCCTTCTGTAACCACCCTCGCACTACCTGCTGAAGGTGTATAAATGTAAATAGTTTCTACTTGAAACTGCTAAAGAGGTATGCAGCGTGAAGAAACAAGTTTAAATAATACAAACAAGCAAATGCCGGCTTTTGAGTAAATCACTGGTGGTGGAATCTGTCGTTTGGTGGAAGTTTAAACTTAAACTCTCTGTTGAGTAAAAGTTGAATTGGAAATGTTTTGGAAATGCTCTCTTAAATTCACTGGTGGAATTTGTTTAAGCATAAACACGTTGCTTTTCTATTTGTCTTTTATTTTCTTCTATTTTTAGGTGGGTTTCACTCTTTTTTCTCTCTCACATTCCCTTTGAGTGGGAGGTGTGTTTCTCTGTGCTGTTGCCACATTTTGCTGCACTTTGTTTTTTAGTTTGTTAAACAAGAGAACTAGAAAATGAATGCACGGCCAAATAAATGAAAAAAAAAGAATTACCTTTTTGTGTTTATTTAACAACCATCTGTAAATGCCGGTTTAATTGTAAACGTTTTACTTAATATGTTTACAATTTGCCATGTGATTTTATGGCTCCAGTCAAAGGCTGACGATTTTATTGTTTGTTGTAGTCTAAAAGCAGGTTGTGTTGTACTGAATGATTCGAATGAGCCTACACAAACACTTTGTAGTCCTTTAAAGAATTCCTTTTGTAAGGCGAAAAAAGAAAAATAAAAAAGAGATGGATAAAAGAAATGGAGCATAAAGGAAAATTAGTAGAACAAAAAAGAGAAAAGTAAAATCACAAGGAGAATGAAAGCAATGAATCAGAAACACCTTTTGAAAGACATAAAACGAAATCGTAAAAATGTCAAGTGTTGATTAAACTGTTTGCATTTCTTTTCATAAGTGGTGATTTATTTTAATTACTATTATTCATAGTTTTGTTTTATTTTTTTTTTGCTAGTGTTAGTTGGTTTGTTAGTTTAAGAAGTTTTCTCAGACTTAATGTTGGCAATTAAATATTTGTTTTTCTTCCATCCGAAATGTAGGCAAGTACGACCATACAAAAAATTGCTCATATGCCAGGCAGTTATAACATGTTATTAAAGGGGTGCGTTCGAAAGTATTTTCTAATTTTTGTATAAATTCTAGTAATACATGATTTTTGTGCGTGGAAATGTATAGTGCAAGCATAAAAGCAAAAATATAAAATTTTCGAACTTGTGTTCGAATTTTCGAACACAGTCAATACCTTATTTTTTTGATGTTGCTAGCAGATTATAATGAAAAAAGGTAATTTCAGCAATTTTTAATCAATATCTTTTATTCGAATACATATTCGAATGTCTAAAGTTATTAATTTCCCTAAATTATAGTTTGATTTTATCTTTTGCAGAAGAATAAATAAGTTTTTAATTGCAATATAATTCTTTGATGTTGTGTTCGAATATTTGTATATGTATATGTACCTATTCGTATATGTTCGAATAGAAGATATTGATTTAAAATTGCTAAAAACAACTTTTTTAACCATAGTTCGCTAACAAAATTAAAAAACAATTCATATTAGCTATATTCGAAAATTCGAACATAAGTTCGAAAATTCGAATTTCTGCATTACTACAAAGGAGTTCGTTCAAAAGAAACATTTTCGAATTTTATGTAACAAAAATAAAAATTTATAAAAATATTATTTAAATATGTCGGATATTTTTAATAATATTCAATATCCGTAAAATTTTCGATGTTCGAAACTCAAAATACTGCAGAAATAATTTGAAAACTGAAATATCTTGCTTATAATTAAAACAAGTTTTCAAAAAAAGGGTTTTCGAAGATGTTCGAAAATTCGAACAAAATTTCGAAAATATTAAAATTATAAATTTTGGCTTATATATAGTAAAAATTTCAAGTGTAAAAGACTATGAGGTTTATTTTCCTATATATTTTTAGCTTATCGAAGATTTTCGAGAATTAAAACATAATATCGAAAATTTTAAATATATAAATTTTGGCCCATATAATAAAAATTTGACGGATAAAGGTTTATATCATTTATTTTCCTATATTTTATAGCTTACCGAAGATTTTCGAAAATTCGAACATAAGCTCGAAAATTTCGAAATTGCATAATTGGCCTAATATGACAAAAATTTCATGTTTAAAGCTTATATAATTTTTTTCTTAATATATAATAGCCTTCGATATATAAGATCATGGTTTTTAAAGAGGACTATCAAAAGCTTCAGATATTTATTTTATTTTTGAATACAATAGCAAGTTTTTGGTAAAGATATCAGTTTTGGAAACATAAATTCTTGTCTGAAGTTGTTAAAATGTACATTGAAATTTTGTTGTCATATTTTGTATTAAGAAGAAAAGAAATTTTCCTTAAACTGAGTTTAAATTAGAATAAACAAAAACTTGACAAACTTGTGTTGAGACACAACGACACGTGACTTGTCATATTAATAAGATACAATTTCATTAATTAAACAAGTCATTGCATTTTTCCTTAAGACACATTTTAGAAAGTTTTCTTAAATTATTTTATTATTTTCCTTTTAACCTTATTCTTCTCGTTTTCCATAAATTAATTCCCTTTCAGTTTCTTTACAAACTCTTTATTTCATTAAAGTACCTGGTACTTAAGCTACTTTTCATACAAAATGTTCCCTTAAGCCATAAAATTATATTAAAATTTCTAAAACAATTTTTCTTTCTTTCTATTTGGCAAATGCAACACCTGCTTTCCTGCAACTCAACATATGCAAACAGAAGTTTTAACAAAATAGACAAATAAATAGAAAATAACGATATGAAAAATTAAGTTTCAAGTTGGAGAAATAAGTTAGAACACACACACACACACACACACACACACTCACAGGTTCATGTGAAATCATAGGAAATGTGTGAAAACATGAATTACTTGAAATAAACTTTCTATGTTTTAAGGATGATTTCATTAGTAACAACTATTTTTTTAATATTTCATATCACAGAAAATAAAATTTTAAGGTTTTTGTTTAGAACAGGCTGCAAATTATATAAACTGAAACATTTTAAATTGTAAAACAACTGACGAATTGAATTAGAGTATCTATTGAAAAAGGAAAAAAATCTTATCGAAAAAAAATCTTTGGCCAAAAGTATGCTTTTAAATACGATTATGTGATGTATGCAAAAGTAAACAGTAAGAGAAACTCCGAAATATGAAAAAGAAGTTATAAAGTGATAGTCCCTGCAGTGCTCAGAAATGTCAAAAATGTGTCACTATTAAAATGAAATACTTAAAAATATTTCAAAAGATATGAAAGTGAATTGTAAATAATAATCGTCTCTCGCCCCCCGAAACAGGCAATGGAAACATTATTTAACAATCCATAATGTGGCAATTTAAAATATCCTAAAAGTATGCATTAAAAATCTTAGACTCCCCAAAGTATGTGTTGTCGACAAACATATCAATAACTTGTAGTCAAATTTTTACCAAAATAGAAACCAAAAATAAAAAAAAATATTTGCAAACGCACAACCAGCCAGCAAAAATACAACAACAACAACAACAGAAAAAAGAAAAACCACTTCAATATGTCTGCCAAACCGAATGATAGTGATATGCCGAAAATGGCACCCGAAATACCACGTCTGAATTCCGAATTAGCCGCACAAGCTGCCATGAGAGCACAACAAATTTTGCGCAAACAAGCCTCTCAGGAGGACCATCATATGCTCAATAACTCCAGCGCAGCAGCTGCGAAGCCGCCTATGCAGCTGCCACCAAAACCGTACGGCGCTCAGCCTCCGCCTTTGCCGCCACTACACAATAAACCAGTTCCTGCTGTACCGGCTCGTTCGGCCGATAGAGCCCCACCACCGGAGATACCACCCAAGCGTCATAGTTTGAAAAGTTTGCCCGATGGTTTTAATTTGCCACCACCGGTTAGACAGCCACCACCACCTTTGCCGAAAAAGCCCACTTCAGCACAAAGCTCAGCCCAAAGTTCGACACAAAATAGCGCACAAAACTCACCCTTAGCCATGGCCAAGTTCAAAGACAAGCCACCGGTACCACCCGAAAAACCAGAACCGAAAAGATCCTCGAATCCTTTCGATATGCCCCTGGATAAAAATGTACCCTCACCGGCTCCTACACGAGCCAGTGATTTAAAGAAGTCCTCTACAGCTTCTTCATCTACGACCTCCTCTTCGTCACGTCTGTCTCCCACAGATGATTTTGGCTCGGAGGATGCCTTGAGAGGCATTGAAAGTGGCATACGTAACATGGAGAGAGCCATGCAAGAGCAAATGAATTTGCGCTCTTTTGAGGTGGCTCAAAGTAATTTTGATCTGCAATTTAAGGCAGCTCTGAGTACGGGCAATCGCCATATATCCGCCGTTAATATGAGAGCCGCGGCCTATGAGCGCAATTTATCTTTGGATGAAAGTGCGGTGGCGGCTCAAAGTGCTGCCGCCGCCGCCAGGCAATCAATTGAAGAAATCAAACAACTGCGGGCCCAAGCTTTGCAAAACTCCTCCACTAATAATCTCAGTCAGTTGGAACAATGTCAACAGCAGGCCATGCGCTCCACCATAGAACATCATATGCGTTCCTTAGATCGTAATTTGCCGTTGGAATTGCAATACAGTCGCCATAGACAACATGTACCCTCCGGTGTTGTTGCTGCTGCTGCTGCCGTTGCTGCTTCTGTTACACCCGTACAACCGCCACCGCCGGCCTCAGCTTCTGTTACAGCACCAGTTGTGATCCCGGCACCGTCGGGACCCATGCCACTCAGTTCAGAATTTAGAGAGCATATTAGGCAGCAGCTATTGGGCAACATACCTGGCACTGTGGTCCATAATACCGGCCAAAGTCCCGGTTCTGCAGCTGCTGCCGCTCTACTGCAACATCAAGCTCAGTCTAGAGCCGCAGCTGCTGCTGTAGCGGCTGCCCAGGCTGCTGCAGTGGGTGGTCCAAATGCTGTAACGGCCGCATTAACCAGAGAAGAAATGCGCATGCGTCGACGTTCCTCGCACGATGAGACTCAAATGTCTCAGGGTCCAGCAATACCCGGTATGAGTGATCAACTTCTCTCTTAATTGTTATCGGTTTGTTTTGATTTTTGTTTCGAATCCAGATAACCATTCGAAATTAGTTACACATACACACACAAAAGAGCGGGTTCTAGCAAATTCTGGAGTTTGAAAACTACTTCCAGCTCATAAAGGATTAATTTACATATACTTAACGTGGAAATAAACACTTTCTCAATTCACAAGTTTCGTTGTATTCACCAAATTTGTGTTTTAAGAAATATATTTAAAAAATTTTCTCAAAACAAAAACAGGTTAATTGCAAAATATATTTGTTTTTGAAACCTGGAAATATTCGGCATTTTTAAAGTTCTAAAATAATAATAATTTGATATCCTTGAAAATTTTATACACGAAATAATAAAAATTGCAAAGTAAAAAAACTACTTTGCAAGATATCAAATATAAAAAAAATAAATTCTCACCGAACACTTTTTAATGACGTTGAGATTTACAACTCATCTTAGCTCTAATGGTATGAAATCGTTTGGAGATTTCACTTTAATTCTCTGTCTGTAGTTCCCTTTGGACAACTCGTATCCCTCCCATTTTTAGTTTAAGTCCTTCTCTACAACTTTTTCCAAATTGTGTTTGCTCTATAATTAAGCATGTTAATAAAAGTTATTAATCTCTCCTTCTTTCTATATTAGAATTGAAACAATTTTCTTTAGCACCGCATTGTTCAGCCGATTTGGACTATATGCGTTGTTGTTTGAAAGGTAAAAAGCAAAAGAAAACTCATAAAACTCACTTTATTCACAACTCACTGGCTAATTTTGATTAAAAACATAATTAACACTGAATTCAATTTATAACCCGATTAAAAAGAACTACTCGTATATTATTTTAATTTATTTAGTTTTCTTTTTTGGTGTTGCAGCAAAATTTAACTCACTACCCTCCATGAAGCCAATATAAGCCCATACAACCTTTACAGCAAATGGGTTGACTGTAATTTAACCTTTTAAATTAAAAACAAGAAAATAATAATTATTATTAAAAAAAAAAAAATATACATTTTTGTTAAACACTAATCCAGCATGGGCCTTTTTAAACACTCCAGTTAATCCTTTTCACCTCTCATGGTGTATTATTTTAATTTCGAAACGTTAAACATGATATTTTTAAATTAATATATCTAATATATCGTTTTTTTTTTACAAGGTGCTACATTAATGTGTTTAAAAGCAGTTAATATAAAAAATCATACCCTGTATCGAGCACTTTAATTAATAAATTTTATTTTATACTTGAAATCTTAAAAATTATTGGTTTTTGTTTAATGTTTTCTTATGTTTTATAATACAAATATAATAATTTGCAAATATTGTTATTCAAAATTCTTACAGTTACTCGCCTTCGAGAGCACTGGGATGAAACCTCACAATGCGTTCTGCAAAGAGCTGCTCAGCTTAAAAATATGCTCAGTGATTCGCAAAGGTAAGATAAAGTCACATAAGTCAGGGTTTAAATTAGCCAGGACTCATTTTTATTAAAAAATATACATAAACAAACTAAACTTTAAGGGTTTAATATCGGTGTTTCCATACAAAACACTTGTTTTATATTCTTAAAGTGAGGCCAATGTTTTTTTGCTCTAAAAGTGGCTCCTGTGCTAAAATGCTCCTATTTATATATATATATATATATATATATATATATATATATATATATATATATACTCGTATATGTAGAAAGATATGTTCAAATATATATTTATAAAATCTATCTCTCATAGATACGAGGCGAAACGTTTGGAACTTGAGAAATGGTTGCAACGTATGGAGGCAAGAGCTGAACGTATGGGCACAGTCGCTACCACTGCTGATATTTTGGAAGCTCAGCAAAAAGAACAAAAAGTAAGACACTTTATTGTTAAAATTTTTATATAAATTAAACGTTTTTCACAACATATTTTAAACAAATGCCATGTTTCCATATAGAATGTTGTTTTTTAACAACTGAATATGTATAATTAAATATGGTTCTGCCATTTGCTAATGTAACTTGTTATCAATCACAATAAGGAAATGTGTATCTCAGACATGTAACAGTCCCTAAGCATCGACATCTGCACAGTGATGCCATTTCAAAAGTAATATGCAATGACATTAGGTCCAAATGACTAAGAACCTTAATAAGGTTAATAAATCAATAAAAGAACGAAAATTCCACTTAGAAATGCACAATTCAACATGTTTAGTATTAAGCTTATGAGTATATCATAAAATTCATTTAAACGGGATATGCAATTACAGCGAGTTTTTTATGCAAGAATTAGGGCAGACGATTTATTATCGCGGTGGCAAGGCTGCTTGTAATTCACAATGGGATTGTGAAATAACATACATTTTTAGTTTTGTTCAGAATTTGTGTGTGAAAATAGTAAAGTTTAAGTGTTTTTTAAATGTTTTAAATGTTTGTAAATAGAAACTATTTTAAAATATGGAAATTCCAGTCTTTCACAATTAAATTGCACGTTTGCACTAAAAATATCGGATTGTGATCACAAATAATCCCTTCAAAGATGTCTCCCCAACTTCAAGAGTTCGTTACCTTTCATTTGATTTTACTAATAAATGAAATATATAATAATAAATAATATAATGTTGTATATAACTTTACTACTTTCAGTCCTTCCATGCTGAACTGCATCAAAACAAACAACAATTCGAGATTTTCAATCAGCTGACCCAGAAATTGATTGCAGTCTATCCGGCAGACGATACCACACGTATCAAAAAAATGACTGAAGCAATAAATCAGAGGTAGTACAATAAATGTAATTGTAATATGCGAGTATTTCTTATTAGATAAAGTTTATTTTGTTGCTTACAGATATTCCAATTTAAATAATGGTGTCATCAATCGTGGCAAACAATTACATGCCGCCGTTCATAGTCTGCAATCATTTGATCGTGCCATGGATCAATTCTTGGCTTTCCTTTCAGAGTCGGAGTCATTGTGTGAAAGTGCTGAAGCTGAAATAGAACGTAATCCGTTAATGTTTAAGGTAAGTCGTGTATAAGATTGTTATAGTTCTTAAGAGTTTTAATACGAAAGACATTTAGCTGACAATTTACAAACATTTCGTAACACCTTCAATTATTTTAGTAAGTTTTTAGATATTGAAGCTTAAAATGCTGTTTGAGAATTTAATATTTGCTAAGAATTTATTGCCAAACTATTTATTGCATGTATTTACAGGGTTACAAACTTGTTTTGTTTTAAGACAAAAATTGTGTTATTTTAAATGCAAACATTCCTGCGTTGATTTTTAATTTAACGGTCCAATTAAACATGCACAAAGAGCTAAAGATAGATAACTGTAAATCTATATTCATACAGTCCTGGAAATTTGATTAAGGTCCCTCAGAAAAGCTGGTAAATGTTAATGTAGTGTTTATTTAAAACATCTCCACAATTGGTAGTTTTCATTTGGAATCCTACTAATACTTTTGATCATTTCAATGCCAAGTTATTTGTGAGTCTAAACACTACTTTTTATTCCAGAAGTTTTTAATGATATATTAAGTTGTATTCCGTTGAACAGACAGCTCTCATAGATGAAAGCATTTAACATGATCCTTCCATTTTCTAAATTAAAACTTGTTGACGAATATTAAATTTATCTACTTAAATAAAATTCTGATAGTATCTTGCAACTGCTTTTGAGCACCCAAGAGAACCACAAATAATTTTCAACCTCTACACAGTATATTGCTAGCACTATTGGGTCGGTATATTCCATCCTTTTCGTTTGAAAATTGGTTGCCCTCACCATTTCCCTACTTGCATGCATACAGCCAACCTCCTTTAAACAAATGCAGTGCTATCTTTTATTTGCTATATGGGTGCTGTCATTTCTTACAAGAATGATACGCATATTTTGCATTCACATTATTAAATAGTACAACGCATGCTGCATGTGTAACATGTTGCACATGTATGATACCAAAGCATTCATATGATTTGCTATTGCCAGCCTAATCTACACGTACATACAGATGATGCTAAAGCCATCATATTCCAAATATATCGATTGCCTACACAAGCATTCATATGTCTGCTAGTGGCTTATGCAGCCACTTGAAAATAATAACAATAATGATGATGATGATGATGATGAGTCGTAGTCGTCGTTGCAAGCAGAGATGTTTGTTCGTTCATTCTAGTGTTTCCGTATGCACTCGTAGATACAATTTTGTTTTCTTGCCACAGCCGATTACTTAAAGTTATCAGTGTCTTTAATTGCATTCTTTACTACGAAAAAAAAAATTAAATAACAAACAAAAAAGAATCGAAGATTTAAGTGCAATTTGTTTTATTTGAAAAAATTATTTATAGATCGATAGATAATTTGTTACGAACACAATCAATAACAGCGCCCGCATATGGTTTTCATTAAATAAAAAAGAGTTTTTAAAAATCCATAACAATTTAAAGCATTCAAGTTCTTTTTATCAACTTGAAGATTTAAATGTTAATTCTTTTATTGGAAATTGATTTGATTACAGAAAAAAATTTCCAAACGCTTAAGTTCATTTAGGGTGAACAGTGCCTAGAATTTATTGAAAATATAAAAATAAATATTTTAGTATCTGCTTTAAGCCCGCTTATAAATTCAGAAATGTTGAGCAATTTGTCGATGATGAAATTTTTATTTTGTAGCTGATTAAGAAAAAGTTTTGAAATTTAATAGAATTCTCAAATTCAACTCGTATTCAATTACACAATCATAAATAAAGTATTAATTAAAAATATTCCAGAAAACTTTCTGTAAAACTATTTTCTATAACAAAATCTGGCAATTGAAATGTAACTGCGATTTTAGAAGTTTATAAAGAGAAAGCAGTTCTTCAAAACTGTATTCTCCGAAAGGCGTGTGTACCTGGTTATTTTAAAAATAATTTAAAAAAAGTATGTAAAAATATTTTATGATAATTTACTTGTTTAAGATGTTGAAAAGAACTTATCAAATATAAATTTAATTGAACTTTGGTTTTTCTTCCGCCGCGTTCTATTTGACTTGGAAACGAGTGTCCCTCATTCCACTTCAGATCAGATATATAATTTTTATAATAATTGTGCTATAATATTTTGAATTCATGAAGTTTAAAGTAAAAGTTTAAAAATTTATTTTTGTAAAGAAATGAACCATTTAGAAAAGTACTATAAAAAGTCTTTAACTTCTGACTTCCCTGATGGTGACAAAAGCTTTTCATTAAAAGCTCAATATAATAATAAAAGTTTAAATAATTAATTGTGCTAAAAATATTAATTTATTTTCTAAAGATAATATCACGTACTCATACCTGAGCTTAAGAGTGCTAAAAAGCTAGCAGGACTCTTTTCCAAGCTCTTAAGCTCTAAGCTTTTAGTAAACTTACGAAGCTTTGCAAAAGTTCTCTTTCCAATTACTCCTTTATGTACATGCTAAAAAGGACTTTCGATGAAGCTTTTTTTCTTTATTACGAGCACACACTCACACACACAGGCCATATGATGTACATACAAAACCATGACCCTTGTCATTTTTGTGGCTCGTGCTTTTGCTTTGAGGGAGCAAAGAAAATACAAAATATTATCATCGGGTTGTTTACATTTTATTTGAGTTTTTTTTTTTTGGCGGGTTTTTCGTTTATCACTCTTTTCCTTCATGCGTTGTTGACATCCACTATCCACATCGTACTTTGTTGCATGTACCGGCTGTTTTTGGTGACACAATATGCCGGTGTATAGAACTTGCAACAGCATTATCTACCGAATTAATACATCTGCTGGTGTATTCAAGGAACTGCATATTTTATTTTGAGAATTTTTCGTTATACGAGTGATGAGGAGAGCGGAGAGTTTTAAACATTTTCTCAACACGCAGATGCTGTATGTGGTTTCTATACAAGAAAATGCTCGGTGATGTAGGAAATTTTTATTTATGATTGAAAAATTTTAGTTTTCAAAAACGATTTCATACAATTTATTGAGCACACAAAATGATTTCACAGGATTATTATACAAAAGAAAATTTATATAATTTTCACATAATTGTAGAGAGTGCTATTGTTAATTTTTTCAAGAGTGGTTTTAAAAAAATGTTTTGTGAGTGATACGTTTTTAAAAGATAATTTAAATTTTTTTTTTTTTTTTAAATGCTCAAATAAAATTTGCTTTTAAAAGTGCACTTTTCAAAAAAAAGAAATAAAAAATACACGTTTTCAATCTTTTGAAAGCTAATTTTTTAAAAATACTTTAAAAGGGGTACTTTTTTGAAAAGTACTCCTTCAATAAATTGTGTTCCAGAAGGCATTTTAAAAAGTATTTTTGCCCAATATAATAAACTTTTTCAAGAATTTTTTATCAAAAAGGTACTTTTCTAAAATGAATAATACGAGCTAGTATTTTTAATTTTTTAAACGTTATTTTTGATGACACTTACTTGAGAGCCATCAAAATGTTCTTTCGCAAAAGGTAATTGTTTAAAATATACTTATTTTTTTAAAGGCGTCTCTCTAAAAATTGTTTTTTTGTTTGTTTTAAAAATAATATTTTAAAAAGTTACATTTTCCAAAGTTCATATTAAAAAAGTACTTTCCTAGACATATTTTTTTTTCAAAGAGGTACAATTTGAAAGGTACTTTATTGATATATCTATATGATTTTAGATATACGAGTATTCTAAAATTCTCTTTTAAGGCTACTTTTTCAAAACCAACTTTTATAAAAGGTACATATTCAAAAGCTTATTTCTTAAAAAGTACTTTCAAAAGCTGATTTCCTAAAAAGTACTTTATTCAACAGTGTCGTTTAAAAACATATATCTTCAGAAGGTGTTTCTGTGAAAAGCACGATTTTAAATAGTACTTTTCGAAGGTGCTATTTCCCAAGGTACGTTTTTGCATGTATCTTTCTAAAATGCGTTGTTTTTTTTTAAGTAACCATTTAGTGCTGGTTTTTCGGTTTGTTGTTAGTGGTCTTTTGAAAGATGACTTTTTAAAATGTACATATAAAAAGGTACCATATTAAAAAGTACTTTAAAAAAGGCACGTAGAAGAATCTTTCTTAGCAAAAAATTTTTAACAAATTTCCTGTTAAAAAACTTTTTCTTCAAAAATGTATGTCTTTGGAAAGGTTAAGTACTATCTATCCAAAAAGGCCCTGCTTTAAGGCTTCGTAATTATAAAATTAAAATTTCAAAAGATTTTTCAAAAGTTGTTTTTTTCAAATAATTAATTTTTAATTAATTTCTCATATTTTTAACAAATATTTTTGCGAAAGTTAATACCTACTCCGTAAAATGTGCCTCTTGCGAAAAAAGGTACTTTTAAAACTACTTTGACCAAAAGGTACCTTTTTGAAAAGTACTTTCTCAAAGATGCGTACATGTATAAAAAGGAATTATGTAAACTTTAATTGCTATAAGAAAATTATGTTTCAAGGACTCCATTTTAAAAAGGTCCTTTTAAATGCAGCTTTAAAGTTTGTTTAAAGGTTCTTCTAACTGGTGTTCTTAGGACAAATTCTTAAAAAAGTTATTTTAGTAAAACGTACTTTCCCTTGTGAATAAGACGTTGTCTTAAAGTATTTTTTTTTAGTGATGTCTTATATTTTAATGGGCATTTTTTTATTAATAGTACTTTTATTTGATAAATAGTACTTTTTATTGAGTAATTTTTTTAAAGCAGTCTCTGTAAGCTTAAATTTCAGAAAACTGTTTTAATAAAATATAGTTTCTGACAAAAATGCTTCATCAAAGATGAATTTTCCAAAAAGGTACCTTTACAAAAAAAGTACTTTTGCAAATAGTACTTTTGCGAAAAGTACTTTTACAAAAATTATTGCTCTCGAAGATACTCATCGTAAATGTAAAAGCAAGAAAATTACGTTTAATAAAATGCTTAAGGCGTTCTGTGCTCTGCAGTTCCGTTCGTTCAGTTTTGATATTAAATTTTTGTACTACGATTTTCAAAATTTTTCCTAAAATTTTTGAAAGAAAAAATTCTCTGTTTTGGAATATTCCAATTTGTTTTTCCAACCCTACATGCACTTTGAAAACAAGTGTATTCCTTTCCATATGGCATCCAAAAAAAGGTGCACTGATTGGGGGAGAGAGAGAGCGAGCGAGCGAGTGAGTGAGAGTAATGATGATGATGATGATGATAATTGTGATACATTTTGAGTTGCGTGTGTGTAAGTAAACATTTTAGCTTTTGTTGAGATGTTAATGCGTTATGGAATTTAGTTTGTATTTTGAATTTCTACGGGTTGCATGAAACGAATTAGAAAGCACGGAATAATATTTACGGCATGTGAAAAACAGAAACGGGAATCTGTTAAAAAAAAAATTATTAATTAAAACAAGTAAATTTTTAATAAAAAAATTACAAAAAATTTTGTAGAATAAAATAAATTAAAACTATGAAATAAAATAAAAATTTTTAAGAGGGTTCTTGTGCAATATTTTATTAAAATGCAAATAAAGACTTGGGGAAATTTATTTTCCTCTCAAGTAGATTGAGCTGCCTACTTTCAGGCTTTTAAAGTGACATATATTTTTGCAACTTTGAAAGTTATCTAAAGCCAGTCATCATAATAAATGAAAAGTGAATGTTTAACAATATCAAGTCTATAGAGCAAATCGACAAATGAAAGTATGCTTAGGTAAATTAAATAAAACTGAAGCATACTTACAGGCTGCAAAACGTTATTTACTAGCACTAACTCGCTCAATTCTAAATAAACAATTTGTTTGCTTTTACAACAACATTTTGCGTGAAGTTGCATGTGTTAACGCGTTTGCTTGTGGTTGTGTTACTATATCCTGGCTCTGGCCGCCCATACATGTGTCGGTCGCTGTGTTTGTTTTTGTTGCTGCTGTTAATGCAATTGCATGTGTGTGTGTGAAAAGGCACCTTTAGTCGCATGTACTTAATCAGAGCAAGCAGACGGCCTACAAACTCAGGTAGAGACATGTTTAAGCCATAAACGTAAATTTCGAAACAGCATGCCGAGTTGTGTTTGTTTGTGCACACCCACATGCCAACATGCAGAGTTTTGCATAAACTTGCATACGTATTTGTTTATGCATGCGAATATAAATAATGCATACACACACACACACACACCTGAATGTTTTCAGGTGTATTACGTTGTTTGTTAGAATGCGTGTCTGTATGTGTGTGTGTGTGTGCGACTCTGACAAATTTGCTTGCAATTTTGTGAAAATTTCATTTAAAATGCATTTTGTGCAACAATTAAACACAAATCAGTGGTTTTAAAATTCACTTTGAAACTTTCATGTGAAAATAAAAATAAAAACAAAAAGAAAAACTCTAGTTTATTCAAATATCCCACTACTACAAGTGCTTTTAAAAATGCTTTTTTTTTGCGTGTGTGCGTTAAGGAAAAAAGGCGGAAGGAAGTGTAAAACATCAACCCGACCACAATTAACATGCAACGGCAAGCAGACATAATTCGAAAATGTTTTTAAAGAAATTAATTTGCATGCAGTTTCATAACGAAAAACAAAAAATTGAAATAAAAAGGATTTAAAAATACTAATTCATTAAGAATTTAAAATATGCTTAAGTGCTCTGGTATAATTCACAGAGATTTAAAAAGAATCTAAAAAAAAAAATTATATAAAACGCACACATAAAGTGAAAATAAAAGTTTTTATTTAATTAAAACTAAATGAAATTGAAATGAAGATTTGAAGACGAAAGAGAAATGAAGCTCTTGAGTGTTTTGTGGAGAAGTTTGCTTAATAAAATTTAAATCTGGTTATTTTATCTGGATTTTCTTAAATTGAAATACAGTTTGGCTTTTATTAAAAAAAAAGTTGATATTAAAAAAGATACGAATAAGAAATCAGTTGTTAGATTTATTTCTTAAAAAAATTAAATTATAAACAGGCTTCCAATAGTTTTTTAAGTATTTTAAATGCTTTTTTATTTACTTTTATAATAAAAAAATTTTCTCATAAAATATATTCAATATTTCTTGAAAAAAGCTTGACCATCGTAACAAAATCTCTAGTCTTATTCGTGTGTAAAAGTATAAAACTGTTCATTTTATGTTGCATAAAAATATATTTCTCAAAATCTTAACGTTCTCTACTACGTTTATTAATTCGACTCGACAGCCTGTAAAAGATTTAAAGAATAACCCACAAATTCTATTTCTAACCCTCGATTCTTTTCGACAACCGTAGCAAAGTCCAATATTTATTTATAAAATTATTTTTCCCAAAATCTCCGCCATTCCCCAAATCATAAATAATCTTCTTAAGCCCCTTTAATTGTTTTCAAAAGACTCTACTTTTTTTACACGCTTAACAAACAAATTTACTTTCATTTAACAAGACAAAAAAAGTGTTTACAAACCACTTTTCCTCTCCAAAACTTAAGACCCTTGAAATAATGCAATAAAAATAGACTGAAAAAAAGCGTACTCATATTTTCTAATCACCTTGCGTCAGTTAAAAAACGTTGTAAAAAGAATTTTTGATTACTTGTGCTTCTTTGTCAACCAAAAGAGAAAACCTAAATCAATTCAACTAATTCTTGTTCAAACAATTTAACAGCCATAAAAACGTGTGCTATAAAAAAAAGGCCCACGTCTTACAAATAAATTTGATTTCAATATGTAATCAAATTACTTACTAAATTTTATGTTAAACTATTTGATTTAAAATTTTTTGTAAAATCTAATACAGCATTTTTAGTGTATTTTTAAGTTATTGAAGATAATTTTTTTAAAGAATATTCCGCATGACTCACTGTGGCTTAAAAGTCTAGTTAACCGCAGTGAGTCATTCAGGAATTTCCTCTGTAAAATAAGTTCTCGTTTTTCTAAAATTGGATATGAACACCAAAAATTTGTTTTGTGTAACGTAGAAGAATAGCAGCAGAGGTTTGACAGCGCCCAACTTAATAATAATAATCTTCTCTATTGTGAATGTTTTGTGAATTATTTGGGAACAGAAAACCTATTTCTTTTCTCAACCAATCGGTATCGTGAATATTTTGGGAATAAAAGTTTCTATTTTGCATTGTTTTGAACTAATAATTTCTATTGTGAATTATTTGCTACTTTTTTTATAAATAAAGGGAAAAATGTATTAAAGAAATGACAGCCGGGATAAGAGAATCAATTCGTATATACAGATACGTACGCAATGAATTTGATCCGCTATGGAAGTAACGTAGAAGAATAGCAGCAGAGGTTTGACAGCGCCCAACTTAAAAATAATCACCTCTATTGTGAATGTTTTGGGAATGAAGTATCTGGGAGCAAAAACCCTATTTCTTTTCTCAACAAATTGGTATTGTGAATATATTTAGAATAGAAATTTATATTATGAATTGTTTTGCAATAGGTATTTCTATTGTGAATTATTTGCTTCTTCTTTATAAATAAAGGGAAAAATATTTCCTGTGGAATTTGATCCGCTATGGATGTGAATGTTTTGGGAAGTATTTGGGAACAAAAACCCTATTTCTTTTCTCCACAAATAAAAGCTTATATTTTAAATATTTTGTTTTGCAGCAATAATTTCTATTGTGAATTATTTGCTACTTCTTTATAAATAAAGGGGAAAATGTATTAAAGAAATGCGAGCCGGAATAAGAGAACCAATCCATATACAGATTCGTACGCAATGAATTTGATCCGCAATGGAAGTAACGTAGACGAATAGCAGCAGAGGTTTGACAGCGACCAACTGAATAATAATTACCTCTATTGTGAATGCTTTGGGCATAATTTGGGAGCAAAAACCCTATTTCTTTTTTCAACAAATCGGTATCGTGAATGGTTTGGGAATAAAAGTTTCTATTGCGCATTGGGTTGGCGTAATTATTTCTATTGTGAATTAGTTGCTACTTTTTTATAAATAAAGGGAGAAATAAATTAAAGAAATGAATAAAGAGCCGGAAAACCCCAATTTCTTTTCTCAACAAATTGGTATCGTGATTATATTTGGAATAGGAGTTTACATTGTGAATTGTTTTGCAGTAGTTATTTCTATTATGGATTATTTGTCAGTTCTTTATAAATAAAGGGAAAAAATATATTAACGAAATGAGAAAAGTTCATCTATTTTGTGTAGAGCCGGAAGAAGAGAATCAATCTATATACACACTCATACGCAATTAATCTGATCCACTATTAAAGTAAAGATAACAATGACTATCTGAGTTCAATTGAATAAAAATGAGACATTTTCAGCTGTCAAATCATAGTTATCACTATTGAAACTTTTTTATAGAAAGCATTCACAATAACAATCATAAAATTCGGGATTTCTTTCGTGGGCGGTGACTGCACTTCAATCTTAGACCTGGAAGTTATTCCACCTCAAATTGCCAGGTTTCGTTTACCTAAAATTTTAAAAATCGGAATATTTGTTTTAAATAGGGATTCGATGTGATGACTGACGTTGTGGTTGGATCTCTTAACTCTAAAATATTTTTGAAGAAAAAATTTTAATATGCTTTTGCAGGACTCCTGCTGATTTACTGGCATGCAAAAAGTAATTCACAATCCTTTTTCTGCTGCCAATTATTTAAAATGGCAGGAGCTGTCAATTCTTAGATACTGGCAGCAAAAAAAAAACTACACTTTAGCAATCCATCACATTGAATCTTCATTTGGTTGGATATATTTTTTTCTATCATATTTCTGGCCTTAAAAATTCAAATTCTTTTTTTTGTTTTAATTTTGTTACAACTTTAAGCTCAAATCCTGTTTCTTTTGCTTGCCACGTGTTGCAAATGTAAAATGACCAAGAAAAAGATCAATCAATATTAAAAAAAAAGGGAAAGAACACAAACAACCACTTTAAAAGAAGGGATTTCTCTGGGATATATTTTTGCCTCTTACAGTTTGTCTGTGTTTCTTTTACATGTACTTTCATGATGTAAAAATAAATATTTATTGGCAACTACGAAAGGTCAAATTGTGTGTGTGTGTGTGCGTGTGTATTGATTTATTACACGAAACATGTATTTAATTGAAAAGTGAATAAAAAAGTTTGTAATACCGAGGCCTGCGGTCAACTTTTAAATCCAAATGTCATGTCCTTTTTCATACTTCTTTTGACAAAGTTCTCAAACTGAATGGAAACAAGTTTGGAGGAAGAAATCCTGTTCCATTCCCTGCTAAAAGCAATCGAAATAAAACAGACAGAAAATTTGCTAGATAAATATTTATTTAATTTATTTATTAAACAAATTCCAGGATAATTTCAAATAAAATTATTGAACATCAGCTTTGCTTGTGGGGATTATAAGCCTGCATTTAATATACTGTTATATCTAATGAACAGTGGACTGCTTCCTAATTACAATAGTAAGAAAAGCTTTTAGCTTAAGCACAAACAGTCATAAACCAATTGAGAATTACAACAAAAAGTACACACTGTTTTGTTTGCTTTTTATTTTCAAAGCCCACAATATTTTTTTTCTTATACAGTTCTTACAAGAAAAAAACGCCCAAAAGCTAGAATACTGTGGCGAAAATATATTTGGGGGTTTGTGAAAATTCCTTTAGGAATTATAAGAATCTCACAAACAATTAAAATGTGCAATTAAAAAACATAAAGTTTCACTTTCTAAGCACGCTCTGTTGCGTTTCTTAAATTAATTTTTAAATAATGTTTATTCATTAAATAACATTTTTAATCAACCTAAAAATTAATTTGATGTTTGTCGTTTTCCTGGAGTAGCCAGTTGAAAGTAAAATGAATTTGTAATTTTTTTATTTTATCGGCCACAATTTTTATGTTTTATCGTTGTGTAGTACTTTAAAGATAAACGTTAATAGTATTTATTTATTTATTTGTTTTATCTATTCCGGAGGGTTTTTAATGGTTGATGTGGGTGTAGAAAAAATAAATACAAAATCATTTATCAAACACACTCGTCTGATGTAGGGAAATGCTCCACTCTCTCTCTCTCTCTCTCGCTCTCTCTCCCTCGCTATCTCCTCTAGACCATTTGGGGTTTCAAAGTTAAGATAAAATTTACATACGCATTTGATTTCGAGATAAGATTGTGTGCATGTCTGTCTGTCTAACGTATCTGGTTGCTGTCTATTCATAACGGATTGTGGAAAATTTGTGTGTTAATGGTTAAAAGATTTTGTGGCATTTGCAGTGACAGAGAAATTCGTTAACAAATTACCAGTGACGAAATTAAATTCATTTCAAACTATGAAGAAATATTTTTTTTTGTTTTCACAAGTAGAAGCGTTAAATAGTTAAAATGTTTGCAATTGGGTATAATATTTTTAGTAAAAGCCAAGTATTTGACTGTTTAAATTCCCATAGATTAATTGAAAGTGTTTAATGGTTGGGGGTTGTTGGTTATTAAAAGTATGGGGGGGAGGCATAGTTAAACGCACAATTTGTCAAGTTAAATACAAAATTTGTAAGTGGTAGGGAGGATTTTATATTTTGACACTTTATTTAAATTAGCAATTAGAACAAGCATGTTTTGAATGTTATGTGGGGTTTTGCGGCCAAGGAGTTTTTCTGGTTACTCTCTTAATTGAGAAATCTTATTCAAATAATATGCGATTAAGACAAAATTAGTCTGATTTAGCAGTTATTAATAAAATATATTGAAAATTTTTCTTAAAAACTTGCCTGCTGGCTTATTTTTTCCTGTGGTAGATGTTTACAAAATTAAACAAAATCTATTTAATTAATCTACTTAATTACATTCAATTAATAAAACACCATTATTACCATAATAAATCTTTTTTTATTATTCTATAGTAAATGATTGCCATAAAAATGTTTATGGGATTGCATTTACAAATTTAAAAAAATATGGCATCTTCATTTTATATCTGGAAGTGTATTTAGCGAGTGAAACAAATTCACAATAAGAAGAAACTTAAGAGTTGCAATTAAATTTAAATACGTCGAATTTATTATGTTCTGAACTGAAATAATCCACTTAATTATATTCAATTGATTAATCTCCATTATTCCCATAATAAGTCTCTTTAATATTCTATTGTGAATGATCCCCATAACAAAGTTTTCACATGGAAGCTGAATGGATTAAATTTAAATACGTTGAATTTGTTATCTTTATTGCGATGATGAATATTTTAAAGCATCTGAACTGAATTAGTCCACTCGATTATATTCAATTAATTTATCTCCATTATTTCCATAATAAACCTCTTGGATATTCTATTGTGAACGATTCCTATAGGAAAGTTTTTGGGGCTGCATTCACAAATTAAAAAATAATATAGCATCTTCATTCTTCATATCTGGAAGTGTAATTAGCGAGCAAAATAAATTCACAATAACAAGGAGTTGTAATTTGTATTGTGGAATTGGTTTTTTTATAAAAAATTTCAATACTCTTCGCATGTAAGCTGAATGAATTGAATAAATTTAAACACGTTTAATTTATTATCCTTAATCCCATGATAAATATTCCAAAGCTTGTAAACTGAATGAAATTGAATTAATCCACTTAATTATATTCAATTAATAAGACCCCGTTATTCTATTGTGAATGATGCCCATAACAAAGTTTTTGGAATTGCATTCACAAATTTAAAAAAAAAATATATGGCACCTTCAGTCTTCATATCTAGAAGTGCAATTAGCGGGCGAAATACATTCACAATAAGAAGGAAATTTAGAGTTGTAATTTGTAAGATCGTCGAAATACTTTTTATAGTATTAAAAGATCTTAAAGATATCAATTATAGGTGTGACCCTTTTTCAAAATTTTTTTAATCGCTTTCACAAAAAGAAGTATCAGGAATAACATAGACTTAGCCAGCAAATTTTTCCTAAAAAATTCAACAGTTACTGGAATATATTTTTAAACTGTAGTACTGCTGGAGTGCGTGACAAGGAAATTTTTTCCTTGTTTTTGTTGTAGAGAGAACTTAAAACGTTTTTCCAATATAATAATATTTTATTAATTTATAGGCTAATTGTTCGACAAGTGTTTTGAATGCGGAAAGACATGATAAATATTCCAAAGCTCAGGGGAAAGCCATCAGCAGTTTTGAAATATTCAACTTCACATGGCAAAGCAGAACAGCTGTTTTGGAAGGCCGCTACACTATCATTACTCATGTAAAGCTTCATTTATTACCCCGTGTTAGGTCGCTATGTTGAATGTAAAACAGTTTTTATCAATTTTATTGTGTTGTAAACTGCTCAACTTGAATAATTTTGAATAAAAAATTCAGGCCAATTTTGTATATTTTTAAATCAGTTGGAACGAAAATCACCTTGTAAATATTAAAGAGGCTCTCAGAGTTTATCTCTTGATTTTAACACTTCGAAAATAAAAAAAGAAAAACATATCCAAAAGCATGTTAATTATAATTATAATTTGTAATGAACTTTTTCATGTACGAGTATTCATAAATCCCCTGATAAAATGTCTTAGGAAAAACATAAATTTCTACTTATTAAAGTACACGTTCACTGCACAAAGAAAAATCTCTTTAACTATAAATTTGAATTTAATTTCCATCTTCATACACATGCAAATGTGTACATGTAAATGAGAACACATACACACACACACACACACTCTGGCTGCCCTCCGTTCATATTAATTTAACCTTTCGGTGCGAGTTTAATGCCCATAATATTAACCCACACGAAAATGTACGTTAACTACACTTTGGGGGTACAAAAATGATGTATTTAAAAAGCCAGTTTCATATTATTTACTGTTATTTTTATTTTGATTTTCCTCTTTTCCAAGTCTGCTCTTCTTTTTTTGTTTGTTTTTTTTTTTCTTTGCTTAAGGATTATGTTGCTAAACAACACAACTACTTGCCACCACTAGTTTTTGTTAACAGTTGTGATGCTGCTGCTGCCATTCCGCCTACAATTTGCATTGTGTGCGTTGAAACAAAATCACTTATGGGAATTTCATTACTTGCTTCTGTCGAATGTCTTATATGAGAGTGTCGAAACCCATTTTCTATACACTAGAAGGTGTGTTTGTGTGTGTGGTCATGCTAAACGGAAAATTCTATACCATAATTTTTAAAAGTAGGCCAAAATATGCATAAAAATATTCGTAATTTTCGTAAATTGAGAAACGGAAAAAATGCGGTTAAAATACTTTTATTGAAAAATGTTGCATTTTTTTAAATTGTTATTATAATTTTGTATCGGTACTCAGATGATAAACCTTGTCCAAGAAATGCATTAAACAAGAACTTCTATCTACAGAACTATATTAAAAAATTTCAAAGTCGTTACTCAAAAAGGCAAACAATATTACATTTTTCTAAAAAAGAACATATCTTTTGTTTATGAACTATTTGAGAAAACAAAAATTAACAATTTTCAGAGGAAAGGGCGAACAGTTTTGATTTAGCAATCCATGAAATAGTTTGTAATAAATTTATATTAAACTTTTCCATCAAAAGGGGTAAACGAATTTGCATTTTTGTAGAAAAGAACACATTTTTAATCGGTAAAACTATTGAAAAGCTAAGAATTCAACAATTTAACTAAAACGTGCAAAAAATTTTACACATTTCCTTAAAAGAACAAAACTAAACACTAAGTTTCTCTTTAGAAAAAGCAAAACAAATTTGGATTTTGCCAAAAAGCACCATTTTGCTGTAAAACAAATTTCAAAGCAAATTCTTAAAAAAATACTTTTGTCGAATAAGCAAACAAATTTTGAATTTTTGTAGAAAAGAACACATTGTTAATCGGTAAAACTATTATAAAAGCTGAAAATTCAGCAATTTCTTAGAAAAGTGCAAAAAATTTTGCACATTTCTACAAAAGAACACAACTAAACACTAAATTTTTTTTAGAAAAAGCAAAAAAAAAAATTTTATTTTGCTAAAGAGCGCCATTTTTCGGTAAAACAAATAAAAAAAAAATTATTTAATGAATACTTTTGTAGAACGGGCAAAAAATGTTGCATTTTTGTAGAAAAGAACACATTATTATTCGGCAAAACTATTAAAAAACTAAAAACTCAACAATTTCTTAGAAAAGTGCAAAAAATTTTGCACATTTCTACAAAAGAACACAACTAAACACTAAATTTTTTTTAGAAAAAGCAAAAGAAAAATTTTAATTTTGCTAGAAAGCACCATTTTTCTGTAAAACAAGTTTAACAAAAATTCTTAAATAAATACTTTTGTAGAACAAGCAAAAAATTTTGCATTTTTGTAGAAAAGAACACACACTTTTCTATGAAATATTAGCAAAATCTGAATTAAAATTAAATGTTTTCAGTGGACCAAAAATTTTGCTTAAAAAAAAATTTGTTCGTTAAACCGTCAATATTTTTAAATATAAATTTTTTTAAATAAAACGGCAACACTGTTTTTAGCCGCAGCTTTGTATTTACAGTTTAATTTTGGATTTATTTTCATGTTCATGATCCCTGTTCCTTCGTAGTTTTCTTTAATGGCAGTGGAGTAGTGCAAATAACAGGTGAAGAGTAAAAATTTATTCGAAAAGAAAAAAAAACTGTCAAACATCTCCAACTCTTGCAAATGAATGGTTCTCTTTTACTTTCACATATTTTGGTTGCATGAACTTAAGTTATTGCAGCTGTTGGGAGAAAAACAACAAAAGTCTTACACGCTGCAAATGGAAGTTTATCTTTGTCACAAAAATAAATTTTATATCTTAAGGCGACTTCAGAACTCCCGAAAATGGCTTCGGGCCAGTCCAACAGAGTGCAAACTTTGCTCTGAAAATTGTACAGCAATTTTTGTGGTACATTTTTAAGTATCTTTTCGTCCTTCAATATTGATGAGACAGGTATCCTTGGAAAGGTATTTTTATGTAGATAAACAAAGAGTTTCTCTTTTCTTAATATATAGTTTCAAGGACTTTGAAAAAACAACAACAAACACCAACAAATTTTAGTCGGCTTAATTCGAAGAAAACTCTTGTTAAATACTTACGGACGAGCATTAAAAATGTACATCAAACTTTAAATAAAACAAGCTTTAAATTTGTATTACAATGCGGTACTAGTAATACGAGGCCTGTTCAAAATGTGCGGGGTGAATTTGTACTTTTTCCCATAAAATATTTATTTTTTCATCAACTTCGATTGTGATTAATTTACAATCACATCCTTTGGTAAATATCATTTATATATGAAATTATAATTAATTAACTCCTTAGAGTTAATAAGAGTTGTGGTAGCCAGGACACAAACTGCTTTTTATAACCGGGTCATCGTAAAAAGCAAATAATTGACATTCTTAAATTGACTCCGTTTGTCATAAAGGAAAATAATAGTTTTTCTTATTTTTGCAAGTGTAAATAAGAATATGTGTGGGTTAAGACAGCATACATCAAAAACACACACACACACATACACACACACATACATACACACACACATACATACACACACTTATACAAACATAAAACTACCTACAACTCGTTCTACTTGCAATCAGTCATTCATCTTCTTTTGGTTGGCAGGGATTTAATGTTTACTTGACTCAAACAACAATGAAATGTAAGACTGTTTTGGGGAATGTCTGTGTGTGTGTGAATTCTTGGAAGTGTGTGTTTTTAAGTACACACATACATCATAAAGGTTATGGACGGTGTTGTGTGGCAACACATACAATTTTCTTTGCAGGATCGTACGTTTGTGTACTTATTTATTTGTTTGTGCAAGCAAAGTGCTAGTGTATGTGTGTGTGTGTGTGTGTCCTTTTTTTGTCCTCGTCGTTGTTGTTGTTGTTATATTTTCGTGAACCAACATTTCTGCCTTAACAAGTACTCGCATGTACAGCAGACTACAATTGTGACCATAACACTCACTCACTCACTCACTCAGTCAGTCATTCACTCAGTTAGTCAGTCAGTCAGTCACCCAGTCAGTCACTTACTCAGTCACTCAATACCTTTAGTTATGCTTCTTAACAAAGCCAAGTCGTCTTCTCATGCTTTTACGACAAACTGCCGCCCAAAAACAAACTCGCCCACATTCTTTGCAAGTCTGTTAACTAGTTGGCTTGTAAAAACTTACACACACACACAATTGTGTTGTGCCACTTATGGATGTATTGGAAGCCCAGCAGTTGCATTAAAATTAGTTCTCAGCTATTGAAACCCCAACCACTCGGTTGGCTATCATTTCGCTGGATGCCGTAGAAATGGTTTTTCTTGATATAAAAATGAAATCACAATCAATCTCAAAAATCTTAACTCGTCAAAAGGACAGCAGCAGTCGATATGGCATGTCAGGAGAGAGAAAAATGTTCTCGGAACAAAAATCCAATTCGTAAAAATGTGATTAATGATACAATAATTATTTCAAAGGAAAACCAGAATTGTTTTCCGTGCAATTGTAACAGAAGGAAGAGGCAAAATTATGGGGTTTTTTTTTCGTCTTAAAACTTGTTATCCTTTTTGTTTTGCATATTTTTTGGAAATTTATACTTCGGCTTTTGTGTGTTAAATTTTGGTTTACGGTCATCTTGTTTGGAGTCCTGGAGAAAGAGTTAAATAAATTTTGTGTTTGTTATTCGAGTTAAGAAAAAGGGAAAAATAGTGCGGACTTGTTTTAAATAAGATTTTTAGTTAATTTTCATAATCATTGAATCGTGTTGAATTCTACTACAAACAACAACTCATGGTTATTGATTTGGTGGTGTCGTCTTAAAAATAATTAAGTAGCTGACTACGAGGCGACAGTTGTAGCCAAGGGCTTTTGTAGTCGGTGTTCGTGTAGCCTGCTGTGGTTATTGTGTTTAATGCTTCTCCCTCTCTCTCTCTCTCTCTCTCTCTCTCTTGTTTTCTTCACTACTACCAGCATTTCTTTCGATCGCCCAGTATTACGACATGACCGCAATTTGCCTTGATAAGTCCCTACATTTATCTTTTATCATTCTAGCAGGACTAGATTTTACCAGGAACTTAACAAGCGTCTATTATTCGCCATCTGTCTTCCGCCTTATGGGGACGATGCTGGAAGATTGATTTTTCAGTAGTACGAAACAGTTTCGCTGTTCATTCGACATTCGTGAGGGCTCTTGCCAAATCCTCATTCATTGTCTGGCGAGTCATGGTATAGAGTTTTGAACTGCTTAGAGCGGCGTTTATGGCCACTGTAAACTTGAAAAAATTTTCTATAAATCTGGCGAAGAGAGCACAAATGGAAGTACTTTTCCACGAGTTGTTAACGTTGTTCTGGTGTAAATCTCAACGTGGTGATTTGCCAAAATAAACTAAATAAAAGTCAAAAACACTTCATTCGAGTAACAGAAATCTCTACCGGAAGTTCCAACATGAAGTATGTGTGTGTGTGTGTGTGTGTGTATTTGTATATATCAATTAAAGGTATTGAAATTCGTCTAACCAAACTTTCATTTTAAGGGATATTTCCTTTTCTAAATAACCCAAAATTTCCCCATTCATAAACGTTTTGTTTTTGTTTTTGTTTGCTTTGTCGTAGTCCAATAATTGATTGTTTATCTCTATTTTAGTTTCGCATGTTCCATCATGTGAAAATGTTTCCAAATTCGTTATTGCAAATTTTAAATAAATTTTCATTATGATGAGAAACATACGAAAACACACAAAATTCGATTGAAATTAAAAAAAAAAAATACAAGAAAAATCGTAAAACACAAAATTGGTTTGCGGTTGTTTGTGTTGATTTAAACACAAAAACCAAACAAAGAAAATATTGATGAAAATATAATGAAAAACAATAGAGGAAGAAGAAGAAGAAGCAAAAACAAAACCCCACACTCAAACGAGGCCCCTCATAATTGACATTTGATTTGTCAAAGCATCACTCGTAATAGAAATGAAATTTTCGTAAAAGCCCACAAAATATGTGCAGAGTAAATAGAGTCGGAATGTTTTGGCCTAGAAAATTTTGTTCATGATTAGAAAAGAAAAAGAAAAAGAAAAAAAAGGAAAAAACACATGAAATTCAATTGCAAGAAAATTGCCATGAAATCGAACATAAACGATTTTGGAAAAGGCCAGAGAAAAGATAATATAAAATTCAAAATCAATTCGCAGACACACACACACACAAATACGAAAGCAGTACATTCCGAAGTTGTTTCATAGACAAAGATTTTTGTAATTTAATTGTTTTAAATAATTTAAATTAATTTAAATGTTTTTAATTGCCAATAAAAGGATTTAATAGCAGTCAACATCATATCATTTTGTAGTGGGGAACAGTTAAATAGCAGTACTGATGATGGGGGTGTGGTGGCTTTTGAAAATTGATGAGGTCAGCTATTGAAAATTGAATCGACAGCAAATTTTTTATGATTTTGTTACTATTGAAAATCTGAGGAAGGAATTCAGGCTCAAGTCCGAATCCGAAAAATTAGAAATAGTTTTTCTATTTTATTTTTACTAAAATCTGCCAGTTGGCTGATGTCGCAAAATAACGTTTCGTTCAATAAATAACATGAAAAAATCTAATTTAAAATTATGAAATTAATAAATAAAAAAAAAAGTTTTCTATTTTACATGTTATATAAGCGGCGAATACGCAGTTAAAATATTGATTTTATCAATCATGCATCAGTGGTGATTTCGAAGGCCGCTGCTCCATCTCCTCAGCGTTGTTTTGTTAAATTTTCTCACTTTTGAAGGTGGTGGCAGTCAGTGGTATTGTCAACTGTTTACTCAAAGCTGTTCCTAACGAAATACAATATGAGAATTAATTAATCTCTTATTCATTTTCCAAATAACTTATTTTTAGTTAGAATAAAAGTCCCCAACCCTGTTAACTATTATTCCAAATAAGTATTCCATTTTCTTCTTACTTTTGCCACGTAGTCGCCGGCTAAAACAACACTTTTTTAAATTTATAAGCGTTTACCTTTTATTTTGAACGGGCCTCGTACACCAGTATCATTAGCATTGTTTTACAAATTCAAAGGCAATTTCTTTTTTATATATTATTTTACTATTTGATTTGTTAAAGCAATTTGAAGTTGTCTGAGTTTTACTTTAATTTGCATAATACAGTACAAAGCAAAAGTGTTCCACTTATGTTATACTTTGTGTCAGTTTGTTATATATTTTATTGTTAAAAAAAAAAATTTTTTAATAAGAAATGTGAATAAATAACAGAGCCCGCAAGCAAGGAATACTTTTCAAATTTAAAATTAAGAAAAAATCACACTTAAAGCATGCTGCTGCATGCACAAGCCCTACAAAAGAGTAATCTTTTTTAAATAAAACTCCTTTGGAGGCAATAATTTTTATTTCTTTGGATTTTTATCAAAAAACTTTATTTTACTCTGATCATTTTGTGAGTTTTGTTTGCTCCTCAGAAAATAAAAATTAGTTTTTATTATATTGTTTTTTTATTTTTAGAAAATTAAAATTATTTCCTGATATTTTATTCATATTTTTTTAATTTTATAATTTTTTCATATATATTTTCAATTTAAAAACGACTTATTCTGTCAGCGAAAAAAAAGTTTTGATTCTCTGAATTTTTATATTCCGAAGAATATATAAAAATCATGAAATATTTTTTAATGTTCTGAAAAGCGAATAAAACTGAAAAGATAAGTTTTATATTTTGAGGGCTGTTATTATAACTTCATGTTAGTTAAAGGGTTTTCTTAGGACCCTTAAAAAGTTGCTCTTTCTTCTAATGTTTTCTTAACATATCGGATAGAATGAACCTGCCTTCAACCTATCGTTGATATTGGGTGTGGGTAAAATTGTAATCAAGGAACATTTTTAATAGGTACCATAAAATTCTACTTTCAACTAAATTCAAGTTGTAAAAGAACAAATAAATTTTAAAATAGTGTACTAAAATTTTAAGTATAAACTAAAAAAGAACATAAGACCGAAATGAGCCAAAGTATTATTATAAAAATGAAGGCGTCACTCGCTCAATATACGAAAAGTAGGGCCCAAAGCGCTCACGTTTTTCTGGGTCATTATTGTTTCAAGTTAATTTTCAAATTTATTTTTGACATTTTTAGTTCGCTTTTCCTAAAAAGGTGTAAAAATATTTACACTCTATGAGAAGATAAGAACATGCGTAGTATGCGACGTATGAGTAACATTATTAATAATATTAAGTATGCGCATGGAAGCACAATGCAAAAGGATTATTCGATACATAAAAACAAACAGACGTACAAGTGAATTTTATAAAAAGCGTATAGAAATAAGACCCAGGGATCAATGATCGTTCGGTCTCTGAGAAATAATAATAATAATAATAATAATAATAATAATAATAATAATAATAATAATAATAATAATAATAATAATAACTTTTTTAAATAAAAATGCCTGAAGTAAAAAGCTAAATAATATTTATTTGGTTTGAGTTGGGGATCGAACCTACCAACCTGCAACTATAAAGCTTTAAACACAATAACCACAGCAGGCTACACGAACACCGACTACAAAAGCCGTTGGCTTCAATCGTCGCCTTGTAGTCAACTACTTAAATATTTTTAGAACGACACCACCAAATCAATAACCATGAGTTGTTGTTTGTAGTAGAATTCTGTTCATACGCCAGTGTAGCCGCTTTCATGTATGTAATACTCTTAAATAGTGCTATTCCAATAAAATATATATTTAAAGTCCACAGTACATGACAAGAAATAATTTCATTAGCTTGGAAATATAATTTGTCGTTTCTTTTTGTAAAATAAAACAATATATTTTCAAGTTTACACTAATTGAATTTATTTATATTAAACTGGCAACATTGTATCTACTCATTGTCGCTCACCAAAATAACAGCAGGGACAACAACCAGTAGCCGTGTTGCCTGTAGTAGTAAAAATATTCATTCTCATATACGCACATGCATTCTATTTTTGACAAGTTGTAGTCTGTAGCCTGCTGTCGTTATTGTGTTTAATGCTTAACTCTTAGATAAACTCAAATTTCCGTAATTCAAGTTAACGTAAGTTGCATACGACTTTAAATTCAACAAATAAATCGTCTATAACTCATCTGGGCTTCTAGGGTTAACGTTAGTGCGACAAATAATCTCTTGCCTTTAAAAAAAATAGCGAAAAATGCCGGCACTCTTTTAACTCTCTGTCAAATATATGAGTGATAATATAAAATTCTAGTTGTTGTTATTATTAACAGTTTGTTGTCCCAGTAGTGCAGCCATCATTTATTTCAAAAAACAAAAAATAAAACAAAAAACAAAAATAGAGAAATAAATAAATAAAAAAAGCTAAAAACAACAGCAGCAAAATAAAAACTTCAAAACAAATACAACAAGTGTTGTAGTAGTCGGCTGCTGTTCGGTTGACCGGGTAGACTGAGTGACTGACTGCCTGGGCTTTGACTTTGGCAGGACTTCTCCTCGACATGGTCTGTTGACTTTTATGATGACTACGTTACACACACACACACACACACACACACACACACACACACACACACACACACACACAGAGGGAACGTTAAGAGAAATGACAAGCAAACAGATATTCACAAGCTGCAACATGAGTGGTTCACTGTTTTGCTGTTTGTTTTTTTGTTGCAACTTTTTTGTTGTGTGCTGTACAGCCGCTGTGTTGAAATGTGTCTGACCACTACAAAATATTTCCTTTTTTTCTGCGAGTTAGTTGTGGTCGTTTTTGTTTTGTGTTGATGGTAATTGTCATGTTGTTGTTGTTGTTGTTGTTGCCCTGGAGGAGCAAACCGAAAACAAACAATATTCTGTCGTCGGGGTGTCAAGGGTATTTAGTTTTGAGCAAAAAGTAACTAAAAAATTTAAAGGATATTCGCTACTTTTTGTACAACGAAAAAACAAAAAAAACTCCGCATAGACTTTTAACTAGACAGTTTTTTTATGTTGCAACATTTTGTATTCGTCAACAGTCTAGTGGCATTAATGGCTGTTTTATGGCTAAAAGACTGCAGCCAGCCAGCCTACTCTTCTTCTTCTTCTACTTCTTCTTCTACCACTGCAAACACTACAAAATGATAAAAAGGATGCATCAGAAATTATTTGTAATTTCAAACATTTTTTTTTTTCGCTTTTGTAACGAACTTTGAAAATCATGTTGTGGAACATGGCGATTGTTGTTGATTTTATTGCGGGTCTTTTGACAGTGTCCAACAAACCGATGATTTGTTGTTGGTTGCAACATATTTTTTTTTTAGAAGTTGCCAAGTTTTTTTCCCCCAACATCTCTTTATTTGGTTGTTATTCTTTTTCTAATCCGTGAAGAGTTGAAAACAACATTCTGTGAAATGGATACTCTCATATTTAAAATGGCGTTTTTGAAATGCAGTACTTTTGAACAACTTCAATTAGAAATTTCTACTGAGTCCGGAATAACTGTTCAAGCTCCAGTTCAAATACTTGAATTCACAATTTTTTTTTTTAAATTTCCATAATAAAAGTACCTTATTAATCAAGGTACTTTTGTTAAAGGGTATTATTAGTAAAATGATTTTTAATAAAAGTATTTTTAATTTTGGACCAGCACTCAGGGGATGACCCCAAAATATGCAGTGCATTGATCCAAAACTAGAAAGAAGTTGACAGATTAGAAATTGTTTTTTTTATACCCTTCGCAAAAGGGTTACACACGGAATAACATTTCCAGAGCTGGGAAGATTACACCTGTTTCTCGAGGCAAAATTAATATCGAAAACCAATTTTTTTTTGTAGATTGAACCTTTTTCATGGTTTGGGAAGCCTCAATTGTCTGTTGAAAACTAAAATATAAAAAAAAATTTTCCATGGATGGCAAATAAGTTTTTTTTTGCACATTCAGTATTTTGTAGTAGATGTAGTGACTGAAATGTTTAGAAATTTTAAGTGTTTCTGAAATAAAACCGCTTTGCATTGGTAAAAAATATAAAAAAATTAAAATTTCGTATCCAGGGGTGGGTAATTGATTTTTTTTTTTCATTCATAAAAGTAACCAAAAAGGCAACAACTGACGTTGTTTTTTTTTTTTTTGCTAACTAAAACTTATTTTTCAGCCACAATTTGACGGTTAGATATCCGTGTGACGCTCGCTACATTTGGCGCCAACTCCAGTTTTCAAATGAAATTTATTGCATTTTTCGTATGACTAGAAATTGCAGTCTTAACAATTTTAAAGTTTCCCATAAAAAATACTTTTTTCCCTCAACTTAAAAATATCGACGATAATTTGATTCAAAAAATTTTTTTTGTCATCTGAAAAGTCCTGATTTCTTTTCAAAATTTTTAAACCGCAAATTTTCGAAGAAAAAACGAAATTGTCCAATTTTGTTTTCTGAACAATTCTGTTGGCATTTCGTTTAGCAAAAAGTTTCGTTTCACCAAGTTGCTGTTGGTTTTTCTCAACAATTTCAGTTTCCAACTTCGTTCGCATCGTACAAAGAATTTCAGTTAATAAAATTGATTTTTGCCGTTGCACTTGTTTTCGTTCTTAAAATCTGAACAAACAAGAAAATAAACAGAGAATCGATAAAGTTTTCCGTGTACATTTTAAGTTTTTATTTCAACTTTTTTCTTGTTAATTTTTCTTTTTGAAAAAGTTTTTTTTTTTGTTTTTCTTCCAAATTTGTTAAGACAAGTTGTTGCACAACCACCGGTACATTTTCTTAATCTTTCGTTCTTTTCCCTTAAACTTTTGCCATTCACTTTTAACGATGGCCCGCAGGCAAAAGGTGTTGTTAATCGCCTTTCGAGATCTCCATTTCGGTGAGAGTGTGAGTGTGAGTGTGTGCGTGTTGTTTCCACAAAAACATTTTAAATCTATTATGTTTCAATTAAAAAGAAATTTGTTTCGCTGCGAAAAGACTAAAGACCAGTTTATTTGCAGTGAAGCAAACTTTTGGTCATCATTGTTTTTGTCGTTTTTCTTTTTAAACCGTTTTCTGTTTTTTCCTTAAGCCGTTTGTCTTTTGCCTCTTTCGAAAACTTAATAAACTGGAAAAGCTTTCTTAATGCATTTTCCAAAAGAAAACGTAAGATTGAGTTTTTTTTTGCTTGTTAATGCTGTTTTAGGGTGTTAACGTGGCTTTTTGACCTTCTTACATCTGAGAGGGGATTATAGAGATTTTATGCCTGATTAATGAATTTTTTCCCACATTTTCTTGGCTTTTGCAGGTTATTTCTCATCAAATTTGTTGTGCCGGCTTCAGTTTAAGCTTTTTATTTCAAAATATATTGTCTTTTGGTGGAAAGTAATTTTCTTTTATGGCGTTAAAATTGTAAGCAAATAAGACAAGTTAACTAAAAGACCATATTAAGAAGAATGGCAGGTTTGTGCATGTCACTGTCAAATACAAATTAATCTAATAAATCATTGTGAATTGTGAATTGTTTCACAATAAAAATGGGAAAAACATTATAAAAGTAAAAATTAAAAGTTTCAATTTTAATAGTAAATATAATCTCATATTCACTTAAGACCCTGCAGTTTCGTAATACGTAACGGAAGAGTGTCGTAGCTTTGAAATAATAAAAAAATTTAAATTCATAAATAAAAAATTCTAGAGGAAAGAAAATTTTCACTTCCTTTTGCAATAAAAATACTTGAAACTAAATTGAAGCTAAAATTTTGGTTCTTCACTAGCACTGCAGGGCTTAATAAATGAACTGAAATTGCCCATAGAAATTTGCTGTTGTTTTTTTTTAAGATGTGAAATCAAAATAGAAAAAGTTAGAATTTTAATAGTAAACAGAACTTCATATACACTTGGTACGTTACGCCCCTGCAGTTTCGTAATACGTAACGAAACTGAATCCTATCATTAAGATAATGGAAAAAAATATATAAAAATTTATTAATAAATAAAATGCTGGTGAAAAGCAAAGAAAAAAACTTTTTCTTTTGCAATAAAAATACTTAAAATTTAATGGGATTTAAGGCATTGGTTCTTCACTAGCACTGCAGGGCTTAATAAATGAACTTAAATTGCCCCTAGAAATTTGCTGTTGTTTTTTTTAAGATGTGAAATCAAAATAGAAAAAGTTAGAATTTTAATAGTAAACAGAACTTCATATACACTTGGTACGTTATGCCCCTGCAGTTCCGTAATACGTAACGAAACTGACTCGTAACTTTGAGATAATAAAAAAAATTAAAATTTATAAATATAAAATGCTAAAGAAAAGAAAATATTTTCTTCCTTTTGTAATAAAAATACTTAAAATATAATGGGAGTTAAAATGTTGGTTGTTTGCTAGCACTGCAGGGCTTAATAAATGAGCTGAAATCGCCCATAAAAAATTGCTCTTGTTTTTCTTAATATATGAAATAAAAAATAGAAAAAGTTAGAATTTTAATGGTAAACAAAACCTCATGAGCACTTTGTAGGTTAAGACCCTGCAGTTTCGTAATACGTAACGGGCTTAATAAATGAACCGAAATCGCCCATAAGAATTTGTTGTTGTTTTTCTTAATATATGAAATAAAAAATAGAAAAAACAGGACTTCATATTCACTTAACACGTGAAGACCCTGCAGTTTCGTAATACGTAACGAAACTGAGTCGTAACTTTGAGATAATAAAAGAATTAAAATTTATAAATATAAAATGCTAAAGAAAAGAAAATATTTTCTTCCTTTTGCAATAAAAATACTTAAAATATAATGGGAGTTAAAATGTTGGTTGTCCACTAGCACTGCAGGGCTTAATAAATGAACTGAAATTGCCCATAGAAAATTGCTGTTGTTGCTCTCAATATGAAAATAAACCAAGAAAACTAAATACTAGTCAACATCTTTATAAAAATAATACCCCTACAAAATTGTATGTGCAACTGTGTGAGTGTACGAGTGCAGTTAAAGGAACTATTTTAGTTAACCTGTTAACATGTAGTTGTTGCAGAGAAGAGAAAAAAAAAATATATATAAAAACCTGTGAGTTGTTCTCTCTTGTCGTGCATCGAAAGGAAACCACAAATTTCCGTCTTCATCAACATCGTCGTCATGACTTTCCTTAATGTATCTCTAACCGGCAAGAGAACTACACAGAGAAAAAAAAACAGGACTCTATGCAGTGGATTCGTTTTGTGTTTGTTCAACCTGTTACAATGTTTATTTAGTAGCATTTAGTTGTTGCAAATCTAATAAAAATACGGAATTCCTTCGGGTTTGTTACTAATTGATTCAACTGAAAATTCCTCTGCTGCTTTCAATACAATCCAACAGTTGTTTCCTTCTCTTTTTTTATCCGCTGAATATTCATTCGCTTGTTGGGTTTGTGTTTTCAGTAGCGACTTTTTTTTCACTTTACAGAGCATTTGAATCGATCAAAGAATGTAAAATGAACAGAAAATGCAACTGATGAAAGGACAGGGAAATTTGTAAATTAATAATTTGTTTTTCCTCCCAGCAGGATAATTAATTGTTGCGATTTATATCTTTATCTTTTGTTTTCCAACTCAATTTCGTTGTTTGGGTTGAATATTTTATGAAAAAGAAATTGAAAAAGAAATCCCTTTTAATTAAGCAGTTTTTCTAGGTTTATGTAGATGTAATTTAAAAGACGCCTTTTAAAAAGGGTACCTACTTTCAACTTAATTTTTTACTTAAAATAAATTCGGAAGATATTTTAAGATATTTTTCCGAAGGACAACTTTGGTATCTTTTGCGTTCTAGTTTTAATAAAATCAAATTTCTATTGGCTCGTGTTCGAAAAGATAATTTAAACAAAAATTTGCATTATAACGTCTTAAAGCTTTCTAAGCTGGAAACTTGAAATGAAAATCTCATTGGACAGGATAAAGTTCTCTGCATGTCCTTTACAAACATTCATGACAAGGATTAAAGATTTATTTAGAGAAGACTGCTTAAAAGCAGTTCACAATATTTTTTATTATTTTTTTTATTATTTGTTGGTTTATTTTCTGTAATTCTTGTTAACATGTGCACGAAATTTCTAGTGCTAAAACATGCGAATTTATATGGACAAGACGGAAAGAATTATTCTGTTTGCTATTTGAATGTCCTTTACCTCAATGTACGATTGCAGCTGGAACCATTTTCACCTCAAAATAACAGAGCGTAAGAGCGTGTTCAACGTTGTAACAGATGATTTAAATTGAAATAGTGAATATCTTTCGCTTAGAGTGTAAACATGCTAACGCACTTTATACACATTTTGCAGAAGAGACAAAATACGTTTGATTTTATCTGTGCAAAGATTGAAAATTTAGCAAAATAAATTATGCAGACTCAAATTAAAGCAAAATATTTTAAGCCAGTCTAGGCGGCGTGTCCTTTTCTTTTCTTTCTGAGGACATTAAAATATAATTGATGTTTTTACATCAATTAGCAGAGTTAGTAGGTTTACACTCTAAGCGGACGTCATTCACTATTTCAACTTGAATAATCTGTTACAACGTTATGCTTTTGTGTAGTTTTTATTAATAAAAAACTAATACTAAGAATTTTGGAAACTCATGCCCAGTAGTTCTGGAAGTAATAATATCCTAACATAATTTTTTAGCCTGATTCGTGCTACTTATGGAAAGGCCAGTTTTCGCTAACATGTTTTACAAGTTAAAACACTCAATGTGATAAATTTTGTTATATCCATTAAGTTGGGCAATTGTGTTTGCTTATATATTATCAGAACTGCAGGGCTTCTTTAAGACAAAAGCGTTAATGTGTTTTAAGTTTTCAGTGATAGCAAATGAAATGATTTGCAGTTTCTTTATTTTATAAGGATAAGAAAAAAAAAATTTATAAATGAAAAAACTAGAATAGTAAAAGTAGTTTTTGTAAAATATTTTCCGATCCACGGAAGAAAAGGAACACAGGAAGGAAGTCAGAAGGTAAATAGTATTGATTAATATAAAAAGGAAGTGAAGAATGAAGTTCCTCTTAAAACTCTTTTGTGATGAAAGAAAGTCTGTTAAATGAAATTAATTAAGAAAACATTCTAGAATATTCTGTAAAACTATTTGAAAGGAGTTTTATAATGACAATGAAAATTTTAAATGAAGAGAAAGAGAGAGAGAGAGATAGAGAGAGAGAGGGATATTATCATTTGACTCAGTTCTATTTAAATGTCTTTAAATTATACAGTTTTATTAATTTAATTAAAAACTAAATTGAATTTATTTCAAGTCCAGTTCTTATAATTTTATTATAGAAAACATTCACAATAGCAAGTCGCAGATGTTTGGAATTATTTTATGGGAATATTTATCTGTTATTGAACAATTTTTTTTTAAATTTAGTTTCTTAAGTTCTGAAGAAATTTATTTTTAAATTATAAGTTGAAATTTCCCTTAAGACTACTTTTAAGTGCTTCAAAAATAAGAGAGTAAATTTAATTAATTTTCAATAGCAAATAAACGTTGTTATAGAAAATATTCACAATAGCAAGTCGGAGATGTTTGAAATTATTTTAGGGAAATATTTTTAAATATAATTTTATTAGATTTTTGTATCTTTTGAATAATTTTATTCAAGAGTATTTGCTGAAATTGTGAATTTATCTTGTAAAATAATTGGAGAGATCAGACATTAGCGAAGCCATTTGTATTGGGTTTGTGAACTTTCTATCTAAAAAGTTGTTACGAAAACATTCACAATAGCAAGTCGGAGATATTTGAAATTAGTTCATTTTCAAATTTCAATTACTTTATTTTTAAATTTAGTTTCTAAAACTTTTTTAAATAATTTGATTTAAAAGCTTTTTTTGAAATTTCCCTCTAGACATCTTCTAAGTGCTTCGAAAATAAGAGGTTAAAAAAATCGAGTACCCCTTTGTTAACAAATTTTGGTTTTTATTTTCCCCTTTCGTTATCTTTAACATCTGTTGTGAATTTATTTTGTGAAATAATTTGAGAGATGAAACAATAGCGAAGCCTTTTGTATTGGGTCCGTGAATTTGCTATCTGCAACGTTGTTATGGAGACATTTACAATAGGAAGTCTGATATGATATATCTAAAACATTGGTATAGGAAACATTCACAATAGCAAGTCCTAAATTATATATTTGCAACTACTTCATTTTTAAATTTAGTTTTTAAAATATTTTTAATCGTTTGAATAATTTAATTTTAAAGTTCTGGTGGAAATTTTTCCTTTAGCCTATTCCTCAGAGCTTCGAGAATAAGAGAGTAAAAAAATTGAATACCTCTTTATTTACAAATTTTTACTCTCATGTTCCCCTCTTTGTTGTGAAGTTATTTTGTAAAATTATTTGAGAGATCAGACATTAGCGAAGCCATTTGTTTTGGGTTTTTGAATTCGCTTCCAAAACATTCACAATAGCAAGTCGTACATTATATAGATTTGGAATTGCTTCATGGGAATATTTATCGGCCTTGGAACATATATTTTTAAAAATAGTTTCTTAAATTCTGCTAGTCTTTTGAAGAATTTTATTTTTAATTTATTCAATGAAATTTTCATTTAGACTACTTTTAGGCGCTTCCAAGTTGGAAATGTGTCTCAGTTACTCACATACGTTTTAGTTACTCCTTCAGTCTTTATTAATAGACTATTGAATGGACAGTCGTGTCTTGTTTTTATTCCCTACAGTCTGCCGGAAGATGAGTAGCACCTGAGGGCCTGTGGAATAGAATACTTTTCTTAGCATTTCATTCGCTTTGCATACTTTCTGGTCCTCAGACATTCTCTTCCTTCCTGTACGTTTAAATTTTTTTTATATATTTTTATTTAATTTTTTTATATTTGTTTTTTTTTTTTTTTGTGAAACAAAAGTTAGTTGTCCAATTTATCTTGGCCAACTGTAGACAGACCAGAACAATGGAAGTACTTGCTGGCTGGCTGGCTGACTGTTTATTTGAGCCATCATCGTCATCGTCATATTTCATATTATCAAATCATTTTATCTTGCAGTTTGATATGAACCATATTTTTAAAGTCATGTTTTTATGCTTTTCCCTTTTCCTTCCTCTTCTATTGTAATATTTTTTGTGTTATTTTCTTCTTTTCTAACTTGGCAAAGTGTTGAACAGTGTGTGAGTGTTGCTAAAGTTTATAAAAGATTTTAAAAAACCCTTTTTTACATTTTCTTAACTCTTCATGCTTTAGAAACATGCATTTTTATTTAATTTATGCACATTTTTCTAGTTTCTTTTTAAATCTAAATCTATTTTTTTTTATTTATTATTTTTATGTCGTTTTACTTATTGTTCCACTATAAAATATTAATAAAGTGTACGATTTTTTTTCTGTTGTCGTCGTTTTCTTACTTCCGTTTGTTACTTTTTTATTTCTTTAGACTTTGTGTTTGTGCTTAATTTTCTTTTTCCTGTGGTTGTTTTCCCTGAGTTTTCTTGAATTATTCTCCATTTCAATTATTTACTGTTGTGTCTTTTTTGTTATTCCTTTTTTTTTGTTTTTTTTTGTAAGCAAACAATAGACTGAACCGAATTGCTGGCAAAAGAAAGCTTCAAGTTAAATTTATACTTTTGTTGCAGCCAACACGTGGCTGGCCCTGGAAACTAACTTATTTCGTGTTCACACTATGAGTTTTTTTTTTTTAATGCAAAACAAAAGTTGGAATTTGTATCCAAAATCTCAAAAAAGAGTATCTTAAAAAAAGAATTCAGATAATCTAAAATGTTAACGAGACCACAAAAATATCTTAAAATAGCCAAAAATGAAGTAAGTGGCAACACTGCTCCGGCTTGTAGCCTCCTACTTGTAGGCAACACATTTTATTAAAAAAAAATCACTGTAAAAAATAAGATTTAATATTGATTTTAAAGAAGAATATTTCTTCAAACAAAATATTTGTCTTAAAAACTAGCAAATCAATCCCACAACCTGGGGGTGCTCTGGTTCCATTACAATGCACGCCTGGTCAACCACCGAGTGCCGTTTCTAATTACAAAAAAAAAAATTAAAAATATAAAAGAAATTAAATTTTAAAAAATCTTCCTACGACGAAGAATTTAAAAATACTTTTTTATAACAAATTATTAAGTTGAAAATTATCTCACAGGGTCCAGCTTCAAATCTGCCTTCTGCACGCCTGGTTGCAGGTCATCCATTGAGTGCCGTTCTTAATTTAAAAAAAAAAATTAAAAAATTAAATTTAATTTAAAAAATTTTCCAACGCCGAAGAACTTACAAATCCTTTTTTATAATAAATGATTAAGTTGAAAATTATTTCACAGGGTCCGGGTTCAAATCTGCCATCGGTGAACTATTTTTTCAATATTTTCTAATTCAAATATTTTTTAGCAGTAGAATATTTTCAATATATTTTTTACAATCAGCGTTTGATGATTAAAAAAAAACATTTCGAAAATTATTTCCATCCCTCTGGCCAGTTAAAATTTATTAGCAACTACCCTCGTTATATAGAATGCAGTTGTTGTCAAGTGTAAATGTGTTCTAAATTTTTCTTTTCACGTTAACGTTTATGCCCCTAAAATCATGCCATAAATTATTACATATTTTTGTTTTCTTTTATATTTCTCTTAGTTATTGGGTTGCCTTCTGCTGGGAAAAAAAAACATCGCCCGGCTTGTTTTACTTTCTTTGTTTTTGTTTGTTTGTTTTACTCCCATTCACATGTAGTTTTTTTTTATTTTTTTATTTTTTTGCTCTATTACTATTTTCAAAACCTGCTGCTGTTGTTTGTCTGTATTCAGCACATCATCTATAGAACTACAAAATTTATTATTTCTTTATTTAGGGCCTTTGGTTTCCGGCACATCATTTCCATTTCCTTCCTCCGCACACTCTGTCATTTGCTGTGGCATATTTTCCATGTTGTCTTTTTTCTTGTTTGTGAATTGTAAATTTAATACTTTAAGTCGCTTTTTACGATTTGATAAGTAAAATTGACAAACGTATTACAAACGTATTAGAATGATGTACACACTTGCAGTTAATGCACATGTGGCTGTGTGAGTGTGTGTGTGTGAGTACATGTGTTATGTAGAGCTGCTTGGAATAATTTATTTAACAAATAAAATCCAGCTTTTCAGATTGTTGTTGTAAAGCTTTTTAGTTTTCCCAATAAAATGCAGGTCAATTACAAATTTATGGATTCTAATAAATTTTCTTAATGTCTCCTGAAATTTTGGCATAAAGAAAAACATAATTGAAAATGTATTTCAAAACTTTTTACACAACTTCAATATTGGAATTCTCTTAGAAGTAAAGTGTTGCCAGTGAATCAACTTTATTAAATAGTCAAAGTTCTTTTCGTTAGTTTTTAATGTGATTCTTATTATTAAAATTGTTGCCCACAATTATGATCACACGTTAAAGCCAATCGCAGCAAAATAATGATGTCATAGTTGAATTTAAAGTGTATTTTAAATTGAAACAACTATAAGCGAATAATAATCGAAATGTGAAAAATACTTGCATACCACCAGGGGCAGTAGCAGCAATTGACAACATTGGCTGGCTGAGGTTGCATCAAATCGTATGGAAAAAATCAACGCTTGTCCATACAATTAAAAATGATTTCTTTTCTAGAAAAGAATGCATTATTTTTCGCACCTTTTAAAAGAAAATGGCAACAATCTGTCATATGAAAATAAGAATTTTATTACAAATTAATCCAACATCTCCTACGAAAAATAATACCCGTTTTAAAACCACTCCAAACTGTCACTTTTTGAAAAATAATAAAAAAAAAAAATTTTAATTTCTTCCAGCAAAGAAAACTCCGCACAAGTTTCGCAGTTGGCAGGAGGCACATAAAAATTAATTTAAAAAAAAAATCATAATAATAAAATAAAAACATTCAAAATCAACACAAATTGAGACACTGAAAGGGGCAATTTTCAAATATATAAATTTACAAGAAGTAAAAGAATTAAAAATAAAAAAGCGACGCCAAGAAACAGGCTCATGATTATAAGTGGGATTTCCTAAGAGTGGCTGTTTTCCAGCCCTGTAAAACTTTGTGCTGGAAATATAAACGAATAATCGTCCTTAAAATTAAATACTTTTTTATATATGACAAATACATAAGAACGCAACGTGGCTTAAATTCTTCATGCGCCACAAACTATGCTATAGATTTATTTCGTATTTCTTATACCAGATAACAGCGATTAAATTATTACCGTGTGACCGAGTTTTATTTTTATCTTATAAATTTAAAAACTGAATATAGAAAATGCTTGTAAATTTGTGATGGTTTTGAGTGGCATGTTCGTGGTGTTTCTGGACCACTTTTGACATACAAAAAAGCTGCTCATGCTGCCAGTGCTGCCATATTGATTACTTTTACATAAAATGGGTTACTTTTTTTCATATTATGTTTTTCAGTTGCAGCGATATTTAAAAGAAAAAAATAACACAAAATATCGTTTCGGCTGTGAATGGGTTAAGTGAGCGAAATTAACTGAAATAAGCTTTAATAGAAATCAGAAATTTTTTATGTAATCAAATACAACAAATAATCGGCTGGTAGTTATTAATTTAACCGATTAACGTTTAACCCATTCAATACCCTGGTGGGTGATTTATAAAAAGTGCAAAAAAACCCCCTTAAAATGGTACACCGTCCACCATAAAAGTGACTGACAAGCCATCGTAATTATCTGACAGAATGTAACTCAAAACTAGAGTTTCGGAAAATGTTGTTCTAAACAATTGTTCCGTTTTCAGGTTGTTACAGAAAACCAACAAAAACTCTATTGTAACCGATCACAAAAAAAAAGAACTCCTTTCATAGATGACATGACTTTGAGCAGTAGTTTGATTGTACAGCACGAGTATTTGTGTTAGCTGACGTTGTTATTACTATTGTTGTTGCTGTTGCCATTGCCTCTGACTGACAGCTACAAATGTCTGATGACGACAACGAACAACAGCTAAACAAACGAACAAACCAGAAGTATAATTTAGACAAAACCTTATGAATAAAGAAAAAGAATTTGAAGAACTTTTGCTAGAATGATGATTGTGGATGTGATACAACTGGTAAACACATGGCATACCTGCCTCTTATGTTCTCTAAACAATAAAAATCATAGCATAGTTTTAGGAGCAGAGTAAAATGCCAGGCTATAAAAACAATCAAAATCATTGTACGAGTCTACGAGTTGTAGAAAGAAGTGCATTCTTCTCATGCATTCAGCTTCAAACAGAAAACAATAGTGGAAACCAATGCCTGTTACACACACACACACACACACACAGATACACACACATGGACGGGTGTGAATCTTAAGAATGGGAATTAAACGAGCACCCTGAACGTCTTTGTAACCCAAATGTGCCAACCAACGAACCGTCCGTCAGTCAATCCATTGAGTCTGTCAGATTTTTGAGTTGCACAAAATGTTTTGCATACTTTTTCAAAAGTGTGCAGCAGTTTCGTTAGTGTTTAAATTAAAATAAAAAAAAAAGAAACTTTCTTAGTAGGATTTTCTGTTGTAATATTTCGGAGTTTCTCTTTTCTTCTTTTTGTTCTTCTCCAGTTTTTGTCTTGTTGTTTTGCATGTTGGAGTTGTAGTAATAAATGCAGCCTGTATTCACTTAATTTGCTTTAAGGATGTTGATGATTATGTGTGATGACGTTGTTGATAGTTATTTTTCGTTGTCGTTGTTGTTGTTGTTGTTGCAACAGCTTCTCTCTGACAGACACGTATGAATAATAGTTCAACAGCTGTAATAGTTTGTGAAAACAAGCAAAAATTCTTTTTCCATGAATTGCAAAAGGGATGTGCTAAGTGACACTATAAATGGATATTCAAAACAGGAAACTGCAAGTTTATTTTTGAGGCAGAATTAAAAAAAGAGAAAAAAAAAACAAGAGGTTTCAGTGAAATGAATCCAAATGAATTAAAAGTGGCAGCAGCCGGAACTCTCCCTGAAACGTAAAGTTTTAGGCAAATTTCCTTTAAGCAGAAATAAATCCGATATAACTAATTTGCAAATGGGGGCTTTTTTGCACTAAAATTGTATAATTAGACAACGATTTCATTGAAAATATTTACAAAAATTTCCATGAAACGAAGTTATCAGTCAGAGAACAGTTTTTTGTTTTAAAGAAAAAATCTGGCAGATATTAAACAGCTGCTTAAAATATTTGGAACATTTTGTGTTCTACTGCATCTATTTTCAAGCACAATAACTTCATTGTGAATATAAATAAGAAGACAAAAACAATAAAACTTGACTCTCACTAAAACAAATCAAGCGTCATACGAAATATGTTTCTCGTTTGTTCGTTTTTGTGTTTGCAAAACAAATAAAATATCAAAACAAAACCAGAACGTGAAGTAAAGAACCGTTAAATCATAGCAAAAACACTGAACTCAGACATATTCACAATAATAATAATTGTTGTTGTTTTTTCATACTCTCTTGAGCAAAAGCAAGTCAACGTCGCTAAGGAGAGAAGTAAAGAACGAGTTAATAACAGCAGAAGCACTCAGGGCACTCAAACATATTCACAATAACTATTGTTGTTGTTGTTTCGTACTCTCTTGAGCAAAAACAAGTCAACGTCGCTAGAGAGTGCAGTAAAGAATCAGTAAATTATAGCAAAAACACTGAATGCACTCAGACATATTTACAATAATAATTGTTGTTGTATCGTCCTCTCTTAAGTAAAAAACAAATTAACATCGCTAGAGAGTGAATTATAGGACCGGTTACTCTTAGCAAAAGCACTGAGTGCATTCAAACATATTCACAATAATATTTGTGGTTGGTGGTTCGTGCTCTCTTGAACGAAAAACAAAAACCGGTAGCAAAAGCACTGAGTGCACTGAAATATATTCACAATAATATTTTTACTCTCTGGAGCTCAAATATATTCACAATAAGATTTGTACTCTCCGGAGCTCAAATATATACAAAATAATATTTGTACTCTCTGGAGCTCAAATGTATTCACAATAATATATGTACTCTCTGGAGCTCAAATATATTCACAATAAGATTTGTACTCTCCGGAGCTCAAATATATTCACAACAATTTTTGTACTCTCTGGAGCTCAAATATATTCACAATAATATTTGTACTCTCTGGAGCTCAAATATATTCACAATAATATTTGTACTCTCCGGAGCTCAAATGTATTCACAATAATATATGTACCCTCTTGAGCAAAAACAAGTTAACGACACTGGAGAGTGAATTACAGAACCGGTAGCAAAACCACTTGAGTGCACTCAAACATATTCACAATAATATTTGTTGTTGTTGTTTCCTTCTATTTTAAACAAAACAAATTCACGCTGCTGGTAGGCGACAATCAAAACATTCAAACATGTTTTGAATGTTTTAAAAACGTTTGCATGTTTTACTGCATTTTTATTCTGAATCAATTCGTATTGACTTCAAAATTTTTTAGTGAAGTTGTACTCTCTTCTTCAGCATTTTGATTGTAAAATAAAACAATTGTTTTATTAGTATTTAATTTGTAATAGTATTGGTTATATGATGCTTTTTCTTGTGTTTTGTGCAGGGCTTCAGCAGATGCCACATCCTGCAATCATTTTCATTCAATCTTTTTTAAATGTTTTATTTCATTTTCATCAAAGATAAATAATTCAATTTAAAAGTATTCTACTGCACAACAATATTTTCTTTTGTGGCTTAAACTCGTCTCCAGCAGGAGTTTAGGGAGTTTGAAAACATATTGAAGAAATTTTATTCCAAATATTTGAAATTCTCCGCCAAACAACCAACAACAATGAATACATTTCAGACTTGTTGCAGTTGTTTCAAAATGTTTATTTAGTTAAATAATTTCAATTCAAAAATTTTTCAAATATATTGAATTTTTTTCTCTCTCTGTAATTGATTGTTTTGTTTGGCAACTTTGATGAATTGAAAGTTATTGATAAACAAAATTCATCTCTACGGATTGATTGCAGTCGACTTGTCTTCTGGCAAAAAAGAATAAATAATTCAATCATTTCGCAGACAATAAAGAATTTCTGTCCGAAGCAAAATGTGATAAATATTTGAAGGAAAAAAAAAATGTTCAATGTTTCTTTCAGTAAATTGTTGAATGAAAATAAAATCATTACAAATTTTGCATATTTAAGAAAATTGTTGCTGTTGTAAAATAAAATTTCTTTTTGTGAATGTGTTCACAAAAAGTTTTTATTTTTATTTTAAAGAAAAATATTAAATTGACTTGAGCTGAGAACACACTGTGGCGATTTGCGTCATCGCCAGCCAACACAATAGTGGGGACCAGGGGCAACGTTTGCCATATTCGTTTATATCATTATTTTGAAAGAAAAAAAATTAGTCGTGAATTCTCAAATTTATTTTACGATATTAACAAAAAAAAATTTTTAAAAGGCGATTAAAAGATGTGAAATTTTAAATTATATTTCTTAAGAAAAAAATATTGATTTAAAACTGGTCTTCGAAGATAGTTAGCTTTAGGCGTTTTTTTTTTAATCAAGCAGGACGGAAATTTGGGTTCGAAGGACTACCAACTGAACCTAAATCAAAATTATTAAATCGACTTGAGCTGAGAACACACTGTGCCGATTTGCATCAGCGCAAGCCATCAGTGCCAGGAGCAACGTTTGCCATACTCCTTTATATCGTTGTAAAAAAATTTTAAATGACCGCATGCATTTTTACCGTCGTGAATTCTCAAATTTATTTTTACAATATTAATAAAACAAAAAATTATTAAAAAGCGATAAAAAGCTTTGAAGTCTCTTGCAAATTTAAAAATATATAAAAAAAATATACTCAACAAAAACTGGTCTTCGAAAAAACTCGACTTTAGGCGTTTATTTTTTTCTATAAGCCAGGAAAGAAATTTGGCCTCGAAGGACTACCAACTGAACCTAAATCACTGGTTCTTCGAATGTCTAATTTGTCAGCGATATTTTTTTCAATGCTTCGATGCTTGTCAATGATTGATTTCAATTGATTTTTGGCCAATAAATTACGATTTTAATATATTCACGATTTTTCTCAGTCAACACTGCAATCATGCCTCCAGATTTGGTCTTATGCCGTTTTTTCTTATCCGCACGACATCACAGAGCCAAGGAGGCAAAACTTTTGGGACTATAGTATTCGACTGATACACATTGATACTGATCGGTTTGGTCTCGTAGGTCAGTTAGGGACAACTCTGATGGGACTATAGAGTAGATATTAATCGAACTTCTGGATCTCAAGGACAGAGTGGAAAAAGGATAACAAAACTCCTTTAAGCATTAAAAAAGTCTGGCAATAGTTGATTATTTATTAGAGATTTAACTTTAAAGGGTGACAGTATTGAAATTGATTAATAAAGAAAAGATTTTGGGAAAAAGAATCAGCACATAATTAAAATTAAAGAGTTTGACAAAAAATTCTTGTTTGTGAAAAATGTAAATTAACCTAATATTTTGAATAGACCTCGTACACTTACAAATAGTGGAAATTGAATTAAATAAAGAAAATTTGTGTTAACTTTTAAAACTGGCCTCGTATATTTCATTTGAATTTAAACAATGAATGAACACGATATTAAAAATTTGCTAGAAGAGAGATGATCTTAAAAAAATTAGATCATCTTAGACCAAACTTGGGTCATCTATGGCCTAAAAATGTTGAAGCCACATCGTGTGAATTGTAATTAAAATTAAGATGAAATTAAAAGAAATTGAAAAAAAGTTATCTGTGGAAACTTTTGTTTCAAGGAGTTCTCGTTTTAATGGAATTATAGGAATTTTCCTATGGTCCTTCGAGCCTCAAACCAAAATCTCAAATCCTCCTCCAGACATTTAAGAGCTTCAAGTTGGAATGTGAATAAAAACGATTAATTAAATGAAGTCATTCTCTTTAGATTAAATTAAGAAAAAAACTCTTTAACGAAAGCACAAGCGGCAGAAGTGAATGAATAAATAAAACTGCAACAAAAAAGGGAAATAGATTAAATAAATAAATTAAAAAATAAAAGATAAATAAAAAACAGAAATAAGATAAAAAAATATAAATTTAAAAATGGAGTCCACGTGAATTAACTTGCACGCAAGTGGTACTGCACGAGTGTGTAGTTGTTAGTTGTATGTGTATGTGTGTGTGTGTGTGTGAAAAATACCAATCAGAATGTGCGCTTACAACTGCGTGTAAAGTACCGACTACATGATCCGTGGCAGACATGGATGCAGGAGTGTTATAAACTTAAATGCAATAATTGAACATTTTTATAAAAATGAATTTGTAAATGCAACGTTTATGTATGCGTGAGTTGCAAACATCTACACATACAAACGGCCTGGCAAATATTCCAGCAGTAACGGCACCGGCGACAAGACTGGGATTGTGTTAATCAAGGAATTGATGGAAAAATTGTTGAACTGTTGTGCAACACGATTTAAATGTGGTGGCATTTCTGGCGTTGCAAAAAAGAATGTTGCCATTGACACTGTTGTTGTTCGCAGACGTTAAATGCATAGTGTGTGTGTGTAAGTGTGTGTTGCACACACATCTGTAAAAGGCTTTCGTTTTTGTGATTATGCGACAATGACAACAAAAAGTTGTGTAACAAATACCAACTCGAGTAGCAAAAGTAAAAAGAATACAATCCAGGAATACCACCAGCAGGAGCAGCAACATCATCAGCATCATCACCAACAGCAACAGCATCCGTGTAAATCAGTCTCACCGTCTTCAGCACAAAAAAAGGAAACCACGGCGTGTACGAAGACTCTGCATGCTAACGGTAATGCCAAAATGAATGGATTCCGCATCAGTGGTTTTCCATCTGCTACTCTCAACGGTGGCCTTGCCACACAACAACAGCAAATGAATTCTACGTCTGCAGCTCAACAACTGCAACACAAACCCGCCAATAACGCATCTTTAGGAAATACAAATAAATTAAACTCAATTGTATCGGGAAGCGGCAACAACATTGAAGTAACATATGCCAGACCATATCAGCTAATGGCATCGTCAGCCGCCAGCAACACACACAAAAACAAAGAGACAATGGCAACAACACCGAACGGTGGTTGTCCCATAAACTATATGCTGGATGATGAACTGGACTTGCATATCAAAGAATCGGCCATAACAAGCAATTCGGCCATGAGTATGCTGCAGCTCTCACCGCCCCCACTTACCACGACAGTGACAACGAGTGCCACCACAGCTGCACCCATAGCCCTGAAAGGCAACAATCCCTTTTTGAATAGTCCTTCGCCAACGGAAAATGTTAAAACGACAACAGCATTCAATTTCCAACAGCAAGAAATACCCGAATATGCCGAACCACAACGTTATCGCTTGAACAAACAGACGAAGCATCAAACTGCTGCAGCTGGTGGGGAGCCTGGTTATGCTGCTACAGTCTTGGGCACTGGAGGCATTTGTCCACCACAAGGCGCCAGTGTTGGTCTGACGACAAAGGAAACAATTATGCAACAGCTAACCTCCCCCTCGTCGTCCACTTCCTCCTCCTGCTCATCAGGATTTGTGGATTATTCATCCACACAACAGCAACAACAACAACAGCAGTTGCAATTGCAACAGCAGCAATTGCGCCAACAGCAATTGACTTTGCAACAACAGCAGAGATTATTGCAATTAACGCGCCAACAGCAACAGCTGAGGCAGGCCGTATCCATGGTAAACTCCTCAGCTGCAACACCCTCTTCAGGTGCTGCTATTCACCTGGGCCCCCCAACGAAATACAGCGAAACAACGAACTGCAACAATCATGTGGGCATGGACAAGGAGGCCATATATGCCGCCCTACTGCAACAATACCGGCAAAGTCCCATACAGCCAGCAGCAACAGGCAGCGCACAAAACAAAACACTGAAAGCTCAAAACAATAACTCATCCTATTGCCCTCCTGTGCCCTTGCACAGGAACTTGCCCAATCAAACTAACCCAACTAATGGCCCGTTAGTGCCCCGGAGATCCCACAGCACCCCCAGACCCTTAAGCACAAATCTCAGCAGCATGCCAACCAACAACATGGGCACAAACTTGGCAGCAACAGCGCCCAACAATGCCACCAGACCCAGAAGCTTGGAACGTTTCAATAATCTGCCAGGCCCTGCCAAGCCTAATGTCTCAGTGTCCCCCTACCAGCCGCCACCTATACCGCTCCGAAGATTTGCTCCTGGCAGCCAACCCAAGCGCACTGTAGGCAGTCCTCAACCTTTGGAGGCGGCCACATTTCAAGGAAAGAAAAGCACCAGCATAGACAACATCAGGCAACATGCGATTAATGCATCAGATGCTGCAACAACAGGAACCATAAGGCACTCGGTGACCTTCCATGGTCGGCCAGTAGACCACACGAACATAGAAAACGGATTCAGTCAGGAGGACTTAAAGACGAATTGCAACCAATTAAATGCGGGCAATTGGCAAAAAGCCGAACGTCCCATGTCTTATGCTTTCGGCGGTGCCGGGCCAGATCAAGCCTATTTGGAGAATCAGCTGAGAGCTTACTCGGAACAGCTGAGAACTATAACGGAAAGCGTGCGCAAATACTCCGAACAAGCCAAGCTATTGTCGGAGCTCAAGCGCCAACAGCATTTAGCCAAACAGCAACACTTGGGCGGCACTGCGAACAACTCCCAAACAAATTTAGAGCAAACAGCGGGACCCCAACAAATCCCCATATCCAAATCCGCCGGCAATTTTTCATCCAGCATGATTTCCCAAGAGATCGTAAGCAAATCCTTGGCCTCGCTCAACAACCAAACGGTGGAAACACAATCACCCTCCACACAGCTGAAAATGTTTCTGGACAACATACGCAGCTCTATGAGAACAGAGTACAAACAAAATATACCCGAGGAGGTGTTAAAGCCCATCAAGGAACCCAAAACCCCCCAAAACTCCCAGAAGCTAACGCACACTTCAACACTCAAAAGAAATTCTCTAGTTGAAGTAGGGGAAAAGAAAAACTCTCCCGTCAAGCAGGTGACTCAAAAGCCACAGCCACAGCCCACACAGCAGACTGTTAAGGAAACCGAGTTGGTTCCCACACCCTCAGATCAACTAAGACTATTCTTGGATGCCATACGCTCCAACAAAATACCCGAGAGCGATGAGAAACCCAAAATAGTCAACTCGCAAACTTTGGACTCCTTCATCACGAAGCCGCTGCAAATGCCGGATGTAACATCCGGCACACCCGGCAACAATGGACCACCTTCTCGAAGAAGACCCAAGTCTAGCATTGCCACGGCCACAACAGCACCTACCAGCCAAGTTACGGCCCCCTCCGGAACAACCAAACTGGAACACTCGCTAACAACATCTGAAAGTTTCCATCAAATCTCCGACAATCTACGCTTAATGAGCGAGGACTTGAAAGCCTTGAGTCCAAGCAAAGTGGTCAACTCCCATAGTTCGGGTAGCGTCAAGACCCTGGCCGCTCCCTGCGACTTGCGTGTCCCCAATTCCACTTCTCCTCTAGCAACTTCACCCACCATCCGTCATAATTTTCCCACTTCCAATAGCAACAATTCCATTTGCAGTCTCGCCAATTCCTCTTCGGCCAATACCAATAATACCTCTGCCTCTTCGACCCCCTCTACGGCTCCGCTCATGACTGATTTCAATGAAATCTTGGATAGTTTCCAACAAATGGCTGATAAATATAAATCAAAAGGTTCCTACGACTACTTGCGCAAGTGCTCCGAAGCCCTGCGTCAACATTCCCAGCATTTGAAACAAATGCAACAACAGCAGCAGCAGCAACAACAGCTGTCCAGCAGCAACAATGGCTTTCACAATAACAACATGAACAACGAGGATATCTATTCATGTACAACAACTCCGGGCAGCATTCGCGAGGCTGTACAAAATTTGCTTATGCAACCACGCAACGGCTTTCAGATACTCGACGACAGAATGCGTCTGTTTATCGACATCATCGACAGTCAGGACAAATTGAGTCAGGTAAGTTCGATTACGTTCGCTGTTCTTCTTGTTGTTTTTGTTATCTGTTTATTTTGTTATCAATGCAATCGTTTACTTGTCCGACATTGTTGTTGTTATTAGTGTTGGTTACTCGTCTGTGAAGACTATTTTGGAGTAGTTTTTGCCCGATGGAAGTGTGTGTGTTCGATGAGTTGCAGTGCGCCTCATGTGCCACATTTTCACAATTTGTTGCTTCAATTAATGATAGACAATTGAGATAATTGTGGGTATGGGGCGTTCCATTGTTTTTTCGTGTAAATTAAGAATGCATTTGAGTGTCTTAAACACTTGGTTGAAGTCATTTTAATGAGTTAACAAGGATCCATGTGTGTCTCCTTAAGGATCCCCTCTCGGCATTTGGTTATACGAAAAGAATTGTGGATCGAACGGTTTCAATGTTCCTTCAACGAACTCGGTAACTGATGGAAAATCTTGAGAATCAATATTTGGAAAATTTGAAATATTCTTAGATAGACTTAAAGAAAATTGTGCCATTTGATAGAAAAATGAAAATCTGCGATAATGCTAAAAATCCCAGTAGTGGGATTTGGAAAATTTTTATGGGAATTGCGGAAATCTCAGAAACAAATATCTCTTTTTAAAGCCACCAAATAGAATTTAATAAAAAAACTTAAAAAACAGCAATAAAACTAAAAAATCCCAATATTGGGATTTGTTAATATTTGTTGGGAATTGCGGAGATCTCAGGAACAAATCTCTTTTATTAATGTCACCAAATAGAATTGAAAGGCTGCAAATAATTTTTTTTAAATTAAATTCTTTCAAGGGAAAACTCACACTTCCGTGGAAAATCATGCAAAATACAGACACCCTCTCGGGAGTAATCGGTGACGCAGAAAGTCGAATCTAAAACTGTTCCCGATTTTTTAACATGCGATTTTTATTTAAAAAAATAAGAAGAATACAGCAATAATACTACAAAATCTCAATATTGGGATTTTGAAAATATTTATGGGAATTGCGGGGATTTTAAAAACAAATCTTTCTTAGTAATGCCGCTAAATAGAACTAAAAAGGTGCAAATAAAAAGTTCTTTTTATAAATTTTTTAAAAATGTTTTAAGGGGAAATTCACACTTCGGTGGAAAATCCACACTTTGGAGTAGTCGAGGACTTAGAATGTCTGATGATAACTGTTCTCGATTTTTGGAACATTTGATTTTTATAAAAAAAAGCAAATTATAAAAAAATACATCAGTAATAACAAAAAATTCCAATATTGGGATTTATAATTTTTTGTTGGGAATTGTGGGGATCTCAGAAACAAATCTCTCTTATTAATACTACTAAATAGAATTAAATAGCCGCTTATAAATAGTTTTAGTTTTTTAAATGTTCTAACATTTTTTAAGGGGAAATTCAAATTCGGGGACTTCGAATGTCTGATGGAAACTGTTCTCGATTTTGTGAACATTTGAAATATGCTTAGCTGGACTTAAAACTTTATTAATTATTTTGACGATAAAACAAAAAACCCGGCATAATACGAAAAGATCCCAGTTTTGGGATTTTGAAAATTTTTATGGGAATTGCGAAAATCTCAGAAACAAACCTCTTTTATTAATGCCGCTAAATAGAACTGAAAAGGTGCAAATAAAAAGCTTTTTTCATACCATTTTTAAAGGGGAAATTCTCACTTGGGTGGCAAATCCATACTTTGAAATAGTCGGGAACTTCGAATGCCAGTTCTCGATTTTTGGAACATTTTGAATAATGTTTTGTTTGACCTAAAAATGAATCATTTGTGTTTGACGACACAATAAACATCGATAATGCAAAAAAATCCCAATATTGGGATTTCTGAAATTTCTATGGGAATTGCGGAAATCCCAAAAACAAATCTCTCTTATTAATGCCACTAAATAGAATTAAATAGTCGCCTTAAAACAGTTTTAGTTCTTTAATTCTTATACAATTTTTCAGGGGAAATTCACACTTCGTTGGCAAATCCACACTTGGGAATAGTCGGGACTTCGAATGTCTGACGAGAACTGTTCTCGATTTGGGATAATGTTTTGTTTGACTTAAAAAAAGAATCATTTGCGTTTGACGACAAAATAAACATCGATAATGCAAAAAAATCCCAATATTGGGATTTCCGAAATTTCTATGGGAATTGCGGAAATCTCAAAAGCAAATCTCTCTTATTAATGTCGCTAAATAGAACTAAAAAGGTGCAAATAAAAAGTTTTTTTCTAAATTTTTATAGATTTCTTGAAGGGAAAATTAGCACTTCGGGAGAAAATCACAAAATTAGTGCGGCGCGAAAAAAAACCCATTTAGAGTTTTTCAATTTTCCATAAGCTGGAGTTGAAAACTAAATCTTAAATACAGTATAACACGCTTTTTTCCACTCGGACTATCCATTTAGTAACCGCGGAACTCTTTCCTTTTATACTCTTTTACGTTTCCTAGTGGCGGAACTGCGAACTCTATAAGAAAACTTCATGTGCTGTCAACCCTTATTCATTTAAATAAATTTTATCTAATTAATTTGCGTAAATCTAAAACACACCACAAATAACAAAATTTTATAGCCAAAAACCAAAAGGTTTAATCGTTATACGCTTCGATTTAAGTGCTGACTCGTGCCTGTCTGTCTAACTGACTGACTGACTGACAGCCACTTGCGTCTTTGCCAGCTCTTCAACACTCACTTAACATTTTGCAGGTGTTTGTTAAATTAATTCAACTATATTTAATTTACTTAACTGACAGTGGATAAATTAACATTTTCAAGTGATTTCCATTTGATTTCGTCTTCACCCTCGTGTTTTTTTTAGGGAAACTGGAGATGGGAATTTCGCCAGCAGGGCGGGGTAATAAAATAAACAAAATTCGTATCCTTTTGATTAGGGACTTTAATTAAATATAATTATATTTTTAAGCGTTAAACTTAACAAGATAGCAGGGAGATAATTATTTATTTTTTTCTTTTATGTTAATTCGTTCACACCCTGATCCCCCCCTTTTTGTGTGCCGGCACATTTAACGGGTGTAATTTGTCAACCCCGTGATAAATTGTTTGTATTTAATCTTAATTATTTGTTTGATACAAAATGTTTTTGTTCTTTAAACAGTTTGAAATAAAATTGATTTTTATGTGAAACCAACCATGCCCACTTGGGTTATAAATAGTTAAACTGCTGTTGCTAATTCCAGGGCATCGGCCCTGCTAAGATTTCAGTAAGATCAAGATATTGAAAACTAATTATATGATAGGAAGCGTTACCTTAAAAATGAAAAGGACTTAATAAACAAATAATTAAAAAAAAAAATTTTAAATCGTTAAACTGTAAAAAATTTTAAAATATTTATATATATATTAACGATATATAATTGAACTTAAACGTAATTTTTCCGTCTGCTTTAGTATTATGGAAGTTTTTGTTAAGACGTTTTCCATTTCAGGTAACGATATTAAAATTTTCATATATTCCTAAAGGCAACGCATAGTACCGTTCTGACTTTTTCTTAAAATTATAGTCTATATCTTAATTATATTTTAATATAATCCAAAATTAATATATATTCTTTAAAAAGGAAGATGCCACGCCCCCTTATTTAAAACGGAAAAGTACTATTAGAACTCTGCATCTATTAAAAACAATTAATTACCCAAAGTCTGGAAACCTCTTGATGCTTTCAGCTCACAAATATTACAAATTAAAGTTTTTCTCTATATGGCAGGTGCCACGCCCACTTATTTGATATTAAATCCTCTCCACAAAACGAGTACTAGTTTTAATGAAATTTTTTATAAATAAATATGAAATATTTGGGAACGCCAAATATAGACCAAAATAAATATTTGCTGTCCTTGAAAGGTGCCACGCCCAATTTTAAAATTTTAAGTATTTTGTTATATGAAAAATTAAAAAAAATTGTTGCACGCACAAAATTTCCAGTGGATGGCAGTAGAGGTAATAATAAAATTATTTTTAAATGAATATTAGCACTCCCCATATAGCGAGTGCCACGCCCATTTGTTTTATATTAAAACCTCTCCACGAAACGATTTGTGGTTTTAAGGAAATATTTTATAAATAAATATTAAATATTTGGGAACGCCAAATATAACCCAAAATAAATATTTGCTGGGTATTAAAGGTGCCACGCCCACTTTAAAAATTGTAGGTGTTTTCTGATATGGAAAATAAAAAAAAATTGTTGCAAGCACAAAATTTCCAGTGAATGGCAGTTAAAATAATAACAAATTTATTCTAAAAAAAATACCTACACATATAGAGAGTGCCACGCCCACTTAATATATAAAAAATATTTGCTTCTTTCAACTTTCAGTGAATGGTACATTCTTTAAGTGTATGAATCAGTTCTAAAAGCTAACTTAACATGTTATCTACGAGGTTTTTTCATGAATTCCAGTAAAAGAAATTTTTGATAAAAATTTACCAACTTTTTATGAACACACCTCACATGTTGACAATTTATTTTACGAAATTTGCAAATCGTGAATATATATTTACTGAAAAGAGCATATATTTACTGAAAAGGGCATGCGAACAGACCTCGCATGCATGTAAAATATAATTAAAGACATATAACTTTAAAGGAATTTTTTAAGAAAAATCTCTAAATTTAAATAATTGATTCTATAAAAGAAAACTATTCTTAAGTTTTTTTCTTTTGGTGCTGTAGGACACTTAAGAAATTATAGTGAAATAATTTCTATCTCAGTCCTGATAAAACTAATAAAATCCCACAACTATCAGGAGTTCTTCAAAAAAGGTTGTTTTTTTGGGAAATCATCACGATTTATTAAACTTAAATGCCGCACAACTATCAGGAGCCTTTTGGAATGGCCTGTTTTGAAAAATTTTGCAACCAATTTAAATTTTTTTTTTTTTTAAACATGCTGTCTTTGCAAGTTCGTTCACACATTCAAGCCAATTTGGTGACTAGCAGGAAGAGTTAATTGACTTGCAGGATGTGTGTGTGTTTGTATGTGTTTGTGTGTGGTTGTGCCCGTGTGTGTAACGTTGCAAATGAACTCCTTCATAATTTTGAATTATTTGCCTGCTTAACATGTCCCAGTTATTGAGCTGCAGATTTTATTGACTCTCGTTATTTTGTTTCTACCTTTTCCAAGTTGTTAAGGAAAAATAAAAATAAAAATAAAAAAAATATTATTAATAACCTGAGTGAGAGCTTTGATGTGTATTTATCTGAAAATTGTGTGCCCTTTTGGGAAAATTGGTTTCTCTACTTGATTTAATTGTATTAATTTCTCCCCCCTAACGCGAGGCAATTTTCTAAAAAAAAACTTTATATTCCTGCTTCGTCTCTTCAAACTCGTTGAAGTGGTTTGAAGACAAACATATTATTTTTACTGTGGCTTATTTAACGACACGTACGTGTGTATGTGTGCCGTGTGTGCTTATGTGGGTTAAAGTATTTAAAATTTTAATAATTTCCATACTGGCTGTTTGCCATGCAGCATCCGGGCTAAAAGAGGGATTTTGTTTAGGATTATTTGCCAAGTGTTTTGGCTTATTATTATTATTTGAAGCTCCATTTTAATCATGCTGGCTGTAGTTAATAGAGCGGATTATTAATTAAAATATATAAAATTGGCAATAAAGTTCTTGTGAGATAGACAACATGAACTCTCGGTGGCATCAGGCAAAAAGGTTTGTTGCAACGCAGTGTAATAAATTGCAAAGAAAATAAAAGAGAAGAATAACCGAAACCCCTGTATTGTTTTGCAGGTTGGCAGCAGTGCTTATATATTAAACAGGCAATCTCAGATAATAGAAAAGACTTCCTATTAATATAAAAAAATTTCAGGATGAAGATATATCTTCAGGAAGCCTTTTTGTCTTAAAACAAGCTGAAATCAATTAAAATATTAACGAACATTTTAATGATGTTGGCAGCAGTGCTTGTTTGTTTTTTGAAAAGTAAATTTTCAAAAAGTCCAGATTTTATGCTGCTCAAATTTTTGCAATTCCTTTTAAAAATTTGCCTGAATGTTTTTATAGGGAAATCGGCTTCCAGATATTTTTGTTTTCATTTACTCTCAAATCTTAAAATTGTTGACAGTTAATTTACTTTTAGTTTGTGTCAAAAGAACTTATAACTGGTTACAAGTAAAAATATATAAATTTATTAAAAACCAATTATTTAACAATAATTTTTGTTTCTTTTCAAATTCTTAAAATTATTCTTCACAGTGAATAGAAACATAAAAAGAAATCACAGTCAATTATAATTGCGAGTGGCACAACAAAACGAACTTCCCGATTGCAAGTAGCTCCGATCCAAGTACCACTCTCCTTCCCCCTCTCCCACTCTCTCTCTCATTCTCTCTTTCTCTCTTTCTCTCTTTCCCTACAAACTCAAAACTTGAACAGCATAAAATTCTTCGTAAGAAGCTGCACGAATTTCTGTATCAAATTTAGAAAAAGAAAAAATAAACATGAAATTCCCAGAGCAATGGCAACACTGTGTCCGTCCATCTGGCCAAACATTCTTCATGCAACAATTTTATTGTAAATTTACTTTAATATTCCATTCCGGCTGGTATTAATAAAATGTCAACTCAAATTTTGAAATAAATAAAAACTGAAATTATTATTGCAGCCTTGTTTTGCTATTTCGTATGTTGGTAGCACTGCTTGTAGGGGAAAATACCCTCCTAAACAATATTAGAGAACGCCACTGGTCCAAAAAAAAGAAATTTATTATAAAAAGTTTGTATATTTATGTGAAATATTTAAAGAAATGTTTTGATCAATTTAGAATAAATAATAAAAGAAAAAAATTTCCAATTCTAATATAAGCGAATTTTAGTATTCCGGTTGATATACAAAATTTTTTTCACCGTAATAAAATTATTTTCAAATAAATTTGAGAATATATTGAAAATTCCATTTTGCTTTTTTATATGTTGGTAGCACTGATTTTTATTGGAAAAGCTGTCTTAGGAAATTTATTTAATTAAAAGAATGGACAATTCTTCGATGGTCAGAACTATTTCGAACAGTTTTTAACTTTCCGCTTCGAAAATTGAAAATTTTCCAAAATCGGAAAGTTATTGGTTTTACCCCGTTTTGAAAAAAACGAGTTCTCAAGTTTTGAGGAGCTGGGAAGCTTCTCTGAGTTATTCTGGAAAACCTGCCACTATGTCTGTATTTAAATTTGAACCGATTCGAACCGGTAGATTTCAAGATATAAATAAAAAAAATTTGGAAAAAAGATTTGTTTTTGAAATAACACTTTTAACGGATTTAAACTATGATGGCCATTACGAATCGGGCCAAAATCGGTTAATCAGAGAATGAGAGAATTCGAAAAAAGTGATTTAAAAATTCTCATCAGATCTCCACGTTTTGAGGTCCTGGGAAGCTGCTCCGACTTAATCTGAAAAACCTGTCACCATGTCTGCATGTATGTATTTGAATTTGAACCGATTCGAAACGGTAGAATTCTAGAAATTAAAAAAAAATTTTTTAATAACTCCCTTAAGGGCTTTTTTGAACTAATTTAGAAACTAATCGGCACTCAAGATTAAAAAACTGTGTTGGCCGCTGCGAATCGGGTCAAAACCGGTTAAGACTTTCGTGAAATGCAGTGATTGAAAAAATTCGAAAAAAGTGACTTAAAAAAACTCCAAAATTTTTGTATCTCGATTCTTTCGTGCCAACCGAAAAGTACATCAATTATCACGTAAAAATCGGTTTATTAATTCAGAAGTTTGAAAATTAAAATTAATTAAAATTAATTTTGAAAATTTAATTTGTATTAAAAATTAAAAAAGAAATTCCATACCGGACAATTAAAATTTTTTGGCCCAAAAGAATAATTATTTAAATTAAATTTATTTGATATATTTGAATTAAATTAATTAATACTAAAAATTAGAAAAAGCAGACCTGGAAAATTTATGTGCCATATTTTGGCAGGTTTGCGGTTAAAATTAGCAGGGATGGCTTTTGGGGTCAACCGTTTTCCGAATTTTTCGTTTATCAATTTGGAATATAAAAAAGCACTATTCGGAATTATTTCAAATTTGTGACTGCTTTATGGCGCCCTTTTTTTCATCATCCAAGCAAATTTCCTTAATACCAAAATTATATATCCCAACAAAAACTTATCAATTTCAATTCTCATGTTGTGTTGCGTTGTATGATCCAGCGCATCCTTTCGTACAACTCACTCATCAAGTATTCCCAACAACTTTCTTAAATTTTCATTATGAAAAATTACACAAATTTCTAGTTTTAACATGCACAATTCGTATTTACAGTCGATAACAAATAGATTTTGTTGGCTGAGTGATGGCTACTCCGCAAAGGATTCTATGGAACGATATCTTTATGCAGTACAAGTTTGCATGAGCAATTGGGCAATTCATTAGAAGGATTTTGCAATTGTTTATGTTTGTTGCTTCAGTGTTCGCTTAACAGACATTTTTGTATTGTAGAAATCGCAAAGAACATGAAAGAGTTACCCAGCAAACACTGGCACTTCAATGAGAGAAAAAGTTCATGTATATAATTAGAAAAAAAAAAGGTTTTTTATAAATAAATTAATCCTTAATATGAAACAAATTCTGTGAAATTCTGAAATATAACATTTCTGGGCTTTTGAGACTTTTTGTTGGGAATTATGGGAATCTTAAAAACTATTTCCAATTATTTTTGTTTCTCCAATCGACTCGAGAGTTTGTAGTAGAATAAAGAAATATTTTCCGGTTTTCTTTAATCTCTTGGAAATCCTGGAACCGCGTCGAGACCCGTAATAATTCTCAATATATATTCTTAGAGACACTTTTAAAATGAGATATCTAATGTTTTCAACTTTTTATATTTAAATATAAGAAAAGTAATTCTATATAAGTTTTAAATAAAAACAAACAACGTTAAGTTCTGAAACTCTTGCTTATTACAGTTGGCGTTTTCGCCTTCAATTTCGGTAAGTTGTAAAATGGTTAAGGAAAGAGAGTAGAATTTTTCTTTAATCTATTGTAAAATTACCAAACTTAGAGACGAAAAGTGCCAACCTTAATCCGGCAGAATATTCTCTAATCGTTTGATTTGTGTTCGCTGGGTTAGCATGGCTCTCGCCATGCTATTGTTGCCGATGATAATGGCAAAGAAGTAGCAACATCGTGCAATTGTTTGTTTTGTTAATACTGATTTGTGTGCTCTCCCCAACAACAACAACAACAACAAATACGAAAAAAAACTATAACAACTCTAGGAAAGGAAGAGCCAAGAGAACGACCGACTCTTTATTAATGGTCACATCATAAATCATGATTAGCCCGCGCACACACACACACACAAACACACTCCCAAACTTTATGTTTGCAAGTTGCCACAATTCGAAATTCAAACCACTTCTAGCAAATTTGTTGTCATTCAACCAAAACAACCCACCACAAAATAATGAAGGTACTTGTTGTTTTTGAGAACCAGAGCACACCGACTGACTCTCTTTTTGTTTTCCGGTATGATGTTGCAACACCCTTCATGAATTTCGTAAAAAATGTTTGCTGATGTCTGTGAAATATGAGAGGGTGGGGATTTGTTGACGATGACCATGATGCTGCTGGTGGTGCTCAAATTGACAAGATATGAACAGCAAACATGGAACTATAGAAATCGTTATTGTGACCAGCACTCTGTTGCTAAATTTTTGATGTGATGAGTGAACAGGGTACGGGGCAGTTATTTCGTTTTTAATTGATGGGAAATAATGCTAACTTGTTTTCTATTGTTGTTTATGTTGTTGTTGGTGTTCCATAAATTTTATAAAATATTTGAGATGGAGAAAAGTTGATTAATGAAAAAAAAAATAATTTAAAGTAAAAACTTTTGCTACAAACTGTTGCGTTATTTAATAAAACTTTTCTTATATAAAAAAATTATTTCATAGCCAACAGAATGAGAATTGAAAACAATTATTTTTCTTATGTCGATTTCTTTTCTCGAAAATAATGCAAAATTTTTCACACTTTTTAACAGCAAATGGCAACATTTTGCCATTTCAAAACGTCCATTTCTTTTCAAAAAAATAAGGCAACACTTTTCACATTTTTTAACGAAAATTGCAACATTTTGCCATTTCAAAACGTCCATTTCTTTTCTAAAAAATAAGGCAACACTTTTCACACTTTTTAACAGAAAATGACAACATTTTGCCATCTCAAAACGTCGATTTCTTTTCTACAAAATAAGGCAACACTTTTCACACTTTTTAACAGAAAATGGCAACATTTTGCCATTTCAAAACGTCCATTTCTTTTCAAAAAAATAAGGCAACACTTTTCACACTTTTTAACAGAAAATGGCAACATTTTGCCATTTCAAAGTAAGAAATTTATTAGGAACGAATCCAACATCCTACACGAAAAATAATTTCTACCTTAAAACTTTTCCAAACCGCCACTTTTTAGAAAATAAGTGAAAAAATGTGGCATATTTTTTAGAAAAGAAAACGCCATTAAATTAATTGTGTTATAAAAGCTGAGATATCGCACGGCACAGTGGGGCATACTGTCAAAAAAAAAAAAATTTAAGTGAAATAAAAAAAAATTTTAAGCAAAAAATCTTTAACGCCAATTTATAATTTACAAAAATATGGATTCTCGAAACTCTGCTCCCTCTCCTGAGTCATTCAATTTAAACTTTTTTTCTGACTCTGGGAAGTACCAAAAAGAAAAGGTCGCTTTTGGCAATTTTGGTTGGTGACCCATTTAACTCGTTTATGAGATACTTTCCCCTTTTGAAAACTTGTGCATTTCTCTTTATTCTCGTCATGCTTTTCTATTTTTCAATTGATGATTAAACAATTTTGAAATGTTTGCTTTTGTTTGCTTAAGCAAAACAAATATTTTTCAGGCTTTTACGAAAAGTTTTATCTGTTAAACTGCTGGTATTGGTTTTGTGATAAATTAAGGAGAATTTGTTTATGGTAACATTTTCATATTTGGTTGTTGTTCTTCTGGCTTAATTTCATGTGCTGCTACTTTTTTTTGCTTTAAAAAAAAAGAAAATTATTAAGTGTTTGATAAGTGCCTGGCATGAAATTTGAAAAGTATATGCATCAGCAATTGGGTCGTATGAAAAGTGATACCACTTTTAAGTACTTTTTTTATATGGAAGATTAAGAATTTTGTCATGTTGTTGTTTAAGTGTTTTATTGTTTAGAAAAAGAAAATATGTAAGAATATTATTTTAATGTCAACAATAACTTGGGGTAATTTAAAATAAATAATAATCTTAAATATCCCAACAATTCAAATATGTTTTAGTTGCTTATAAATAACAATTGAAAAATGTGAATTGTCAGCTAAATTTATTTATTAGAAAATCTCTTATTCTGTATATTTATAAATTAATGGATTCCCCTTTTTAATTCTAGGTACGTACCTACATATTTAAAGATCGTTTATTGTAGAGATCATATAACCAGGTAATTAATTTCAGGTGTTTTATAATTCTATCCATAAATTAAATAATCGAAAAGTGGCTTTTTCAAAATTTAATTATTAAGAAAGTACTTTTTACAAAAATCTTTTGAATATTTACAATTCTAAAACAAAAAATTTTTAAATGAAAATGAAAAATTTAAGATTTAATTAATGCTGCCACAAATACTGTATCGAAAATAACAATTCCACTTTTAAAGCTAAAGATTTATTAAACAATTTCGTAGCGGCGATTGCTAAAGCCAGCAATACACAGAATTAATTCAATATTCCTTAAATAGTCACACAGAAACACAAACACACATACATGAATGCATGCACATGCATGCATATGCATGATTATGTTTGTGACTCCTGTTTGAGTTAAAGCTTTTGTTGCATATGCGACTGGGCTGGTGTTTAACGGTTTAAATTTAAACTTGTTAAACTTATTAAATTTGACCATAACGGTTAAAGGGCTCTGAATGCATAATTATATATCTATATATACACACACACACAAACACATTAACAACAAATACATTTACATACATTTTCAATAAGTTGTTTTAAGCCAATACAATTGCCTAAAGAGCTGTCATCGTTGTTTGGCGAAATGTTGTTACGCATTCCCTTCTGCAGTTGGCACTGAAATAAGGGCAGAGTAGCGGAATGAAAATTATTGAAAAAGACATAAAAAAAATATTAATAAAATTGCGGTAATAACGATAATAGCGTTAATAATGATGAGAGACTGAACGATTTTGTGTTATTGAATTAAATGCAGGAGAGAAAATGACAACAACAAAAAAAAAGAAAAAGGATTTAAGTTGAATAATTTCAACAGTTTGAAATGCCGGCTTAAGAGGGATGCAAAAGAAAAATAATGAGTTTTCTCATGGAAAACTATTGGGGAAATTTTGATCCAAGTGTTACAATTAACACGCCACTGGAATCTGTGGTTAAGGACGAAAAAGTTTTTCTCTCTCCATGAACTCCTAATTTTTATATATAAATCGGCTGCTTTTCTAGTGCTGCTTAACTCCTTGATTGGTCCCCTTTCCTATATCATTTACGAAGCCTAAGACGCGGGCTAGAAAACGCACCTAGTCACCGACGAATTTTTTGCATCTGCTTTTGTGTTAGTTGTTGTCGGCCTGTGTTAATGACGAAGGCAATAGCCCCGGTCGTTGAACAATACCAAAGGCGGCTGACATGTTCTAAAGAGCACACTACAGCGCCATCTTCTATTAACGGCAAATGAAAAAAAAAATATATAATAAGAATTATTACAAAAAATTTTAAATATTTTTAGCACATGTGCTCCTTTTATGATTCCGCCGCAATGCAATGCATCCGTAGGGCTCATACCCTGAGTTTCGGACCAAATAAAAAACTTAAAAAAAGATTATTAATAAAAAAAAATGTTTTCCGGAATAACTCACACAAAGAAGTGGCGAATTATTTAAAAATAAAAATATTTCAAACTTAAATAAACAAACTTTAAGCCCAAAAATATTACAGGCTGTTATACAAAAAGAAAAAAAAAAATTCTTTTTTTTGTTGCACAGTGTAAAAAATTTTGCTACCCAGTGTAATACACTAAACCGCGCATTGCCCAGATATTTCGCAACATGCAAAATTCAACTGTGAAATATTTTTGTTGCCTATTTGCAAAGGCTATAAATACTAAATTTCCATTGCCTACCTTAAGGCTGAGAACAACAACAACAACCAAAACAAGAAATAAAAACAGGCAAAAGTCTTGGCCGAAACCGAAAACTCAATGTAACACACAGCAACAGTTTATTTTATGAAAAAAAAATACAGAATTTGTTTTCCTTCTTGTAATTTCGTTCAATATTCACAAAGAGAAATTAAAACATCAATTTTAAGCAAAAACTGCTTCTACAGGCAGTTAAAATTTTCAGCAAATTTTCACACAAACAAAAACAAAGTCAACAGTTAACTGATGACTGGGCGAAAATGTGGGTCAGCGCTGGAAATAAAAATTGAGAAAAAAAAACAAGAGGAAATCTGCTTAAGCAAACTTCACTTAAATGAATTGCATAGAAAAAGGCTTTTGCAAAAGGTTTTAACGTTTTAAACATAATTTTTCCTCTGGCTTCTGTTTTCACCTGCCAACAGTTTTGACGCGGTTACTGTTGTTCTGTGGATTTAAAGATAAAACGGCTGGAATGTGTGTGAGTGACGCGGCCTGGCTGTTTAGGTCTTATAAAAAGTTGTTTGGAAAATCTGCTATTATTAAGCTCCTGAACATGTGCTACAGTTTATATTCAAATTGAAATATTTTTATATAGAGAAAATTATATAATTTTACTTAAATAAATTTAAAATTTAATTATTTGTTGGCGAATATTTTGTTGGATGATTATTTTTTGTAGAATTTGTATAAAATAAGCAGAATAATTTTTAAATGTAAAACTTCTTTTTATTTTCAAAAAGAAAGTCAGGAAAGGGAAATTCATATGAAATACTCCATGTAATGAGATGATTTTACTAATTTTAAGTGATCTTTTAAAAATTTCCAGTATAACTTAAACGAAATTATTCAATTTTGTGTTCTTTTCTAAAAAAAATGCAACATTTCTTACACTTTTTTCTAGAAAATGGCACTATTTTCTGATGGAATAATAAAGAATTTATTAGAAGTCTGTTTTAAAAGTATTTTAAATCGCTATTTTTTTTAATAGGTAAGAAAATGTTACATGTTTTCTATTATTCAATAAGGTGTTCTTGTCTTAAAAAATGCAACACTTCTTACACTTGAACCATTTTGCGATTGAAAAATAAAAAATTTATTAGAAGTCAGTCCAAAATCCTCTACGAAAAATTATTTCTATTTTAAAAGTTCTTCAAATCGCAATGTGGCGTTCTTTTCTAAAAAAATTCAAGATTTCTTACACTTTTTAAAGAAAATGACATCATTTTGTGATTGAAAAATAAATAATTTGTTAGAAGTCAATCCAGTATTCTCTACGAAAAATGATTGCTGTTTCAAAAGTTCTTCAAATGTTTTATATATTTTAATACAATGCTCGTTTCTCTAAAAAATGCAACATTTTTTACACTTTTTTTTAGAAAATTACACCATTTTGCCATGGAATAATAAAGAATTTATTAGAAGTCTGTTTTAAAAGTTCTTTAAATCGCAACTTTTCTTAAAAAAAATAAGTAAAAAATTTTACATGTTTTCTATAATTCAATGTGGTGTTCTTTTCTTAAAAATTTCAACATTTCTTATACTTTTTTTTAGAAAAGTACAAAATTTTGTGATTCAAAAATAAAGAATTTATTAGAAGTCTGTTTTAAAAGTATTTTAAGTCGCAATTTTTTTTCAAACAACTAAAAAATGTTACATGTTTTCTATAATTCAATGTGGTTTTCTTTTCTTAAAAAAATGCAACATTTCTTACACTTTTTCTTAGAAAATGACAGCATTTTGTAACTGAAAAATAAAGAATTTATTAAAAGTCTATTCAACATCCTTCACGAAAAATAATTTCTGTGTTAAATCGTTACTTTTTTAAAAAATAAGTAATAAATGTTACATGTTTCCTATTATTCAATGTGGTGTTTTTTTTAACAAATGCAACATTTCTTGCAATTATTTTTAGAAAAATACACCATTTTCTGATGGAATAATAAAGAATTTATTAGACGTCTGTTTTAAAAAATTTTGCATTTTTTCTATAATGCAATGTGGTGTTCTTTTCTAAAAAAATGCAACATTTCTTACACTTTTTTTTTTAGAAAATTAGTGAAGAATTATTAGAAATCTGTTTTAAAAGTGTTTTAAATCGCTACTTTTATTTAAAAAACAAGTAAAAAATTTTACATGTTTTCTATTATCCAATGTGGTGTTCTTTTCTAAAAAAAAAAATGCAACATTTCTTACACTTTTTTTAGAAAATTAAATTATTTTGTGGTGCAATAGTGAAAAAATAATAAAGTAAAAAATTGTACATGTTTTCTATTATTCAATGTGGTGTTTTTTTTTCGAATGCAACATTTCTTACACTTTTTCTTAAAAAATTACAATATTTTGTAATTGAAAGATACAGAATTTATTAGAAGTCTATTCAACATCCCTCACGAAAAATAATTGCTTATATGAAAGTCCTTTAAACTGCCTCTCAAAAGCCTAAAGTAAAAAACATTTTACATGTGTTTTGGAAAAGAAAACGCCTTCAATTAAACCTTGCCTACACTGGCATGTAGATATTATGGTATGACTTCTTACCAGTTTGATTGTAATTGATTAATTCAATTAAAGTTTTTAATAATATTTTTAAAAATGAACAAAATTTGCTTTAGAAAATCCACTTGAAATTATTTAACAAACCCCTCGACTGTATTCACACACGTTCTCTCACTCTCTCCTGTGTGTGAGTGTGAGTGTGAGTGAGTGTGTGTGTGTGTGTGTGTGTGTGTGTGTGTGAGTGAGTTTATCATGTGTTTTAATACTTTTCAGCTAGTCGATTTAAATGAAAAATTTTTTTATAGTCCCACATAAACCTCACGGAATATAAAATTTTACCGCAAAATTCATGACAGCGGTTTTTTTTGTTGTTGCATGCAACCACTAACACTGACTGAAGCCAGCCAGTCACCTTTTTCATAACACACACGCTGGTGTTTTTAGTTTTACTGGCAAAAAATTTGAAATAAAAATAAAGTTTTTAATGCTCTGTAAAGTTTTTCTTTTTATAAAATAGAAATAAAACTGGCAAACAAATAGAATTTGTGCGGCTCTTGTTCTTATTAGTGAAAGTATTACCACTACAGACAGCCACCAGTAGTTTTGCTCTACAAAATAAAATCTCAGCATGAATATAATTTTTGTTCATTTATTTCCATATTTCCACGTAGTCCTGGTTAAACGTATAACTGCTTCGGTTCTGTTTTTAATGTCTGCTAAAAAAATTCAAAAAAAAAAGAATCTGTTAACTTTTTCTTTTTCTGTTTCTAAATATGTTTTTTAATATAAATATTTTCTATTTTATTTAGCTGAAAATATAAAAACAATGAACTCTGCAAGTTATGCTGTTCGTCAATATTGCGAATAGTGAAAAAATATATATTTTCATTATGAAGTTTTTACTATAAATTTTACTTCTCTTTTTTTGGTTTTTTTTGCTGCTGTAAAAATGTTGATGCCTTTTTGCTCGACTGTCTCGTGCGTAATTCTTAGTTATACTGTGAAATTCATTTCATTTTTTCGTTACTACCAGTTTTCCATTATTAAAATGAAATATGCGAATATTAAAGTGAAAATAAATACATCGTTGCGGCTGTGAAAGGGTTAACAAAAAAAAAGGAGTAACTAAAACTCTTAGAACAGGAAACATATTTGTATTTTTCCCAATTATGAATATGAAAATGAATGGATGCAAAAGAGTAAAAGTTAGAATCTGAAAAAATAACTGCATATTGTTCGGCAGTAATTTATAGCATATTTTATGGCTGCAAGTAAATATATTTTAATGACAGCAATAACTGAGTCAGTAGCAGAGCAACGAAATTCAAAGCAAATATTTGTTTTAAATATACATTTATTTTTAAAAATAAAACATAACAAAATTACAGTGGGAAAAAAATTTAATCAATAAATTTTATTAAACAAATTCATGCGAAAAAATTCTTTTTGAAATATGGGCAAATGCTGTGGTACAAGGACTTGCATTTTTACTCGCTTTTTGATTAAAATATGAAAAAAAGTGAAGTGTTCAATTATATAAAATACCGTTTGTTAAGAGATTTTTGCTGTGAAACAGTTTGTCTTGAAAATGTGTGACGCACGCTACAAAAAATATTTTATATTTTCACTTTATTCTCAGTGATGTGTTCAAATAAATGAAATATAATTTGATAACAGATCTTTACTGCGAAATAATTAATCTTATAATTGTGTGACGCACGCTACGAAAGAAAAAAATTTTGGCCTTTCAACTTAATTTAAAGGGAAGTATCTAAATAAAAAAAAATTCCATTTGATAACATATCTCTGGTGCAAAACAATTTGCCTTGAAAGTTTGTGACGCACGCTACAAAAAAACAATTTTAGGTTTTTAACTTATTCTAAATTGAAACATTTAAATAAACAAAATACTATTTGATAACAGATCTTTACTACGGAAGAATTTATTTTGCAATTGCGTGACGCACGGTACAAAAAAAATATTTTGGCTTTTCAAGTTATTCCCGGTAAAGTGTTAGAATAAATGAAATACAATTTGATAACAGATCTCTAGTGCGAAAGAATTTCTTTTGAAGTTGTGTGACGCACGCCACAAAAAAATATATATTTAGCTTTTTAACTTATTTTCACTGAGTTCCTCAAGTAAATAAATTTTATAACAGGTCCTTACTGCTAGACAATTTATCTTGAAATTGTGTGACACGCGCAACAAAGAATATATTGGCTTTTCACTTTATTTCCAGTGAGATGTTTTGAAATAAATAAAATAAAATCTTATAACAGATAATTACTGCGAAATAATTTGCTTTGAAGTTGTGTGACGCGCGCTACAAAAAAAAACAATTTTGGGTTTTCAACTTGTTTTAAAGTGAAGTATCTAAATAAATAATACAACTCGATAACAGTTTATTACTGCGTGACAGTTTATCTTGAAATTGTGTGACGCACGCTGCAAAAAAACAAGAAACAATTTTGGCTTCTCAACTTAATCTAAAGTGAAGTGCTTAAATAAATAAAATACCATTTGGTAACAGATTTTTTGTGCGAAACAATTGGTTCTGAAAATGTGTGACGCACGCTACATTAAAACAATTTCGGCTTTTCTAATTATTCTAAAGTAAAATATCGATACAATTAAATTACCATTTCTTAACAGATCTTTTATGCGAAATAATTGGTATTGAAAATGTGTGACGCACGGTACAAAAAATAATGTGTTGCCTTTTCTACTTATTCTGACGTGAAGTGTACAAATAATTAAAAGACAATTTGATTACAGATCGTTACTGCGAGATAATTTATCTTGAAATTGTGTGACGCACGCTACAAAAAACTATTTTGGCTTTTCAACTTATTCTAAAGTAAAGCATTTAAATAAATAAAATACCATTTCATAACACATCTTTATTACGGCAGAATTTGTTTTGAAATTGCGTGACGCACGCTACAAAAAATAAATATTAGGTTTTCAACTTATTTCCGCTGCAGTGTTTAAAACTGTCGTTTTTATATCGTAAAAAATTAATATTCCCTACATATTTTATTCACCTTGAATGTTTCGGAATTAATTGGGTCGAAATTAGGAAAAATTATTTTAATTATAAATAAAACAGTCGAGCGAACATTATTCATAATAGAATATATTTATGGCAATTTATTGCCAAGACTTTGTTGTTGTTGTTATATTTTATTTGCTCGTTTTGAATAAATAATTCCTTTTCATGTTTCCTTCAACCGTATGACGTGCACTTCGCAAATCTTATTTTGAATGCAAATTAGAAAAGAACAAGAAAACTCTTGACCATATTATTAATTTCAGTTTTATTATGCCATTTCAAATGAAATGCTAAAAGTAAAATTGTGCAGTTGTAAATAGTTTCGTTGTAGTACAGCATACATTCTTCTGGCTTTGAGAGTTAAAGAATTTATTTAAGAATTTGAAATATCTTTTCTGGTTTAAAATTCTGGGAAAGTTATTTACTGTGATTTACAAAAGGGAACTTTTTTCTGGTATATTTTAATGCCATGGCATTAAGTCGAAAGTATTTCAATAGAACTTGTGCTTAATATACATGAGTAAGCGTGTTTTCTTATATGAGAGGGTAGTTTGTTAAGCTTGTAAACTATGTTGCTAAGTTAATAACAGTAAATATTAAATCATTTAGTGATTGTACAGGGTTCTAAATATACATATATTGAAGCTCGGAAAGATATAAATTTTCTTGGCAGTAAATCCTAGTCAATCAAACTGTCATAATGCGATCATATATGATCGCGTTATTCCGGCAGTTTGTCAAGATTAGATTGACGATGAAAAAACGCTGCCAAAGTATTAACATTTACATTGAAAGTCAGTCAGTTCGCTCTACTTATTCGGGGCTAAAGTAAAGGTGTCTAAAAAATTCTGCTACAAGAATTAGTTTAGAATCCAGTCGATGCACGATCACTCCAGATCGTTCAGCAGCTAGAAAATTTACTTGGTAAGTCATCGCAATTATGTTAAGCGATGACGGTCATGATGGCGTTAAGAGCTGGCTGGCAAAATTTATTGACCTCTTTCTTTTCCAATTTCATTATAAGCCCACCCTCGTATACAAATATGCATGTAAACATTCTACATAAAATTTCAATTAATAATAAATTCTATTTGTAAAACAGGCATTTAAAATATATTTTTGGCATGTCAATTTCTTTCATAAATTTTATAAACTCTTTGGAAAAACTTTCAAATAGAAAAGATCTGACTTTTTTTTTCTAAAAAGTCCCTAAACTTTTTAAGAAACTAGAAATTATTAGTTAAAGGCTGTCTCAAGTAGTTTTAAAAATAAAATAATCGTCAGTCAAGTGATTCAAAAAAAGTATTTAATAAAAGTTATAAAAAAAGAAAATAAATAAAAACCGATTTTTTGATTCAGTATGAAATAACAGATTAAAAGACATGGTGCTGCTTTGAAAATTTTTTTTGTTACAAAAAATATTTGGAAAATAAATTTTCGTTATTGGCTTTTATAAATTCAGATGACGATATGTATATAAACACACACACACACACTTACATATATATTTGTACATATGGATTTGTGTGATATGAAATTGTACTCACACTGACTTCTTCAATTTAAAGAATATTATCGGACTCAACAATATCTTTAATATATTGCACAGTGGGACCACAAGTCTTTTTTTTTTTTCGCAGAACAACTTCAAGAGTCACAATTACAATAGTCAGACTCGTGAAATTTTATCTGAAATTTTCCCAAAAAAAAAGTCTTAACAGACCCATCTCTTGCTAGTGGTAAAGGAAAGGATGGATGAATCTTTTACAAAGTGATTTAAAATTTTCCTAAATCTAGAAAAATATCTGGTAGAACTGACATAAATTTTTCGTGACTAGTTTCAAGTGTTACAAAAGCAGTAAATTTTATTAAAAGTAGCTGGTGTACACGAAAGGGGAAAGATTTTCTATACAAAAGAATTATTGCTTCACAATCACGATTTCTTTATTCACTCACGCTTGCCCTGAATTGCTTAAATGACCTCGTATATGAGGTAACCACAAATAGGTTTTTCAAAAAGTTATCAGCAAGTGTGAGAATCAAAGTTTCAAACTCGCTATATATATTCTATGCAGTCACGCGTGACTTGTGCGTGACCCACGCGTGAATTGTGAGTGACTCACGCAAAGATATTGGCTCTTATGTAATAAAGAAAATATTAAGCAACAACGGACAATTTTTGTTTGTTTGATAACCAGTGAAATGACCGCATTGAGCTCCATTGTGCATTGCTTGGTCGCTCAAAGTTGCATAAATATTTTTTTCAATATTATATTGTTTCATATTCACACTGTTTGAGTTTATTTATTTGTTCTTCCTTAGTTCGTGAAATGACCACATTCGGCCCCATTGTGCATTGCTTAGTCGCTCAAAGTTTATACATTTATTTTTGATATAATCTTTTTTTTTAATATTCATGGTATTTCAGTTGGTTTTTTTTTATATTTTCTATTTGATAACCCGTGAAATGACCGCATTAAGCCCCATTGTGCATTGCTTGGTTGCTAAAAGTTATACACTTTTTTTCAGTATTATTTTGTTTCATATTCACACTCTTTGAGTTTATTTATTTGTTCTTCCTTAATCCGTGAAATGACCGCATCTGGCCCCATTGTGCATTGCTTGGTCGCCCAAACTTATACAGTTTTTGTTTTGTAATTTTATTTTGTACAAACGCCGTTGTCCGGATGTGACAAATGTATGCTGCTGTTGTGCACCATGTTTTACTAAATAAATCCGCTTATTATGCGGCCATTGATGAAAGCTTATGCATGTCGCTAAAAACCACATACGTGCGTGCACATGCATGCTTAATTTACAATAAAACAGGCTTTATTCACTGTGTATACCGTTCTCTGTCACTCCTTACTCGTTTGCAAGTAAAACTCCATTTCAGTTGCTTCCATTTCACATGCAAGTTTAATCGAACGAATAGATTTTTTTTTTGTCCGCTTATTTCGTTGTAATTTTTAATATTCATACAATGCATGCCAGTACATGCCAGTGCATGCCAGTGCATGCAGTCACTGTTTTATACCAGCCATACGACACACAATTTATTGTATACAAATTTGTGAACATAATGCCTTTAAGTAGGCTACAAAAATGTAAAGAAAAAAGATAAAATGAACGCTGGACATGAATCCTGGGTTAAAGTATATTTTTTCTTCAATAAAGGATTATGTGGACAGTAAAATATAAGGACAGAAACACTATGAAATAAGTTATATATCTTCAATGTGAAGTGGACAAGAGAGTTTTTTGTTTTCGATCGATAAAAGTGAAGCAGCAAAATTGGTTACCACAGCTTTGACATTTAAAATAAAGAAATAAAATTAACAGCCTTCCAACCAATTGAAATGACAATTTTGTTAAACTGCAAACTTAATTTGCAAAATTCTTTTAAATTTATAAATTTCGCTAACAACTTCACACTGATCACACAATTGACCACATTTTTATAAATTATGTGGAGTTTTCCAAAGTCATAAACAAAAAATTAAAACAATATATATCCAACCCCCTTTAAACAAATAAAATCCAATACCATAATGACATAAAAAAATAGAAATTGTCCCAAAAATATGCAACATATTTGAGGCCTAAACACTAGCAAATTTAACCACAAACAAATATTTCACACCCAATTTATTTATTATTAACTTTTAATTAAACTACAACGGCTACAATTAAACATGCAATTGTAATTTCACAAAAAATATGTCCATTAAAATTATTTGAAAAAACCATGCACAAATAAATTATATACATTTTAAACTAATTAACTTGTCGGCCTACAACTATGCTAGACATTTTTACTGTTTCTGTCGTTTCTCTGTCAGTGTGTGAGTTGTATATATTCGCTTATACAATTAAATATTTATTAAACTCCAAACTAAAGCAAATAAAAAATAATGTTTATTGCTGTATGATTCTTTTTATGTATGAAATAATAATACGGTTGTTTGTATACGAGGGTGGTTTGAAAATTGCCTTAAGATATATTGGAATCTCTATGCGTTATATTAGCTTATAAGTATTTTTTTTTTTAGAGGTAGAGAGAAATAGTTGGAGAGAGTAGAAGATTGAGGGAGAGAGAAAGAGAGGGAAAGAGAAAGAGATGGATGGAGAAAGGGAGGGAAATTGAAAGAGATGAAGGGAGGGAGAGAAAATAACTAAAATAATCATTGGCCGGTGCTTTAAAGTCATTTTTTTTCTTTTATGACAATTTTCCTCGAACCTAAAGTCAATGATAAGTTAAAGGCAGGTTCATCCTAACCGATATGCTAAGGAAACTTTGGCATAAAGACAGCTTTTTATAGGTCTTATAAAATTATATTTTTAAATCACATGAGTTTATAATAATGAAACCAAGTTTAATAATAGATATTTTTTGTATATTTTCAATGTAAAATTTCGGCCACTGTAATTGCTGATAGATTCAGTTATTATTGCCTACCATTAGGCGCAACTAATATCTCTCAAGACGGATAATGCAGTTGTGGTTGCAAATATAAACTGGCTCGAAGGACCATACAAATTTGCCATCAGTAATCGCAAGTCCCGTATGATTAAATTAAAAAAATGAAACCAAATTGTTCTCATCATAATGAAACAGTGACCGAATTTTTGGCCACTGAGCGTTACTAGTGGTTGCTCACTCCAGGCAGACATGCAGTGACTCCTTTTTTTATTTTGACAGTCACACTGCCGCTAGTGGAAGTCAGCAAATGTGGCTTTTTGTGGATGAACGATAATCGGCATTTCCATTGTATTTAGTGATAAATTTAAAAATTATTATTGCCTACATTTAGGCGCAACTAATCTTTGCCAAGACTGATAATGCAGTTGTGGCTCGAAGGACCATAAAAATTTCCAATCACTACTCGCAAATCTCTTATAATTAAATTTCAAAAAGAAAAATAATTTTTCACATCCCTAAAAGAATATTAATAATTTTGTTTGCATATGTTTCTTTAACCAAATTGTTCCTAGCGTAGTGAAACAACCCTCGCATGTGCTAAAAAGTATTTGCTTGTCACTGATGATTTCAATTATGTTCATTTGAACTTGGCAAACGTGTTGCACGTTCATGTTCTTTTCTGTTTTTGCATGGAAAATGTTTTATTTAATTAAATCATAAACCACATTAAAGCTGTACAACATGAATGCCATCACGCTTTTTTTTTACCCTCTCCCCCATTATTTTTGCATATTGAAACAAATTAAGGGGATAAAATGCACACATTTGGAACGTTAAACTTAATTATTATAATAGTGAACTGGTCGAATGGTCAGACTCTTTTTGACAGTAGAATATTATACACGCTTGTAATTGAGCACATCTTTTATGCAATTTGACAGTTGAAAATGGCTGCTCTTAATTTGCAAAAAATATTCGATTTATTTTTGGAAACTATCAAATAGTTTTAAATCAAATAAGCAATAATTTTGATTATGATTTCACTGAAACCTCTTTGCCATGTGAGTATTACGAAGGCAACAACTGCGTCTACGGCCTGGGCAAATTTTAGGTTAGGAAGTAAATTGACTGTTAAATAATAAAATGTCAAAATATTTGCTTTCATGTTTGGGCATTTATTTAGTAAAAAGCTGGGAAATGTTAACCACAGAATGCTCCACTTTAAAACAAGGAATTTTAATTGTGAATTGGCTGCTTTAGAATTTTAAGAAACTCAGCGAAATTAAAAAAAATATATTTTAAGTCATGGGACTCAATTTCAATTCCTGTGACTTAACGCCGTTCCTTGGAGCCATTTAAGAGGTCACATTTACATGAACACACTGCAAATAATTAACCCTCTGAAACTGAAATAATTGACCCTGACAAAATAACCAAAACTTTCTTATAAAATGTGCTTGAAACAAAAGCGTGATAGTGTAACAAAAGCGTATGTCTGGCGATGTGCTAGAGGTGGACATTTGCCCGACTTCTTATATCATTATTAATTCCCATGTTTCTACTTTATAATCGTATCAATAAAACTGAATTTGTCAAAAAAAAGAGTGTATTTTTTAGGCAATTTACTTCCTAACCTCAAATTTGCCCACCCTTTTTAACTTTATATGGGCATTAAAATTGTCCTTAAAACAGTCGCAAAAAAGTTTATGCGCTTAAATTTACTAAAATAAATTCTTCTTAAACTTGCACAGTGGGACGGGTTCGTCTATATATTGGGAAAAAATTAAAAAATTGCCTCAAGATTCTAGAAATTTAGAAAAACTAAACAAGGAATGCTCAGGGAGAGCATGTAGGGCCCTTGAAATCAGTACCGATCCGTAGTGCTGATTTTATAATAAAAAAATTTTAATCCAGGGTTTATTACAAGTTAAAAATTATTTTGAAATTCGTGGATTTCAACTTGAGCCTAAATACTTAATCCTGGAAGCTCGGGTACACATTCACTGAATAATCCTGTTTAAGGGTTAATTTCATTCCACTATTTTTTTTTTTTAAATATATTAAACTGAAAAGTACGTTTCCAAAAAGTACTTCTTGAAAGAGAAACTTTTTAAAAAGTATATTTTTTAAAAGCACCTATTTAAAAACTACTTTTTTTAAAGGTTTCTTTTGAAAAAGTACCTGTTTCAAAAATGTACAATTTTTAAAAGTACCTTGCTTAAAAGTACCTTTTATAAAAAGAGTTTCTTATAAAAGTTTAATTTCATTCCCCTGGTTTTTGTATTTTATAAAGAGACACCATACTTTTTTTTATATATTAAATTGAAAAGTACGTTTTTAAAAAGTACTTTTTGAAAAAGTAAAATTTTGAAAAGTATCTTTTTAAAAAGTACCTATTAAAAAAGTGACCCTTTAAAATGTACTTTTTTAAAAGGCATTTTTTAAACTAACTGTTTCAAAAGTACCTTTTTCAAAAGTACCTCTTTCAAAAGTACCTTTTTCAAAAGTACCTTTTTCAAAAGTACCTTTTTCAAAAGTACCTTTTTTAAAAGTATCTTGTAAAAAAGTAGTTTCTTATAAGGGGTTAATTACATTCCCTTATTTTTTTTCCAGTTTATAAAGAGATGCAATATTTTTTTTAAATACATATATTAAATTAAAAAGTACGTTTTCAAATAGTACTTTTTGAAAAAGTAACTTTTTGAAAAGTATTTTTTCAAGAAGCGCCTATTCAATAAGTACCTCTTTAAAAAGTACTTTTTTAAATGGTATATTTTCAAAAAGTACCTAGTTCAAAAGTACCTTGTTTAAAAGTACCTTTTTAAAAAGTACTTTTTTATAAGAAACCTAGAGAAATTAAGCACGCAATTACCTTAAAATATAAATTGTTATGTGCTCAGTGTTGTTGTATTTTTTTTTAAATTTAATACAATAAAAAAAAAGTACAGATAAACATTTTATTTATTTAAATTTATCTATTTCTTTGAGTTATTTAATTTCTGAGAATTTTATTTGGAACACTTAAAATACCTCTGTGCCCTGTGGCAAATTATGCAGATAATTTAAAAAGTTTACTAAAATCTCGCCTAATTATATGCTGTGTAATATATTCTGGGCTAAATGCAATAAACGCCTGACAGCGTGCATGCAAAATCTTGTTCCGGCTATTTTTATACTTTCACTATTAAACAGACACCACTTGAGCACAAGTCTGGCGTATGAATAGGAAAAAAGTGAAAAATAGGAAAAGTAACGGAAAAAATGCATGGCCAACCGTAAACTGACATTTTCAACTTTTTTATTTTGGTTTTTGTTTGTTGTTGCAGCAGTTGATATGCTGTAACATTTAAAAGGGTATTTTAGGCCCTACTAAATGCATGCATGTGTTGGAAAGCAAAAACATTAACAAACCGCACTCACACACATACACTCACACAGAAAAAAAAAACATTATCAATGATTGCAGGAAGAAAAGGCCCAGTTTCACTTTAATTACAATTTTTTCGGTATTTATTTTTCTCATATTTTTTTTAAATTTTTTTTTTTATTATTTTTTATTGTTTTTTTAATGGGAGTGAGAGTTTGTGTGCTTACGATTTGTAAGGCTGTTGTATATATTTTGCACATGTACGATGGTCCTTTGGAAAAAGTTTTAAGACTGGAAAAAATTTCGAGTCAATCCAGGTTTTTTTTTGTAATAAAATTATTTGCATTTATAAACGTTTCATGGAAATATTAAACCAAAAATTTTACTTCAGGAAGTCTCACATGAAATTCAACGAGAATTAATTTGAATATTCTCTTATACGGGTTTCTGGTATCTCCCAGAACAATTTTCGTACTGCTGGGCAGTATTACCATAGTGCAACTGCCTCTGAGCCAAGTTTTGCTCATATGGAATCGGTTCATAACTGACTTAACTTCTTCTTCCAATAATTAATTAATAATATGAAACAGATATTATAAAATGTGTTTGCCAGTGCAGAACAGGGTGGCCCCTGTATGTTATGCTGTACGAGAATAGCTAATGATGAGAGGACCTGTTTTTCATGTTTGTCGAGTATTTATTTAGCCTATTTTTATGTATAGAGAAGAGTATGAAAGCGAATCATTAAATGCATGCAGGTATTTGCATGCACAAGCATGCACACTCATCAGCACGTACATGTAAACACTTTTACACACACACACAGACACATACATACGTTACGTTTTAACCCTTGTATATGTTTAATGAGGCAGTGATTTCTTTTTTTTTTTTCATTCTTGCTTTTATTTGCTTTTACTTTTTCATGTCGTAGTTCAGCTCAACACAAGCAAATACGTGGGTGGATTGAAAAGTTCAAGAAAAACTAATAAAGTTACTTTCTTATATCGAAGTAAATATTTTATATAAAAATATTTTATAAACAAACCTTTTACACAAGGAAAATAGTAAAAAAAAAGTCCCGATTCGGGGATTTTGAAACTATTTTAGGGAATAGTAGGGACATCAAAAACTAATTTCGCTTCTTTTGCTCTTACATTATTTTACCATTTAAGTGAGAATTTTTAGGCGACAATACTTCCGATAACACTTTTACACAACAAAAATAATAAATAATCCCCGCATTGGGATTTTTAATAAATATTGGGAGTCGCAGAGATTTAAAAAACTAATCTCGCTTAGATCTTATTAGCATTAGTTTATATAGTAGTGGGGGTTTTCAATTTAAAATATTGATAAGTATAAATGTTATACCACGAAAATACTGAAAAATCCCAATATTGGGATTTTTAATATATACTGGGAATTGCAGAGATTTAAAAAACAAATTTCGTTTCGCTTTTATGAACATCGTTTTCTATCTAAGTTGGGACTCTCAGGACTAAATATAACATATAAATAATGTTATACAGCGAAAATACTGAAAATCCCGAAATTGGGGATTTAACTATCTATGACTTTATTACCATCAAATCCTATCTAATTGTAGATTTCCAGCCGAAAGAATTGTCATTAAATCTGTTGTGCAGCGAAAATACTTGAAAACTGTAATATTGGGATTTTGAATTTATTTTGGGAATTGCAGAGATTAAAAGCAAATTTTTATTTTTATTTTATTAACCTGATTTTCTATCTAATTGGAGATTATTAAACGAAAATATTTATAAATGAAAATTTTATGCAGCAAAAATACTAGAAATTCCCAAAATTGGGACTTTTAATTTATTTTTAGGAGTTCCAGGGATTAAACAAAAACATTTTCGTTTGATTTCATTACATTAATTTTCTTTAAACGGGGATTTTTAGCCGAAAATATTGTCTGTAAATTTGTTGTGCAGCGAAAATACTCAAAAATTGTAATATAGGGATTTTGCATTTATTTTGGGAATTGCAAAGATTAAATACAAATTTTGGTTTTTATTGTATTAACCTGATTTTCTATCTACTTGGAGATTTTTAAACGAAAATATTTATAAATGACAATTTTATGCAGCAAAAATACTAGAAATTCCTAAAATTGGGATTTTTAATTTATTTTTAGGAATTCTAGACATTAAACAAACAAAGTTTCCTTTGATTTCATTATGTAAAACTGTTTTGCTGCGAAAATATTTAAAAATTGTAATATTGGGATTTTGAATATATATTGGGAATTGCAAAAACATAATTTTCTACTTAATTGCGGATTATTATCCGAAAATATTTATAAATGAAAATTTTATGTAACGAAAAGAATAGAAACTTCTAAAATTGGGATTTTGAATTTATTTTTAGGAATCTAAGATTAAGAAAACAAATTTTGCTGTGATTTTATTATCTTCATTTTCTATTAAACTTAGATCTTCAGCCGATAATGTTGTCTTTCAAAATTTTACGTTACGAACATACTAAAAAAAATCCCAATATTGGGATTTTGATTTTATTTTTAGGAATTGCAAAAATTCAAAAAACAATTTAGCTTTGGGTTTATTAACATCATCTTTTAGCTTATTGGGTATTTTGAGCATATAAAAATTTTACACACCGAAACTACTGGAAAATCCCAATTTTGGGACATCGAAATTCTTGTTAAGGGAAAATAACTTTGAGCGCTAATTTTTGTATTGTTTTGAGCCGAATCTATTTTTTTAACAACGGCAACTGTCAAATATTATCGGGGCTTAATGGGTTGTAGTTTTAAATGCAAGGCCTTCTTGTATTAGCAGAGGCAAGTTTAACTGGATAAATAAGTAAAAGAATTAATTCATACAAATTTACTTTAAAAAAAAAAAAAAAATAAGGATTACAATTATTTTATCACTTAATTTTTATATAAAATTAGAAATTTAAAAAACTTTTGTAATTCCTGGACTGTCTTCGTATACCCCTACATTTCCCCTTCTTCTACATGTATTTATAAAAGTGCTGCTTATACAAAAAACAATATAAAAAAATAAATAACAAAAAAGAAATAAATAAATAAACAACCCGTTGGCTTTAGTTCAGATGACCTAAAAGCCTCGATTTTATTTGTCAGGTGTTTCTCTTTATCTTGTTTCCTATTTGTTTTTCTTTTTTTATTCTATACTTTTTGTAATGGAAGTAGTGAGTGGGAGAGTTTGGCACACACTCACACACATACACACAAAGACTTGTCATCTCTCTGTCGCTTTTGTGAAACATGAAAACTAAAAATTTTATGAACGCCAGAGCCAACACGAAGGAGTGGAAGGAACGTGTGCGGTTTAAGTAAAAGTAAAATATGAAAATTCTATAAAAATATCAAAGCAAAATGTTGTTGCAGTTGTTGTTGGCTTTACTGAATTGAGATCTAAAGAACAAGTTGATGCAGTTGTTGTGTGCGAAACAAAATAAAGATTAAAAAAAGCTGACAAACCAGCTTTTGTTAACTTATCACACGTTGCCAACCGTTTCCGTGTTGAAGGCAACAAAAAGAAAAATCATTTACCTGCCGCGTATGTTGTTGTTCTTTTGTCTTTCGATACAAATAAACTGACAAGTAAAAGTTTTACAAACAACATCACATACTGGCAGGCGGTTAGAAAGAGCAGCGTATGCGGTTTTGACACACAACGGGGTTTATACAATTTTTAAAGCGGGTGGACTTAAAATTGTTCAAAACTATGCTAAACATTTGAAAAGTATTATAAAATAATTAAATTGTATAAAAGAGTTTCGCAAAGATTTAAGTTTTTAAAATACGGGGAATAATTGCAAAATAGCACAGCATACATTGTGGCATAAAATTTATTGCGCTTAAAAGTATGACTAAAAATATATATATTGTGTACTCCCTTAAATATGCCACATTAAATATAATATTTTCGCACTCCCTTAAGTATGCTACAAATATTTGAATTACATCAACAATTCTTTTTTTTTATCAGCCGAAAAGTATGCTTTCAAATAACTACAAACTCATTAGACGATGGTTCCCTTTATACACCGACTCTATAAAAATTTATATAAAATAAATTCTTAGAAATTCACTTCTTAGAAACTCAACTCTCAAAGACACTCAATCAAAAGGAAAAATGTGCTCACTAATAAGCACGTGCTCAGACACACACTTGCACAACTACATTATACTTATACATGCCTGCACACACACGCACACACATGCCCATTATGCACTTTAACTACGCTAATTCAAATTGAGTTCCCTTTTCCTCTGCAATGAAAGAGCAGAAAATTAATATATAAAAACTTACGAGACTTGTTAATGACATGCATGTGAAATAAGAGAAAATTATTACTTTGAACACAATTCAGCTGCAACCTACATTTTCCCTTTTTTTATTTAAAGAAAAAAGAAAATAACAAGAGGAAATTAAATTATAGGGGCATTTCTATGCCATCAAACGTACAGCTGTTTCCTGTATTTGATTTCTCATAACAAATAAATTTCAAGAAATAACTATCGTTAGAAGCGTTAAGCTTTTAAAAGGATAACATAATTAAAGGAAAATCTTACGAGATAAATTATGTATAAAAGAGAGTGGGAAATGGGTGTACCTTCTACACCACTTGATTTCCTTGCTGTCGTTAGGGAGGTCCTTAGCAAAAAAGGCTGACTTAATTTCATCTTTCAACTTCAGAATACTGGAATTCTTGTGTTCTATTATTTAATACAAACCATGAAAGAAGTGTTTACTATTGAGCGTAGAGTTGTAAACTGATCGATAATTCTTGTAATGAAAATATATTTTTAAAAGAGAACATTTTCAATTCAATTTCAAAAAGATATAATTTTTCGAAAAGAGTTTTCAATTCAGAAAAACCTGATAAATATTCCAAAGTCAATTTGAGTTTTATTTATTCAACTTAAACATTTGCATGCCATCAAACGTGCAGCTGCTTCTTGTATTTGATTTATAGTCTGTTTGTTAGAGGACAATAATAATAAATTTCATGAAATAACTTTCGTTAGAAGTGTTAAACCTTAAAAAGGATAACATAATTAAAGGAAAATATTACATATTGTATGTAAAAGAGAGTGGAAAAAGATTGTACCTTCTACACCACTTGATTTCCTTGATGTCATTAAGGAGGCCCATAGAGAAATATTTCAATTCAATTTTGATTTGAAAATTTTTTTCAATTCAGAAAGACCTGATAAATATTCCAAAGGCAACTTGAGTTTTATGCATTCAACTTAAACAGCAGAATAGCTGTTTTCGAAAGCCGCTACACTGTAGTGTGGTATTGTTGTTCATTACCCCGCCTTTGGTGGCTGAGATGAAAGTGATAACAGTTTTTGTAACGATTTTATTGTAAAAAAATAATACGAGAAGTGTATCAAACACACTATTACTAAGCTTCACATTTTTATTAAGTCCCAGTGTTACCGTTTAGTTATTTTTCCTCATATTCTATTTTCGTGGGGCCAAATTACCGCCTTCGATATCGGTTGAAATTTCAATACAACTCATTTACAAATTTCGACCGGTATCGAGAGCGTTAATTCGGCCCACTTCTTATATTTGAATATATAGGGTGTTTTTATAGAGTGATACAAGTTTAAATCATATTAAAACTAGTTATATATTTTTGTTATTCGATGGAAAATTTTATGACATTAATGTTTCAATATGATTTCGGCCATGTGGTCGCCACGGCTGGCGCGTACAAGGCGCAATCTGGAACACCAATTTTAACAAACAGTAACATTCTGACCATCATCGTTTTTGAAGACATGTGGGCCAATGACTCCAACAGCCCATAAAGCGCACCAAACATTAATTTTCTCTGATTCGACAAAAGCTTGTGAATTCTCCACACTCCAAATGCGACAATTCTGTTTATTTACGTAGAAAATTTTGAATGGTCAAAGTGCTCGATAAGTTTGACGAACAGAACCATTATTTTGATTAAAAATTTCCACAATTTGCACGCGTGGCTCTGGTGTAAGTCGATCCACAATAAAATGTCAAAGCAAACTTAACAAAAAGCAACTATCAGCTGTTAAATGGATGGTCAAAAAACTCTATAAAAAACACCCTATACTTCTATAATAGCCTATTAACTTCTGCGTTTATATAAACTGTTTTTCTACAAAAAAATATTTAAAAAAATATATAAAAGATTTCTTCACGAAACTCTACTAAAACAAAACGTTATATTTAAATGAAAATGCAATTTAAAATTAAAAAGCGACAAGAATGATCATGCACGGACATGTTTGTTAATTTCAAGCTGTTCAATCCTAAGAAAACCTCTAGATTGTGAAAATAAACGGTTAAATGACACGTCGAATTTCAGCGGCATTAAAACAATTCTCAAAAAGATTTCAGAATATGGCACAATGTAATTTATGACAAAATCGATACAAAACATTTTGCTAAGATTTTTAATGCTTTTTTTTTTGCAACAGTTTTGAACTTATCGTCATGACTTATAGAGACTTCAAAACAAATGCTTTCAAGTGTTGACACTCTCCATGATGGCAAGCATGCATGAAAGCCAAGAATGGTTGTGTGCATGAAATTATAGAAATTGTATGAGAAAGAAAAAAAAATATATATAAAATTTTAAATGAAAATAGAACCAGTTCTTGTCCTTGTATGAGCACAACGCATACACTGACATAATTCTAATATGTTTAGCTAGAGAAATGCTGTTAACATATTTTGCTTATATGAAATAGAAGTGCATGATTACAACTGCAACTGCAGGCGGCAAATCACTAAGCGAAATATGGCAACTTTTAAACTTTAAGATTGACCACAAATCAAATTAAAAGTGATTTGGTTTTTATTAGAGAGGCCAGAAAATTTATAATAAGTAGCGGTACCTGGTGGTTTAAAATCGTCTATTTGATGTCCTTATTTTACCTTCATTGCGCTCCTTTCTTCAAATTGGGAATATTAAAATTTAACAAAAATTATGAATGATTGTTTTATAATAGGAAAGAGGATCCAAATTGCCTTATTTCACATCGATTGAAATTTCAATACAATTTATATAAAAATTTCGATCGATAACGAATGCTGCAATTTGTCCTCAGTTTTCGTATTTCTGCCAGGAATCAAAAAAAGATATTCTGAAGAAAAAACATTTTCTTCTTACTTTTCAAGCAAATTCAGAATGTTTTTTTATCAATTTCAATTAAAGATATTAGCATCAAGCATAAGTACATAAAAATACCTTTAAAAAAATGTAAGTTTTATCAATATTAACAGACGTTAAGTTACTTAAAAATGTACCACAAAAAAGTGCTTAAAATATCTTTTATCAAATTTAGCCGTATGGCAGCACTGTTCAGCTGAAATGCTCTTAAGACGAGAGAATATCGGGAAAGAGTGCACGAAATATAAAATACTGACAACATTATTGTCATTTGCGTTTCTCACAAAACGCTAAACGACTATTTTGACATCATAATAGGCCTCAAAAGCTCCGAGAGTTTCGCGCTGACTTGCAGGTACTCCTTTGAACGCAGTGTCGTCAATGGTTGTGCTCCCAATTGTAAATAGCAGACAGTAAGACGTGCATGGCTTTTCTAGCTCTACGACAGTCTTCTCGTTTAATGCACTCTCATACACACAAACACACACACACACACACACACACACACACACACATAGTAACATGTAAACAGATGCAACATTTTTGTAGTGTGTGTGTGTAAAACCCTGTTATGAAAGTATAAACTTTTTTTTAATGCGTGCAAGCGTATTTTATTTTATCAGCTTAAATGGCAAGTGCACACATTTTGTGTGTGTGTGTGTGTGTGTATGTGTGTGTGCGTGAGTGCATGCAATATGCACTAACTTAGTGAAACAAAATAACACACGACTGTCGCAAGTTAAACATAATGGTTGGGTTAGTCAGGCATGTTCACCAACATGGGGATGCGATGTGTACACTCGTATATGTGATGTGTTTGTGTGTGTATGTGTTTGTGTTTATTATTGTTACAGTTAAGACCACTTCTATGTCAAACACTTATGTCAACATAATTTCCACTTTTCTAAATTTTTTACATTCTCTCTCTCTCTTCGCTACTTTGGCCTTTTATCACTTCAATCCTATTTGTTCTGAGAGTTTACATTGTCGTCGTTGTTGTTGTTGCTGTTGCTGTTGCATAACATTATCATGTCAAAAAATTGTTTTGTAAACTTTTTGTCACCGATGAAAAATTCAATGAAAGTTTTTTATTTTAAATTTAAAAATATGTTTGTGAAAGGAAATAAAATGTTCTGCGCTTGAAAAGGAAAGAGTGAGTGGCAAAAGACTGCTGCATGAAAACTAAATTAATTTAATTATTATGGGAAAATGGCATAATAGTTGGAATATTAAAAGCTAAAAAAAATAGTCTCACTAAAGTGACCGTAAAGATATTAATGAAATTATAACGATATTGCAGCCATTGCCATGAACTTTAAATATACGATATGCAAATTTCTTAAAACTCGAGCGTTATAGTGCAGCAAAACTGATATGAAGAGGAATAAAAAAAATTGTAAAGACATACACACGGTTACGATAGTTCATATACATAATTTACGATATTGGCATTGTATGTTGCGCATAAAAAACTTGGATATTTTGCTGAATAACTGCCTGATTGCTTTTATAAGATCGAAAAAATATATATAAGCAAGAAACATTTTTACGATATATATTACGATATATTTTACGTAAAACTCATAACGATATACTGCATATATTTTCATATGTACTTAATCGTATGCATATAAAACCGTTTATTTATTTATTCTTATATGCTTTAAACGCAGACACTGACATTTTTACGATATCGAAATATATATGATATTTAAACATTTACGATATTGAAAGATTTGAGATATTAAAATATTTACGATATTGAAATATATACGATTCTAAAATATTTACAATATTAAAGTATAAACCATATTGAAATATATGCGATGTTAAAATATTTGCGATATTAAAACACTTACATACGATATTAAGACTCACACAATATTAAAAAATTTACGATATTGAAATATTTGAGATATTAGGATATTACCATATAAAAAGTTAACATATTTATTATATATAAATATATATTGAAATATTTACGATATTGAAATATTTTCGATATTAAAATGTAAAAGATATTAAATCATACGATCTTGAAATATTACCCTATTTAAAATATAAACGGTATTGAAATATTTCCGATTTTAAAATATTTGCATTATTAAAATACATACGATATTAAAATTTATGCAATATTTAAACATTGAAGATATTGAAATATTTACGATATTAAAATGTAAAAGATATTAAATCATGATATTGAAGTATTTACGATATTAAAGTATTTACGATATGAAAGTATATACGATATTGAAATATTAACGATTTTAAAATATTTGCGTTATTAAAATATTTACGATAATTAAAATTTTATATTGCAAAAGTTATATATGTAATCGAAAACTAGAAATTTTTAATACATAAAACTTTTACTGTAAACTTTGATTTCTGTAGCATATTTTTCATTCACAGTAGTTGGATTTTCTATACGGTAAAAGGTCAAGTTTTGAAAGAAATTGGCAATAGCGAAGTCTTTGTTTGCAGATGTTAATATGATAAATTTACGATATAAAATGTTTCATGTAAATCTTTCGATAAAACTTTAATATAAAGTAGCTTTTTAGTAACAAATTCAGCGCTATAATAAAATTTACGATATTAAATGTATTACGATATCAAAATTTTTACGATATTATAAATTTTTTATTAAAAATCTCAGGAAACTAAAAATTAAGAAATATAAAAATTTTTACGATATAAAATTTTTACGATATAAAATTTTTACATTAATACACACGTCGGATTTTATGTATTACCTTTGTTTATTTATTAAATTTAAAAAAAATTTTTTCTTGTGACCTTAATGTTTGATATGATATCAAAAAAAAAAACAGTCGCTTTAGTTTTTCGATATAATACGTGACATAAATCAACTCACACTTCTGTTTTTATCTCTTCATATTTAATATTTGAAAACCTCTTTCATGACTTGACTGATTTATTTCTCTCCACTTGCACTTATACAATCTTTTCTCTATCACTTTCTTGATCCCCTTCTTACTAAAGTCTTCCTTCGCTCTTGACTTACGATAAAGAAACTTTCTTATTGTATTTTTGTTGTTGTTGTTGTTGTTTTTTAATTTAAATGTTTTACATATTTAATAACGTTAATTTTGAACTCTAGTGATTTTTATCATTTTATTTTCTCATATTTTTTGTGCGTTAAAAAGGAAATAAATCTTATTTCTTGTCTTCTTCTTTTTCTTTGCAGGTATGTTGGAAAAGATTTCTTTCGCAACTAAATTAAATTTAAATATACTTCAGGTAAAAGTACAAAATGAAAAAAATAAGAATAATAATAATAATTCTGCAGAAATCTTTATAAATTCTTTTAGTATTTAAATCAAAGTAATTGGGGGTGTGTGCTGAAAAGTATGCTATACTTTATTCAAATAATACTAGTTTACGTAACAAAATTCTACGAATTTAATTAAAGTTGCTGAAAAAGGAAATTTAAAACGGAAATACTTTCAACATTTAAATTTCTACAAACAAACAACAATTTCAAATCCATTTCCTAAATGAATTTATCATTTCGTGTGAAACTCTCGTATCTGTTGAAAATAATTATCAAAAAGGAGTTTTTTAAAACAAATTTCTTTAAAAAAAATATATAAAAAATTTAATAAAAAAAAATTCCTACAAACATTGACTCCAACAAAGTATATTTGAAAACAGTACCTTTTAATAAAAGTCCACTTTTTGAAAAAAGCACCTTTTTATAAAAGTACTCTTTTTGAAAACAGTACCTTTTGGTAAAAGTACCCTTTTTGAAAACAGTACGTTTTGAAAAAAGTCCACTTTTTGAAAAAACCACATTTTTTATAAAAGTACCCTTTTTGAACAAAACATTTTGAACACAGTATTTTTTTGAAATTGATTTCGAGAAAAAACATTTAAAAAAGTAATTTTTTGAAAATTTTATTTGTTCGAAACATAATTTAAATGTGTCCCCCCATAACAATTTTAAGTATCCAGATTCTTAAAGAACAAAATCTTATCAAAATAACGTATCAAAAAGTACCTCCTAAAAAGTACTCTTTTAAAAGTATATCTTCGGAAAAATACTTTAAAGAAAAATAAATTCTAAGTAGTACATTGTAAAGAAGTACTTTTTAAAAACAAGTACTTCTTCAAACAGTAAAAATACTGTTTAAAGAAGTACCTGGGTAAAAAGTACCCTTTCTAAAACGTACCTGTTTTAAAAAGTACTTAAAAATTACATATGGCAAAAGAAAAGCAAGAGCTTTTGAAATATCCATTTGTTGAAAGAGATACGTTTCAAAAGTACTTAATGAGAGAAGGTACCTTTTGAAAAAGTACCTTTTAGATAATGTACTCTATTGAGAAGTAACTTTTGAAAATGTAATTTAGATAAAAGTTTTTTTTCGAAGTATTTCTTAAAAAAAGTAGTTTTGTAAAGAGTATCTTTGTAAAATGGACTTTTTAAAAAAGTACATAGTAAAATTTTTTTTCTTAAATGTACCTATTAAATAAGTATTTTTTTTTTAAATGTACATATTAAAAAAGTACTTTTTTAACTGTGAAAAAAGTACCTTTCTGAAACGTATCTATTTTAAGAAGTACCTAAAAATTACATTTGAAAGAAAACAAGAGTTTTTGAAATATCCGTCTCGTGAAAGAGATTCGTTTAAACAAAGTGAAGATACCTTTCCAAAGTACTTTTTGAGAGAGTGTAGTTTTGAGAAAAAGTACCTTTTTGATATTGAGAAACAACTATGTAATATGTGATTTAGAAAAAAGGACTTTGTATAAAAGTGTTTTTAAAAAAGTATTTCTTAAAAAAGTACCTTTGTAAAAAGTACTTTCAAAAATGTACATATTGGAAAAAATGTACATGTTAAAAAGTGTTGATATTAAAAAAGCATTTCCTAAAATGTACATTTTAACAAAGTACATTTTAAAGAGTATCTTTTAAGAAAGTACATTTTAAAAGAGTACTTTTTAAAAAAGTACCTTTGTGAAAAGTGACTATTTTGTAAACGACCTTTTCAAAACAAAGTGCATAAAAGTTGCATATTAAAAAAGAATAGCTTTTAAAATATGCATCACTTGTGAAAGATACGCTTTAAAAAAGGTTATTTTGACAAAAAAGGTACTTTTTTTAAAAAGTACTTTTTTTAAAAAAGTACTTTTTAAAAATGTACATAATAAGAAAGGCTTATTTTCAAATGTACATACTAAAAAAGTACTATTTAAAAACTACTTTTGTAAAAAGTACCTATGCATTTCGAAAAGTACCTTTTGAAAAAAAAGTACATAAAAATTATAAATTAAAAAACAAACGTTTTTGAAATATGTAGCACTTGTAAAATATACGTTTTAAAAAAATTATTTTGACAAAAACAGTGCATATGTAAAAAGTACTTTTTAAAAAAGTACATTGAAAAAAGTGCCTTTTATTAGAGTACCTTTGCAAAAAGTATCGTATTTTGTAAAGAACCTTTTAAAAACAAAGTGCTTAAAATTACATTAAAAAAAACAGTAGTTTTTGAAATATTTAACACTTTCAAAATATTCTATTTAAAAAAGTTATTTGGACAAAAAAGAAAAGAAATTTAAAAAAATGTTTTCAAAAAACGTACTTTGCAGAAAAATTCGTATCTTATTACAGTTTTTATTGTTTTAAAATTATGAGCATGAAGCAAAATCTTATCTTATTTTTGCGACTAAAAGTATGCAGTATTTTTTAATAAATTTTTTCTTGAGCGTTCAAATAACCAAGAAATTTGTTTAAAAGGAATTTTTATAACTTCAAAATGGTTCTGCATTTTAGCGCACATATTTAAGTGCTTTTTTATACTGTCGCAGTGTATGTGCGTGTGTGTGCGAGTGTATGTGTGTGTGTGTAGAACTTAGTCTGGTGTACAGCAAGTTTTGTGGTTTTTGAAATTTTGATTAAACACAAAAAACGTAAAGTTGCTTAAAAAAGAGAGAGATCCAACATAAACTGCATACAAATTTAATGTCCAATTAAGAAACACTAAAATTGTGGAAAACTTTTTTCCAACACACGCCTTTAAAATGGAAGAGGGAGTGTCTGAAGAACATGAAGTGGTTCAGAAAAAAAAATGTCTGCATGGAAAACTTTTGCCTGAAATAATTCGTTTTTTATTTCACTACATGAAATGCAGGCAAGTAAAACGAGACTGAAATTCCTTAATTTGTGGTTTGACAATATTTTTATTGCTCATACGGGCCAATAAAAAATAAAAAAACAACAACAACAAATCAGTTTTTCATTAGCAAAAGTTTTAGTGTTAAGTTTTCTCTGGATGCAGCTTTAATGTAATTTTAAAGTTTTTACTAAATTTGGACAAAAATATTTTAAAAGTCATTAAGTGTTTTTATAGCTGTGGAAAAGAGAGAGACTTTTTGTTGTTGTATAAGTTTATGGAGAGCAGAAATAATTGTTGGTTGCATGTTCAGGACATGTTTGTCTTGGAAATATTTAATTCGAAATATTTTTTAAAAATTCAGTAGGTAAAATTTGTTATTCAGGTTTGATTTCCTAAACTTTTCCTTAATCTATTTATTTGTGTCTCTCACAGAGTTGAGTTTAACTTAAATACAAAATCTGTTGCCTAATTTTAGGAGGTTAAAAAGTTGCATATTAAGAAAAGAGTTAACATAATTATTTCGGTTGCATATTTTATTTATTTGCAAAACAAAATCAAAAAAGAAATTAATTTTAGGGCCAACAGAGAGTTAGAGAAAAGAGAGAGTTATATTTTTGTAAGCTTATGGAGAGCAGAAATAATTGTTGGTTGCATGTTCAGGACATGTTTGTCTTGGAAATATTTAATTCTAAATATTTGTTAAAAATTCAGTAGGTAAACTTTGTGATTCAGGTTTGATTTCCTAAACTTTTCCTTAATCTATTTATTTGTGTCTCTCACAGAGTTGAGTTTAACTTAAATACAAAATCTGTTGCCTACTTTTAGGAGGTTAATAATTTATATACCAAGAAAGGGGTTAACATAATTATTTTGGTGCATATTTTATTTATTTACAAAACAAAATTAAAAAGAAATTAATATCAGGGCCACCCTAGACGCTAATACTATTCTCTGTAGTGTCGTCTAGGGTTAAAGGTGTTGTTACATAAATTCATTTCTAAAGCTGCTGATAAATTCACACATTTTGTTTTTAAAAAAATTAAGCGATTAACATTTAATATTCCCTTCACACTCTACTAAACGTCAGGCTCTTTGATTTTAATGACGACATTAAACTGACTTTTATCCCGCAACAATTTTCTATGACATTTCGGAAAAAAATTTCAACTATTTTAGCACCAGCAATTAGTTTTGTTTCTTTCTTGGCACATTTGTATAACGTTTGCAAAAGGAATTTTGCTTACGCCAAGCAAAAAAAAAGGGTTCTTAATCTTAACAACTTGCTTCAAATCAAAGCATACTTTTGGGCGCTCTAGCAAATTTCACAAATTGCTGTTAAATGGTTGAAATCCTCAAGCCTTTGCCGACTGAATGCAGTTAGAAAAAAAAAGGAAACAAATTTTAATGCCTACTTTCACTTTTTCGAAATGCCTCAGCTATTTTTATATCATCTCTATTGTTGCGCGTCCACAAAATGACATCATAATCGCTTTAGCACGAATCCAACACCTTTTGCTTACACTTTGCACATTTAATTCTCTGTGGTACGCCATCTCTTTCTCTTCCGTTCTAACATTTTACGAAATTATTTTGGGCCAAAGGCCCGCTCTCTTATTTACTGTTATATTTCAAAGGACATTTTAGTTGTTCTTCTGTTAACCCACGAGCATTAAGTTGAAACATTATTTATGTTCCTACTCCTCATGTTGCTGTTGCTGTTGCTGTCGCTATTGTGTGTCATTTGTTGCAAATGGTGGGATGTGGCAGGAAGAATGAGTTGGTAAAATGACAGAAGGGAAAGTATTTTAAAAATTTATATTATTTTTGGTAAGAGTTTCACGCTGGCAGAGATGGACGTACCGACTGCTAGTCAGATGATGCAAACTTAATAACTTTTTATATTTTGATTATCAAAATATTTTCTTGAAATAGTTTATTTTGAAATCTACAATTTGGAAATTTTTTTTAAAAAGACACAAAAAAACTCCCTTTTAAAATAAGTCATATTAAAAAAAAACATCCTAAAACACTTTAAAACACACCAACTTTTAAGAAAGTGTCTCGAAAAGTGATCGTAAAAAGTGAACTTTAAAATGTTTAGCAAAAAATATTGAAAGACGCTCCTTAAAGCATCAACTCGGAAAAAATTACTCTTAATAAAAGTCCTGTTTTAAGATCGTCCAAAATGTCCTTTTAAGACTCAAAACAGGAGATCAAATTTACTTTCTAAATAAATAACAGTCCCAGGCTTTTTCCAGCCCGTGTTTCCTTATGTGCCACGCGTTCTCTTGTTCTAACTTCTGGCAGAAAAAAAAATTTATATTTCATTTTCAAAATAACACCAACAACAAGAACAACAACAAAAACCGCCTGCATTGTGTTGTCTTTCTCATTAAATCGTGTTTAGCTGCTGGTGGTTGGCTTCCCTTGTTTTAGTTCTCATGCTGCAGATGTTTTTGTTGTTGTTGTTGTTGTCATAAATTTTGTCCTTCAAGACTCATAAAATCTGTGACACTTCGCACACACTCACACACACACACTCACACAGACCTCCATGAACACACATTTTTGAGGTCATATTTTTAACATTTTATTATTAGAAAGATGGCTTTTGTTGCCGCTTTAAATAATTTAAAAGCCGAAAGAAAGGAAAAAACTCCGAATTTATTTTTTAAGGTTTCATTTTTATATTTTTATGCGTTTAATGTTGTTGTTGTCTTAAAGTTATTTGTAGGAAGTGAATTGTTGTGGCCCAAAAAAAAAAAAAAGAGAAAAAAAAAGAAAAGCATTCCGCCAAAAGCGCAATAACAACAGCTTGAGGTGGGATATTAAATAAATTTGCTCAAATTTATTTTAAGTGACTGCGTAGGAACGCTTTTTTTTCTTTTCTCTTTTGGGTTTTACTTTATTATTATTCGCTTTGATACACGAACTGAAGGAAGTTAAAAAAACAGGAGGTGCTTTTGGGAGTTATTTGTTTCCCTCAACACTTTTATGGTTTGTTAACAGGCTTTTCAATTGTTGTTGTTTATTTATAACCTTTTTTTGTTGTTGTAAATTATTTTTTAATTATGTTTCTGACCACATATTAAAATAAAACAGACGTTATTGTGAAATTAATATATAATAAACTGTGATGTAAAATTTAAGCTTTAGTTTTATATGTGTGTGTGTGTGTGTGTGTATTTGTAAGCTGAGTGAAAACCACAATAAATTACAATCGTCATGCAAACGTAAAGCTGCTTAAATTCCCTTTTTCAAATCGAGTAAAATTATTGTACAAAAAACATTAATCATACAATTAAACATCAAATTGCTGAGGACAATAATTGAAATTTATAAAAAACTTTTATTAAATCAACTGATTTTTCAGGACATCAAAAATGTCTTTAAGCATTTCAATCGCCACAAACATTAATTTTCTTGAAAAATATATATGCAATCTGATCTCGAAAACTGGTTTGGAAACCTGCTAAATACTTAATAATAAAATTTTAATTAATTTATTTTTCTAATTTTTCTTTACGTGTTTTAATAGTCTCATACACTCGCTGTCTTAACTGAAATTTATTTCTGAAAAAATTTTCCTTGGCATTTTGTACATATTCTCTTATCCAAGTATGTCTCTTGAAAACTGGTTTCGAAATCCGCTAAAATCTTAGAATATAATATTTTTTATATTCTCGTTAATTATTTTATTTTAATTATTTAAAAATGTTTTCTTATTGCATCTGATCTCAGAACTGTTTTGAAAACTTGGTTTGGAAATCTGCTAAATATATAATAGCAAAATTTTAGATACTAAATTCTTAATTCTAATTTTGTCGTTTATTATTTTCATCGCCACAAACTTTCGTTGTTTCAAAGTAAATTAATTGTCTAAAAATATTTTCTTATTGCATATGAAATATTCTGCATGCTTAAGACTGTTCTCAAAAGTTGGTTTTGAAATCCGCTAAATATTTAATAAGGAAATTTTAGACGTTAATATTTTTTTATATTCTCGTTAAGTATTTTATTTTTATTATTCAAAAATGTTTTCTTATTGCACTTGATTTATATATATATAAAAAATGGTTCGGAAATCCGCTAAATATTAATCTATTAGAAATTTATATCTTTGCTAATACTATCTTTAAGTACATTAACCGCCAATTTTCTTAAAGAAAATTTATTTTCTGTTAACGTTCTTTAAAGGTTTTTTTATTTTTATTCTGTTTATTTTTAATTTCTCTTAAAAACTGGTGTGGAAATATGCTAAAATTTTAAGCAATTCGCTAAGTTTGTCTTTATGTATTTTAATCGCCACAAACTTTCGTTGTCTTAAAGAAAATTAATGCTTTCTGCACTCTAAAAACTGCTCTTAAAAACTGGTTTGGAAATCTGCTAAATATTTTATACATAGTGAAGTCTTAGAAATTAATATTTTTTTCTAATTGTTCTTTGAATGTTCTTGACTCAAAGTTTCGTTGTCTTAAATGAAATTTATTATCTAAAAATATTTTTATTATGGCGTTTTATATATATTCTGTTATTCAAACAATTTCTGTTGAAAACTGGTTTAGAAATCCGCTAAATATTAAATCATAACATATTAGAAATTAATATCTTTTCTAATATTTCCTTTAAGTATATAAATCTCCATAAAGTTGCGTTGTCTTAAAGAAAGTTTATTACCTGAAAATAATCTCTTATGGCATTTGAACTACATTCTGCTCTTAAAAACTGGTTCGGAAATCTGCTAAATATTTAATGCTTACATTTTAAATATTAAATTTTTAATTATAATTTTGTCGTTAATAATTTAATCGCCATAGAAATTCATTGTCTTTAAAAGAATATTTTCCTTAAAATTTGTTTGTAAAAAACTGGTTTGGAACTCTGCTAAATATTAAAGGGCAAAATATTACAAATTAATTGCTTTTCTTATATTATCTTTAACTATATTAATCGCCACAAGCATCCGTTATCTTAAAAATCTATTTTCTGAAATTTAATTTTCCCGTTTTCTAAAAATTTCTTTCTCTAAAAAACTGGTTTGGAAATTTGCTAATTGTTTAATTTTCTCTAAGTTTTTTCTTCAGTATTTTAATCGCCACATACGTTCGTTGTCTTAAAGGAAATTCATTATTTGATATTTAAGCTGCTCTTCAAAACTGGTTTGGAAAGCTGCTAAATAATAAAATTTTAGATATTAAATTTTTAATTCTAATTTAATTCCTTTAATAATTTAATCGCCATAAAAATTTGTTGTTTTAAAGAGAGTTTATTATTATGGCTTTTGAATGCCTTTTTTCGGTTTTCCAAATATTTTTGTAAAAAACTGGTTTGGAAATCTGCTAATTGTTAAGTGGTAAAATTGTTTATATTAAATTTTTAATTCTAATATTGTGGTTAAGTATTTTAATAACCTTAAAAATTCATTGTCTTAAAGTCAATTTATTATTTGTAAATGGCATTTGATTTGTATTTTGTTCTTTAAAATTTGCTCTCAAAAAACTGGTTTCAAAATCTGCTAAATATTAAATGGAAACATATTAGAAATTCATTTCTTTTTTAATATTATCTTTAAGTATATTAACCGCCACAAACGTTCTTATTTCCTAAAGGGCTTTTTTCTGTTTTCTAAAAAATTCTCTAAAAAACTGGTTTGGATATATACTAATTGCTTAATGGTAAAATTGTTCATTTTAAAGTTTTAATTATAATATTGTCGTTAAGTATTTTAATAGCCTTGAAAACTCATTGTTTTAAAGACAATTTGTTATTTGTAAATGGCATTTGATTTATATTTTGCTCTTTAAAAGTTGTTCTCAAAAAACAGGTTTGGAAATCGGCTAAATATTTTAGTATAATTTAAGTATGGCATTTTGATTTCTTTAGCATAAGTTTTGTCTTTCAATTTACATCTCGCTAATATTTAATATTTAAATTTAATTTTAAATAAACAAAAAAACACATCTGCCACCCCAAAGAAAAAAATATCATAAAATGAAAAATAGTTTTGCTCCTAAAAATATGCAGTGGATAAAAATATCTCCATGCCACAGTGCCTTATAATAATAGAGTTCGTTCGCCGTAGTTGTTGCATTTGTAACTTAATTTTTTGCAGTTGCTGCTCTCCACCAGTTGCTCTCAATTGCTTTTGGCCTTATTGAAACGTGACTTGTTAATGTAGTGGTAAATATTGTGGCAACTTTTAGTTGTAATTTATATGAATAACAAATAAAAGCAAAAAAAAGAGGCGAAAGAACAACTGCATTTGAATAGCAGCGACGTGCACTACAAACAAAATATAGTCGGAATGGAAACCGACTTAATTTAGCCTGCTTTTGGGGCCAGCAGAGAACTGCCAATTTCAGTTATTGTCTTTCTTGACATTAAAACGTGCAGTTGCTAGTAAAACTTTTTCGAATTTTGTACACTTTTTATTGTCTTGGATTTTACAAAAATCCAAACGTTTGGCTTTTATTTCATTTCATTTGTATAATTCTATTTCCTTTTGTTTTGGCTTTTTGCTACGTTGTATGTAATTGCGTTTGTATGAGCACGTGTGTGTGTGTGTGTGTGTGTGAGAATGGGTTCAAAGGATTTTTGTGCAAAAAGTTAATTAAAGTTTGTTATTCAATTAGATTTTACGTTTTGGCACTCATTGGAAATTTAGTTTTCTATGCAAAAACTTGTCGGTGTCAGAGGAAGACGTCGGTAATGCCAGCGAGACCAGCAGACTTTAATTGTGTCAAATAATTAAATAATCTTTTAGGGTTTTAAAAGCAAAATCAGGAGAGAGAGAAAATTTTTTGCAAATTGTTTGTTAATTTGATACCAAAAGGAGAAATGAAAATTTAATAATACAATTTTAAGAAAAAATAATGTGGCAATTTAAATCAACTATTTATTGACTTTTAAAAATTATTTGTTTTAAATTTGTTTAAACACTGAAATTGTTGTTAGGCCGCTAATTTATCAACTGCCTGCGTTCTCTGTTTTACAATTTCACTCAAAACAAAAATGTGGCCAAACAGTGTCCTGTTTGAATAATCAGCGACAAAATTAAATGGCATAAATTTGCAGGATAATTATCCTTCACTTTTGGTAAATATGAGCCCCCAGGACTCGTAATTTTTTTAAAAGTTTTTGAGCGAAAAAGCAAAAATTATAATTTAAAAAGAAAAAAAACATGTCCTTTAAAATTTAAGGATTTTTTAAAAAAATAGTGTTAATAAGAAAACTGGAAACAGGAACCTGGTTCATTTGATAACAGGACATGCAGAGTTGAGGACTCACCTGGCACGCATGGGTATCGCGGTGGACATAACATGCAGAGCTTGTCAGGAGGAGGACGAAACACTAGAGCACTACTTGTGCTCTACTGTCCAGCTTTCAACCAGGTCAGAAGACAAGTATTTAATCAGGGGATAATACAAGAAATGGAACTTCTTAGGGACTCCAACTGGAGGGACTTAAGAAGATACATTGAAGAGACTAGGTTCCTAGTGTAACCAAATCCTAAGGTTTTATTTTTGGGAAGCCACCGGGGAGGTCCCATAGAATGGTGACTTCTAACTATAGAGTGCACAACCGGCCTATTTTTTGCGGCCTAGGTGTAGTCCTTGTGGGATTGGGATGATCATGCCCCTCTTTTCAACCTGACCTAACCTAACCTAATAAGAAAATCAGCACTGTCCAGCTTTCAACCAGGCCAGAAGACAAGTATTTAATCAGGGGTTAATACAAGAAATGGAACTTCTTAGGGACTCCAACTGGAGGGACTTAAGAAGATACATTGAAGAGTGTAACCAAATCCTAAGGTTTTATTTTTGGGAAGCCACCGGGGAGGTCCCATAGAATGGTGACTTCTAACTATAGAGTGCACAACAGGCCTATTGTTTGCGGCCTAGGTGTAGTCCTTGTGGGATTGGGATGATCATGCCCCTCTTTTCAACCTAACCTAACCTAACCTAATAAGAAAATCAGCAAAAATTGCAAAATTTTTTAAATTTCACAAATTTGCAGTTATTACATTTTGCCAAAAAACAAAAACTATTTTCTGTAATCAGTGTGATCCTTTTAAAATGACATAAAAATTGTTTTTTTTTTATTTTTTTGATAACTTTTGAACGTCCTTACCGATCCAGATTCCAGATTCGAGATTAAAAAACCACGTTGACCACTGCAAATCGGGTCGAAATCGGTTAAGCCTTTGGGAGATTTGAAAAAACTATTTATCTTTTAAACCCCTAAATTATATGTCGAATCAGTTGATGGTCTCTATTCTTTCCTACAACTCAAATGGGAATGGGCTGATTTGCAAATTAAAATCGAAGAGCTGAAAAGTATTTGCGGTTAAAATTAGCGGGAAGTTACAGGGTTTCCCCTATTTTTTGTTTTTTTTTTTGCTAAAGAAAATTTCCCTCAACGTTTTTTCGTTTCATAATCAGCCATAGAAATTAATGTTTTGTGTTTGTTGCTGTTGTTTGTTGTCATGATTTTATAAATTAAATAATTGTTGTCTCTGCCGCAACAATCACAAGTTAATCGAGGGATTTTCGTTTCCCGTTTTTTTGTTTTTTTTTTTGTTACGCAAACAAAATATTTAATTTAATTTGTTTGTTTATGCAAATTTTGTCGAATTAAATTTCAATTTATTTGCCAGCGGAAATGACTGTAATAATTGAAACAAATGAAAACTCAATTGTCCTTTTTTCTTTGCCTCTCATTAAAGCGAAAATGTCGAGTGGCGGCGGTTGGGTGGCTGTTTAAATATTAGAAAATGTGACCAAACAAATAGTTTGTGCTGAAATAATATTTCGGCTTAAACTAAATTTTGAGCGAAAAATTCATAAAAAGTGTTGAATTAAAAATGTTCAAGATTTGGGAAATTTTATCGTCCTCAAGAAACTGATTTCTTTTGTGGAATTACTAAAAAGATAATGCTATTTAAAATACATGAAATTTTTAAATAACTTTTTTTTTTATAAATAAAAATTATTTTATAGTTACGCCAACAGCATCAACGGAAATTATATTTAAACTCTCGACATGAAAGCAAACTGGTTGTGGGTTGTTGTTGGTCTAAAACCCACTTTTAATACAAACAAAAAAAAAAAAAAAAACATTAAAAAGGAATAATAATAAACAGCGGCAACAACTGCATGAGAAAGAGAACTCTCACAACGGGCAAGAGGCAAAGAAACTGGCAAAAACAAAAACACTGGGTAACAACTTTAATTAGTTATGCAAACAACATCCTTCTCGTCATACAAAAAATTTAATGGGGCTTTTGTCATGCTTTTGTTGTGCTTCAGTTTCGCCGCTCTCTTAACCAGCTACAAGTTAATGCGCCTGAATGTATACTATGGCGGATGCTTAAGCTTTAGAAAACAAAATAATAAATAAATTAAATAAACAATAGAAAATTAACTTTAATGCATTTCGCTGAGAAAGAAGAAAACGAAGAAGAAGAAGAGGAAGAAGAAGGAGCAGAGAAAAAGTTACACAATAGGGACTAGGAAACTAAACCGACCCCCCTCCCTCTCTCTCACCTGTGGCAGGTTTTACTTTTTAATTTATTAATTTTACAATTTGATTTTTTTCTTCAACTTAAACGCACTGCTTCCTTAGGAAAGTGAAACTAATTTCAAAAGGATTTAGAGGAGGAAAAAATATACATTTTTTGCTCACAAACTGGGACGCGGTTTCCCTATTAAAAAGTAAAAAATAAACTAGGAAAAAGCCACAATTTTTTTTAAAAAAGAGTTGTAAAAGAAAATTGTTGTTGTTTTAAAAAATATTTCTTTGGAGAAACTTTTCTTTGTTTATAAATTATGAAATTTATAAAAAAAATAGGAAAAAAATTTTTAAATGGTCAGTAAATAATTTAGAAAAAATTTGTCTACTTTTTCTATAAACATTTTGGAATGTTTTTTCTCAAGAAAAATTAAATAAACCTGTTTTTAAAAATTTTTTTATATTGCAAAATGTAAAGAAAAAAAATAAACTTTTTTAAAAAATTTTAATATTCCACAATTTTTTCAAAATTTTTATGCCATTTTCCAAGAAAACCCGAATCTTAAAATCACATAATTTTTTATATTAAATTTTTAATCATTTTGCATTCACATAAAGTTTTTTTATTTGAATAAAACTGCGAATTTAAAAAAATTTATGCATTTTACAAAAAAAAAATATTTTACAGCATTTCTTAGATGGCGAACGTGACCGTCTATAAATTAAATAAAAAGATCAAAATTAAACTCATTTTTTAATCTTCAATAATATTTAAAAAAATTTTTTTAAAAAAATTTATTTAAAAATTCAAATTTATTTCAAAATTTGAAAACTTATTTAAGAGCGTTTCCTTCAAGTTGTTGTGAACGGTACATTGGAAACAAAATCATTGCCGTCAATAAATAATCACAAAATAGGTTAAGTTATCGATAAATAGGTTTCAATATTTTTCATAGTTATTTGCAGTCATCGATAAGTACTTTTTTATAAATTAAAATTGAAATTGCAACTATTCTGTAACAAATAATTTGAGAAAACTTTTAGCAAAGTATTAGCCATCAATAGATATTTTATAAAATATTTTGGTCATCGATAACAAGTTTCCAAAAGTCTTTATTTATTTTTTCTTGAAATAAATCAAAATTTTCACAACTAAACAGAAATTGCCATACTGTTAATAAAAAAAAATTACCCTTTGAAAAATTTTTTTCCATATAAAATATGTTATCGATAAATTTTGCATAAAAAGTTGTCTGTCGATAAGTTTTAATTAAAACTTTTGAAAAGTGATGACTATTTTTTTAAAATAATTTGTCAGCATTAAATATACAGGATAAAAATCTTCTCATCAATAAATAATAATTATAAAATTTTTGTTATCGATAAATATTTTTCAATATATTTCATAGTTATTTGTAGTCGTCGATAATTGATTTTTATGTGTTTTTATATATATTTTGTAATGAAATTAAAATATTTAGAATTTTATAAACTTTTCTTTTTTTTAGTTATCGATAGATATTTTTTTAAATATATTTGTCATCGATTACAAGTTTTTAGAATTTTTTCTTGTCTTGAAATGAACCAAAACTATCACAAGTAATCAAAAATAATCATATAGTTGATAAAAAAATGTCCTTTTGAAAATTTTGATATCGATAAATTTTGCATAAAAAGTTGTCTGTCGATAAGTTTTAATTAAAACTTTTGAAAAGTGATGACTATTTTTTTTAAATAGTTTGTCAGCATTAAATATACAGGATAAAAATCTTCTCATCAATAAATAATAATTATTAAATTTTTGTTATCGATAAATATTTTTCAATATTTTTCATAGTTATTTGTAGTCGTCGATAATTGTTTTTTAAATATTTTTTATATATATTTTATATATATTTTGTAATGAAATTAAAATATTTAGAGTTTTATATACTTTTCTTTTTTTCTTAGTTATCGACAGATATTTTGTAAAATATTTTTGTCATCGATAACAAGTTTTTAGAATTTTTTTTTGTCTTGAAATGAACCAAAATTATCACATATAATCAAAAATAATCATATTATTGATAAAAAAAAATGTCCTTTTGAAAATTTTGCTATCGATAAATATTGCATAAAAATTAATCTTCGTCGATAAAGATTAATAATCAATTTTAATTGTGGATAAATATTTTTGAAATTATTTTGTCAGCATTAAATATACGAAATAAAAATTTTGTCATTAATAAAATAATTTTTATTAAATTTTTGTTATCGATAAATCTTTTTCAATATTTTTCATAGTTATTTGTAGTAATCGATAAGTGTTTTTTATATATTTTGATATATAATTTGTAATGAAAATATAATTTTTATAATACAAACTTTTTTTCTTTAGTTATCGATAAATATTTTGTAAAATATTTTTGTCATCGATAACAAGTTTTTAGAATATTTTTTGCTTCGAAATAAATAAAAATTAACACTTGTAATCAAAAAACATGTCCTTGGGAAAAACATGTACTTTGGAAAACTTTTTTTAAATATAAAGTTTGTTATCGATAACAAAAAATTCAACAAAAAATTGTCTGCGTCGATAAATATTCATAATCTGTTTTAAATAAGAATAAATATATTTCAAAATATTTTATCAGCATTTGATATATGATACAAAATTATTGTCTTCAATAAAGAGTTTTTATCAAATATTCGTTATCGATAAATATTTCTTGTATTGATAATAAATTTTAATAAAATTTTGGCTGTTCGATAAATATATTTTTCATTTCGCTAATCTGCTGCGACAGCTCTTTTAATTAAAAAAATTTGTTATATATTTTTTGCAATAAAAAATGCCATCGCCAATAATCGACCATCTTCTGTACACCGTATCCCACGGAAATTTTTTTTTTTAATATCCAAACAAAATGTATTGATCGCATCAAAGAGTTTGAAATCATATAAAATATATATATTTCACTTATAATATTCTCAGACTCAGTTTTTGTTTCAAAAAAATATTCAGGAAATTTTTATAAACTGCGAGATATTTTATTAAAAATCAATAGAGTTCAACGAATGATGAACGGAAAAAACGATTAAATATCGCTCATACGCAGACAGGACGATGTCATGAAATTATTTGACACGTGAGTGTGAGTGTATGTGTGTATGTATGCATGTATGGATGTGTATGTGTGTTTATGTGTGTGTGTGTGTGTGTGTGTGTGTGTTTGGAAGTATTTAATAATGAACACAATATTTTTAGTGCAGACTCTTTGAATTGCGATTGAGCTGAAATGTCCTTGTCGCTGTTAACAATCAAATGTTTTCTCTTTAAATGGCAACAGCAAATATCTCGCAGTATTTTTTATTTTCTTTATTAAATATTAACAATTTATTATGCACACACACACTTTGAGGGCAGAATAAACATAATTTTATGCTTCAAATAGAATCGCACAATAAAACGTAATTGTTGGAACAAAAACAGTGGCAAGAAAAATATCAGACAACAACAACAAAAATCTAGAACTGTCACAGAATAAGAAGCAGAAAAAGACGGCTCCGTTAACAAGTTAATTTAATTTGTCAACCTTAAATGAATTGTTGCGCAGGGCAGGGCAGGGCAGGGCTGCACAGCAGTAGCAAAGCTGGCTGATAATGGCGCGCAAAATATGTTATCAAAATTAGAAATACAAAAGAAAGAAGAAGCGAGAAAATGTAATAAAATTGTCACTTTAAGCAAGAGAAATGACAGAAAAATAAAACGCTAAGAAAAAGATTGAATTCCACCCGGGGACTGACACTGAAACCATAAATTCAAATTTGACATGTAAAACCCGGGCAAAAGCGAAAATGAATTTTAATGAAACACTTTGAGCAGCTTAAACACACACACACACACACAAACAACACAAAAAATAAGAGGAAGAACAATAGAAAGCTGTAAATTTTATTAGAAAAAAAAAAGACAGCACAAAGAAAACCAAGAGTTTTCTTTCAAGACTGAAAGAAAACGCGGGGCAGTGAAACCAATTAAATTTAACTTTTCCTTTTTTCTTTCAATATTTTTTGCGTTTGTGGTAGAAAAATATTCGACTGACTCTACGCCACATTCAAATCAATTCAAGGCAGTCAAGCGTTTTTGCTTGTCCAACTTTTAAATATGCAAAAGGAGTGTTCCTTTTTAGACAAAAAAAAATTAAAAAACAAACAAAAAATCTGGAATTCCCAGCACGTTAAATTGACATGAAACCGACTTCAAAAAAAGATGTTTTTACCGTGGGCTAAACTAAGAAAAACCCTTTAAATTTTGTTGTTATTTTAGCCTCAAGAGAAACAACAACAACTTCACAAGAAAAACTCTACTCAAGTTTTTGATCACTCCATCAAAATTAATTTACATGAAGAGGGACTTGAATAACTAAAAAGGTTCGCTTGTCTCAGTGACAGTATATACGAGGGCTGTTTTCGAAAATAAAGCAATTATTTTTAAATATAAATTTTTTTCATCGTTATTTGTCTGTATCAAAATCGATGCCCTGAGATACGAAATTCAATTGCGCCAGGATTTTTATAGTCCTCTCGAAGCGGTTTTGATGTGTCCTTGAGTTCTCGCACAGATTGACTTTTTATCTTCTCAATAACAGCAAAATGTCGTCATTTTCTTTTTAACTCTTAGAGCAGTACTCAGCGGCCAGGATTAGAAGGGAGGGGGCAGTGTTGACAGGACAGCTGAAAAGGGTTTTAAGGATAGAATTTTTTTCTTCTTTTTTCTTAGTTATTTTTCTTTTTTAGATTGAATTTTTTTTACTTTCTAAACATTTTCATCGGCTGTTGATGTGCTGAGACATCCAGGACGACATCTAGATGGCATCAGTATTCATGTCCTGTCGAATTTCTTTTATAATGCAGCTATTGGCTGACTCAAAGGACAATCAACGAGCTGCTGCTGTCAGTATTTTAAATGTCCTTGAACATAAAAAAAATTTTTAACAAATTTTGTGATAAATTTTTCTTTTATAGCAGAATACTTAAACTCCTGAAACTTTCAGGACTCTGACAAACAATTTCGAAATGCTGAGTAGCTGCCACTGCCAACATTCAAAATTTCCTTGGGTACTTCATTCAATTCTTTATGCAAAATTTTATAAAATCTTATAAATTTTATTTAAAAAACTTGTAAGTCTCAGGACTCTCCTGGCGAGCCTACGATTTTGTAAACCTTTTATAAATTTAATCTAAAAAAAATAAGTAAAACACTTGTAAATTTCATAACTGTCCCAGGACCTCCAGGTGATCCTACAATTTTATAAAAATCTTGTAAATTTTATTTAAAAAGAAAAATACGTAAAACAGTTGTAAATTTCAGGACTCTCCAGCAGAGCCTGCTGCCTTATTTTATTTAAAAAACACTTGTAAATATCAGGACTGTCACAGGACTCTCTAGCAGAACCTACAATTTTATAAAAGTCTTATAAATTTCATTTAAAAAAATACGTGAAACTATTGTTAATTTCAGGACTCTCACAGGACTCTCCAGCAGGGCCTACGATTTTGTAAAAATTTTATAAATTTTATCTAAAACAAATAAGTAAAACACTTGTAAATTTCATAACTGTCCCAGGACCTCCAGGTGATCCTACAATTTTATAAAAACCTCATAAATTTTATTTAAAAAACACTTGTAAATATCAGGACTGTCACAGGACTCTCTAGCAGAACCTACAATTTTATAAAAGTCTTATAAATTTTATTTTCAAAAATACGTGAAACAATTGTTAATTTCAGGACTCTCACAGGACTCTCCAGCAGGGCCTACAATTTTATAAAAATATTTTGAATTTTATAAAATAAAAAATGAGTAAAACAATTGTTAATTCCAGGGCCCTCCAGGCGAGCCTTAAATTTTATAAAAATGTAGTAAGTTTTATTTAAAAAAGATACGTAAATTTCAGGACTCTCCAGCAGAGCCTGCTGCTTTATAAAAATCTTATAAATTTAGAAAAATAAATACGTAAAATATTTGCAAATTTCGGGACTTTCACTGGACTCTCCAGGGGAGTCTACAATTTTATAAAAATCTTATAAATTTTATTAAAAAAATGCTTGCAAATTTCAGGACTGCGACAGGACCCTCCAGGCGAGCCTACAAACAAACAAAAATCCAATTCGGGTGTATATGAAATTTCCTAAATTTTCTTAGCTGATGAACAGACCTCGTGCTAAGTTGTATTAGGAAATTAGACTGGTTTTATTGAGTACTTTTGCAAAGTGAAAATTTTGGCTCTCGTGGTGGGCGATCGTGGTGGGCTGATTCAACTCAATTCCAATTTCGTTTTATAATTTAAAAAAATTATCAACGAATAAAATCGTTAAGGAAAAATGAGAAAAACTTAAAATTTTAAATTATGATTTTAATTGTTATTTTAGTTTTTTAAGGCATCCTGCTTAGATCACACTAGGCGACGAGGACGACTTGTGTGGGTGTTTTGGCAATTTTTCGAATATCGTTTATAACCTCAAAAGGGAAAGTTAAAGGAATTTGAATTTTGAATAAATTCCATCATGTATTTTACGCTCTTAAAAGGGAAAGAGAAATTATACAGTCAATTCATGTTTTCAAAATTTTTATTCAAAGATTTTTTTTTAATACAATTTTTGTTTTATAATCTTTTTGATGTTTCTTTTTTTCCATTTCGGCAGACCAGTTTGTGTGAGTGGCATGGAAATGTTGTAGAAAAAGGAAAAGCAAATTTTCTATTCCTGGTCTTCTTTAAATATTAAAATCTTGATTAAGTTAAATGTACATTTGGGCCATTCTTACGCATGGCTAAAATGTCATTATGACATTTAAAATTCAAACGAAAGAGTGAAACAAAAAGAAAAAAAAAAACAACAAGAAGTTTCAGTTACAACGAAAACATCTGCCACAACTTGACAAGCACCAACACAAACACAAACAAAAAATGTGCAGGAGAAAAAGAAAAACAACAACGAATTCATTTATTGTTAATAGAATCTGGGGGTTATCATTTTCAGTGATTTCCATTTTATGGGAATTCCTTTTTTTCGTTTTGTTTTTGTTGTTTGTTTTTTGTCCTTTTCCTTGCCCGCAAATAAAAAGGAAACCCTTGTAAAATTTGTTTGGGGTTTGAGAGCATGAAAAACCCCCCCGTTCAAGTGTCAGTGTTTTCTTAAGATTTTCCTTTTTCTTGTTCTATTTTGAAAAAGTGTGAAAATAGTCAAATAAAAAAGGACAAACAAGTTTAAAGCCCAGAATTTATTAGCAAATAATGACCCCCGGAATAAGGGAAAAATTAGCCAACGGTTTTGCTGTAATAAAAAAAAGGCCAAAAAGAAAGTGTTCTTATATTTTGTGGTTATAAAAAGTATTTTTTATTTAACTACAAGATAATAAAGAAGAAGAAAATGATTTTATAATACCTTTTTATGGCCAAAGAATTAATAATTCAGAGGAGGAATGGTTTGCAGCCAAAAATAATTGTACACGACGGTTTGTCCGAAAGCTGATAAAATTGATGGCCCAGTGGGTTGGTTAAGAGAGCTGTTACAATATTGTTAAAAATTAATGCAAATTAAATTTGAAAAAATGCAGAAATATCTGCACGTAATTTTAATAAATTTTTTTTTTTTATATTTAAAGAATAATTTTTTTATTTTAAACGAATTTAAATTTTTAATAATTTGCGTTCAGTTTTAGTAGGCTGGTTGTTTGAGTAGTATTTTTTATTTAGAAACACTTGGTAAATAGTCCAAAGCACAAGGATAACTTTATATGGCCTTAATATATTGAACTTACAAAGTAGAGCAGAACAGCTGTTTTCGAAAGCCGCCACACTTGCATCACCAGTGTTCATGTGGAAATTTCTTCACTATCTTGTGTTGGTGGCTGAATAGTTTCATTTAAAGAAAAAGCGGTTGGGCCAATACAGACATTCCCAAAATTATTTGGACAGCTGTTTTCAGCTGTCTCATTATTCGAATCATTAATCGAATAAAATAAGCACATGAAAAATCTTCGAATCATTTTACAAGAATAATTAGCTTCTTGAAAATTTGTGGCCACTATTTTTTTTTTACTAAAATTATGATGTTGTTTTGATACCGTGAAAAATTACGTTGATTGAATAATTTTATTCGAATAACAAAATTTGAAAAATATCAAAATTATTTAATGGGTAAAATAATATACGCGAACGTCTGTGGCCAATTGAATTTTTATTTAAAAACTATTTTTTTAAAATAAATATTTAGTAATAAAATTGGATCAACTTATTCGAAAAACTTTAGTCGATTAATAATATTCGAATAATGTTGATCTTAATAAATACGATTATTAAGATCAACAAATTTATTGCAAAAAAAAAAAAAAATCTTGATGGCCAGTCAGCTTATTCGAAAAACTATAATCGATTAATATTATTCGAATATTATTATTCGAATAGTGTTGCTCTTAATGATCTTTTTCGTGCAATTTAATTGCAAAAATAATTTTTCTTCAATAATTGTTTATTTAAATATCTGATAACAGCATGTAATATACAATCGAATAAAATTATTCGAATAATCTTATCCGAATAATTTTAACCAATTAATTTTGTTAGCGGCAACTTGTAGCCACGTAATTTTTCATTTAAATAATTTCCTATTAAAGCTGTGGTATACGATCAGCTCATTCGATAAATATTAATCGATTATAATTATTCGAATAATTTTATCCAAATAACTGCATTAGCGGAAATTTAGAGCCACTTATTTTATGATTAAAATAATTTCTTATCAATACTCCATAATGATGTTATTCGAACAACTTTAATCGAATAGTTTTATTCGAATAAAATTAATCGAATAATATTATTCAAATAGTTTTGTAAGCGGAAATTTGTGGCAATATTTCATTTCAATAATTAGTAAAGCTATTGTATATGATCAGCTCATTGGAAAAATATTAATCGAATATAATCGTTCGAATAATTTTATCAAAATATCGGAAATTTGTATCCACTTATCTTTTGATTAAAATAATATCTAAGCAGTACTGTATAATAAGGTTATTCGAAAAACATTAACCGAACAGTTCTATTCGAATAATATTATTCGAATAAAATTAATCGAATAATATTATCCGAATAGTTGTATCCAAGTAATTGTGCTAGCGGAAACTTGCGGCCACTAATTTTTTCATTTAAATAATTTCTTAGCAATATTATATGATCAGCTCATTCGATAAAATTTAATCGAATATAATTATTCGAATAATTTTTCCCAAATTTGTAGCCACTTATCTTTTGATTAAAATAATTTCTAATTAGTGGTGTATAATGAGGTTATTCGAAAAATTATAGTTGAACAGTTTTATTCAAATGAAATTATTCGAATAAAATTAATCGAATAATATTATTCGAATAAGATTAATCGAATAATGTTATGCAAATAATTTTGCTAGCGGAAATCTGTGGCCACTTAAGTTTTGATTTAAATAACAATTGAACAGTTCTATTCGAATAATTTTTATCGATTAAAATTATTCGAATAAAAATATCTTTTTTTATTTAATTTTACTGCAATTTTTTTCTAATAATTACATGACAACTAATAATTTTTCTTCGATTAATATTAATACATTTTTTGTTTGTTTATGGTTTGGAACTTCACTCAGGGGGTGGCCCCTCTGGATATGCAGTGCATTCTCCCGTAACAAAGAATAAGGGGATAATGTTAAGAGGACAGATTAGAAGACGTACGTCTTTATTTATAAAAATTAAGACAGACCTATAAGCGAATTTCATAGAAAATATTGTTTTATTACGCTGTTATAAATCTCTCATAATTTTTATGAATAAGGGGGGTAGAATTTAAAACTTTTAATAACTTTTGTTTTGAAAAATAACAAAGATTTAAATTTATAAATGCAAATAAATCAAGTTTCAGCTTCTGCTGTAGTTACTTCGGATTCAGTGGAAATATTTCCTTAAACCCTGAAAGTATGTGTTGATTTTTAAAGTTTAACCTTAAAATAATATTGTGTCATGTGTGTTTAAATTTTTTCTTTATTTTAGTTTTCATTAACCACTAGAATTTTTAATATTCAAATCAAGATATTTTCAGCTTTTAAATTCTAATTTTAGTTTCTACAATTTAAATAAAATATCAACTACTCCTACATCCGATGAGCAGTCATTTTGGCCCTTAACTCTGCTAAAAGGCTTGTTAGTTTCTTTTTTAATTTATACAATATTTAACATATTTGCGGTCTACATATCTTTTCAGTTTATATTCAAAATAATTGCAGCACTTAGCAGTGCACGCCTTGATATATGCAATATATATTATGTTTTCTGTTAGCCAGGCCAGAGAATATTAAACAAAATTTTAGTTCAGCAATTAAATAGTTTTTAGATGAAAATATTGCACAACACGTTCATATTTTCGTATGCAATTGTGTACACACACACACACACACACACACGAGGAGAAAGTGTGTGTGTTAGTGGATTTGTAATACTTTCCTTGCAATTTCTATGCAAGTTTATGTATTCCAAATCATAATTAAGACATGCCTGCTGTAACTGCTGCATCCGTGTGTCCGTTTTTGTTAAATTTGAATGCAGATTATGCTCCGCCCCCTTCCCCGTAAATGTTATGTTACGTGCTCTGCTTTATTAGAATTATTAAGGAAACCACTTCTGCAGTCTGGGCAATTTCCAAGTGCATAATTTCTATTTAGAAATCATGTTTGTGAAAGGATTTGAATAAAATTTTGCTTCAAACAAGGGATTTATTTTGCAAGTCTTATCTGTATTGAGAAAATTATTAAAATCGTGCAAAGTTTACACTCAAAGAAAAAATTGTTGTGCTTTTGAGTCTCTTTTTCGATCAAATAAAAATAATAGTTGCAACTATTTTTTTTATTGCCTCAGTTTGTTTGAACTTCTCGCATAAATAGTGGGCTAAAATGCTTCAAAAGGCAACTCAATAAAGTTTCGCTTAAAGTTGTTTTCTCTTAACAGCCACAAAAGCGAAGCAAGAAGAAGAAAATAAATATCCATAAAATCCCAATTTTCTTGTATCTTATTTTGCTATAAGAAATAAAAATCTAGACAAAAGTTGGTAAGGATATTTTGCCTGAAGCCTGCAGTAAAGACATTTTTCAATATAAAACGCCATAAAGAAGGCAGAAATACAAAAATACATTTTATAGATAATCCATATAAACGCGTGGTTTGTTAAATAAAAGTATGAGTCAAGAGGAAAAAAAAGAGGCAGAAGAAAAGATGCAATAAAAAACATTTAAAATCCTTTATGTGTCTGCCAAGGATACGGGTTATATGAACCAAAATATATTCTTTTTTTACACATATTTTCTTTACACTTTTTCCGTTTGTAAAACAACGAAAAGTGGAGTTTTATTTTGTTGCGTTAACTGCCTGCTGCCACTACAACAACAACTTGAACAAGCCGTGTAAGTGTTTCTGTTAATATCTCGTACGAGTTGCTGTTTTACAGAGCTCGAGAACATCATCATGTCACTTGATGTGAATCAAAATCAAAATTTATTTGTCTTATTATATTCGACGAGTGCGCTTATCCCACGGGATGCTGGTAACGAGTACGAGCGGAGTGGATTTGCATAATCCCAAGTAAAAGTTTGAGGTTTTTAAACAACGTGACTCTTTTATGCGGGTGTTTATTGTAGAAAAGGATTACGTAGTCGCTTGAAAACATTTTTACTACACGCTGTCCTTTGAAAACTGTGGCTTTTAGAAGTCGTTTTGGCAGTTTTTAATATGTGCTACTGTTCTCTCTGCAAATATGTACAAGAATTTGCATGAATTTTCATAAAACTATATCTGATCGATATCCCCTTTGAGGGATTATTCAATTAATCAATTAACCGATTAAAATTCAAAATATTTAGTCGAATAATTTTGAATCTATCACCCTGTCGATATATATTAAAGAAAAAGGCATGAATGCAAGTAGTGTGTTTATACCGGTTCTATATCACTTTTTCCATACAAAAGAGCTGCTCACGTTGCCATATTGATTTAAAAAAAAAATTGTAAACAAAATATGAAGAAAAAGTAAAAAATGTTGCTTAAAAATAATCAATATGGTAACACTGGCAGCATGAGCAGCTCTTTTGTATGAAAAAAGTGATACAGAACCGGTATAAACAAACTACTTGCATTCATACCTTTTTTTTTAAATTTATATCGACGGGATGATTGATTCAAAATTATCCCCAACTTGTATGCTTTTGAATTCAAGTGCCAAAATATCGTAGCATACTTTCAGATGTTTTTAATATTATTTACTTAGTGGGAGGCTTTAGAAAAACCCTATAAATTTTGAATCAACTTTTAATGGAAAAATAAATAAATCTTGTGAAGATGATACTCGTATCCTTCTTAAAACTCTCTTATTGGCTGTAAATCCTTGAAAATCATTATATATCCTTTATTTAAAATATCCTTTTTTCTAAGTTTCGCTGTCTTTCGAAAACTTTATCGTTTTATTAGTTTGTTATATGTGCTGCCGTCCTCCCTGCAAGAATTTGCTAGAATTTTCATAATTCTTGGATGCGAAAAATTATATCTGATCGATATCCCCTTGGAGGAATAAAATTTTCCAACAATAAATCGATTAAATTTAAAAATATTCAGTCAAATAATTTTTAATCATTCGAAAGTTATGAATTTTGAAAGTTATGAATACATCAAACTTATCCCCAACTTGTATGTTTTTAAATCCTTTAGATGTTTTTCACTTTATTTACTTAGTGGGAGGCTTTGGAAAAACCCTGTCAATTTTTAATCAACTTTTAATGGAAAAGTAAACAAATCTGGTGAAGATGATATTCGTATCCTTCTTAAAACTCTCTTATTAGTTGTAAATGCTGGCAAATATCCTTTCATCTTATTTTTAAGATTCGCTGTCCTTCGAAATCGGCAGCATTTCAGCAGCTTGTTATATGAGTTACCGCCCTCTCTGCAAGAATTTTTATAATGCCACGATGTGAAAAATTGTATTTGATCAATGTCTCCTTTGAGGAACATAATTTTTCCAACAATTATTCGATTAAAATTAAGAATATTTAGTCGAATAATTTTGAATCATTTGAAAGTTATGAATACATCAAACTTATCCCCAACTTGTATGCTTTTGAATCCAGGTGCCAAAATATCGTTGCATACTTTTAGGTGTTTTTGATATAATGTATTTAATGGGAGGCTTTGGAAAAAACCTGTAAATTATTTATCAACTTTTAATGGAAAAATAAATAAATCTTGTGAAGATGATACTCGTATCCTTCTTAAAACTCTCTTATTGGCTGTAAATCCTTGAAAGTCATTTGTAAATATCCTGTTATTTCCTAATAATTTGACATTGTTCTTCAAGTTTTTGTCTTGTGCGCCATGCGTTATTGTAAATATTTTCTAAAGGACTTTTTTTATTTATTTATTTTTATTTTTTTTTTTTTTTTGCTCCTAGAAAGTTTGCATAAATTTGTTTTTTTTTTATTGTTTTTGCTTGAACTCCAAGAAAACACATGTCCGACAGCTCTAATATTGTGGAAAACATAATGCTTCTGTTGTGTATTTTGTGACGACGTGTCATTATTTTTATTATCTTGTTCTTCGTATCCTTCTTCCTTCTGCCAAAAAATTTCCTTGTATCCCGGTGAAATGCTGCCAAAAAAAAAAAGAGTGTGAAAATGTAACAAAATTTGTTCGTAAACATGTTGAAATTTCAGGAATAATAGAAATAAAAATAATCATGTGCTGCTGTAATTTGTCATTTCGTTTGCATGACAACTGCCACTGCTACCCGACCACATGCGAGTGAGTTGCAGGGAGTTGTTAGCACAACTGCTTAAAGCATGAATTATTACTTCGGGAAAAATGGTTGAAATACTCTTGAATAAACACGAATAAGATGGTGAAATAGGGAAAAGCAAGCAGAAGTAAGTGATTTCTAGTCGAGTGCATACAAATACATGACGAATTGTGGGGCTGCAAATTAAAATGTGGTAGCGAAGAATCCTTCAAGTTAATATTATTTTGAAAAGGACTTTATGAAATTTACGAGAAGCTTACAGAGCTCTTAATTTATAGTTCTTTCTTAAAATAAAATCATTGAAATGAACAATTTAATTTATTTTTCAAGTTGAAATTTAATTTGATAACTTTTAATTGATACGAATCGATTCATTAAATAATTGTTAAAATTTTCTTTTTACTTGCAGGTATGTCCGACAGCATGTTCCATTTCTTTTTTGAATTCCCAGGTAATTCCTACACAACTCACTCATAATCCCTTATCAAATGCCTTAAATTACAAAATTTCATTGATAACTTTCTTTCTCATACTCCAGTAGCCTCGAATAGTGTGCATTCGAGTGTTTTTGCCGATTAATATTAGCCGAATAATATCACCTAAATAACATTTTTTTAAAATATATTATTAATAAATAATTTTTTTTAAAATTAAATCTGCCACTATTTTATATTCGAATAATATACAATCGAATAATATGTAATCGAGTAGTATATAATCGAATAATATGTATTCGAATAATATATCACAAAATTTTTTTGAAATATTTTTGATAAATAATTTTTTAAATTTAATTTGCTCTAAATTTATATTCCAATAATATATAATCGAATATATAACCGAATAATATATAATCGAATAATATATAATCGAATAATATATAATTAAATAATGTGAATTCGAATAATATATAATCGAATAATATATAATCGAACAATATATATTCGAATAATATATAATCGAATACTATATTATGGAATAATATGTATTCGAATAATATATAATCGAATAATACATAATCTAATAATATATATTCGAATAATATACAATCGAATAATATGTATTCGAATAATATATAATCGAATACTATATAATTGAATAATATATAATCGAATAATATATAATATATATCCGAATAATATATAACCGAATAATATATAATCGAATAATATATAATTGAATAATGTGTATTCGAATAATATATAATCGAATAATATATAATCGAATAATATATATTCGAATAATATATAATCGAATACTATATTATTGAATAATATGTATTCGAAATATATAATCGAATAATACATAATCTAATAATATATATTCGAATAATATATAATCGAATAATATATATTCGAATAATATATCACAAAATTTTTTTGAAATATTTTTGATAAATAATTTTTTAAATTTAATTTGCTCTAAATTTATATTCCAATAATATATAATCGAATAATATGTATTCGAATAATATATAACCGAATAATATATAATCGAATAATATATAATCGAATAATATATAATCGAATAATATATAACCGAATAATATATAATCGAATAGTATATAACCGAATAATATATAATCGAATAATATATAATCGAATAATACATAATCTAATAATATATATTCGAATAATATATAATCGAATAATATATATTCGAGTAATATATAATTGAATAATATATATTCGAATAATATATAATCGAATAATACATAATCTAATAATATATATTCGAATAATATATAATCGAATAATATATATTCGAGTAATATATAATTGAATAATATATATTCGAATAATATATCACAAAATTTTTTTGAAATATTTTTGATAAATAATTTTTTAAATTTAATTTGCTCTAAATTTATATTCCAATAATATATAATCGAATAATATGTATTCGAATAATATATAACCGAATAATATATAATCGAATAATATATAATCGAATAATATATAATCGAATAATATATAACCGAATAATATATAATCGAATAATATATAACCGAATAATATATAATCGAATAATATATAATCGAATAATACATAATCTAATAATATATATTCGAGTAATATATAATTGAATAATATATATTCGAATAATATATAATCGAATAATACATAATCTAATAATATATATTCGAATAATATATAATCGAATAATATATAACCGAATAATATATAATCGAATAATATATAATCGAATAATATGTATTCGAATAATATATAATCGAATACTATATTATTGAATAATATGTATTCGAAATATATAATCGAATAATACATAATCTAATAATATATATTCGAATAATATATAATCGAATAATATATAATCGAATAATATGTATACGGAAAAAACTAAGAAAGAAATTTAAAATGTGTCTTTGGAAATACTGTAACAATCGCGATCCACCGATCTGCTCTTAGCATTGAAAACCCGCCTTCGATCGCCACCAACCGGATAAAGATCGGTTGATACGGTCGTGAAATTTTGCGCACAAAAATATTAGAAAAATGTGATTGAATTATATATCTGCTAATCCAATTGTGTCCCTTGAAATTTTGTATTTCACTCTATTTTTATACAGACCTCGTATATTAAAAAGCTTCTATTAAGAGAGTTTTTAAACAACAAATAACAGTAAAATAAGCCGCAAATTGAATTGCTTATGGCACTTGATATATAGAAATTCACTTTATTTTTGAACAGACCTCGTATACAAAAAAAAGTCTGAAAGCATTTTTAACAAAAAAGCATATTTCCGCTAAAAGCATTTTTAAACAACAAATAACAATAAAATAAGCCGATAATTGAATTTTGTATGGCCTTTAAAATTTGAATTTTACATAATTATCTAACAGACCTCGTATACTAAAAAAAAACATCTGCTAAGAACGTTATTAAGCAACAAATAACTGTAAAATAAGCTTCTAACAAAAAAAAAAATAAAATAAGCCGCTAATTGAACTGTTTATGGAACTTAAAAGTTTGCATTTTACTTCATTTTTGAACAGACCTCGTATACTAAAAAAAGACAATTCTGCTAAAAGCATTTTTAAACAACAAATAACAGTAAAATAAACCGCAAATTGAATTGCTTATATCACTTGATGTATAGAAATTCACTTTATTTTTGAACAGACCTCGTATATTGAAAACATTTCTATTGAGAGGTTTATTAAACAGGAAATAGAAAATAAAATAAATCGCTAATTGAGTTGTTTATGGCCTTTGAAACTCGAATTTTACTTAATTTTATAACAGACCTCGTGCACAAAAAAAACTTTTCCTAAAAGAATTTTTAAACAACAAATAACAGTAAAATAAACCGCTAATTGATTTTATATGGCCCTTGAAATTTAGAAACTCACTTTAATATTTGAACAGACCTCGCATAATGAAAAAAATCGAATTTTTTTCTTAAGATAAAATCTAGGAAAAAAGTTTGTATATGAAACAAACCAACTGAGTGTCTTTTACATCAACCAGCTTAAAAGTAGGCAACAAAATTATATGAAATTAAGAAGCAAAACTTTCTTGCACTCACACAAAAACAATCGAGAAGCCACATGCAGAAGACGCTGTTCAAACAGCCAGAAGAGACAAGCGAAGTTTATTTAATATGAAAAGAGCATGTTAATGACGATTTTATGCAAACTGAACAGCAACAAAAGAAAAGAGAAAGAAAAAATATTTATTTAAAGAGGAGAAAATTAAAAGTTTTGTGGCACAATTTTGTCTGGTTGTTTTTATTATGATTTTCTTTTTTTCTCTCTTCATGTTTTGTTGTCTTCTCTTGAAGGAATTGCTTGAGCAGTTTTTTAAATGATTTGTAATAAATTTATAATTTTCTTTATTCTTCTAGAAAGTCCTGTGAATTTTTAGTTATTAAACAATATTTTTCTTGTCTTTGTTTTGATATCAGATTTCGTTTTGACGCTTCTTAGATATTCTTATATTCCCATTAACATAATTGATTACTTATTTGATTGGCTTAAGGGCTAGAAATATGAGGGACTGCAAAGAAAATGAAAATGATGTAGAAATTATGAAAAGAGCGACAGGAAAATCCGTGATATCAAATCAGTTTTAGATCCTTTAAAGTTTCATAAAACTTATCTTTTTTTAAATTTAAGATAATTTATAAAATTTATTGTCACAGATTTCTTTTGCTGACACAATTTAAAGCCACTAAAATCGAGAGTATGAATATATTTCTTGGCTGGTTCAATATCAAAAAGTGCGCTGCAAAAGACGTGGTGAAAGTGAAACGCAGGATGTTGGAAATTAGAACTGCAAGAAGCTGAAGTATTTTGAGCTGCTGGCAGATTTTCAAGGCACATGACAGACAGACAGACAGACAACTCGTTACGACTGTTTTCTATTTGCAAAATAAACAAAAATTATCTGCACGTTCAGTTTTCCAAGTGACTCGTTATAACAGTTTTTCCTTTCAAGGATTTATTTTGCAAAGCGAAGAGAAAAGGAATTAGCATTTTGCTCGGTGGGTGGTGGAAGGCAGCGAGATGTAGAGAACGCAAGTGGGAGTAACACGAGTTGTTGTTGTATGATGCACACAAAAAAACAACAACAACAATTTATGATTATTAGAAAACGTTGGAAAAGTATTCCAGGGCCATAAAGTAAAAGTGCTTTCTTACCACACAATTTCACAGCGCATATTTCACTGCGGCTTTTGTTACAAAATAATCTTGTGAGTTTTACCCCGCCACTCCAGCTCATACCCGCCTTCTCCAGTTCTCCCTTCCTGTTTTATTATAATTTCTTTTCTATTTTTTTTCTCTTTATTTTTATAACAATTGCATGATTGATGACATTTTGGGTTTATAACTCAGCTCATAATAAAGTGAACGTCGTTCGTTGGTTTCATTTTCTTTTTGCTACTGAAATTTTGCTTAAAACAGCTCCTTAAAGATTTACTTCATTAGAATGGCAAAGCGAGCAAAAAGAAAATGGTAAAAGGTTGGATGACTTGATTGTGCATGTCTTTGATTGAAAAAGGCGTTCGCTTTCAGGCGCAAAACTTAATGGACTGCTTAAGTTTACAAATTACTTTTCAATTTGTTATTTAAAATAGAATCGGCAGGGACAAAAAAAAAAAAAAAGAAACCAAAAAGATTTAGAAAGAAAATGTTAACTACAAGTTTATTTAATGCAAGTGATTAACGTAAATGAGAGTTTTCGTTTGCCGCTGTATTTTGACTTAAGTAAATAGTGAAGCATACTTTTAGGAAATTGTAATATATTGTTTAGATATTAACAGCAACTTGATGGTATTTTAATTGTATAAATTATTTAATGTAAACTACAGTTTTCGTTTTCCACTACATTTTGTTAAGTAAAGCATACTTTTAGGAGGTTCTAACTTCATATTTGAATATTAACAGCAACTTAAAGGTATTTTAATTGTGTAGATTATTTAAGGCAAATTACAGTGTTCGTTTTCCGCTACATTTTGTAAAGTACAGCATACTTTTAGGAGGTTCTAATTTCCTATTTGGATATTAACAGCCACTTAATGGTATTTTAGTCATGTAAAATAAAATTATTTTTAATTGGAAAATATTATAGAAGTAATTTTTGTTGCAACTGTTGCACCACTCGTGTCAGTAATCGCACAATTGGAGTAAATTAGCAAAATGAGTGTAATTTTTCGTAAAAATCAAAAATTAGAACTGATAAAATATAATGATTTTTGATTTTTTTTTTTTTTTGTTGTCTAGTGTAACATCAACGAATTAGCAGCTAAACTCGTATTACAATCATTTACATATCCCAATCTGCTCACTGTTGTCTGTCTTTTACTTAATTTTATACCCCTAAGCAGCTGCTTGTTTCTTACCAACAGCTTTATGAAAAATAGGCGTGGCACTTTACAAGTTTTTGCAAACACAATATCATAACGAGTGTGGAAAAATACTTGCAATAGTTTCAAAGTGAAAGTCTAAATAAATTCAACTTAATTTATAAAAATATATTTAAAATATACATATTTTAAAGAAAAAACTGTCTTATAAACCTGTTATAAATTAGAAGAAAAATAAAACCATATAAATTATAATGTGAGCTCAAAGACGGCTTGAGAGCATAATTTTCATGTAAAATAAATTATTTCTAACGAATATGGTAGCAGGACTTTGAAAATATATATATTGTAGGCGTGGCACTTCCCATTCTTATTACAATCAATTTCTATCCTCAACTCAGCAACGGGAAAAATAATATTAAGAAAAAAAATAAAATTTTGAGCGGAACTATTGGAAAAGGAATACATATTATATTATATATATTATTTTGTAGGCGTGGCACATCCCATTTTCAATACCTTAAATTTCTATCCTCACAGCAACAAGAAAAATAATATTAAAAAGAAAACATTTAAAGCTGAAGTATTGGAAAAGAAACATTTATTTTTAGTAGGCGTGGCACATCCCAATTTTTCACGCTTTAAAATTTTCACAATACAGCAACTTAAAGGAATAGTTTCACGGCAAATATTTAAACAGAAGTAATTTTTTTAGTGGGCGCGTTTCCTTTTACTTTTTCACTTTTAAGATTTTAATGTTGCTGGTGCGGAAAATATTTGGAAAAAACTAATTTTTTTTTAACCACAGAAAGAGACACAATAGGCGTGGTACTTCGCACTTTATTAAGCCTAAAATTTTTAGGTAACCGTCATTATTTGCTTTTCCTGTTGAAAAGCAAATATAAATCTTTAGCGTACGTGGCCGTTTACGATTTCATAATCGTAAATATTTCAATGCCTGTGGGAGTGGCACTGCCCATTTTAAATTACTTAGCACTTGCAAGTACAAAGAATTTTATGTGGACGTAAGTGTAAAGTTTCTTGAGAATGTATTGAGTTAAAATATTAGAAAAAGTAATTTTTATGCTTTTAGGCGTGGCACCTCCCATTTTTTTTATAATTTTAGTGTCCTACAAATACGTGTCTAAAAAACGTTAGTTGAATGAAAATTTCTTCTCTTGAAGAATTAAAAAAATATATTTAGCTCATGTGGGCGTGTAACCGCCCATTTTTCTTGTAATAAAAATTTTATTGTCCGAAAAACTCAAGACAGCAAAAGTTTCTGGTTCCTCAGTTTATTAGAAGTAAATTTAAAAAATATATATTGAGGTAGTGGGGGCGTGTTGACGCCCACTTTTTCGTGTTAATGTTCGGTAGCCTGAAAAATATTTTTTAAGATTTAATAACAATGCTGCAAGCTAAATTGAACTTTAAGTAAAAGTTTAATACATAATTTATTAATTTCTAAAGAATTGCAAAAAATCGTGGCATACTTTTAGGAGAGAATAAAAGTATTTCACATGTTGCTCCTGCTTGTGAGAAAGTGGCGGTTTGAGTTACTTGTTGTTGTATTGAAATAAAATCAGAATTGTGTGTATGTGTGTGTGTATTTTCGCTTGAAACGAATCACTTTCTGTTGAGTTTTAAAACGGCGTGTAAAGCAAATTATTCAGTCCATTAATTTTTGGGCTTAAGAATTAACTTTCTCTTTTAATATAAATAAAGAATATGGGGGCTGGGTATTAACCCGCCACCTCCCTTTAAATAAACAACATCATTTAGTTATTAACTAATCGCATTATTATTGGCAGAATAATAAAAGTTATTTAATGGAGTCCTTAATGCGGACACAAAGAAACTCTTAATTAAATTCAGTTTAGACGTTTTTTCATCACTTTTCCTAAATGATGTCATAAAATTTTAGTAGGAATAATTCCATTTTACTATATCGTCTCTCTCTCTCTCCCTTTCCTTTCATTTCCTATGACTTTAAGAAATGAATATCCTTCAAAACAATCCTAATAAACGACAGATATTTGAAGAAACAGAGATGGCAATAAAGAAAGAATTTATTAGCTCTGCTCATGCGATGAAATAAAAGGTTTAGAAATTGTTTAATGCCAAAGAAAAAAAATTTTATTTTCTTCACAATTTTTCAAACGTGACAACATTGAGACAACTAACCGAAACAGCAAATCCCAACAAAATTGATTTATGGAAACGAAAAATAAAGTGGATTATGAATTTTTATTTACACAAATAAAAAAGAACAATAAATAACACTTGGCCAAAGAAGATGATGTGAATAGGAATAAATAAATAAAAGAATACAAAAAGCAAATGGCAAAATTCATATGGATATATAAAATAAAACACAGCCATACAGTGTGTCAAATAAGTGCAAGTAAAAATACATTTTATTAATAATATTTTACAAGAAGATATAGAAACTTAATGGCAGGATAAAAAGAAATCAAAATTTTTATTCCACTAACAGAAATTAATAAAAAATTTAAAGTGTGTTTCTTTAGTTTCTATAATTTTTTTGTTTCTCTTGCAAGTCGTTGCCTTGAGTTTACTAAAAAGGTCATTAATTAACATCAGTTCAATTTAATGTTTTCATATTTTGAATTAAAATATTCAAAATTTAAATAGACTCTTGACTTTTTACCAAAATAAATAAATAAATATAAATATTTTTGCATTATGCAAACACTGACTTGATAGACTGTACACAAATTCGTTTATGGTTGAATATATAAAATTCTACAAATAAATTCTAATACTCTTATAATATGCGAATTTTGAAAAATAAGAAAATATTTTAAATATCAAATGCAATCAAAGTAGAAAAAAGCTCAATGAAAAGCAGGGTTGGGGAAACGGATTTTTAATATGTTGTATTCAGACAAAAACTTTAAAATAGACTTTTAGATTAATTAATATATATTTAACATAAATATTTGATAGTCAAACAAAAAATATAACTCGTCTATATGCTTAGTCATGGCTGGGTATTATAATAAAAATAGTTTATAAAATTAAAAAAAAAACCAAGTTTTTAAGAAAATGGAGCTAAAGACGATTGAGCGATGTCCGTCTGTGTGTACATGAAGTCGGTTTTCTCAAGGCCTTAGCAGAGCTAAAGACTTCGTTGTTGGACTGATGGATTGGAAATGAACTTAAATAGAGCGGTATTGAATTACGGTTCCAGAGCTGGGAAGCCTACGCCTATTTCTCGACGCAAAACTAATACCAAAAGCCAATTATCTTTTTGTTTGTTTGTTAGTTGAACCTATTTCAGGCCTTGGGCAGCCTCAGTTGCCTATTAAAAATTTTAAAAATAAAAAATAAAATTTCCAGGGTTGGGAAATTATGCATTTTGCGGTACACGTACTAACTAAAATGCCTAAAAATTTTAAGTTTTTCTTAAATAAAGCCGCTTTAGACATCATGAAGATTTACTTTGATAAAAAAATAAAAAAAAAAAAAAATTAAAATTTCATTGCCAGGGTTGGGAAGCTGGACTTTTTTATATATAAAAGTAATCAAAAAAGCAGCTGAGGTTTTTTTTTTGTTAATTGAAACTATTTTATAGTTAAGGAACAACAAATTTGATATAAAAAAAAAGAATTTCGAATCCAGGGTTGGACAAGTGCAATATTTTATAGTACATGAAAGTGACCAAACTGGTTAAAAATTTTAAATTTTTCCTAAATTAAAATACTTTATACCTTATGAAGAGTTACATTGATAATAAAGACAAAATTTAAATTTCGCTCACAGGGTTGGGAAATTGGAATTTTTTTATACATAAAAGTTACCAAAAAGGCAACTAATGAATGTCGTTTGTTCACTAATTACAAATAATTTTTTAATGAAGAAAAACAAAATTGGTATCAAGTATTAAAAAATCAAAATTTCGATTCCAGGGTTGGATTACTGCAATATTTTATAGTATATGTAATAATAACTAGAATGGTTAAAAATTTTAGGTTTTTCTTAAATAAAACCGCTCATGAAGGTTTTCTTTGGTAAAAAAAAATTTTATAAATTAAAATTTCGTTTCCAGGGTTGGGAAATTGATTATTTTTTCATTCACAAAAGAAACTAAAAAAGCAACTGACGTTGATTTTTTTTACTAACTACAACTATTTTATAATATAGGAAGAACAAATTTAATATCAAAAATTAAAAAAAACCAATATTTCGAATCCAGGGTTGGTCAAGTGTAATATTTTATGGTACATAAAAGTGACCAAAATGGCGAAAAATTTTACATTTTTTCTTAAATAAAAATATGAAAGGTTGCATTGATAATAAAAGCAAGGGAAAAAATTTTAATTTCGCTTCCAGGGATGGGAAATCGGATTTTTTTATACTTTAAAGTTACCAAAAAGGCAAGTAACTTCATCTTTTTTTCTACTTTAAGCTATTTTTTTAATCAGGACAAACAAAATTGGTATTGAAAATTTTAACAGAATTAAAATTTTGCTTCTAAGTATGTGAAATCGGAATTACCCCATACTACTGACTAAGTGGGGAGCGGAACCCGGAATCTAAAGCATCGTAGTCAGTTAATGATATAAAATTTTTATGTAATTGTTGCCTACATTTGGGTACTTTAAACCCTTGTGGGCTGGCTTATATTCTGTAAACATATTATGGTTGCATCAATCATACTTTTCGGTTTATTAAATTTCTTTTATAATTTCTTCCAACGAAAATACTTTTGCCTTAACGTTTCTACTTAAGGAAATTGTCGCAGACATGAGAATATATTTTTGTTTGCAACAATAATTTTTATTTTTATTTCAAATATTTCAACACAATAATAATGACAGGAGGAGGAAGAAGAAGCATTAGAAATAACATAAAAAGTGTAATCATGTTTGCATAAATTTATAATGATTTTCAAATGTCTGAATCAACATCATTTTATGGCGAAAATGTTTTAAAATGACTGAAGAGTATTAGAGAGTAAGTGTGAGTGTGTGTGTGTGTGTGTGTGTGTGTGTGAATGTGATGATAAATGCTTTTATTTTATTGGATTTTCCTAAAGTTTTCCTTACACACAACATTTTTAATAATTTCGCTTTAAAAGCAAAAAAGAAAAAAAGTTCGTGTTGAAAATTGTTTATGGATAATAAACGTACTCGCAGATCCCGCAGGCGATGTCTTCCTTTTTTATTTTTCTTGTCTCTAAATACAAACATGTGAGCCGAAGGAACTTTAACATTTTTATTATCAAGTTTGTACTAACAAAAAATGCTGTTTGTTGTGGAAGGAGTTCATTTTGCATATGTTTTTGTTTCAAGGATACGACACATCCCAGCAAACAAGCAAATTGAAAAAAAAAAATTATCATCAAGTCGATGATTTTCTTAACAGATCTCGTATGTTCGATTGTGAGCAAAAAGAGTAGCAATAATAAAAACATTAAAATTCAAACTCTTGTCGCAAATGTTTGTTGGGTTACAGCAGACTTGAAATATGCTTTAACGCTCGCGAAGATTTCGTTAAGTGTTTATGTGTAGGTAAATGAGTGTTTGTGCGTTTGTGTTTGTATTATTATGCTTTGGCTTGCCTTCACTTGTTTGCTTTTTTTTTTTTTTTTTTTTTTGGTGTCGGCAAATATTTCGTAACTACACCTTCGGGTGATATCAAAATTTAAAAAGCTTTTTCGAAAGTAAACAAATTTTATTTGCATTTAAAATAACACACGAATAAAATTCAGCTGCAGGGTGTTTCGAAATTAAGAGATGATCTGAATTGAATTCATTTTTGTTGAAACATAAAATAAATTAAAAATAAAATAGATTTCAGAATTTTAATTTTGAAAAAATGCTCGTTTTTTTTGCTCAAAATATCAAGAAACACTTTTACGATTTTCCCCCCCATTTTTTGTTAATATCTTGAGTCAGTTCAAATTCATTGGAAATCTAAGTTCAGTAGAGTCCTTTAGAACGAAATTAGTTTGGTTGAAATCGGTCAAGTTGATTCAAAGTTATAAGTGGAGCACATACTTACACACACACACACACACACACACGGACATGCAGACATAGTGACGGGTTCTCAGAATTAGTTAGGGAAGCTTCTTAGGATCTCTAAACATCGAGATCTCATGAGAACTAGATTTTTTCAAAATGGGGTAAAACCAATAACTTCCCGATTTTTTTAAATTTCGTAGCGGGAAGTTAAAAATAATAATAGCTAATAAATATGTAATAAATAAATAATTAATTAATAAGATATAACTGGGTCATAAAATTATTTACCAGGCGATAATAAAAAAGATTCCATAAAATTTCTGTCTTGTATCATCATTTAAAGTAATAAACCACGTATATATACTTTTGTGGTACTTTTTAAAAACCTGTAGGTATACCAAAACTAATAAAATTTTTAAAGTTCAATAGTTATTTGTGTGTAGATGTGCACAATATAAATAAATATTCGAAATTCGTAGAGTATGAGAATAAAAACCGACTTAAAAACTAACATCAAAATTATTTCCCACCTACTCTCCAATACGCCTCAATAAAAATGAAGAAACATTCAAGAGCTCCTTTTATGACTCTTTATAATGTTCGTTGTGTAGAGAGTGACAGCAAATATGAAAAGCAATTTCGGATTTTTTTATATATTTTCATTTTAGTAGCACTGAATTAAAAAAACATATTTTTTTTAACTTTAATTTAAAAAAAAAATTTTTTTTAACAGTAAAAGTAATGTTCTTAAACGTCTATCGAATTAAAACTTTCCAATTAATCTGTTATTTAAATTTCTTTAAAAAAAAAGAAGATCGTATAAAATTCAATTGAAAATTTCTATGGAATCCAACAGATGAGCCAAATGCCTTTTCCTTGTCATACTCACCAGCCATTATTCAATTAATTAACAATTGGTTTCATTACAACTTAATTAATGCTAAACACGACTGTAAAACACAATAACGAAAAAGTTGAATGAAATACATCCAACGGTTGGGGAGGGGTGGGGAGGTTGCCTCTTGTTTCAATATTAAAATGCTTGAAATACGAACAAAAACACCGGAAATGCAGCAATGAAATTTTCCCTTTCCCTCTCTCTCTCTCTCTCACTCTCTCTCCTCTTTAGCTGTGAATAAACAGTTACCAACAGTTTTGTAAAGACAAAAGCGTAAATAGTGTCCTTTCGCTGAATTATGTAAAGACAAGTTGTGTGTGTGTTTTGGTGGGGCTTTCCTACCAACAGCAGAGTTGGTAAACGTGTGTGTGTGTGTGTGTGTGTGCGCGTTAATTACCGTAATAAAGCAATAAATAGAAATTAATGTGGGTATTAAACTAAAAGTCAGTCATTGTACTCATTTGCCGTGGCTGTCGTTATTGAAGTCACACTGAAAGAAAAAAAAGAGGAACCAGTTTGTGCTTCACTGTGTATGTGTGTCACTTATACGAATGCATATAAATTATAATTATGTAGACTGAATGTGATACTACTCCAAAGTTGGTTAACACACACACACACACACATACGTGTCTTGCCTGCATGTACAAAGTTTTAATTAGATTTAAGCTCATAATTTGCTACGGTTTCAAAGGATATCGGAGAGAGTGGAAAAAGAAAGCGACAACGATACTAAAATCTCCTGTATGCTGTTTAACCCATACATAAATATGCACACGCATGTAACCATATGTGTGTGTGTGTGTGCGTGTGTGTGTGTGTTTGTGTTTGCATGTGTTTTATTTCTAAAACAACGTCCTTTTATTGAATTTATTTAATGAGTTTAATTTAAACGCAAGAGGAGATCATAATTCTATTAATTAAAATGGGGTCAGCATTTGTTTAGAACGTCTGACTGGCAGTCTGTCTGTTGGACTTTTGTGTGGGAGGCTTTTTTTTATTTTCTAATAAAAAATTAATTAATTGATGGCATTAAGAAAAAATGAGATGATAGAGTTGAAGTCTTAAAAGTTTAATTGGCGTGTAAATAAAATTCTTAAATCTTCCAACTGAGCGAAAAATATCCATGGCAGCAGTCGATTATAAAATAGATTAGAATAGCAGGATGAAACAGAAAGATGTTGTTGTGCATACCTGCAGAGCAATACCTTTTAAATGATATAAATTTCGTTGATTTTACTGGACCACATAATACCCGCAAGTGTACCACAAAATTATGTTGGAGAAAATTTACACCAAAAATAATTTGGATATTTTGCGAGGGTACCACAAAATTATGTAGGGGAAAATTTTTACCAAAAATAACTCGCATATTTTGTTGTTGTTGTTGTTGTGAATATCTACATGACAAAACCTTTTCAATTATATAAATTTCGTTGATATTCCTGGACCATAAAATATCGGTGAAGGTACCACAAAATTATGTGGGAGAAAATTTATACCAAAAAATAAATTCCCTATTTTATTGTTGTTGTTGTGAATATCTACACGAGAATGCCTTTCAAATTATATAAATTTGATTAATATTCCTGGACCAGAAAATACTGGTAGAAGTACCACAAAATTATGTAGCAGAAAATTTATACCAAAAATGACTTGCCTATTTTGTTGTTGTTGTTGTGAATATCTACACGATAGTAGCTTTCAAATTATATAAATTTCATTGATATTCCTGGATCACAAAATACCGGTGGGGGTACCACAAAATTATGTAGCACACAATTTATACCAAAAATCACTTGTATTTTTAAATATCGTGGGCTGCGGTCCTTCTTTAAGCATTTTATAGTTTTTGTTTTTTTTTTGTTTTTGCTGGTTCACCCGTCTCGAGCAGTTCCCAGTTTCTACAGATCTTTTGGGAACTGGAGTTTATTTTTTCAAAACTGGTTAATATAAATAATTTTCCGATTTTTTTAAATTTTTAATTTTCTTAGCGGGAACTCAAAAATCCATTCCCACGATATTTCTTTTCTTGCATTTAAAAAAAGACAAACATTTTATATAAAAAGTCGTTTAATTAATTAATCAGTTTGAGAAATACTCAATTGTATGGGGCTTTCCATAGCATGTTGAGGTTTGTTGCTACAACTTTCTTAAATAGTTACAAGCAGCGAAGTTAAATAAAATCATTAAATAAATCATCTTTTAATTCTGTTCATTTCGCCGCAACAGAGAATAGCGGCAGCCTTCGCATTCCATTCGATGTGAAAGTCTTTTAAGGATTATAACAAAAAAAAAAGTGTGTTGGCTTTGGCTTATCCCTACACTTCACGCTACAGTGAACGCATTAGAAATTAGTTTGTTGTTCGCATAGACCTGCATGCGTTGGCTGTTCGTTTTGCCCAAGTAATTGTTGTTGCAGTTGATTCCTTTTCCTATTTACTCAGCATTACAAAGGACTGTTGCTGCTCCTCGCCTCGTATGCTCCTGCTGTTTATCTTTTGCTGCATTTGTTTTGTTGTTTGTTCAATTCTTTTTTTCATATATTTATTTTTTTTCTTTCTTGTAAATTGGCAAGTACGAGCATCCAAATGCAGTCGTCTGACAAAACTAACAACTTGTATGACTGTAGTTTTTATGACAAAGAGAATTTAAGATAAGACCTGCAACGCACGTGTAGTATTTAACATCTACTCACGCACACACACGCTGCAGTTGAAGGCACTCACCCACACACACACACACACGCGCGAACTCATTGCAACAGGACTTGTGTCAATAGTGGTAGGAAACGTGCAAAAAAGAAAAGAACAATTGCCGTTTCACACATTTACACTTTAACACCCTGTTAAAGGATTATTTACGCCAGTAGTTGCTTTTTTTTCGTCTTGTTCTTATTTTAGTTTGCGTGCTTTTTGGCTGTTGATGTATGTGTGTGTGTGTGTGTGTCTGAAAATATTTTGTGTAGAATAACAAGCTCGTAACTAACATTACCTGCCAGTTGTAGCTATTGTTTTCTTTTCACACGAGGGCAGTCTAGAAAGTACTTTTAAAATAACAAAATTTAAGAGAATTCCGTGTTGTCAGCACCTTAGATTTTAGGTCCTTTTAGAAGCAGCCCGGTATTTCAGTCCTATATCCTTCATATTTTAACAAGCAAAAATAAAGTCAAGTGTGCAGCATCAGCATTTTTAGAATGGCAATTTTTCTTTTTTGTGCTGCAGCTTCCACTACCTTTTCCAAGTCCTTGCAAATGATGTGCTTTTCTTCTATATAACTTTCTTTTTTTAATAACGAAGTGTAACACGCCAAAGAAAATATTCAAGCATTAAATTCTGTAATAAAAAAGCAATTATTTGTCAATTTTATTTAATATATTTGGCGTTATTATTTAATGAGTTCCCCCCCTATTACCAACCCTGGGAAATATATTTTAAAAGGTTTAAATTATTAGTGCAGGCTTTTCGTAAATAATAATTTAAAAAGAAAATGGATCCCTACAAAAATTGTTTAAGTTGAAAAAAGGAGAAATATAAAATATAATAACTGGGAATTTTTTTTGCCAGCTGTTGGTAGCCCTTTCCAATTAAGCTGACGATATGAAAATCATAATTTTATTAAAATTTGAATTCTTTATATTTGAAATATTTAAACACACAAAATATACTTATAAACTTTGGGGAATATATATTTAAAAAGCTTTAAACTATCAGTTCTTTTCTCAAAAAGAATGCAACATTTTTTACACTTTTTTTATTGAATACAACATGGCAACACTCGGTCATTTAAAAATTAAGAATTTAGCAGAAATTAACTTAACATCTGTTATGAGAAATAGTTTCCGTTTTAAAACTCCTGCAAACTGCCACTTTTTTTGAAAAAAAGGTAATAAAATGTTACATTTTTTTAGAAAAGAAAAAATTATATGATTAACTTAACAAACGGTTCTTTAGGAAATTCGTTCAATTAAAAAACAGTAGAAACATATTTTAATTGATTTAAAATATTATAATTTTGAATTTTTTGCCAAAATGTTGGTTTCCTTTTCCATTTAAGCTGACGATATGAAAATTATAATTTGATTAAAATTTTAATTCTCTATCTTTGAAATATTTAAATGCTCAAAATATATTTATAAACTTTGGGGAATATATTTAAAAAGCTTTAAATTATCGGTTCTTTTCTCAAAAAGAATGCAATATTTTTTACACTTTTTTTTATTGAATACAAAAAGGCAACATTCGGTCATTTAAAAATTAAGAATTTACTAGAAATTAACTTAATGCCCCTTATGAAAAATAGTTTCCGTTTTAAAACTCCTGCAAACTGCCACTTTTTTTTTGAAAAAAAGGTAATAAAATGTTACATATTTTATAGAAAAGAACACGCCATGAAATTCATTTTAAAAACGGTTCTTTAAAAAATACACTTAAAAAAAGTAACAATTTTTTTATATTTTATTTAAAATATTATAGTTTTTACTAGCTGTCGGTGGCCTTTGCGATTTAAGCTGACGATATGGAAATTACAATTTCAATAAAAATTTAATTCTTTGTTTCTTAAATATTTAAATCAAATCAAAACTGTTAAAATAAATAACTAAATTTTTAAATCACCTGCCAAAAATGATCTTTAAGAGAATAAAAAAACTCGTGGTACCGACTACAATAGATGCTTAACATATCGTTACCTTAAACGCAAAACAACGTAACGAACAAATAATTTGGAATAAAACAAACAAAAAAAGTCTTCAAATTGTTTCATATTTTTGAGAATTGTTGTTTTTAAACTTGTTTAATTTTAATTTTGTGCTGAGTATTCTTTCCCAAAAATTTCACAAAAAAAAAACTTGTTGGTTAATCTAACCAATTCTAATTGTAGATTAACCGATAATGCAAATTGTTGTGGGAACTTTTATAACTACAACTTAAAGCTTATTAAGAGGCAGGAGTTACTGAACTATTAGGTAAAATTGTTGTGGGAATTTTAGTAATCTAACAAATTTTCTTGTTTCAAATAACATTTTAATAAAGTATTTTTATTGTAAATGTAAACTGAGGGGCACAAATGAACGCATTCGATATCGTTCGAAATTTCAATACAGTCTAAATGCAAATATCGATCACTAACGAATGCCGTGATTTACCCCCCTACTAAAATTAACAATTTTTGTTGGTTAAAATAACCATAAAAAGTACAATTCAGAATTTTCATTGCAAAAATTTAAGACTTTTTAATCAATACCATCAGCTGAAGTAACTTGTTGTTAGTTAACGATATTTTATTATGAATTATGGTTTCTTTTTAACCAATTTAATTGTAATATTTAACAACTTATAAGTTAGAATAAAATTAATGGTTGCTGTCGGTACTTGTGACCGCAGCAATTATCACAAGACTACGAGGCATAACGTCCTGAGTTCGACTCCGCCGTTAGTCAGGAATATGGAATTTTTCTAATCTCCATTAATGTTGTCTGTTCGATTTAGTAAAAAAAAATTTTTAACAAAAATATTAATTTTACAATTATAATTGTAAAACTACTACGTTTTAACAGTTTTATTTGTGGTCTAACCAACAAAATTGTACCGTTACCAAGTTTTTTGTAAATATTAATTTAACAACTAGATGTGGGTTGGTTTTACAATTTTTGTTGGTTGGTAAAATTTTAACCAATAAAATTGGTTAGATTTACCGATAATATTTTTAAAAATTTTTTTAAATTTTTTAAAACTTTTTTTGTTTAATTTTTTGTTTGTTTTAATTTTAATTTTATTTCTTTTCTTTATGTCCTGCAAAAAAGGAATCAATCAGGCAGAAACGATAATATTAATTTTTTTATATCATGAAGTCAGACAATTTTGGTTTGAAGAACTCAATTAATTTTTTTAATTTTTTGTAAAATTATCAGAAGGCGTTTTGAGTTTCAGGTAACGCTATTGCGGTTGAAAACAAACTTCAAATTGCATTGTCTGTGTGATGCCAAAATTAGTTTTCCTCTGACTAAATTTTGAATATTAGAAAAAGAAAATTAAAATTTCCAGCAGCCAACTTTCGCTCTAAATAAATACCCGCAGTGGAAATTCGTTAAAACTAACATTTTCCATGCAAATCAAAACATGCAAAAACATCATGAAACATTTTTTCAAAAATGTCAACATCCATCCGCTTTCATTATCATGAATTTTGGTTTATTGAAGTGCACAAACGCTAACAACAACAACAACTGCAACAACGATACAACTTTTCACACCTCAAAACTATCACAAGTTCTTTATCCTGATCTCCACTCGCATGAGGCCGCTGTTTTATTTTAATTTCTGCACCATCACAAGTTTTCCAGGCGGACAAAACTCCCTCCACGTTGTTGTTTCCCATAGAAATGCCAGCCAGAACAAGAGAATTTTAGCTGAGATTTTGTTTTCTATTATTTATTTGAAAACATTAAATCTGTTTCGGTGTTTGCTCTGGTTTGTCTCTCCGTCCATTTTTTTTCATGTTATTTTTCATGCAGGATGTTATTGTTTTTTGTGTTGCTGTTTGTTGTTGTTTGTTTAAAGAAGTTTTCTTTTTTTCTCTCTAAATATTGTTGGTATTATTTTAGCAGGCCTTTAGCTATTAACTTAACTCTCCACAGGGGCTTAGCTTTAGTTTTAATTCCCCCACTATGCAGTTTGTCAATGTGTGAAGGGTTGTATTGGGTTGTGTGTCTAAGCTATAGCACAGACACAGACAGAGAGAGAGAGAGAGAGAGAGAGAGAGCGAAAGAGAGTTTATAGTAAAACTTCTTTTTATGAAAAACAAATAGCAATTAAATCTAGATAATCCAAATAAGCAATTGTTTGCTTTCTCATATCGTTTATTTATAAAAAAAAACAGTTGTCACTATGATAACAAAGAAAAGGATAAAGTTATCCTGCAGTTGTTCTCTTTGTTTATATTCCTGCTGACTTAACCACGAACAGCTTAAAGGTTGTATGGAAAGAAGAAAAGGAAAAATCTTTTTGTAGCAAAACGAACTCATAATTCTTTAATAAAATCATCTAGTTTTTTTTATCTGTTTCTTGTACTTGGGTTAAAAGAGAAAAAGTAACAATGTTGCATATGCGTGTGTATATATGTGTGTGTGTATGTATATGTATGTGTGTGTGTGTAGCTCTTTCTCAACTGTCATCTTGAAATACTCCTGTTAATGCCGTGTGTTGTTACAGTGAAATTGTTAAAAGTGTGTTTTTGTCTTTATCAGCATGCCAGTTAGTTTTATCCTGTTTGAAGGATCCTCACAAGGACCCTATTCGTTGTTTATGCCTTTTATTTGTACTCGCCAAGATGATGTAGTGTTTTCGATACACTGTCACTTGGGTAAAAGTTCAACGAATTTCCATGTCACTTGTATAAAGTTGTTGTTGTTGTTGTTGTTGTTATTATTATTGTTGTCGTTATTGTGTATGTTTTTTTTTTGTATTTTTTTTCTGCTATTGTTTTTCTTTTCTTCTTTTGTTTTGTTTATTTAACACATCTGGTTTATTGACGTTCATATAACTTTTGCTGTTAAAAGTTATTATTTTCCCAGAAAAAGAAAAGAAATCATTTTCTACTTTTTGTTTATCAAAATGTTGCAGTTATTTATTATTAATTTTATAATCTTGTAAAGTTAGAAGTTTGAAATATATGGCGTTTTTTTTTTCTAGCAAACATGTAAAATTTTTTCACTTATTTTCTAAAAAGTGGCGGTTTGGAAAAGTTTCGAAGCAGAAATTAGTTTTCGTGAGGGAAATTGTATTCTTTTCTAATAAATTCCTTATTTTGAAATGGCAAAATGTTGCCATTTTCCGTTAAAAAGTGTGAAAAATGTTGCATTATTTTGCAGAAAAGAAACCGACATTAATAAGTTGTTTTGCCACAAAATTCTATGTCCCCAAGAAAAACCCCACTGCATTAATTGAGATCGAAAGGATAGTACACGATTTTTTTTTCAATTTTTATAAGTCGGTCCTTGATAAAAATGTGTAAAAATGTTCTTTAAAAAAGGTCTGTTCATTTTGTGCCAGTTCAGACATGATTTGGCATGCCTTCTCTGCAATGAATTCAAAAAAGGAGATCTTTTTGGGAAGAAACCACCACCAAATACAGATCGAAAAGTTGGTACATGAACTTTTTTTCCATTTTTTTTATGCCGGTCTCTGATTGTTAATAAAAAAATGTTCAGGCTAGAAATCTGCCATGATCTGTTCATGTTTAGACGTGTTTTAGCATGCATTCTATACACAAAAATAACTGTTAGAAACGTAAATATCTAATTGAACGTTCTATTAAACAAGAATTATTTTTGACAAAAAGAAAAGTATCTGCAGCAACTGGACGGAAGAAACTCTGCTTCCGAAAATTATCCAAAAGTAAGTGGATAATTTAGATGAAAATATCCCAAAAGCAAAATGTACTGAACAGCAGTTAAGGATATTTTTTAAGAGAATAAATTTTTCTTTTTCGCTGTTTTAAATTGTCATCAGAAATAAAAATGTGATATAATTATTTTGTGTCTCCTAAAATGATCTAAATATTTATTTTGATAAAGTTCGAACCATGATTTAGGGAATGATCCCTATTCAAGCAGCGCATTAATGGCGTTTTCTTTTCTGGAAAACATGCAACATTTTTTTCCACTTCTTTTCCAAAAAGTGGCAGTTTGGAGGAATATTAAAACAGAGATTATTTTCCGTCGATGATGTCGGATTATTTCCTGTATTTTCAAGTGACAGAATGTCTGCATTTTGCGTTAAAATGTGTAAAAAATGTTGCATTCTTTTCAAGAAAAGAACATAAGCTTGAACTCTAAAAAGATGGTGATAGTGTTCAGAGGCTCGATGGAAAAATTTAATAACAGAGAGAGATAGAGAAACAGACGGAGAGAGAAACAGAGATAGAGAAAGAAACAGACAGACAGAGAGAGAGAGAGAGAAAGAGCTACTTTTTTATTACTTCTTGGGGAAATATATTTTGTCCCAGTTTCGACCAAGAATTGTGCCGTAATGATGGATCCGTCATATTTTTTATAAAAAAAAATTTAATATTTTTCGTTTTATTTCGATTTTTAATTTATCTTAATTTTTATTCATAAAAAGGAAAATATCTTGCATTGAAATTTTATTTTTTATAGAGTTTTTGTTTTAGCTTCGCTGGTACGTTTGTTTATTTGTTATTATGTGACCCTACTTTTATATATCTGCTGCCACGCTTATGCTTAATATTAATAATAATATTGCCCATACGTCACATTGTACGAGTAGAACGTTGCTGGTTTGGTTCCTGTTCTTATATTTTTCATAATGTGCAAGTATTTTTACACTTTTTGGAAGCACATTGAACTACAAAATTATAAAAAGTTAAAAATAAAAAAAAACTGGCTTTTTAAAAAAGCTAAAAATGTTTTTTAAAATAATATCAAAACAATATGGAGCAATTCTATATTGGGAAAAAAATCAAAATCGTTTTAAACCCTATTTCTAGTATATTGAGCGCCCGACACTTGTATATTTCTTCTCCATTTATTTCAAACTGGCTTTTTTAAAAAATTAAAAATTTTTTATAAAATAATATCAAAACAATATGGAACAATTCTGTATTGAAAAAAAAAAATCAAAAGCATTTAAGCACTATTTTGTGCATATTAAGCTCCCGACACTTGTATTTTTCTTCATAATAATTATAAACTTTTTCTAACTTTTTTTCGATTTTCTTAAAAAGTGTTTCTTTTTTAGTTATTTTTCAAATTGCAATTATTTTATTAAAATTGCTAAAACATTTTTTAATATAGAAAATTTTTTTCAAATAAAATTTTTACTGCACCAGACTACTAAAACTGAAAATAAAATCATCTCTTTTTATAACGATTTGATGTCTCAAATAAATTTACAATAATTTCAAAAGGATTTTAATAAGATGTATTGCCTAAGGCTAGGCGCTGCCGCGCTAAGCACTTGTGAAATATGAATTGCCTGCATATAAATAACAAATTTAAAATATTCTATTGAAGTTGGCTGCATTTCATTTCCAGAACCTGTTGCTAAATGGGTCAGTCCTTTTGACTGAATTTCCTCAAGGGGTTGTGCCGTCTTTCAACAGGACTATTTATTCAATATTTTTCTTTTTAAAAACAGAAAAGTTTTTTTTTTTTTGCAAAACGACAATTTAATCATTTTCGAAAGACTGTTTTTCCTATTCCCTGAGCAACCATTATGATTTTATTTATTATGAAAAATTGTATGTGTTGCAAAAGCAGACATTTTTCAAAACATTTCTGTTGTTGGTGTTGTTGTCGTTGTTGTTGCTACTCATAACGACGTTGGGTGAACGCAGCAGCAGGATATGTAATAACGAAATGTTGTTACCACAACTAATGCCATCGAAATCCCTTGGAACTGCGTAGACACCTGCTGCAGTGTTATTGAAAACGTATGAGAAACAGATAAATTATTTAAAAGACGGTGTATAAAGGAAAATATAAAAGGAAATATATGAGCCATTTAATACCCATAAATAAATATTTTCGTTTGCTTTTGATTGTATTAAAAAAAAAAAAAGAAAGCAAGAAATGAGTCCTTCAATATTCGATACTCGTTTATCTTAATAAATATTTTATTGACAAATGTTTTCTATTTAAATAAGTTTCGTTACTAATTTAATGGCAGGAATGTGAGAATTTATACTATATCCTGTTATATTCAGAGACAATAAATCGTGTCTATAAAAATATTCATAAAGTTGGCTGGCCAATTTATAAATATTTTTTCGTAATTAAAATGCAACTTCCATGAGGACTTAAATAAAATATTAAAAAAATATTTGCAAACACATAAAACAAGTAAAATTCTTAATTGAAAAACTTTTATAAAACATTAACAAAACCAGCAACAACAGCAGATTTTTATTATAAAAAAACACGAAAATCATCTCATATTTTACAAAAAAAAAATTATCACGAAATTTTTTATACGATTTAGAGTTTGTCGAAATACACTCATGAGTCCCATAAAAAGCAATAATTTCACAAACACCTACACCAACACTAACAGGCACACACACACACTCATACAAACTTTTACATCGATATCCTGGGCCCGCAGCATACAACAGAAACACGCTTTTAATATTTCCAAACAAACAAAAATAATACAAAAACAACAACAACAAGATTTGCATACAAATCACAAAAGAGAGTTGAGAAAATGTCAAAAATGTTACAACATCAACTGAAATAGATACAAAGTAAAATGTCATTCAACTCTCCTAACCCAGCGAACATTCTTGAGTTCATGCAAATTGTTCATCTATAAGTGAGTGGCTGATAGTTTTAAGTAGTTTTTTTTCCAAAAATATTTCGAAATATATTTAAAGAAAAAAGAAGAAAACAAAAATATCATTCACAATAACTAAAATAAAATTTTTTTTTTAAATATAAAAAAGCAAACAAATATTTCCATAAAATAGTTGCGTGTGTTGGGCAACATGAATATAAATTTTGTAGGTAAATAAACTTATAACTCAACAACAACGACAACAACGACAACAAGCAAAAGAACAGATAACCATATCATTTTTTTAAGTTATTGTTATTACTACCCAATTGGCCACGGCAGTGGTGGATGGGGAAAAAAATATTTCGAATTTATTCGAAATTATTAAATAAAATTTTACACTGCGGGAAAGGTAATTTAAATTTGGGTTTGTTATTTCAAAATAGGGCAGAGCCTGGACACGCTAAAGAGTGTTACCCCGAGGTTATACACAACTGAAATGTATGACAAATTGAGGAGTTTTGATGAGATTCCAAATTTTTCTTTTTTGCTAAAAAAATCAAGAAGGACTTTTTTATGCACGACAAATCGTGCTGAAAATATCATGAGGGAAAATATCTTCCTCCAGGACTAGTTAAGCAACTGGGTAACCAGCCTGTATATGTTAGTTGGTGATGTACAGATTATTATTTATTTTTACTAAATAAAAATAATTGTTAATAAATTTTAAAGAATATCAATTGAAATACACACACATAAACATGTTATTTATAACGTGCATATTTTAAAAATTGAAAAAAATAACAATTTAATTTGCATACTTTCTTAATGTCTCGTAAAAGAAATAAATTTAAAGTTTAAATTAGAGAAATATAGAAAATATGCAAAACAAGACATGCACAAACCTGCAGTGATTTGCATTTGCTCCCTCTCAAAATTTGGCAGTACTGCCCTGCCCTTGATTTTATAGAAACTTGTGACCTTCTTTTTATAGTGAAAGAGAATTTAAAAAAGTAATTTACAACAAAAATTATTTAAACTTCAATTTTATTTATTATATTCGGCGTTATAATTTAATGAGTTCCCCTCTTTTACCACCCCGGGGAAATATATTTAAAAAAATGTAATTTAGTGCTGGCTTTTTATTTATAATAATTTAAAAAAAAATAAAATGGATCCTAAAGAAAATCGTTGAAGTTGGCAAAAGGAGAAATATAAAATATAATAACTTTGCATTTTTTGCCAGCTATTGGTGGCCCTTTCCATTTAAGCTGACGATATGGAAATTGCAATTTTTATAAAAATTTTAATTTTTTATTTATAAAATATTTAAATAAACAAAATATATTTACAAACTTTGGGGAATATATTTTTTATATATTTTAAATTATCAGTTCTTTTCTAGAAAAGAATGCAACATTTTTTACACTTTTTTCATATAATACAAAATAACAAGATTCTGTCATATAAAAATAAAGAATCTACTAGAAATTAACTTAACATGCACTTTAAAAAAATTGTTTCTGTCTTAAAAGTCCTGCAAACTGCCACTTTTTTTTGAAAAAAAAAAAGGTAATGAAATGTTACATGTTTTCTAGAAAAGAAAACGCCTTTAAATTAATTTAAGAAACTGTTTTTTGGAAACTCGTTAAGAAAATAGTAGAAAAATATTTTTATTGATTTAAAATATAACTTTGTGTTTTTCGCCAGCTGTCGATGGCTCTTTCGATTTGAGGTGACGATATGAAAATCATAATTTTATTAAAATTGCTCTCAATTTAATAGAAACTTGTGACTTTCTTTCTCTAGTGATAGAAAATTAAAAAAGGAAAAATTATTTACACTCATTCGAGAGATCATTCGCTCTTTTACTAAAAATTAATACATAAATTTTAAAGTGCAAAAGCAACAACATTTTATACGAAAAAAAAACCCCACCGAAAAATTGTTAAAAAATATTTCATTTGAATAAGTTTTTAAAACTGTGATTTTAATCCTGCTGATTTGAAAACTCAAAGTGGTCGATTTAGGGATTTCGATAAATCCTCTACGCATTTAAAGAAAACTGCATTTTCTTACAAAAAAAATCATAAATTTTTTATTAAAAAATCTTTGGTTTTTTAACTAAAAAAAATTATTATTTTTTAACTAGAAAATCGTTTATTTGAAATCAAAATTTTGCTTATGATAAGACGAAAATGGGAAATCACGACTTTCAATATCGATTGAAATTTCTATATAAATTTTATTCAAAATTTTGTAAATAATCGAAAGCGGTTTTAAGTTTATATAAAAAATAGTTTGATGGCATGTTCTTTTCTGGAATAGGTGTAACATTTTTTCACTTCTTTTCTGAAAGTTGGCAGTTCGAGGGAGTTTTAAAACGGAAATAATTTTTTATAAAACATCTTCGCATAATTTCTAATAAATTCTGTATTTTCAAATGACATGAAGTGACCGTTTTCTAAAAAAAGTGCAAGAAATGTTGCATTCTTTTTTAGTAACGAAAATGCCATAAGTCTTCCATCCCTTCAAAAAATATTGGGTTTTATTATATACAAAAAAAATTAATAACCCAGCGAAATCTTTGCTTAATAGATCGTAGAGAAAGTGTGCGTAAATTTGTTGCTGGTACAGCCCGACCCACACTGACAGTCTCTCATAAAAATATATGCACACTTACTTGCCGTTATTTATGAATATACATGGGCACGACGACGAGTACCTTGTGAGACTTCCTTATTCATTTCCTTTTTCTTTGTTACTGGTTTTCTTTTCTATTATTATTTTTTACTTTTTTCATTCCACAACATGTTGTAGTCCTTTTTTGTTTGTTGTGTTGTTGTTGTATTTATACATACTCATACAAGACGTTTTCTGTTTTTGCTTGCATTTTATTATTGTAGGATTTGCAATCGGAAATTGAAACACATCGTGTGGTTTATGATCGTCTCGATGGGACAGGACGTAAACTTTTGGGTTCACTTACCTCCCAAGAAGATGCGGTGATGCTACAACGTCGTTTGGATGAAATGAATCAACGATGGAATAATTTAAAATCAAAAAGTATTGCAATCAGGTAAGTGAGCAAAGAATAATATATTAAGAAAAAGAAAAAAAAAAGAAAACAAAAACAAAAACAAATGAAACTAAAATAAACTGAAAAAAATTTGAAGGGGTTCAACAACAGCAGCAGCGACAAAATATTATTTGAAAATAAAATTTATGTGGCCGCATGAAAACAAAGAAAAAAATAGATTTAAATCAAGTAGAAAATTAAATACTCGTGCAGATCACACGCTCCACAGGACAATTTAATAAGACGGCAGTTGTGGCCGTTTTACTTTTTTAAATATATGCGTGTGTGTGTGTGTGTATGGGCTCACCCACCTGCTTTTAATGGCAATAACTGTATTTCATTTGCCATAAATATTTACAGCAGTCGAGAAATTTGGTTGTATTTAAATTTCCCTTTCTTTCAAGGCAATTCGAATATTAAAAGGACATTAACTGGAGCAGACATTTTCAGATGAAAAACTAGTAATAACTTTTTTCCTTTTATAAAAAAAAAATAAATATGATCTGCTGTGGAGTAGAAACAGGCCATATTTTGCATTGAAATAATTTGTCAAGGCATGAAAATTAATTCTTTAAAACTACATTTTAAATCAGGGAATTTTTGTTTTGGAATAAGTTGCGTGCGTGAGCATGTCGGATAAGCGAATGGTGGCAGCTCTATTGGCACGAGTTTCCATTCAGGCGAGAATTGTATGCAAAATTAAATTAACTGCCAGTTCCACGATGTCACTCGATATCGTGCTGGCGACTAAAATTTGTTTAAAACCGAAAAGAAATTCTAAAATTTTGTTTTTGTTTGATTTATTTTTTGGTGACAAAAAATCGTCTTTATCGAAGGATAAATTTAAATTAACTGCCCATTCCTCGATGTCACTCGATATCGTTCTATAGACAAGAATTCTTTTAAAACCGAAAAGATATTCTAAAATTTTGTTTTTTTATTTGAATTTGTTTTGGCGACAAACAATCGTCTGTTTTTAAAGAGGCAAATTCAAATTAACCGCCTGTTACACGATGTCACTCGATATCGTTCTGTCGACAAAAATGCATTTAAACTTTGAAACTCAATTTTCATGTGAAACTTGTTTTTGGCGACAAAAAATCGTCTGTTAATTGAGCGGAAAATATTAATTAACTGCCCGTTCCACGACTTCACTCGATATCGTTCTGTTGACAAAAAATCATTTAAAACCGAACCGAAATTTGAAAATTTTGTTTGTATTCGATTTTTTTGTCGACAAAAAGTCGTCTGCTTATGGAGGGGTAACTTTAATTTAACTGCCGGTCCATGATGTCACTCGATGTTGTTCTGTCGACAAAATCTCATTTAAAACCGATAAGAAATTATAAAGTTTTGTTTTTATTTGAATTTTGTTTTTGGCGACAAAAAATCGCCTGTTCCACGATATCATTCGATATCGTTCAGTCGACAAAAAGTCATTTAAAACCGAAAAGAAATTAAAAAATTTAGTTTCTGTCCGAATATTTTATTATTATTATTTTTTTGGCGACAAAAAATCGTCTGTTTGTCGAGGGGCAGGACTCTGCAAGAATTTTAAATTCTAATAATATTTTTTTTATATTTCTTTTATATAATTCTACAACTTAAGAAATTTTAAATATTAAAAGGGATAGAAAAAGTTTTATGAAAAATTGTATGTAGACATTTTGAATTTGAAGGCATCTCTTAAACTCTCTCCTCTAAAAAAATATTTTCTTACAATTAATAAATTAAATTTTAATGATTATTTTTAGTTCAGAAAAACCATGATAATTAATCCAAAGCAAAAGAAAAAGTCGACATCAATTTAAATTAATCAACCTAAGCCTCGGAACAGATTAGGAGTTTTCGAAGGCCGCTGCACTTTTAACATCAGTATTCTTCTGAATTGTTTGACTTGTCACCACTTTATAGATGGTTTATAGTGAATTTCATAGCAGTTTCCATTTGCTCCAATTTTATCATGAAAAAGAATACGAGAAGTGTAATGAAATTAAGGACAATTTTCATTAAATTTATTCAGTTTTATTTAATAACAAGCTTCGCCATAAACTGGAAGAAGTGCTTGTTTATCAATTTTAATTATGAAATTCAATAATTTTGAAGTCTATTCATATATAAATTGTAGACAACACTGAACATGTTTAGCAGTAGCAGTTTATTGGAAATCAGCTGGGCTGCCAAAAATGGCTGAGCTGTCAAAAACAGCTGAGCTGTCAAAAACAGCTGAGCTGTCAAAAACAGCTGAGCTGTCAAAAACAGCTGAGCTGTCAAAAACAACTGAGCTGCCAAAAACAGTGTTGCCAAAAGAAAGTTGATAAAAAATTACTCCATAGGAATTATTTGTGTGACTGTCCTCTCTGCAATTTTTCATAAAATTGAATAGAGGAAAAAACCGATAACTTTTAAACGCAGGCGATTTCATATTATTCACACTTCGCTTGGCATCGTTAACAAGAAGCAGAACACACACACACAAACAAACACACACAATTAATTATAATTTTTCCCCACATTCAAAAAATTTGTTTTCCTAAAGGAAGAACTTTACAAAGTAATTGAGTCTCACACATGCAAGAAACTTAATCTTCGCCATAAAATGTACGAGCACATGTGTGAGGGTGCATGTGTGTGCGTGTGTGTATGTGTGTGTGGGTCAGCGATAAAGGTCATCAGCACTCCAGTCGTCAGAATGCTGCTAGTGATTTGTAAAGTATTTAATGCTGATGAAAATGTTAATTACAGTTAATAATTAAGCAGGAAGAAGAAGAAAACAAAATCCGTTTATGGAGGATGTGACACATTTTCGTTTTCATCTTCCTTAACTGCTGGTACTTTTTGGAAGAGAAACAAGCAGCGATTGAAGAGATAATTTTTTTTTTTTGCTATTAATTTTACTGAAGGATGTTCGTTATGTTCTATATTCTAGACCTTATCTGCCAATTAAGTTTGGAAAGGACGGGCCTGTGTGTGTGTGTGCGTGAGTGTGTTAGAAGGTAATAGTTTTTGTATTCGGTCATGTTTTCATTAGAATTGACTGACCATGACAAATTACTAAAAAGATTCATTTATATTCATCTGCTTATCGAGAGCTAAAACAATTTATCAAATAATGGCTTGATGGAGAAGAGAGAGAATGAGAGGGAGAGAGAGAGGGGGGAGGAGGGTTGCTGATGGTTGTGGGTGTGTGGGTAATAGTTTCAATTGATGTTAGCAAAATTTGGAAGTAAATCCAAGTGTCAGGTGTGTATTCATAAAAATAAATTGTGTCTGTTTTATTTCCATTTCAGAATTATTTACTTCGTGTTCAATTAATTCTCTTTAAATCTCGTCAAGTTTCTTTTTTGTTTATGAGAAGTTTTGTTGTTACGAGCAACTATTTTCAATTGATAAAATTGGCGAATTATATCGGCGAATTATTTCCAAAGTTGGGGAGTCTTCTTTTGAACACTTTTATATGAAATAATTTTATTTGCTTTTTTTTTATATTTGTGAGCTCTAAAAAAAACTCTTTTAGACTCGATTTTGGCCGTTTTGTATACTATGGAGTAAGAGAGTTGCCTTTGTTTTTAATAGGAAGTTGTGGGGAACTTTTGCCGTGATGTATTTTCAAGAATTAGAGTGTTGCCATTGTTTTTCTGTAAAGGTGTCGACGAACTTCTGGGAATAGTCAGATTTATATGAAAATTTCGGAAATTCTCTGCTAAGTGGTTTGTGTCTATGCTAACATTGACACATGTGGTTGTGTCTTGGCTATAAGTAACTCGGGATTTTAGTAAAAAAAATTTTAATTTCTATTAGATGCACTTGAATGCTTGTGTATTTTTAACCGACTGCTACAGACTCGATTTTAACCCGTTATACACCAGCAGATTTCCTTTAAACTTTGCAAACTTATCAAGACCCCGCTTTAATATTATAAATTCAATCGGCATTCCAGTGGTGTATCTGAAAAAAGAAGCGTGCTGCCATTGTTTTTTTTTTTGACGTGATGGCTTCTCAAGCACTAGACTGCTTTTGGTTAAATGTCGAAGAACTTATGAAATTTTGGAGATTTTTATCAATCATTTTGGGAATAAAAAATTGGTTTGTGGCTAAACAGATTTACTGAAAATTTTGCAAACTTATCAAGAACTCGGCTGAATACAAATAGTGTTAGAAACATGATCAATATTCCAGTAGAGTGTTTCAAGAAAAAAAAATAGTGCCGTTGCTTTTCCGGGGAAGTGAAGGGGAGCTTCTGATGTGGTGGCTCCTCAAACATAGAAAAGTGTCGCCGTTATTTTTCTGTAAAAGTTTCAAAGAATTTTGGGAGATTTTGCAGATTTCGATTAAAGTTCTTGCAATAAAAATGGGTTTATACCTCTGCTAAGCGGTTTTTGTCTGTGCTCACTTTGACACCTATTAGTGAGCCTGTTCAAGATTTACTTAATTTCTTTTTACTTATCAAGAACTGATAATAATACAATAATTTGATCAGCGTTGGCATGGTAGTTTTTAAGTATAAAAGTGTTGCCATTGTTTTTCTGGGGAAGTAACGAAGAACTTATAGCATTTTGCCGATTTCGACCAATGTTTTTAAAAAAGAAAACGGGGGTTGTGTCTCTGTTATGGCAATAATTTGATAAATTCGTTCAGCGTTGCCGAGGCTGACGTTTAATAGAAAAATTGTCGCATTTGCTGATTAGGGGAAGCGAAAGGGAACTTCTGCCCTGGAAAATTTTAGAGAAAAATAGTGTTGCCGTTACATTTGCAGTGCCGGAAAACGTCTGTCTAATTTTGAGACCTGCACTAAAGTTCTTGCAACGCAATGGGATTGTGTCTGTATTAAGTGGTATGTGTCTGTGCTAACCTTGGCAAATATTGCTTTGTCTCGACTAGATAAAATATTTTTTTAATTTTATTTTAGTGGCATATTTTCAACTTTTATAAAATTCAACTACATACATGCGTGTTTGTGATCTAGATTCCATTTTGTTCCACTTTAAACGAACCGGCGACAGTAGAAAATAATATTTCCGGCACAGTGTGCTGATGTCCAGAGTGCTGATGTTACAAATAAATAATGATTTTTCTAAAAATACATTTACAAACCAAAGCAGTATAACTGTAAAAAAAAATATTAAAAAAAACGCCGCGTGCGCCACACTTTCTCCTCACAATGACACTATAATAACGCAGAATTCAATTAAGAGTTTTCATTTGAGTTTCGTAAAATATTTTTTCTAAAGAACATGATGAATATTTGGAGTTTCAACTTACAACAACAACAACACTGCTCTGAATTATTAATTTCAATAATGAACTCCAAATCGGTTTCATTCAGCAGAAAAATTATTTTAAAAATGTGTAACGAGTTCCTTTTCTCAATCTCTGGTTCTTCTCTTATTACAACAACACTTATTAGACTCACTTATTGCGGACTCAACACAGTCACACTTGTAAAAAAGAAAAGAAAAAAAAACAAAAACAAGAAGAAATCATTAAGAAAGTGGGAGAAAAGCGATTACCGAGATGGTCGTCTGTGGCTATAACACTAAAATGTAACGGTAACGATAATGACAATAATTTGTTTGGCACTTGCAAACAAGTCAAACTAAAACATGAGATTTGCAGTTGAAGCGAAAACAGAATCGCAACTACAAATAACGCGGCATGAGCGAAACAGGTTAATAATTGTTGAAGATGTTTTCAGGAATGAAAAGAGACCAGCGCTGGAAAAATGAAGGAAATAAAAATTAATGTTAAGCAACAATTTAATACGAATGCGAAATAATTAATAAAAATAATTTCCTAAACTTATTTATCCTCATTACAGTTGGCGTTCGTCGCCTTTAAGTTTGACAACTTGTCAAATTAAAGAATAATTCAGTTTTTTGTCTTTAATCTATTACAAATTGTCGAGTTTTAAGGCGATAGACGCCAACCGTAATCAGGCTGATTGAATGATTTGCAAAATTTTATTTCTATAATTATTTTCAAAATATTTTTAATTGAAACCTGTTCTGAGGAGATGCATTTGCCGTGAGTATGGAAAGTTAGCGACGGTGTTGAGGGGTCAGATGGGAAAAGAGGGATCTTTTTATTGTTGTTGAAACAGATCAGCAGTAATTAAGACAAATTTTCACTGACGCAGATCAAAAAGAATTAATTCCAGTCAGGGATCGTACCCAGGCTCTTCGGCTATTTAGTCCCCGATTTATTTACTCCCGAAAACATGAATTTTTTTTAATATTTGAGCATTTTTATAATATCCTGCGAAATATTTTAAATTTCTCTTCGCAGTCCGGCGGTTTATTCATTCCTCTTCCGGTCTCTCTCTCGTTCTTCCTTTCTCCCTCTCTGCCGGTCGTCCTTTCTCTCTCTCTATTGGTCTCCCACCCTCTCTATCTCTGTCCCTCTCCATATCCTCTCTCTATCGGTCTCCCTCTTCCTTCTTCGTCCCTCTCTTCCTCCTTCTCATTCTCTCTCTCTTCCTCCCTCTCTTCCTCCATCTCTCTGTCCGTCACCCCCTATATCGGTCTTTCCCCCTTTCTGCCGGTCTCTTTCTATGGGGATCTCTTCCTCTCTATCTTTCGATGTCTTTCTCTCTATCTTTCAGGGTTTTTCTCCCTATTTTCCGGCGTCTTTCTCACTATCTTCCGGTGTCTTTCACACTATTTTCCGGTGTCTTTCTCTCTCTCTCCTTCTCTCTCTCGGGGTATCTTTCTGTCTATCTTCCGGTGTCTTTCTCTCTGTCTTCCGTAGTCTTTCTCTCTCTCCCTCTCTCGGGGTGTCTTTCTCTCTAGCTTCTGGTGTCTTTCTCTCTATCTTCCGGGGTCTTTCTCTCTATTTTCCGGCGTCTTTCTCACTATCTTCCGGTGTCTTTCACTCTATTTTCCGGTGTCTTTCTCTCTCTCTCTCTCTCTCTCTCGGGGTGACTTCCTCTCTATCTTCCGGTGTGTTTCTCTCTATCTTCCGGTGTCTTTCTCTCTCTCTCTCTCTCTCGGGGTGTCTTTCCCTCCCTCTCTACCATATATATAACTCATTGAAAGATTAGGGTCGTTCCCTCTAAGTAAATTCATCTCCGAAGTATTTTACGATCAAAATGTGTTGCACCGAGCGACTTTAAATTGTTTTATTTTTTTGTTTTTTTTTTGTTTTTTGTAAATTAATTTTTACAATAATTTTTTTCTAGTTTTTTTAAAATTAGCTACCTTAATTTTGAAGAGAAAATAAACCGATATTTTTTTAATTATCTTGCCCCTACAAAGGAAATCTTAAACTAGTAAAACGAAATATGTCATGGCGATGTTGGCGCCCCAATTGTGTAAACTCTTTGTCCTTCGCATCCATCCCCTCCCTGCAACTCCCTCTTGTTTTATCACTAATTCCATTATTCAGTGTTAATATGAATTATTTACAATCTTTTCGCTTCAATCTTTAAATTCAATTAAATATTTTTACTGCGTTCCACGCCAGTTGGCCGGATAAGAATAACTTTTGCCTTGAAAATTTTTAAAACAATAAGAAAATGAAAAATATTTAGAAAATAAAAAATCCTGCCATAAAGCAGGATAATGGAAAAGCTTGTAATGGCCACCGCGGAGCAGAAAATGTTTCAAACTCCCACACACACACACACACACATGAAAATATAATATACACGCGTCCAAGAAACTTTTAATAACGCTGCTGGAAAAATTAAAAGAGAAATAAAAAATTTATGAGAATGTCCTTTTTTTGCCGTAACGTGGATGTTTCATTTTTACAGAGTGTTAATTAAAAATTCCGTCGTCATGTTTAATTAATGATACGAAAAAAATATTTAATAAAATTTTTCCTCTTCTTCCTTGTTTGAAATTGCAGAAATCGCTTGGAGAACAATACGGACCACTGGAATGCTCTGCTCCTGTCGTTGCGTGAATTAACCGAATGGGTCATACGCAAAGACACTGAGTTGTCCAGTATTGGAATGAGCCCGCTGCGTGGTGATGCAGCCAGTTTACAAAAACAACTGGTAAGTGTTTTTCTTCTTGTTTTTGTTATCGTTTTTGTTGTTTCTAAAATGAAATGAAATATTAAAAAGTACAAAATATTAAAGCATTAACCCATTTAACGCGTAACACAAACAAAAACTTCGTATATAAATCGAAAAAAAAAAATTAAAACAAACAAAAATTAATAAATTTATTAGTTTTTATTAGAAAAAAAATTTGCGATATCAAAAATATCTATGAAAATAAGTACCTTTTAAAATAGTTTAAGTAAACGTTATCTTTGCAAAAAGTACCTTTTGAATAAAGTGTGTTTTTAAAAAAATATGTTTTAGAGAAACAATATTTTGAAAAAAGTACCTTCTGGAAAAATTATTAATTTAAATCTATCTCTTAAAGAAAGTACCATTTGAAAAAGTACTTTTTGACAGAAGTAGTTTATTCCAAAAAGGAATTCTCTTTCTTCTCAGAAATAGAATTCACTTATTTCTGAATCCTTTTAATGTTCTTGTCGCATCTTCTTTTGCTATTTTGTGATTTCAATTTATTTTCAAATTGCCCTCCTTCTGCGGTCGTGGAGCTCAAATCATAAAAATGTTTCTCTGCTTGTGGAAAAGGAAGAAATTGTTATTTAAAACACACACACAAACACACTCAAATAAATTGCAGTCGTACATAAAAATAAATGTTATCCAAATAAGTGTACAAAGTATTTTAGAATGTTTTCTTTTAATACAATTTCACACATTCACACAATGTGTGTGTAACGATTCACACATACTCGCACACTCGTACATACTTCTCGGAATGTTTGTATTAGTGGGCTTCAGTATATGGGCGCTGGAATGGGCACGTACACAAGAGAGTTTGGGTCAGTATAAAGAGAAATGAAATTTATTTAGAATTTAGTTGATTGTGTTCTTTCTATGTACGTGTGTGTTTGTGTGTGTGTGTGTGTTTTGTTTACATATCCAAATGTGTGTTAGTAGTGGTGGGCAATAATTAAAATTCATACACGTTCTTCAGTGTATATTTGCACATTTACTTGGGGATGTCTATGTGTTTATGTGTGTGTTTGTGTGTGTGTGTGTTTTAGTGTGTATTTGCTTTCCGGTTCTCTAGTCCTTTTATCATTTTTATGTTTTGGCTTAAATTTTGAAACGTTTGCGAATGAGTAAAACGTTAATTATGTTTATTTTATTATAAAAACAACAAACAATTTAATTGTGTGTGTGTGTGTGTGTGTACGCATGCAGACACGAGTACGAGTCCATATGAAAGCAAAACTTAAGTGTAGTTGTGTGTCTGCTTGGAAGGAGTTAAATAGTTCGTGGTTTCAAAACCGACGGTCTGGCATTACTGTCACTCGTTAGACACTTGAGTTCTCTCAGCGATTCGATTTTTAACTTCTCAATCGTCTGATAGTTTCGTCAATTTATAGGTCTCGTCGTTATGGGGAACAGGAAAAGCTGGCATGTTCCAAATCGAATATAAACGGTGTCGATTTTGGCAAAAAAAAATTTTAATAAATTTTTTTTATTATAAATATTTTTTTTATTAAGAAAAATTTCAAAAAAAAAAATCGCAGGACTTAACTGTGATGCCACATTTCTCAGAAACGTCTCAAATTACTGACTCAATTATTTTCGATAACAATTTTTTGTTATTGTCTTCAAGTTTGTGGTGGGATATTGATGTCCTGCAGCGTCCAGGACGATTTTTTACTTAAAATTTAATGCAAATTTTTTAAAGAAAATCGCCAAACACTTTTATTACTTTCACAAACAAACGAAACATACGCTGAATAGCGCGAGCTGTAAATATAATCGTCTGTTCGGAACGATAAAATAACGCAAATATTTTTATTCCAGAAAAACGTGAACAGACCTCGCATAATAGTTAGGTATCTAATCAGAATCAAGTGTAGACTATTTTTATTTACACAAGTGTAGGCAGCCCAAGAAGACTACAAAATTTACCAACATATTTTGAACAGGCCTCGTATAATTTTTATATATCCTACCAGAAAAAAAGTTTTTTTATTTATAGTTTTACACAAATATAGGTAGCCTGGGAAATATTAAACATTTACAATATTTTTTTTTTGACAGACCTCGTATAGTTCTTAAGTATTTTCACAGACTCCATTATTGCTTTTTTGTTTTTCACATATATAAGTAGCCTGCGAAATATTAAAAATTAACCAAATTTTATTTTGAACAGACCTCGTATAGTTGTGAGCAATACTATTAGAATTTTTCGTTTTTAGTTTTACACAAATTTGGGTGGCCTGCAAGTTATTTAAAATGTACAAAAAAATTTAAACAGGCCTCGTAAATGTAAAGATGTCTTACCAGATTTAATTATATATTTTTGTTTTACACAAGTTTATGTAGCCTGCCAAATTTCAAAAGAAGACTACTAAAATTTTGGAATAGACCTCGTAGAAGTTTTTGTATTTTGACAGAATCAATTATTCCTTTGCCGTTTTGCTGCAATTTAGACAGCCTGCTTAGTTAAAAAAAAAATATAGAAATTTTTTTTGAACGGACCTCGTATGGTTCTTAGCTATCCCATCAAAATGCATTATACCTTTTTGTGTGTACACAAATTTGGGTCGCCTGCAAAATATAAAAATTTTACCAAATATTTTGAACAGACCGCCTATACTCTGTGTGTGTGTGTGTGTGTATGCATGTGTGTCTGTGCGTGTTTGTGTGTTGGTAGCTATAGTTTGAGATAAAATATATTTGCATCCGATAATTTTGTTATGTACTAGCATACATGCACACATACATACGTACCATGAATGTATTTGTGTGTGCATGTGTATGAACGTGTTAACAAATTTTATTTGCAGCATCTGAGCACTAAGTTGTTTTCGCAAATATAAAATTGAATTGAAATTTATTATCTAAATTGAAATAATTGTTTACTTTCACGTCCATGAATACATAATTCGTGAATGACAGATGCATGACAGAATTGAGGGGGGGTGTATTGAAGAAGAAGCAGCATTCATATATAATTTATTTTCAAAATATTTTTGTGTACAAAATACATTTAATTTTTTAAGGGAAGTTATGGAACTAAAATATTTTGACTGTAACTGAATGAAATTTGTTTTATTACAGTTTTTTTGTTACAGTCTGTTGTAGTAAATTTCGGACTTTAAATTTTAAAAAATCACTTTGCAAAACAGTTATACAAAATTAGATTTTATATAATTTTAATATGAGACTTTTGATTACATAAAAAAATTTATTTGTCTGCTGTAACTTTCAATTATATTTGATTACATTTTGAAAATGTTTATTAATGCTGAAGAGCTTTTTAAAAATCAAAGCATTTGCTTTCTTCCCCATAATTAAAACCAAAAACTTGAGTATGATTTTTAATTAAAATAAGTGTTAGTGAATTGGCTTTGTAGTTATAAAAAATTATACAGACCGTAAAAATATTCCAGCTACAATTCCATTTAAATAACATCCTGAAATAAATTATAGTCAAACAAACTTTAATAAAGTCCACAAAGAACAACAACAATTTATTCCAGAGTTATTTAAGTCTTAAAGCCTGACATTCCAAAGATGCTCGCCTCAAACGCAGCAAATGGAACGCCGTTGAAAAATTCCACATTTAAAATGAAAATGAGTTGTAATAAAAAACAAAACAAAAACAAAAACAAATTCTCTCTGAAAAAACACTTTCAAAGTTCAAACAAACACAAACATAAATTGTTGTCACTACGAAATGAGCACATCATTTTACAAACCGCTACAACAGCGGGCAGTGCGGGCGTATACGTAATAAATGAATGCCAGTGCGTTCACTGCATAACACGTATACGCTCCGTAATCGAGAGAATTATAAACACAAACAAGTTATTCTCACTTTGATTTTGCAAAAATGGGTGTTGGAAAAAAACAACAATAACCGTAAATGGCCATGCGAGACATCGTTTCACTTGATATTCTTGATCGTAAAATGTGGCCACCCTTTTTCCATGTAACGGACTGGAGGATTTTATTAATACTCGCAGTGGATTTGGCCCTCCTCTTCTTGTAACAATCGTTGAAGGCCTGGTCAATAGATTAAATTACTTTGAAAGTGGAACTTTCCTTCTGCTTAAATTTTTGTAAAAATGTGTGCCAATCCTAAAGTATATAACAAACAAGGGCTGTAACTGCAGTGCTTTAGTTAAAAAAAAGGAAATTAATAAAAATCCTTGTTAGTGAATGTTTTATCAAAAGTTTTACAAAAATGATTGAAAATTTTTTTTTCGAAACAATAAGTTAGAAGAGGGTGTTTAAACAAACTAACAATAAAAGAAATTATAATAATAAAAATAATAATAAAATAAAAAAAGTCCTTTAAAATAGTTCCTGAGCGATATTTAGTTGCCAAAAAAAACTTTCTTCAAATTAAAACTTCTTAAGAAAAGTACCTTTTGAAGAAAAATAATAAAATAATTTTTCAAAAAAAAAAAATATTTTTGAAAAAGTACTTTTTCAAAAGTACTTTTTTAAAAATAAAAGCTTCTTAAGAAAGTACCTTTTAAAGAAAAATAATAAAAGAATTTTTCCAAAAAAATGTGTTCAAAATATTTTTCATAAAGTACTTTTTTAAAAGTACTTTTTTGAAATAAAAACTTCCTAAGAAAACTACCTTTTGAAGAAAAATAATATAAAAAAATTTTAAAAAATGTGTTTCAAAATATTTTTCAAAAAGTACTTTTTCGAAATAAAAGCTTCTTAAGAAAAGTACCTTTTGAAGAAAAATAATAAAAGAATTTTTCCAAAAAAATGTGTTTCAAAATATTTTTAAAAAAGTACTTTTTTAAAAGTACTTTTTTGAAATAAAAACTTCCTAAGAAAAGTACCTTTTAAAGAAAAATAATAAAAGAATTTTTCCAAAAAAATGTGTTTCATAATATTTTTCAAAAAGTACTTTTTCAAAAGTACTTTGTTAAAATAAAAACTTCTTAAGACAAGTACCTTTTGAAGAAAAATAATAAAAAAAAATTTTTTAAGTGTTTCAAAATATTTTTTAAAAAGTACTTTTTCGAAATAAAAATTTCTTAAGAAAAGTACCTTTTAAGGAAAAATAATAAAAGAATTTTTCAAAAAAAATGTGTTCAAAATATTTTTCAAAAAGTACTTTTTCATAAAGTACCTTCTTAAAATAAAAACTTCTTAAGAAAAGTACCTTTTGAAGAAAAATAATAAAAAAAAATTTTTTTTAAATGTGTTTCAAAATATTTTTCAAAAAGTACTTTTTCATAAAGTACCTTCTTAAAATAAAAACTTCTTAAGAAAAGTACCTTTTAAAGGAATATATAAAAAAAAGAAAGTATGTGTTTTAAAATATTTTGAAAAATATTTGTTTTTGAGCGCTGTTGGACAGGGAATTGTAATCAGCTGATCTCTCGAGGTGTCTTTCAGATCCCTTTAGATTTAGCAAAAAACATTTTAAAAAAATAATTCTTAAAAAACCTAGAAAATGAAATAAAATTTCTAGAAATATCGTCAATGAAAAGTATGACTCATAAAAGTAGATTTAAAATATGTACTTCTTTTGATAGTTAAGAAGACATCTTAATGTACCGTGAGAAAAGTACTTTTGAAAAAAGTACCTTCTAAGAAATTTCCCCTTAAGAAAATGTTCTTGGACAAGGTGTTTCAAGTTGCAAAATATTTTTCATACAAATATTTTATTATTGAAAGTTCCTTCGGAGTGTTTCGTTGTTTTGTTTTTAATTTCTTATAAGACCGCCCTCCCTTCCGGCAGGACATTGTGACCCCAATACATTCCTTTGATTTTCTACTCCATCAACTTTTACACGCTATTAGTTGAGATATTTTTACAACGTGATTTTATTTTAAGAAGGGAAATGGTGTCCTGTTTGTTCGGTTACTTTTCTTAAGTGTTTGTCTTGTTTTTTGTTGTTGTTGCTCTTTCTGCCTCAATAGTTGTTGCCCGTTTTCTCGGTATTTGTTGTTGCTTTGTTGAAGTGGTTGTTATTATTTAAGTGGCCACATTTGATGGCTGTTCATTTTTCCCTTCGTTTAAATTTCATTGTATTATTTGTTGTTTTTCGAGTCCATTAAAACGACTACAACAACAGCAGCAATAACAGCAACAACAACAACGAGAAAAACTTTCATTTGTTAAGTGATTTTTGTGTTGCACGTCTATATTTATAGATATTTTCTGCCTCTGCCTCTGATTCTGGTTGTCTGCTTTTGAAATATCTGTCAATATATTTTCTTTCTCTTTTTTGTTGTTGTTCGTACGTGAAAATGTCGATATGAATTTGCTGCTGGAGGTTAAACGTATAACTGTTCTTAGTGAGCATTCTGGTCTCTTTGTAACGGTTTTTTTTATCATATGAAATATGTGTTTGTATGTGTGCATATAAGTGTGTGTGTATGCGTTTAATGTTTAATTTATTTAATATCATGTTCTGAATGTCTGTTAAATCTCTGGCAAATCAAAACTCTGTGCGTGCTTCTAGTATTTCTGTTGAAATTATTAGTTAGTTTTTATGTGTGTGTGTGTGTGTGTGTGTGTTAAAATGTCTCAAGTAGATACAAACAATTTGGCAATTCTTTTCACGTGCTTGTAATAGAATCAAACATCATTAAACAATTACTAACACACACCCACACACACATAAATTGAGTATCCGTGATTATAAAGGATTTTCAAGGATTTTCATCTGATAAAAGAAGATTTTGTTCCATTCCACAGTTAAATATTTCTTATGACATAAAACTTTTAGCAATAAAATATAAAGGCCGCTGGCATTAAAATGAAATGAATTCATAGAAATAATTAATTGAAATAATAAAAAGGAAATAACAAAACATTAACCATGTCCTTTAGGCCAATAATAACAATCAGCCAATATTTTCTTAATATTTTTAACACTTAATTTTAAATTATTAAAAACTCTTGTATAATTTTAAAATAAAATTATTATTCTGTTATATTTTTCCTTTTCAAGGACGACCATAAAGCCTTTCGGCGTCAGTTGGAGGATAAGCGTCCCATCGTCGAGAGCACTTTGCAAAGCGGCAGACAATATATAACCAGTGAACCGCCCGTCTCCGATACCAGCGATACTGAAGGTAAATATTAACTATTTTTAATAATAAAACAAACCGCCTTAACAATTTAAAGAAAAATATTTTAAAAATTTAGCCGCTTCATATCAAATAAAAATTGTAAATTAACGCAAAGAAAAATAGTGTCACACGATCTTTAGCCTGATCGCTTGCAATATGACGGACGTGGGAAGAGCGTCTCTTTTGTGAAATCCTTACAGAAATGACTTTCACAAAAAAATTTAAAGGAGCAACACATACTGTTGTTGTTGTTGTTTTATTTTTTATCTAAAATTTAATTACTAAAATGTTTCGTACGTAAAAGAGTCTTCAATTGAGCGCTTTTTAAATTTAAGAGAAAAAAATGTGTGAAATATCATAGAAATTTTCAATTCGTTTAAAAGATCTAATAAAGGCGTTATATGCGGTTTATAACATCGTTAAAGTGTACCCCACGATCTCTCTACGAAATGACCCGTTTCGTACTAACCGGTCTCTAAATCACCGATGACATGTTGGCTTAAGTTGGCTCCGAGCAACGCTGTGGCTGGAGACATGTTCGCAAGCACCGTTGACTTTAAGAAAATGTAACTCGAAAAAAATTTTTGAGTGATAAAATCGCACGATTTCAGTATTCAGATCATATCACTTCCACGGGAGTTTAATATGTTATCTAATTCTCCTGCATATTCACGGACAGTGGCGATATTTTTGGCAAATCTTGATCATCTGCGATGTAAACTTGTTGGTCGATCATTTTTTGAACTACGGAATTTGAACCGGTTCGAACCGGTAGATTTCGAAAAACATTAAAAAAATTTTTAATCAATCTATATATATATATATATATATATATATATATATTTTTTTTTTTTTCTTTTTGGATGAACTCTTAAACGAAATCATTGAATTTTAACCGAATCGGTACATTTAAAAAAATCTAAAAAAAAAAAATTTGTAAAATTTAATATTTTTTTTCTTTTTGGATTAATTCTGAAACGAATTTATTGATCATCGTCGACGTAAATTTGCTGGTCTATCGTTTTTTGGAACTTCTAAATTTGAACTGGTTCGAACCGGTAGATTTCAAAAAATCTAAAAAAAATTTTGTAAAATTTAATATTTTTTTCCTGTTTGGATAAATTCTGAAACGAATTTATTGATCATCGTCGACGTAAACTTGTTGATCGATCGTTTTTTTAACTTCTAAATTTGAATCGCTTCGAACCGGTAGATTTCAAAAAATCTAAAAAAAAAATTTTGCAAAATTTAATATTTTTTCCTTTTTGGATTAATTCTGAAACGAATTTATTGATCATCGTCGACGTAAACTTGTTGATCGATCGTTTTTTTAACTTCTAAATTTGAATCGCTTCGAACCGGTAGATTTCAAAAAATCTAAAAAAAATTTATAAAATTTAATTTATTTTCCTTTTGGATTAATTCTGAATCGAATTTATTGATCATCGTTGACATAAACTTGTTGATCGACCGTTTTTTTAACTTCTAAATTTGCACCGCTTCGAACCGGTAGATTTCAAAAAATCTAAAAAAACATTTTAAATCAAATAACATATTCTTTTTTGTTTATTGGATTAACTCTTAATCGCATATACTGAAGTTGAACCGGTTCCAATCGGTAGAACCGATACGGTAGATATCAAGAAATCTCACAAAAAGAAAAAAAATTTGAAATAAATTTTATATTATTCTCATTTTTTAAAACTTAAACGAATTTGCGGATCGATTTTACAAACTAATCAGCTCTTGACATCCACGCCAATCACCGTAAATCGGTTGAAAAACGGTTAATGCGCTCATGAACGGAAAAATTCGAAAAATATTATTTTAGTTACAAAATTCCGAAATTGTATATCTGATTATTTAGTACTTTGGATTATATTATTGTTAATCGAAAACCGCTTTTCACGTGGGAATCGGTTAATTTGAAAATTAAAATAATGGAGTTTTAGCACGAAGAGCTCAATACCGTAGAATAGCACAAGAATCGGATGACGATACGTTTGCGGTTAAAATTGCGGAAAGTTACTGAAAACAGCTTTTGAGCTAAATTCACATCTAACAAATATTTGATAAAATAAGCGTAACCACTATTTTTTTACAAACGTTTCTTTAATACTTCGTGTCTAGGAACGATGAAAGACAAAACTGATTATGTACGGATTTTTTGATATTTTTCTTAAAAATAAAAAAAAATCAATAACTTATTGTTACATTTATTACGTCAAATATTTGACAAATTTGAACGCTGACACAGTTTCTGTGTATTTAGACGTACTCTTTTTCATGTATATAAATCTAGGAAAACAAAACAAATAAATTTGTTTAAATATCGAAACTTTGCAGATAATACATTCTTCCACAAAATACAAATATTTGCTCGCTATTTGTTAGACCTAAATATTCCCTTTAGGAGGATGTACAAATAATTTCTGTGTTTGAAACGGTTTTAGAGATATTGAAAAAGTAAAATGAAATTTCGAAAATTACAAATTTTTGAAAAAAAAAATTTTATATATAATGGGTGATTTTATAAGAACTATCGGAAATTAAAAAAAAAGAAAACACACAAAATTCAGGAAAATGCATGAAATATTTATTTGGATTGATAGTTGGGTCGATATAATTTAATGTTTGAAGATTATTTCATGCAAATGTTGGCCGCGGCTGCGCCTCAAATGGTCCATCCGCTTAGTCCAATTTTGGCATACTCTTTCCAACATTTCGGCCGGTATCTCACGAATAATGTTGGCAATGTTGGCTTCCAGTGCGTCAATCGAAGCGGGCTTGTCGCTATAGACATTAGCCTTAACATAGCCCCACAAAAAATAGTCTAGAGGCGTTAAATCGCACGATCTGGGCGGCCAATTGACTGGTCCCAAGCGTGAAATAAACTGTTCACCGAACTCGCCTCTCAATTGGTCCATTGTTTCGCGTGCTGTGTGGCATGTGGCACCGTCTTGTTGAAACCACATGTCATGCAAGTCAAGCTCTTCCATTTTGGGCAAAAAAAAGTTTGTTATCATCGCACGGTAGCGCTTACCATTCACAGTAACGTTGTGATTCGCATCATCTTTGAAGAAATACGGCCCAATGATGCCGCCAGCCCATAATCCGCACCAAACGGTTGTTTTTTGTGGATGCATTGGTAGCTCTTGCAATGCTTCTGGCTGCTTGTTCACGTATCCATTCAACCAGAAATGAGCCTCGTCGCTGAACACAATTCTTCGATAAAAAAGTGGATCTTCATTTAACTTTTCAAGAGCCCATTCACCAAATATTTGGCGTTGTGGTAGGTCGTTTGGCTTCAATTCTTGCACCAGCTGTATCTTATAAGGCTTCACACCCAAATCCTTCCGCAAAATTTTCCACGTAGTGGAGTAACAGAGGACCTTAAACTCCCTTTTCCGCCTCCTTTTGCACTTTTCGTGATTTAACTGTTTTCATATCGTTTTGATTGAATTAATCAGTTCGGCAAACAGTTCGTTGGATTTTCCCAAAACGACAAAAACTTTCCATCTTCTTCACACGTTCATTTTTCAAATGTGTCATCATCATCTTTTTGTTTAACGTCGTTCTCGATACTTTTCATTTATAAAGATGTTTGTTTTTGTTTCGCCTTTTTTTCTTTTCCCTTTCACTGCATCCTGACACATCTGCATGTTCTTAAGCTTCGAAATAATGCAGAAAATAAAAAGTTTCTTTTGTTGTTGTTGCAGCAGTAAAACCAGTGCGAATTGTATCAGAATTTGTAAATACACGAAAATGGAATTGAATTTTGTGATAAATTTAGAGAGAGAGAAGAAGAAAATAAATGCAAAGATATTAAATTTATTGCATAAAACAGAATTAGAGCATGAAAAAGAAAATCCAGGCAAGAAAAAAAACAGTTTCTCTCTTAATAAAATAAAATAAAAAAAAGAAAGTGAAAATCTTTTGTGACGAATAGAAAAAGTTTAAAACTACGCATGCATGCAAGTGTGTGGCAAATGTATATGTGCCATTTAAAGTTTAAAGTTAAATAAAAATGCATTATAAAGTTTGTTTTATTTCAATTTAGTATGGCTGTGCAAGAGCTCACAAAATACGAGGCCTGTTTAAACAATTTGATGAACTTCATTAATTTTTTAAAATATGTTATTGTCCATTTTGTATATTGTGGCCTCCAAAGTGGTTCCACTCAGATATATAACAAAAAATACGAGGTCTGTTCAAAAAAATTAGTGAATTTTAATGTGTTTTTAAAATACATGTTACATTTATTTTCTATTTTGTGCCCTTTCAAGTAGTTTCACTCAGATATAAAACAAAAAATACGAGGTCTGCTCAATAAATTTGGTGAACTTTAATTTGTTTTTAAAGTACATGTTACCTTAATTTTCTATTTTGTGTCCTTTAAAGTAGTTTCACTCAGGCATAAAACAAAAAATACGAGGTCTGTTCAATAAATTTGGTGAATTTTAATATGTTTTTGATATATGTATTATATCCATTTTCTATCTTGTGCCCTTCAAAATCGTTCCACTAAGATACAAAACAAAAACTGCGAGGTCTTTTAAAAAAATTTTGTGAATTTTAGTAAATATATTTTAAATATATATTTTATCTATTTTCTGTTCTATGGCCTTTAAAATAGTTTAACTCAGATACAAAACCAATAATAGCACGAAGTCTGCCATACAAATTTTGGTAAACTTTATTCCGATTTTGACATATTGTGTGTATTATATATATAGATCCACTAAAATATAACATAAAAAATACGAGGACTGTTCAAAAAAACGTGGTGAAATTTAATGCATTTACAAAATATATTTTTATGAATTTCAAATTTTGTGCCTCTCGAAATAGAATCCAGATACAAAACAAAAAGATACGAGATTTGTTTCAAAATTTTTTTTAATTACAATGAAATTTCTTAAATATATTATTATGCAAATTCTATATTATGCCCTTCAAAGTAGATCCACTCAGAAACAAAACAAAAAATGCGAGGTCTGTTCAACTTGGTAGACTAATTTATTAATATTTTTATATATAAATATTTTTATCCATTTTCTATTTTGTACCCTTCAAAAAAGCTTCACTTATATACAAGACAAACAAAAAACACGAGGTCTGCTCAAAAAAATTTAAGAATTTTAATATATTTTTAGAATTTATATTTTATCCATTTTCTGTTTTGCGGCCTTTAAAGTAGTTGCACTCAGATACAAAACAAAAAATACGAGGTCTGCCATAAAAATTTGGTAATTTTTATTCTGTTTTTGATGTATGTTTTTATTCATTTTATGTTTTGTGTCGTTCAAAGTAGTTGCATTCTGATACAAAGCAAAAAAATGCGAGGTCTGTTCAAAAATGTTAGTGAATTTGAATTAATTTTTATATATATATATATATATATATATATTTTTTTTTCAGAGTACAAACTATTTGTGTTCCTTAATTCGTGTCCCAGCTTTTTGCTTCTCAATCCTTGCAACACGCTGTCCTTTTATTGGCATGTTTAAACTTCGAAATAGGCGAAATTCGCTGAAGGCCAAATCTTTATGTCATGACTACTTACACTTTTCCATTAATCAATCGTTTCCTACGTCATAAGAGCAGTCCTTCACAGGCAGCGACCACACTGATATATGATTTCGTATTTATTTGTAAATCTCTTTTTGGGACTTTTTTCATTCTCGATATCTCACGAACGGCTTGACCTATTTTGAACTGATTTGCTGGGACTGAAGCGACTTTTCATTTTTAAGGGCTGGTTAATTTGTGGCATCAAGTAAATGCGCATCAAATAAATTAATTTAAAAAAAAGAAAGTTTTTGGAAAAACTGTTTTTAGTTTCTTTGGGTTTTCCCGAATTTTACCGTTCCGAATCGGGTGTAATTTAATCTGAATTCGGTAGAATTTTAGAATACCAACAGCTTGGACAGGCCTTTCAAAAGTTCACACACTTAAACATGCCCATGCATGCACACACATACACATACACACATATACACACACATACACATACACACACATAAATACACATACACATATATATTTTTTCATAGTAACTGGCTCTCAGAAGTCAGGAAAGCTTCTTAAGACCTCAAAGAGTCGAGAATTAATAAGAACTCGATTTTTTCAAAGTTAAAAAAAGTTTAAATTTTTTAATGGCGTTTTCTTTTCTAGAAAACATGTAACATTTTTTCACTTATTTTCTAAAAAGTGGCGGTTTGGAAAAGTTTCGAAACAGAAATTATTTTTCGTGAGAGGTGTTGGATTCATTTCTAATAAATTTTTTATTTTAAAAAGGCAAAATGTTGCCATTTTCCGTTAAAAAGTGTGAAAAATGTTGCATTATTTTGCAGAAAAGAAATCGACATAAATTAATTTTTAACAATCCGCTTAAATCCAATAACTTCACATTTATTTGAGACGCACTTTAATTTATTTAACCTCTTTTTACATTCTGCCGTCATGTACGTGCACTGCAGATAACAGCCGTCACTATTTTTCTTTTTAATGCCGTAATAATTTGCAAAAGAAAAGTCAAGTTGATTTTGAACATTTTTAAAACTCTGAAAATACTCCTGAAATTGTGCTTTTATTATGTAATTTTATACTCCTTTTTTGTGTGTTTTTTTCTTCTTCCAGCCCATGATACAGATTCACGTTATTTAACTGCCGAAGAACAGAGTCGTGAGCTGACACGCAGCATAAGACGTGAAGTTGCTAAACTATCAGAGCAGTGGAATAATCTAATCGATAAATCTGACAATTGGAAACATCGTCTAGATGAATACATGACGGTAAGTTCTCCCACTCAATTATATGGCAGCCAATTGCTGCTGAATCTTTTTCTATTTTTTTTTTTTTTTTATTATTTGATATATGGAAAGGCATGCGAAACCTGAAAAATAAACTCGAATCAAACTGCCAAAAAGTTGTTTAAACAGTTGGGAAATGAAAATGAATGAAGCAAAATTTGTCTAACTTAATTCTAAATTGTTGGTGTGATTTCTTTTGTCGTGGCAAAGAATTTAGTTCGTTTAAGGATTCATTATCCTTAAATATTTTTACTTTTCAGCAACAATTAGCAAATAAAAAAAATATGTTAAAGTGGCTGCCAAAGAATGAATTAAAATAATGCTACAGGTTGCTTTTATTCTTTTTAACTGAAGTTGTTAGCAAATCCCTTTAAAAGTCCTTCTTAATGAATAAAAAAGGAAAAAGGATTTGTGTGGGAGTATGAAAAATTTTGAAAAAACTTCAAACCAGATTAGAGATTTGTTTTGCAAGAAATCAGCAAACAAACCCAAAATAAAATCCTGTTGAAAAGAACAAAAAAATAGAATTTTTCCAAGACTCAGTGGAGTAAATAATCTTAAAGGATGAGTGGCTGACCAGGACTTTTAAAAAGGTAATCAAAAATATTTGGGATATTCCTTGTTACGTATTCACTTAATAATCAGTTACAAAAAGAAAAAATAAATAAAGTCCCTCATCATGCTGCGAGACGAGGTGAAATTCTGGGGCTTTGAAAGTCTCGTTACACCCATTCCAAGCCACCGGGTGGGGCGCTGTAATCAACGGAAGTATTTGGCTCGTTTTTTTGTAGGAATACCATTAGAAATCCCCTTCCTTTCAAAGTGGAATCTAATCGAATTTTAAAGTCAGAGATTCCAAAGATGTTGCGCATGCGCTTGCACAACAGGACGTGCAAGAAACAGGACATGAAGAGAAAGTTTTTCCTGGTCTCGTTATCTCACGTGGCCCCCTGTTTTTAATGTCAAAACTTTCTTCGAGGCTACTGGAAGCCGGAGGATAGTTCGAGAAGGCCTTAGGCAATTTTAAAATGCAGAGATGTAAACAGGAATTTTGGCATAAATTCATGAAAACTTTCATAAAATATCAGCCTCTTGGTAGTCATTAACTTTTCCACAATTCCCGAGGCGCCAAACACTTTAAATAGTTCTATTTCACTCAAGGAAACTTTTGACGAAAAACTAATTCCACGAAATGGCCCAATTAATTGGCCAGCAAGACCGTGTGATTTAACCCTATTGGATTTTTTTTTTTTTGGGGTCATGTAAAGTCACTTGTGTACGTCGATAAACCACAAACAATTGAACAGCTGGAAATCAACATTCGAAGAGTTATCGGCGAGTATACGCACGCTAATGCTGCGAAAAGTTTGAGGAAATTTGTGCTCCAGATTGCGTCTTGTACGCACCAGCCGTGGCGGCCACATGGCCGAAATCATATTTAAACATTAATGTCCTAAAATTTTCTAGCCAATAAAGGCCGTTTCATTGATATCAAAAATATATTACTATATTTTATTAAGATTTAAACTTGTATCACTCTATAAAAAACACCCGATATTGCGAAAAAAAATTATTAATTTTACTCGTCCCTGTTTGCAAATTTCCTTTAATTAATTAAAACCAACCCATCATCCTTAAAACAGCCTGCGGAAGATGTTCGCTTTTCTTCATCTTCTGCGGAATTATCAATTAGCAAAAGTTTGCTGCAGTTTTTGCTCTCAGCAGTTGACTGTTTTAATATCGTTTGAAATGAAAATGCTTTAACTTTCTTGTTGTTTGCCTTGAGTTGTTGTTGTTGGCTTTTTTTTAAATAAAAATTTCCAATGAGTATTTCAAGGTTTTTCTTTTAGCAAAAGAGTAGGTTCGTTCTATTTGTGGGTTGCTAATAATGAGAGGAAAAGTGAACATGTAAAGGAAAGGAAAAGGAAATATTTTTTTCTTGTATTAAAAGATTTTCATTAACGAAATAGTTGGCAAAATGCTTGACTGATTATTAAAACGTAATAAATCAATTGAACTACTTGTTGTATTTGACATGGATTTTACTTGAGTTATTCTTTATATATTTTCCTTTTTAAAGAACTTGAAACAGTTTCTGTATGTGTAACTTAACGGCCACAATAATTATAATTGTTAAAACCATAAAAGAAATTTAAAAAATAATTTGTATTGTGGCCATGAAACTATCAAAGAAAATTGCCTCAATATTCTTAATTGCTGCAATTTACCGTGAACTTCTTAAAATCTACGCTGCAGCTAAATTAAGTTGAATATATTTGAACGCACTTCGAAGTGTGATATAAAATATCAAATGAAAATTGTATTACCTTATTAGCAAATTTAAAACTCTTTTAAATACTTCTATTAACAACAAATTAGAAACAATATTAATAGTGCGCATTTCTACGTGAAAGTAGCTTTTAAACCATATATTCTTAGTCAAAATTGTGGGCTGACCAGACGCTCAAAAGTGTACCACAAAATTAAGTATGTCGTAATATTATATACAATTGCAAATTAACAAACTTTTGGAAGGCACCATAGAATAGTGACTTCTAACTATAGACACAGGCCTATTTTTTGCGGCCTAGGTGTAATCCTTTGTGGGATTGGGATGATCATGCCCCTCTTTTCAACCTAACCTAACCTAACAAACTTTATACACGTTTTAATACATCTATGACTAGATATTAGAAATAATATTATTAATGTGCATTTCTACATAAAAATAGCTTTCGAATCACATATTTTTTATGGATATTGTTCTCTGATAAGATACTTAAAAGTGCACCACAAAATTATGTATGTCGCATGTATATATGAAACTTTTAGTATCTCGTATATCTACATAAAAATACCTTTCAAACCGTACTTATTTCATCAATATTGACACACGGTAAACTACTTAAAAAAGTACCACAAAAATATGTATCGTGTTGTCGTAGCTGCATGTGGCCACAGTTGTTGGTTTGCCGGCATAAACCCGTGATTCTAAATAGCCCCATAAATAGTAGTGCAGTAGGGTTAAATCGTAACAATGAGGTAGAAGGTAAACAGAATTAGTTCAGAAAATAAAGTTGCCTTTGCAATTAATCGATTTTTAAGTGGGCTGAATGGCAATAAGCGCCATCTGGTAGGCAACAAATACTTTTATTTTTTATCGCGCGAATTAAGCGAAGTAAAAATTTAATCGAATAATTGTAACACTCGATTATTTGGTTATTCGAATAATTAAAATTTTGTCCGGCTTGATTGTAATAATCGAATAATTTAATATACTGTTTTTAATCGAATAATTTAAATTTTGTCTGCAATAATCGAATAATATTATTTGGTTAAACGAATAATTTTAATTTTATCTGGCTTAATTGTAATAACCGATTATTTGGTTAATCGAATAATTAAAATTTTCACCGGCTTGATTGTAATAATCGAATAATTTAATATACTGTTTTAATCGAATAATTCGAATTTTTCCGGATTAATTGTAATAATCGATTATTTGGTTAATCGAATAATTTACATTTTGTCTGGCATAATTGAAATAATCGAATAATTAAATTTTTTATGGGTTAATTGTAATAACCGAATAATTTAATATACTGTTTTTAATCGAATAATTTAAATTTTGTCTGCAATAATCGATGAATATTATTTTGTTAAACGAATAATTTAAATTTTGTCCGGCTTAATTGTTATAAACGATTATTTGGTTAATTGAATAATTAAAATTTTGTTCGGCTTGATTGTAATAATCGAATATTTGAATATTATTTATTTATTTCGAATAATTTGAATTCTGTTTCTCAAAACTGTAACTGTATTTGGTTTATCGAATAACACAAATTTTATCTGGCTTAATTGTAATAATCGAATAATTTTATTTGTTTAATCGAATAATTTAAATGTTGTCTGGCTCAATTGTAATAATCGAATAATTTAATATTAGTTGGTTAATCGAATAATTCCGATTTGGCTGACCTAGTGTAGTAATCGAATAATTGATGACTAATTTTTAATCGAATTATTTAAATTTTGTCTGGCTTAATTGTAATAATCGAATAATTGAATATTATGTATGTAATCGAATAATTAAAATTTTGTCTCGCTTAATTGTAATAATCGAATAATTTAAAATTATATATTTAATCGAATAATTTAAATTTAGTCACTGAAGATATTAAAAGTGAAGCGTTAGAAAAGATATTCAATTTCTCTATTTTCCTTCTTATTTTTTTTTTAATTGCTAGACCTCCATTATAACACTAGAATCTCATTGTTTTTTAACTCTTTTAACAATATGCTAATCGGATAACGATTAATCGTTTGAATACCCTAACTGTTAGTGGCCCCAGTTGCTGTAAATGAGTAAACAACTATCTCTATAAAAATATATATTGTACATTTTTCGAACTTTCGCTCATAAATTAATCGATTAATCGAACTACGATTAATCGTTTTAACAACCCAACTTTTGGTGACCACACTATTTATGAATAGACGACTATGGCACCAAAAATATTGTATGTGCATAAGCCATTAAATTATTCCAACGGTTATTCTGTCATAAATTAAAGCGATTAGTCGGATAACGATTATCGTTTGAATACCCTACCTTTCAGTAGTCACACATTTCATAAAAAGGCGTCTATGTCAAGAAAAATGTTGTATGTTGCATGTCCATGAGCATTTTTAAATATTCGAAAAATTATTCTCTCATAAATTAATCGATTAATCGAATAACGATTAAACGTTTGAATACCCTAACTTTTAGTGGTCAGACTATTCGCTGTTAATGTTATACAACTATTCTATGAATATACGACTAAGACAATAAAAATGTTGTGTGTTGTAAATTATTCGAATAGTTATTCGCAAATAAATTAATCAAATAACGGTTAATTGCTTGAACACCCTAACTCTTAGTGGCCTTATTTCCCATGAATAGACGTCTATGACCCAGCGGTTAAATTATAAAATTTTTTAACACAACAAAAGACATTCAAGCAGAAGACGATTATTATTATTTTGTTTGTGGTGGCAGCACAGTTGCCGTCAAAAGTATTCAACTTGAGCATATTTTCTAAAGTCTCTGTTTTTCTCTCCTGAGTTCTTTGTATTAAGCCAAGGGAACGGCTCTGGTCTCAAAACTTTTTTCAATAGCTGTTGAGAAATAGAGTCATAAATGCTGTTGAATGGCATTTTTCTTTTTCTTTGAACATGTTCTTTGTTTATAAAAATTTATGTTGCGTAAGTTGAGGGATCATTGAAACTTCAAGTTGGCTATTCCTGCAGACGACTACGACCACTTATTTTTCTTTCTACAACTTTGTGTCCTTTTCCACTCTTTACCTTTTGAATGCGCGTACAATGAAACAAGTTTTTATGACCGAAAAGTTTTACAAAAGAAATATGTCAAACAGAAAACAGAAAACAAAACAATAACTCTGTTACAACTACAAACAACAATAAAAAATGAAGTAATAAAATTGTGTAACGAACTCTCTATTACAAGAATGCGGCAAACCGCAAACCCCATTAAAACGACACAAACTGTGGCATAAATTAAAATTAATAATTTCGCATGTTGCCGGTGTTTTTGTGGGGCGCCTCTGACTTTCGGTGTCATATTTCATTTCCATGTTCCTGAGTTTGTCTGTGACACACTTAATTAAACGTGACCAATTGCTGCGAACAATTATGATGTGAATAATTAAAGACAAACGATTTATCAATGAAAGGAAAGAGAAAACAATTTTTTATGCGACCATTAATTTTAACACAAAACGATTTTTATGCGGTCTTATTTGTTGATTATCGTAACCGAACAGTTTCAGTAACACCAGGCATCAATATTTGTCCTTAACAAATGGCCAGTTAGCGGCTTCCCTCTACATGACTTTTTCATAGATTTTATTTGCAACAGCAGCAACAAAAAAAAAAGAGGGATAAAAGAAGAAAACAAATAATAAATAGTGACAACAAATTGAAAAATTGTGCAAATAATTTTTCACTGCAAAATTATATGAAAAGCCAAACGATGCACGTTTCCATTTCATTGTTTTCTTTGCTGTTCTGGTGTTCAGTTTTTCTTTTATTGTTTTCATTTCTCCTGCTTTTCCCGTTGTGTGCTCAGTAAAACAAAATGTGTCAATACAATGATTTATAATAGTTTTATGGCCAAAGTGATCAGATGACTTTTATGCTGGGAATATTAACCGTTCGTTCGTGGGCCAGTTGTTGACTCCTGTGCCAGTATAGTGGGCGTTAAAAGTTTTCATTCTATCTGTAAAGCTAAACAAATATTACTTGCGAAAAAAAATTATTTCTTATTTCAACTTTAATGTGACATGAATTTCGGAAAATTGTTTTTAAAAAATATTAAAAATATTTTGAAAAAAATTTTAACAAAAAAAATTCTCAATTACGTATTTGACTGTACTGCACAAAAGTATTTATTATTTGATGCATTTATTTCTACTATTATTCCTGTACATGTTGACATAACAAACACACAACGAAAGTATTGATGTTAAAAAATTAAATTTTTTTTTAATTACAAATTTTTTTAAAGTCCCAAATCCAAATTTTATTTTTTCTCTCAAAAAGTTTTTTTTATTAATTTAAAATACCCATTTTTAAACAAGTACTTTTTGTGTTAAAGTACCTTTTGTGTTAAAGTACTTTTTTAGAAATTGTATCTTGTACCAAACAAAAATTTTTTTAATTAAAATTTTACATAAAGAAAATTGTACCTTTTTACGAAATACTAAATTTTTAAAATGCAAAATGCCAAGTACTTTTTGTGTTAAAGTACTTTTTTAGAAATTGTATCTTGTACCAAACAAAAATTTTTTTAATTAAAATTTTACATAAAGAAAATTGTACCTTTTTACGAAATACTAAATTTTTAAAATGCAAAATGCCAAGTACTTTTTGTGTTAAAGTACTTTTTTAGAAATTGTATCTTGTACCAAACAAAAATTTTTTAAATTAAAATTTTACATAAAGAAAATTGTACCTTTTTACGAAATACTAAATTTTTAAAATGCAAAATGCCAAGTACTTTTTGTGTTAAAGTACTTTTTTAGAAATTGTATCTTGTACCAAACAAAAATTTTTTTAATTAAAATTTTACATAAAGAAAATTGTAAATTTTTAAAATTCAAAATGCCAAGTACTTTTTGTGTTAAAGTACTTTTTTTCTAAATTGGTATTTTGCACCAAAAAAAAAATTTTGAAAATTAAATTTTACACAAAGAAAATAGTACCCTTTTACGAAATAGTAAATTTTGAAAATGTAAAGTGCCAAGTACTTTTTGTGTTATAGTACTTTTTTCTACATTGGTATTTTGTACCAAAAAAAATTTTTTTAAATGAAATTTTACATAAAGAAAATAGTACCCTTTTACGAAATAGTAAATTTTAAAAATGTAAAATGCCAACTACTTTTTGTGTTAAAGTACTTTTTTTTTAAATTGATATTTTGTACCAAAAAAAATTTTTTTTAATAAAAATGTACATAAAGAAAACCGTATATTTTTACGAAATAGTAAATTTTTAAAATGTGTAATGCCAAGTACTTTTTGTACTAAAGTACTTTTTCTAAATTGGTATTTTGTACCAAAAAAAATTTTTGAAAATAAAATTTAACATAAAGAAAATCGCACGTACCCTTTTACGAAATAGTAAATTTTTAAAATGCAAAATGCCAAGTACTTTTTGTGTAAAAGTACTTTTTTTCTAAATTGGTATTTTGTACCAAAAAAAATTTTTTTTAATAAAAATTTAAATAAAGAAAATCGTACCCTGTTATGAAATAGTAAATTTCTAAAATATAAATTTTAAAGAAATTCCCAACCAAAAAGTAACCTCAAAACGTCTGGAGTACAAACGTTTTATGAAGGACTATTAACCAGGAGGCTTAAAGCCAAATAATTAATGATTTTTTTTTTTCTAATTCAAATATTTAATAAGAAAACTGCTTTATTACAATTGTGATAAAAATACAGAACTGTTTTCCCTTTCAAATTTCTAAAATCCCCCACTGTGAATGTGCATTTACTTAGTTGAGTCCTGCACCATATTATTAATATGTGTGTGCTTGCATGCTTGTGCATGCATCATGTGTACGTGAGAAACATAAATACTGAAATGCTCACACGTACATACAAAAATATACCGAAATACTTTCCTAATGAAAACATCAATATGTTTCGTAGCAGGCAACGAACGGAAGGAAGTCCTTCTGTAAATTATTCCTTATACAGGGTTTCTGCTTACAGTTCTGGGAATGGTCGGTGGAAGCAACTTGAAATGGTATTTAAATACTTATTGTATTTATTTCTCAAATTGTAATTTTATAACATAAAAAGCGAGATGGGATTTTCGCAAAGCGGAATTCGTGCCACTCTTTTGGTGAACTTTCCTTTTGAGAGCCATTTAATACTCTGCACAAAAAAAGTAAAAGGGTTTGTCATTCCGTGTGTAATTTGTTCGATATTAATAGGGGACCCCAAAAAGTATATATATGATAATAAATTTTCGATTCCAGGGATGGGAACTTGATCTTTTTTTTATACATAAAAGTGCCCAAAAATACAGCTAACATCGTTTTTTACCAATTGAAACAATTCTTTAATTCAGGTAATTTAATTCAGATAATTGGTAATAAAAATTTCAAAAAAATAAAAATTTCAAATCCATGGTTGGATAACTGCAATATTTTGTAGTACATGAAAGTGACCAAAATGGTTCTTTAAAAAAAAAACCTCTTCATACACCATGAGACTTGTATTGGTAAAAAAAAATTGAAAAAATTTAAGTTTCGTTTTCAGGGTTGGAAGATTATTTATACTTGACATTCATAAAAGTAATCAAAAGGTAACTGACGTTGTTTTTTGTTGTGTTTGTTAACATAAACTATTTTCGAGCTTAGAAAGAACAAAATAGATATCAAAACTTAAAAATACGTATCCAGGGTTGGACAAGTGCAATATTCCATAGTACATGAAAGTGGCCAAAATGGTTATAAATTTTGTATTTTTATTAAATAAAACTTCATTATCCCTCATAAAGAGTTCACTGTTAAAAAAAAACAAAAGAAATTAAAATGTCGCTTCCAAGGTTGGGAAAATTAATTTTTTTTTGGTACATGCAATGTTTTGTAGTACTTGAAAATTTGCAGCGGTAAAAAAATGTTTTAAACTAATATTTCGCTTCCAGGGTTGGGAAATTTTAAGTTACTTTATACATGAACGTAACCAAAAAGGCAACTGACGTCGAAAAGAAACTCTTTCAAAGTTAATTATCATGAGTTTTTATTGAAAAAATTGCGATATAATCGAATTAAAATTTGAATGCACATCTATAAGCCGACAATTAAGTGCAAAGCAAAAACTTTAAAGTGAAATTACAAAAGTGCTGCATAAAATTCTATCAAGTTAATTGACTGCCTGTTCCACGTAGATGGAACAAATCCTGCTTTCTTTCGTATAACAAAAAAAGGAATTCTGTGTTGCACTTTCTTTCACTTTATGAAAGATAATCTTAAACTAAATGTAATTTAATATGAATAAAATATTAGAAATAAAACGCCAATTATTAGTCCTGGCATTGACAGGATGGTGTTCTCTTTACTTGTATATACTGGTCCTCTTGGCTTAACGAATTCGCTAACTTGCGACATCAGGAGAGCGCCTGTATTCGATTTTAGCTCTTTTAACTCATTAACCTAAAAAAATTAAATTTCACATGCATTCAAGTTGTTCGTTAGCGCATCAGCTTACCGTCTGATCTGACATTAGCAACGGAACCTCCAAATCAACCCATACCACTGTTCCTTGGCAAGGGAACTCAGAAAAGGATCCTTCGTGAGCATAATATTTAAAATCTTCTGGGCTAAGAGATACACTTAAATATTTCAGGCTAATATTTTTAATTGTTGTCTTGCGATTTGGCTCTCGTACGTCTTTAAGGTATTCCTGCAAAACTCCAAAAAGGGTATCCTCTTTCGTATGAACCTGAGAAATTTGTTTCGCTTGTGTATGATTTTACCGACAGTTAATGAGTTAATTTCATACATGAATGGCAAATGCTACAACAATGATTTTTTTGTCCGCCACAGCAGCCTCATCATAACTCTTTGCGTTCGCGTCATAGAAAACAGCATGCAACTGCGCCGGGAATAACCCTTCTACTGGCGACGTTTTAAGCCACTGAAAGTACAAAAATTTGAAACGGAAAGTACCAGCGACTGCAAAAGGTGCCAAATTAACTTCCATTGTAGGTACGGTTTTATAACTGAAATCGATTTTCAAGATTCGTCCATTATTTTCTACAGTCGAGTTGGTGGGAACTTCGTCCAAACCCTTAAATTTGAATTGTATTTTCGAATAGCGAACATTAACTTGATCAACGCCTGGCTGATATTTCCCAATGCACTGTTCCTTACCCACATCTTTTGGGGAGGCCAAAACTAAAAATAAATATTTTTCAATCAGTTTTTTTTATTCAAAAAACAAAAACTCAACACTCGCACCTTTCAAATAGTTGGCTGGCAAAAATATTTGTGCGAATATAACCAAGTTTACAAAAACTTTTGTCGGCCAGAAAATCGCCATTTTCTGCTCTCCAGCTAGAACTTTTATTTAATACCAACTGCACTCATTCAGACCACGTCGATTACTGTTCGTTATGTATCTTATCAATTGACGTGCAGATATATTGACCAGTTCGATATGTTGACGTATTTAATCAATTTAATCAGTGTTTTTATTTTGATTGGCTATCCACTCTATTAATATTGATGGAAGTTTTGTCTAATCGGTTACTGGTTACACTTAAATACTCCTTCTTTTGAGTTTCTATTAATAAAAAAAACAATATCTTAACTAATAACAACTGAACCAAGTCAAGCAGAAGGAAAAATCGTAAACGAAATCTAATAGATTCTGCTGAATCCGAAAGAGGACTGTTCGAATTAGAGGCGGCAGTGGGCCCGATGGTCATGATTTCAACAGACTCGTACTGACAAAGTTCACTTTCTGAAAAGATTGCAGGTCTCTTATGGCGTTTTCTTTTCTAGAAAACATGTAACAAACAAAATAAATGAAATGGGTTCAATTCTAATAAATTCCTAATTTTTAAGTGGGAAAATGAGTCCAGTTTCTGTTAAAAAGTGTAAAAAATGTTGCATTATTTTGTAGAAAAGAAAACGACATGAGTAATTGTCGTCTTACCGCATTTTCGAAGTTAGTTTTCAACTTGTTTATCATCACATGCCAGGGGGCTGAGTCGAATGGGATTTTTGTCCTTAGTTCCAAATAATTATTCGCTTAGTAAGTAACCGTTTAACGGTTAACCGATTGAATACTTTAATATGAATATAGAATTAATTAATTAGATGACATGAGCGCTACTTGTTTTAAATAAAATAAAGAGAATGCACGCACGGAATTGTGTGCGATATCGCAGATAATAATTGAATTTAAATTCGTCATTTAAGGACACGTTTACATTATCAATAAACGGCCTGAATCATAGAAAAAATTTAATATTCGTAAAAGCCTTCGTCGGTATATTTTTTATAAAAATCTAACAATTAAAATCATTCAATAAAAGTCGTGTAAATTTAAGCGAAATAATACGATACACGAGTATTTTAAAGTGATAAAAATTATAGTTCTTCTTAATCAATAATATTATTAACATTCTCTTTTCGTGCCATTTATTATTAAATATTTTTCATGCTTGTCGTTTTCACTTTCGTTACCCGAAAAATATGTCTGCTGCGAGAAGTGTTGCCATTCCCGGTTGGATATTATTCGTTTAGTTGGATGGTGTTGTAAAAGTGGATTTTGTTGGGATTTTTTAATAAGAAAAACAGTTACTTTTTCCTGATTTAAAGAAAGTTAACTTATTATCAGTTGAAAGATTTTTCCTTAAATATGTTGGGTAGTTTTTATACCCTTCACAAAAAAGCGAATACGGTTTGTCATTCCGTGTGTAATTCCTTCGATATTAACATGGGACCCTATAAAGTGTATATATTCCCCATTCTTAGGAATAGCGATGACGATTGAGCGATGTCTGTCTGTCTTTAGGAGAAATCGTTCTTGGCCTGATGTATTGGAAATGAACTTAATTAGAGTGTTATTGAAATACGGTTCCAGATCTGGGAAGCCTACACCTATTTCTCGACGCAAAATCAATACCAAAACCAATTATATTTTGTTTCTCTGCTATTTCATGCTTTGGGAAGCCTCAATAGTCTATTGAAAACTAAAAAATAAAATGTTTGTTTCCAGGGATGGGAAATTAATTTTTTTTTTTTTTTTGGCACATTTAATATTTTGTAGTACTAAAGTTTTTAAAAATTGTAAGTTTTTCGTAAATAAATCCCCTTTATACATCATGAAGATTTGCTTTGGCAAATTATGTTAAAGAAATTAAAATTTTATTTTCAGGCTTGGGAAATTTAAATATTTTTTATACATAAAAGTAACCAAAAAGGCAATTGAATTTAATATTTTTTCTAGTTGAAACTATTTTATAATTTAGGAAGAACGAATTTGACATTAAAAATTAGAATAAAGCGAAAATTGCGTATCCAGGGTTGGACAAGTGCAATATTTTATAAAATATGAAAGTGACCAAAATGGTTAAAAACTTTTCATTTTTCTTAAATAAAAATACTTTTTTTATTATGAGGACTTGCATTGACAATAAAAACAAACAAAAAAATTAAAATTTCGCTTCCAGAGATGGCAAATTAGATGTTTTTCATACATAAAAGTAAGCAAAAAGGTAACTGACGTCGTTGGTTTAGTAACTAAAACTATTTTTTAAATCAGGAAAAGCAAAATTGGTAACAATTATTGAAAAATAGCAAAATTTCGGTTCCAGGGTGGGATTACCGCAATATTTTATAGTACATGAAACGGACGAAAATGGTTTAAAATTTTCAGTTTTTCTTAAATAAAACCACTTTATACACCATGAGGACTTGCTTTTGTAAAAACAAAATTTTAAAATTTTAATTTTGTTTCCAGAGTTCGGAAATTTTTATATTTTTATTCATAAAAGTAACCAAAAAGGCAACTGACGTTTTTTTTTCTGACTAAAACTATTTTGTAACTTCGGAAGAACAAAATTGGTGCTTTAAAATATTTGTAACGCCAGACGCACGTTGGTGGAGGGTACATAAGATTCGGCACAGCCGATTATAGCACTTTTACTTGCATTTTTTTTGTCTGGCTTTTAATTGCAACATCCATAAGAGTTTCTTTACCACACATTCAATATGTTGTGTTTTGTACAAAAACAAAAGAAACCCATTACAAAAATGGAAGGAGGAGGAAAACATGCTGCGCCACACTGGGGAAATCAATGGATTGTTTTCAAATACATTCGATCGTATTAAACATTTTGGGTCGAGCGCTTAGCAGCTCGTTTTCTCTAAAACGAAAACTACAATTAAAACTCATAAAACAATTTTGCTTATAAACTGTCAAAGGATGTGTTGCAACATGTCAAGTGTTCGAAAGAGTGTTAGAAAGGAAAAGGAAGAAAATGTCTATAAAACTTTTATCAATAAATTCAAACTATTTATTTAGCACTCATTCAGCAGCCATTTCAATTCGTTTAGAAACTGCCAAAGAACATGAAATTATATTGACATTTTGGCAAAAGCATTGGAGTAAATATTTGTCTTATTACAGTTTATTGATAAAGCGCCAGTGAAATCAATAGAATTATAATCGCATTGAAATGTTTTTTATGGATCCGCGATTGTTCCATTGAAATTCCACCACCAGTTTCATATGAAAAAGAAATTTACTTGAAATTTCTTTGGCTACTTTTTGTTTATCTCTTTTCTTCTCCTTTTATTTTTGTTTATGCTTTATTTCCAGCATTTTCTCTGCTTCTTCTTGGCTCAAAAAATTTATGTGTTGCAACGTCTTGAGAAAATCTTATAGAATTTCTTTAGCGAAGAAGCCACGAAAGATTTATTTTTATTGCACAATTCTTTTTGGTGTTTTTAAAGATTCTTTACTTGCCTCAAGACCTACGAGGTCTGTTAAAAAATATTTTAAATATTAATTTTTCGCAAAAAATTAAATATTTTTTAATATCTATTGTCAGCCTTTCAGGTATGGAAAACACTTCAGTTAATCTTTCCTTTCGCAATCTTCGAAGCAGGAGCACTTTTTGGTATGTCCTGGAGTTCTTCCAGAGTTTCGGGTTTTATCTCCTCAGTCGCCTAATTGCCTCAATGCGTTGTGCTTTCATTCGTTTCTTTAAAACTGAAAAGAGGCAAAATTAGGAGGAGGACAAATCGGGTGGATTCCCTGACTACCGTGTTATTTTTGACTTGGATCTACCTTCTTTGAAACATTTAACTCGAAACATAAACTCCTTTTAAGTATTTTTTGAAATTTCAGTGCCATCGGACCATTCGTTTCGAAGTTGCAACGTTTTCTTTTTTTTTTAGTTTCCGAATTGTGCCGTCTGACCCACTTTAGGGGTCTCGTGGAACCATCCTCTTGGAAAATATGAAATTTTAAATTGAAACATAAAATCAGCAGCATCTTTCGAAATGTTATTTGGAATTTTATGAAAATTCGACCAGAAGTTTCAAAACTGCAGTCTTTTAAATTTCCTTTTTAAAATGCCCCTTCTTTGAGATTTTGTAGCTCCACCCTCTGCTGAGATATAAGATCCAAACTACAAACTTACACTTAGCAACAGCTTTTTAAATATGGCTTATAATTATAGCGCTATTGGATCACCCGTTTGGGAACTGCTGAATTATTTCGATTTTTCTATATATCACCAAGTTACACGCCCATTTTGGGGTATCGTGGCCCCAGTCCTTTTTGAAAGTATATAATCTAAAGTCCAAGTTTAAGCTATGCAGCAGATTCTTAAATTCTATTTGAAATTTTAGCGAAATCACCCCTTTTGGAACCGCAGAATTATTTCCTCTTTTTATATACCCTCAAATTATACGCCTATTTTGGGGTATCGTGGCCCCAGTCCGTTTGGAAAATATATAATCTACAGCCCAACTCTAGGCCTTGCTGTAGCTTTTTAAATGCTCTTTGAAATTTCAGCGCAATTGGATCACCCGTTTGGGAACCGCAGAATTATTTCCTTTTTTATATATCCTCCATTACGCGACATCGGGTTAATGGCCTATTTCGGGGTCTAGTGTCCCTAGTCCGCTTTAAAAATATAAATTCCAAAATCCCAACTTAAACTCTGGTGCAACTTTTAAAAATTTATTTCAATTTTAAGGGCGATACTTCACTGGTTGGGGTCTCGTGATGCCGTTATTTTTGTATTTTAAAAGTCAAATCAGCGACATCTTTTAAGATTCCTTTTGAAAATTTTAAGTTCCAACTCTGAGGAAACTCAGCAGCATTTTTTCAAACATGTTTTGCAATTTTTTTACCATTCCGTTTAGAAACTGCTAAATGTTGTCAGTATATGTTTTGAAAATCCCCCACCATGCGTTTTATGGCAACTTGAGGGTGTAAATTCCAAATTCGAATATTTAACTCAGAAATACTTTTTCAAGTGCTGTTTAACATTTTATTCGAATCAGACTATTGATTTAGAATTTTCAAAATTAAAAAAATGTTTAATTATTATATTTTTTATTTGAAATCCCCCACTGTGCATTGCTCTCCACTGGCTAAACTAAATGCTAAAGATTAAGAAATGAAATGCAAAAAAATATAAAAATCTTAAATCATTTAAGAATTATTTTCTTTTAAACGGCTTTAAGTCGTTTTGGCTCTCATCCTTCGTTTATCTTTTATTTAAACACAATTTATTACGCCCAAAAAAAAGGTCTCCTCGAAAGCATTTTATAAATCCTAATATTTATTAAATAACAATATCTCATGTCCTTTTTAACTCTTTCCTTTTTCTTTATATTTTTATTAAATTTTTTTATGTGTTATTTGAATTGTATTTTATTTTATTGCAACTGTTTTGCTTTTGTTGCCAAAGCAATTCCGGCTGTTATAAGCCACGTTTCTTGTGTGCTATTTGCCAGCTATTAATGCCCACATTTATTGTTAGATAATATTATTTCTACAAATTGAAAATAGAAACCGTAGAAAAGAACATGAAATTTATTTCTGCCCCATTTAAAGCCAAACACGGGATACGCTTTTCCATTCTTAAGCACTCGAACATGGCGGCGAAATTTAGCTGCAAGTTTTTCTCACTCTCCACTTGTTTAAGTTGTTGGAATTGCATTATTGCGCTGCTATCTTTTGCTTTATAACACTTTTAATAATATTTCAGGCTTTTTTTCGCTTTGATTTGCTATTGTTGCCGTCATCGTCTTTGTTGCTGCTGCAGCGCAAGAAAATATTCAGTGTTAACAAGGAAGAAAAGCGTTATAAAAATGTTGAGAATGAAGAAAAAAATATAAAAAACAAGTAAAAGTGCTATATTCGGCAATGCCGAATCTTATATACCCTTCTTTAACTTATGTCGGGCGTTACATATATTTTTAAGTGCTAATTTTGTTCTTCCGAAGTTACAAAATAGTTTTAGTCAGAAGAAAAACGTCAGTTGCCTTTTTGGTTATTTTTATAAATGAAAAAAAAAAATCAATTTCCCATCCCTGGAAACGAATTTTTAATTAATTAATTTTTTTACCAATGCAAACCTTCATGATGTATAAAGCGCTTTTATTTAAGAAAAACTTAAAATGTTCAACCCCATTATGTACTACAAAATATTGCAATAATCCAACCCTGGAAGCGAAATTTTAATTTTTTTTTTTTTGATATCTGATGCCAATTTTGTTTTCCCTGAATTGAAAAATAGTTGTAATAAGTAAAAAACGACGTTAGCTGTTTTTTTCGTTACTTTTATGTATAAAAAACATCCAATTTCCCATCCCTGGAAGCGAAATTTCAATATTTTTAAATATATGAGACCAATTTTGTTTTTCGTGAATTAAAAAATTGTTTTAATTAGTAAAAAAAAATTACATTAGTTGTCTTCTCGCTTACTTTTATGCGCAAAAAATTCCAATTTCCCATCCCTGGAAGCGAAATTTTAATTTTTTGTTTTGTTTTTATTATCAATGCAACTCTTCATTTGGTATTAAGTATTTTTATTTAAGAATAATTTAAAATTTTTAACTATTTTGGTCACTTTCATGTGCTATAAAATATTGCACTTGTCCAAACCTGGATTCCAAATTTTGCTTTTTTGAAATTTTTTATATCAAATTTGTTCTTCCTAAATTATAAAATGGTTTCAATTAGCAGAAAAAAACAACTACAGCTGCCTTTTTGGTTACGTTTATGTATGAAAAAAATTTCAATTTCCCAATCCTGGCAATGAAATCTTAATTTTTTTAATTTTTTTTTCCAAAACAGATCTTCACGATGTATAAAGCGGTTTTATTTAAGAAAAAATTTAAATTTTTAAGAATTTCAGTTACTACATGTACTACAAAATATTGTATGTGCCAAAAAAAACTTAATTTCCCATCCCTGTAAAAAAAATTTTATTGTTTAATAGGCAAATGAGGCTTCCCAAAGCATGAAGTAGGTTCAATTTACAAAAAAACAAGAAAATAATTGGTTTTTGGTATTAATTTTGCGTCGAGAAATAGGTGTAGGCTTCCCAGCTCTGGAACCGTATATCAATACCGCTCTATTTAAGCTCATTTCCAATCCATCTGTCCCAGAACGACGTCTCTAGCTCTTCTAGGGGATTGGGATAGCCGTTTTCTCGTAGAGACAGAGTGATGGATAGAGAGACGGACAGACGGACAGACAGACAGACAGACAGACGGACAGACAGACGGACATCGCTCAATCGTCCTCGTTATTCATAAGAATCCAGAATATATAGCATTTCCGGGGTCCCATATTAATATCGAATAAATTGCACACGGAATGACAAACACATTCACTTTTTTCGTGAAGGGTACAATAAAAGGATAATAATACACTCCTTCAAGGACTAAATGCGGATAGAGAAAACTGCCGGAGAAAATTAAAAAATCTCTTTGCCAAAAGCCCCGTTAAGTGGTTCATGTGCCTTTGAAAGGTTTCTTTCCTTTTCTCTTGTCTGCTTTTTTTCTTAACAGAAAACACAAAAAGGAAATTGTAACTCGCACAAACAGAGAACAAGAAAGTGTGGTTTTTTTCCAACATCCCTGCTAACGCCATTTACACTCGAACTTATCGCAGGCGATAGAGTCGCATTCTGCTTGTTTTACAACCATAAACAGAAAACACACTCAACTTTTGCTGGCTTGCAAGCAGTCGCTTTATTCTATTGCCATTCCTGCTGTTTTTCTAACAGTTATAGAAGACAAATAATACCAATAACTGTGCTGCGGGTGTGTGTGTGTGTGTGTGTGTTTGTTTGCAACCTGAAATGCATTTTGTTGCCACTTAGAATGTGGACCAAAAACAAAAGAAGATTTAAATTACAAATTAAAGTTGTTGAGTACACGACAAAATGTTGCAAAAGGCAGGCTTAAATCGTTATCAGTTTCTTTTTGTCTTCGCAACCGGTTTTTGTATGAAACAAATTAAGTTGCATTTAGAGTACAGCTGACTGAAGTGGGGCTTTGCAAGTGTGTTAATTTAAATTGAGTTGGAAAATAAGTTGTGCCAACACAAACCGGGGATTTAAGGAAACATTTTGCAGAGATAAAATTTGATTGTAATCAAAAGCTTTTTTATGGTGATCTTTTTAATATTGACCGCAACAGTAAAACAGAGTGACTAGAAATAATTCACTCACAAAACGTTTAACCCTTTTGTGCTCTACTAAAAAATAAATTTTTTTTACTCAATTCCAATAAAAATTTATTTTATGTCTGCTTTAGTCACAACTTTTATTATGTTACATCACAATTTTGTGGTTGGTGTTTTTTGTATAGTGTTTGTTGAGTTAAAGTTGCCAGATTTTTTGCTGTAAATTTTTTTTTTTTATGAAAAAGCAAGTCTATAAAATTAAGTGTGTCTTAAAAATATATATTTTAATAAATAATTATAGTTGTTTAATAAAATTCTAACAGAGATTTTAAATCGTTAGTTATATTAAGTAAAGATATATTCCTTTTTAACCCTTTACGCGCCATGCTGTATAATTTTAACATTCTCCAATAATTATATTTCCATTATAAATTCAACTTTCGCGTCTTTCTAATCTTTTCTGACTGTAAAATGTTATAATCCCTGCAAATTATTGCTGTTATCTCTTCTAGAGTGTTTCTTGAGTTAAAGTTGCCAGATTTTTTGCTGTAAATTTTTTTTAATAAAAAAGCAAACGCTTAAATTAAATGTGCATAAATAAAACTTTAAAAACTATATTTTAATAAATAATTTTAGTTGTTCCAAAACATTCTAACAGAGATTTAAAATCGTTAGTTTTATTTAGTAAAATAGATATTTCTCTTTAACCCTTTACCCGCCACGCTCAATAATTTCAACATTCTCCAACAACTGTATTTCCATTATAAATTAAAGTTTTGTCTCTTTCTAATCTTTTCTAACCGTGAAAAGTTTTAATTAAAGTTTGCTGTATGACAGGGTTAAGACATTACAAATCGACGAATTTGTAGTCGCCAAACGCCAACTGTAATCAGGCTGATTAACAACTTTTTTATTATGATTTTTTTTATATATTTTAATAATAAAAAATTTTAATACTTCCTTCTTTTCTTTTCTTTTCAGGTAAGTCCAGTTTTATTTACTTCCTAAAAAATTAAGTAAGTTGCCGCAATTTATTAAAATATAAACGCCAAGTGGTTCCTCTTTAAATATCTAAAATTCTTTAATGGAAAATATTTCCTAAATCGATTTACCAAAACTTGTTTGTATAGCAAAACAACTTAAGAGAGCTAAAGTGATGAAAGTGGACAGAAAATAATTGATTAAAATATTAGCTTTGAGGCCCATGTCTTGATATATTATATATTATAAATGTGGGCCACATTGTTGTTGGTCTATGAATACCAAAAATATGTTTTCTCTCGATATAGGAATGGTTGGAGGCGAATTGATGCATGTGCACGAGTTTTTAATCGAATGAGCTGAACTTCTGGGATTTGGGGGATGTCTATCAAAATTTCGGGGGAATCCTAAACGCACCTGTGTTTCTATTAAATGGCTTTTGACTCTGTTAAATGACACGATATCACGTTTTATCAGGACTTCAATCAAAAATTATCGAGATTTTGGGGATTTCTGTAAACAATTTTGGGAGAACCCTAAACGCACCGTTGCCTCTATTAAATGGCCTTTGGCTCTGTTATATGACATTATATCACGTTTTATTGGGATTTCAATACAGAATTATCGGTTTAGTTTTGTTTTTGACTTCTTTTGGCTCGATTTTGCCCCTCTTTGAATGGACAGATTTAGTTTAAACTGGACTGGGGACAATACAAGACCACATATCCGGCACAATGTACCATAGGAAATGACATATAGTATATCCTGAGGGCTGGTGCTACTAAAAACAAAAAGATTGTCTCATTATTCTTGCCAAGGTTGCCAGAATTAAATGCTTGCCTCTTACATTTTCTTTATGAGAAGCGAGAGCTATAGCACAAGCGCTTGGCCTGCGTAGGCGTGCAATGAAGTAGTGCTTTTCCATCAATTTGTGTTAAATTGAACTAAAAGTTAAAAATAATTGGAATTTGAAAATATAAAAAATACGATTTTATAGCAAATCAAACTAGAAAGTGAAAATCACTTAATGGGTCTGATTGCGCTTGGCATCGGACGCCTTCAAACTCGACAATTTTCGATAGATGAGAGACAAACAGCTGAAATTTTGCTTAATTTATTGTTAAATTTAAAGGTGAACAAAATTTAAACGAAAAAAAGGCTGATTTTGGTAATTTTTCTTAAAAAGGTGCAAAAAATTTTGCACCTTTTTTAGAACAGAACATGATATAAATGTTGCTGGTAACATTGTATTCCATTTGCACTCAAAATCATATGAAATCTTAAGCAACAGCAATTTATTTAATAATAATTTAAGATTCTTTTTTTTTCTAATTAAAATCTTATAAAACTTTGAACGGCAGCAATTCAATAATAATTTGAAGTAAGAGAAAAATTGTTTTGAGTGGAACCTTGAAAAATGCTCCATAATAAAAATAATATTTTCAGATTATTATTAATGATATTGAAATAAAGCTGAAAATGTACCAGAGTTTTTAGTTTGTTTTTTTTTTTAAGAAAAATAAAAACCTGCCTTTAGAATCAATTAACTTTTTATCTTTAAAAACCCGCATTAACATCACTTAAATGTTCACACCTCTTGGGGGATAAAAACGAAGCAAAAAAAAAACATGTGGCCAAAACTTTATCTCCTCGTATCAGCATGCAACTGAAAAAGTTGCAACATTTTTATTACACTCGCGCGCATATAAAATTCATGAACAATTTAAAACACAAAAAAAATCGTTTTCAAAACATGTTTATTCATGCATGCCTGGCTAGAATGGCACAAAAAATAAACTCTGTTTATTGTTATTATTGTTCCGCTAACAAAGTAAAACCTCCTTCGATGATTATTAACCTTTTTATCGTGCTCATAATTTACAATTAAATTTTTTATCATTAAGTGTTTATCGTGAAAAGCAAAAAAAAACCATAAACGCCTGCCTAAATATTTTTGACATAATTGAAAATATTTGCTGTGTATCGGATAAAAAAAATTTAATCGTTTAAACGAGCTTTTTGTACGGCTCCAACTGCAACATTAAAATCAACCGAAATTCAGTGGTTGTAAAATTAATCTGTTGGGATTTTTTGCCAAGACCAAATAATAATAATTTTCATAAAAATAAAACGGCCATATTTGGTAAAAAATTTTATGTATTTTTAAACGATTAAACGGCATGAAAATATTTTCCATAAAAATAATAATAATAACAGTGAATGAAATAGAAATCGCTTAAAACGTTGGTCGCTTTGTAGTGAAATATCTGGCAACCTTGTTGGAAAAACACTTGTTGGAAAAATTTAACAATAGTTAAATAATAGCCTCATTCTGAGCGCTGTCAGAATACTTTTACAAATATCTTTAAAAATATTTGCAACATATTTTCTTTATTTTGTAACAGACTGGCAACTCTTTTTCACACCATCAAATAAAGTAACCAGCTTTTGATACATAAGAAACCAATTTTATAAAAATAAAAAAAATACAGCCTGTGAAACGGTTTACTTGGTAGCACAAAATATCCAAAGTCTCCAGCGGGAGTCGAACCCACGACGGCTCCCAAGAAATCATTCCCTCCACTTAAAGTTGAAATGCTATTTTCCGTAATTTTATTTTTATTCAAAAAGGACATGAGAAATATTTTAAAGCACCAGGGTAGAGTAACCATTAATTTAGTTACCCAATTTAAACAGAAAATCAGAACAGCTGTTTCCGAAGGCCACCACACTTCAAAATACTCAGGTGTACAGTTGTTTGAAATAGTTTTTTTTTTACTACGTAAAATAATGAAGTCTACTTTGTGAGAATAAAAAGCGACGGATGCCTGTCACAAACTCGTATGGAGTGCTACACCCGACCTAAATAGTCTCTATAGTTTCGTTAATCACCGACCAACGTTGTGATAAGTGCAACGAAATTTAGTTGCAATATTTCTTGTGTATTTTTAATAATTTTAACTTTCCGCTGGAAAAATTAAAAAGATTTATAATTTTACTGGTTTTAACCCGTTTTGCAAAAATTTTGTTCTCATTAAATCTCGAGGGTCCCGGGCAATTTCGGTAGGATGTCAATAAGTCTGTATGTTTGTGTGTTTATATTAATGTGTGACCCACTTATAATATTGGAAAGGCTAAACTGAGCCAAAACAAGTTTTTAACGTTGAGCATTCCCAAACTTAGATAGCCTATGACCTTGAACCGATTCGAACCGGTAGTTGTGAAGAAGTTTCCAAAAAAAAAAACTAATTTCCTAAGTGGTTTTTTAGAATAACTTTTAAATGGTCTCACCGGTCTTCTCCACAACCATAAAATCAATGCTCTTGAAATATAAAAACCATGTCGATCTGCGCAAACCGGGTGAAAATCGGTTAATCCGTTCGTGGGATATCGTGAATGAAAAAATTCGAAAAAATTTATTTGTTTTTTTCAGAAACTCTGAAATTATATATCTGATCCGTTAGTGTTTTCGATTCTTTTATAGTAATCGAAAACTACATCAATCCTCAGTTATCACGTGGGAATCGGTTAAGAACTCAAAAGCATAGAAATCGCGAAATCGAAGTTACCAGAGCTTTAGGGTTAAAGCGGGATATTACGGTCATATAATTCAGGGTCAAACGTTTTCCGCATAATATTTTTTTTTAATACTGCGGATAAATTATTCATCAAATTTGATTTTAACTCAAACATTTTCTTAAAACATTAAAAAAAAATGCCTCAAGTGATGGAAATTTTCGTTTGGACCTTTGCAATGGTTTTCCATTAATCGTGGCACTCTGATCATCATATCGTGTGAAAGTTGAACCGGTTTAAAAAGAGCAATTAAGCGACCAGAAAATGCTTCTTTCATATTGTGACTCCCGTTGCGTTTTATTTATTTATAAATAATTTTTTAATTCTACTGGATGTGTCACGTGACCAACCTTTTAAATTAGTTTTTATATTAATTGTATTTAATATCTCTGCTTCTGGTATACAAAAATTATTTGGGAACGTAAACGGCATGAATTTGCCAACGCGCTTGTAACACAAATCCTCATCCCTATTGCGTTTGTCGTTTTTGCCTTCAAAACTCGTTAATTTTTAATGGATTAATGACGAAGAGCTGTTTGCCCAACACGATCAGGATATTTTTGTGCAAAAAATATATTCAAGATCACATTTATTTTAGATATTCTTATTAATCCAGAAAAAATGGCTCCGCTCGTTGTCACAAAATTATCCTAGACCACAACCTGCAGCCGTAGTGCGTTACTTCTGTCAAAATAATCGCTCTCAAGATTCTCACTGCAGTCAGTAGTTTGATGCCGTTTATGTAATTGTTGCTATAGTTTTCACAAACAGCTGGTCACCCCGAAAATCACAAGGTTCTCTTTACAGACTCTAATAAATCTAAATTTAATATGCAGCCAACAAATATATCATCGCATTAAAAGATCTTTTCCGTTTTTGGTAGTTTCGTATAGTTTTGCTTTAGGAAAAACAACAATTTGCTAGGAATTGCATCATAATGTCGCGCCACAGCATGCTTATGCAAAAAAAAAAAAAAAACAAGAGAACAAGAAGAGGTTGAAAACAGTCCAGTCAGCAACTTCTCTAAATGAAAGACATAAATTTAGAAAATAAAAATAATGGAAATATCTTTATTTTAAACTTTGAATGCAAAACGAAAGAGAAAAGACAAACAAACTGCAAGAAAAAAGTGTATCTGTGTGTGTGTGTGTTCGTGTGTGTGTGTGTGCGTGTGTGTGTGTGTGCGTGTGTACTTCTAATGTTTGCACTTGCAACTGAATGCTGCATTAGCAGCGGTGCAAAAAATGAAAAATTACATCTCCTAGACCTTTGCCATGATGCATGCAGTTGTTGCTGTTGTTGTTGTTGTTGTTATTTTTATTTCGATCTGCTTCTTTGTAAAAATGATGTTGCACTTGTTGGTGCATTTCGCTTTTGGTCTGATGCTTAATCAACAATTTAGTGTGAAAAGACAAATAATTTAAGGCACATGATATCTATTTTCTAAGTGTGTAGCAGCGTGCATCTCCTGTTGATTACTTCTTCTTCTTGTTTTCTTTGAAGAATATTTCTTTTTTTAAAAATAATTTTTTTTGCGAATTTTATAAAATCAAGAAACTTCAGTAGGCGGCTTCTGCTGGTGTCTTAAAATATTTATTCTGTTTTGAAAATTATGAAGTATTTAATATATATTGCAATTTCATTGTATGTAAATTTTCCTCGGCACCCACTTTTTTATTGTTGGCAATTTTGTATAATTATATATAATTATAATGAGTGCGAAAAAGTTCCGGGTGGAAATCATGTACTCTAATATAAATATGTCTGCCTTTTATTTAAAAAATTCATGCAAGTCTTAAGATTTCATGTTATTTTTTTAAATTTTAATCGTCATTATTGTGTTAACAAAAATATCCATTTCATTAGATACTATTAAAATAAAATTATAATATATATAACTGCGCTGGAATAACCATCTCTGACTGAGGACACCGATTTCCGATAATAAAATCAATATGACAACAGAATTCATAGATAGAATTTAAAAAAAAAACATTATTTTCTTAAGACAAATGAAAAATTATTGAAGCCTGGCTGAACTCCAGAGTATTTAATCATTTAATACTCACCGACTACAAAAGCCGTTGGCTACAATCAGTTACTTAATTATTTTTAGAACGACACCATCAAATCAATAACCCTGTGTTGTTGTTTGTAGTGGAATTCTCATCAAACGCCAGTGTAGCCGCTTTCATTTATTTAATACTCTTAAATAGTGTTATTCCAATAAAATATATTTATAGTAAATGACAAGACATCATATTATTTGCTTGGACATATAGTTTTTTGTTTCTCTTTGTATAATAAAACTGTATATTTTTAAATTTTCAACAATTGAATATATTTATATCACACTGGCAACATTGCATCTCTTCATTGTCGCCTACCAAAATAGAAATTAATTTAATTTGAATACAACCACAAAAACAGCAGGGACAACAACCAGTAGCCAGCCTTGTTGCCTGTAGTAGTAAAAATAATCATTCTCATATACGCACATGGATTCTAAATATGACAAGTTGTAGTCTTGCTGTCGTTATTGTGTTTAATGCCTTACATTTTAAACAGATCTTCTGTCATACATTTTATATGAAACTTAAATTCTCAAAGACACAAAAATATATAAGCCAATCCCCTCAACATTCCTTAATATGTTCACGTTAAAGCTCCCCTCTGTCCCTCACCAACAACAAAATAAGTACAACAATAATGAAATAGTCATAAAATTTTTATTTTGATATCACCTTAAATTAATATTAATTAAAAAAAAAAAGTGTTACTTAACGTATAATACACTGAGAATAAATAATAGAACTGGTTTATAAATGATCGTTGTAATGTTTGAGCACAATTCGCTGTTCAAACAAAATGTTTAGGAACACTCCGAAAAAAAACACTCAACATGACAACAAGAATGCACTCACAATACCAACAACAACAAGAATACAAACCAATTTTAATGTGTTGAAAACAAGCAGAAACATTAAAAATGTAAACAAACTCAGGCACCAACAAAATATTAGCTCTGGCTCTCTCTCTATTCATTTAGTGAGAAATGGAGCAAACAGTATTGCCAGTAGGGGTTTCAAAGATATTCCCAATAAAAGTGGTTCACAATGAGTTGAAATTAGTAACAAAGACCAGCTCAACTAATAAAAAATAAATAAAACACATGGGAGGTGAAAAAGGTCGAAACTAAAGATGGATTCTTATATGTATTAATTTAGAGCTATAAATTAACCCTGTAATTGAAGTTAAATATAATATTGAGCGGCTTCTCGCTTTCAAGAAAGTATTAAAAATCAGTAGAGATATTTGCAGGTGACAGAAGCAGAAATTCAAGCTGCTGCCATCGATAAAAATAGTGAGGGGACGAGCTGTGAAATAAATTAATTATCTCTCTTAAAGTATGCCTTGTGTTATTTTTCAGAAAAGCTCACTGGTCACACTGCTGGGAGCAACAAGTACTCCTATTGTGGAGCGTATGTTCAGTGTTTTGTTTGGTGTCATCTTGTAAATAGAAAATCAACAACCGGCTAAATTTAAAAATGTTGCATACACACTCACACTCATAAATAATTTTGTGTTTTTAATGGAGAGAACTGAAATGAGTGTTTTTCTTGCCCTGCCATTTAAAACTTAAGAATTCTACTAATTTCGGGTTAGTATTGTACAATTGCTTTTGTTGTTGGCTCGACCGTTGCTGTTTTTGTGCTTAACACTAGACTCGAATTCACGCTAACAGTTAGTAAAAGACACTACGCTCATTCTGTTAGTGTTGAATGCATTTGTTTGTTTAGTAGTGGCGTGGATTTCTATGCTTTTAAAAACGTTTTCAGAGTTTTGGTCATTTCTGGTCGTACTGTAACTGTGCAGTATTCGATGAAGAGGCGCGTGCATTGGACGGAATTCGTGTAAAATTTCGCTTTAATATTAAATACGTGATATTGTTGTGTAATTTTTATAAGTGCTACTAATGGAATAATAAAGTGTCCAATAAATGATAATTTTAACAAGAAGTGGTAGTTGGAAAAATTGTTAAAGAAAATTTCAAATAAAAAAGATTTTCCTTTTGTAAAGTCATTGAAATGGAATAAACTGAAAATTTCAAAAGAATTTGAGTTCAATTGTGCCATTAAAAATATTGATTTATAAAACTTGGTAATAGAATGAAGGAAACAAAAACAGGTGTAAAGAAGTTTGAATATTTTTAAAAAAATTTTCATAAATTTGTTTTGCACCACATTTTCCATGGAAGAACAAATTATAGAAAATTCAAGTGATGACTATTTTGAAACTTTAAAAGTGCTTATAAATTTTAATAAAAATAATATTGTTGATACAAATTTTTAAATTTGTTACCTCCAAAGTTTTGTGAAACTTACAAAAAAAGGAAAAATATATATTATGAAAAGAAATTATCAAAACTTCCAGGGCTACACTAAAAGTAAGATAACGAAATAAATTTGGTTGCATTTTACATTTATAAATTTAAGTAAAAATATGAAACCAAATCATTCATGCACATCTGCCCAGAAATATCAATATATTGTTTTCGCTGGCAAATAATTTCAAAGTATGTTTTAAGTCCTTTTTCTATCATGAATCAAGAGAATATAATGCGGAGCTAAATTTTAACATAAACGGTAAAAAAAATAAAACAAGTTGAAGGTTATAAAATTCTATATAACATTAATTTCAAGTGATATAATTCTCGTATAATAAGTTTTATAGTTCAATTGATTTAGAATACGGAATTCATTTCGTTTGTTTCAAAATGAATTAATTTTTAATAGACATCATGATTGGAATTATCTATTGAATTTAAACAAAAATTTCATTACGAAATATGGTTTCGCTTTTAGCTTTAGTTTCCGCAAAAACCAAAGATTGCATTCTTTCAACATCTGATCCCTTTTGAACTCTGTGAAATGGCTGTCGATCATGAAATTTCGGTAGCCATGCCTTTATTAAGAAACTCAGTCTGTTTAAGGAAAATGATATAAAAAATTAACTGCCTGTCACTCGCTAAAAATTTATTCTAAAATCTGTTCGTCTGCTTTCAAGTTTGTTTGTTCGACGAAACAATATCGAGTGACATATTCTCATAGAAATTTATCTGCATATATAGAAAAATATCTCATTTGAAATTGAAATTTATTTTGGAGTTTTAATTCGATTTTAAAGTCTTGTGTATTGAGACAGTTGTAATTGAATTTTAGGACAAACATTTTTGTGGAACATTTCATTCTTAAACCTGCCGTCGTAGCAACTTTTTGTAAGTGCGATACTGAAACAGACATACAGCGAAGTGTCACAAGCCTATAATGTTCCGTACAGATATTTCTATTTTTCATCCACAAGCCCTGTTCAAAATTAGATGGGAACTCTTATACTAAATTCAATTATTATTAAAGAAACTATGGTTTTTAACATGTTTTAATTTAGAAAGACTTGATAAATAATCCAAAGCATCAGTTTTAAATATTCCTCTTGCTCAGCAGAGCGTAACTGATGTTTACGAAAGCCGCTACACTGGTTTTTTATATTAAAATTCTTGTTCATTTTTGCGTAGCGCTACTTATTAGATGACGTAGTGAAATGTGATAAAAAAATTTTTGTTTATACAAATTTCATAGTAAAATAGCATACGAGAATTGTAACAAACCAATAACAAAACACTTTAAATCCTTAAGTTAAGCTATCGTTGGTTTATTTTCTTCTTCACATATTTTCTGAATTTTTATTGTATATTTTTACTGCAGTGAGATGCAGATTTTTAAACGTTCTGAAAAAGTAATTTTTTTTTAATTTTTCTCAAAAAATTTATTTATCTTTCAAATACTTTTTGAAGAAGCCTTACAAAAGAGTGGCAGCATATAGAAAAATAAACAAAATTTTTACATGAAATAAATTAATTTTCGGATAGAAAACATCTCCTTTAATTTACAGCTATTTTGTTAACGTCATGTCAGGACATGCGACCAAAATAGAACACTTCAGGACTCCTGTTCTTCACAGCCTTCTACAGTTCATAGCGTGCCTGCAATAAATCGCTCAGTGAAAGCAAATATTTGTTGCTCTGTGTAGCGCAATTACAAATTTCACATAAAGTACTCGTTCCTATCGTTCCTAAAGGCGTGACAAACTAAAAATTGATCCTGTCATAAATCGTAAACAATTAATTTATTGCTGTTACATGAATTATTGCAGCAATAAAAATGTCTTGATAACACAATTCGAACATGTTCACAAGCTGAAGACACAATTCCTTTTATCTTGTGCCAATAAAAGATATGAAAAATATATCTGCTATTTCCTTCAACAAAAAATCACTTATTGACGGGCCACAACGAACTCTTCCTCTAACAAATGCAACAGAAAATATCAAACAATTTCATGTGGAGTCGTCGTCTCGTCAAAACACTTGTTCGCAACAAAAATCTCATATCGTGCAATTCAACTCAACGTGTTAAGTGAAATATGATGTTAATTATGAACTGTAGGAGAATAACAACAACAACAAAATAATTGTAGCAAAATGTTATATATGAAGAACAACAAAAAACAACAACAATAAAAAATTAATTACATACAAATAGAATCTTGTGTTTCGTGGAAAAATTGCTGGAGTCGTCTAAAATGGAAAAGATGTTCATTTTGGTGTCTGAGACATGGAGATAAAAATTCTAATGAAATACAAGAATTTCATTTCAAAATATGCAAACAATTTTTAAAGAAATTAATAAAGAAAAGATAAAATATTTTTTCAACAGTTCCACTTCCAACACACAATTATTTTGTAGCACGAAGTTGATGATTGTTATGGAATTTAAATGGTTGCCATCAAAATATAACAGACTGACGGATATTAAATTTCAAATATATCACGAAAACTAAAAATTCATTTTAATCATAACAAAAATAATAATTCTCGTATTGTTAATCCACGAGTTATTCATCTCAGACACAGTTTTTCACACCTCACTAAACTGGGTTTAGCTAAACTGAAAACAGATTTGTGCCATTCAAATAACTGCCATTAAAAATTATAACTGACGGTTATTAAATTTCAAAGATTTCTGGAAAATTTATTTCCATCATGAAAAATTCATGGGACAAAATTAATAACTCTCGTATTGTTTATCAATAAGTCTTAGTTTATAAAATCTCAGTTAAACTGGGTTTAGTTAATCTGAATTTCAAATATTTCAGGAACTAAAAATTCATCATAAAAAATTTATGGAAAAAAATGAATAATTAATTGTTAATCAATAAGTTATTCATCATAGACGTAGTTTTTCACACCTCCGTTAAACTGGGTTTAGTTAAACTGAAAACAGATTTGTGCCATTATTGCCAAGATTGTATGCAAAATTTTGACGGAACAGTTAACACGTTGGCCTTTAATAATAAAAGAATAAAAAAATATATATTTCGCCTGAATAATCAGAACTGCAGACTACGTTAAACTAAGTTTAAATATATAATCCACATTTCAAAAACTCACCCTAAATATTTAATAATTGTAATAAACGAAAGACATCTGAGAGGTGAAATAAAGAAATCGCAATGTGAAGTTGCGGCGTTCTTTTGACAGCGAAAATTCTCGTATTCTATTACATAACAAAATCTGTAGCGGCTTTCGAAAACAGCTGATCTGCTGTGCTGTGGAAGTTTAATGTTTAAATTGCCTTGCACTGTAGCCCATCAATCTTAATTGAAACTATTTGAAACTTTATGCTCATTTAAGAATTTTATATATATTAACGCTTTACCCAACAGAAAATTAATTTTTTGTATTGAATGTTACTTCTTGGGAAACTTTTTTTCCTCGATAAAATTTATTGCCTATTCCTTCTTGTGCTGAGAAAAAAAAGTACATACAAAATCTCTAACAATTCAAAGTTTATCCAAAAGGTAACATCAATATATTTGTATTGAACGTTACCCTTTTTGCTTTAATATTCGTTATATTTGATGATAAAATTGTTGCTTAGAATATGATTTGATTTCTGTAAAGAAATTCAAACACTTTAAGACAAAATGTATCTATGATTTCATTAACTAAAAATAAGTTTATTTTTTGGGACTTTCTGGACAAGCGTTGCCATTTATTTGTTTGAAATATTACGTGGCGTAAAGAAGTTTCGTCAAAATAACGTTCAATACATGTTACATATGAATTTTCTTTCTTTTCCAAGCAGTCATATAATTAAAGTTAATTCATTTTTAATTATGCAAAATGATTCTAATTTAAATAAACATATTATGGGTAACGTTCAATACTTTCTTTATTGATTATTAAGGAAAATGCGCTCTATTTCTGATATCTAGAGTCATAACGAATTCAATGTGCCTTTAGTAATTGGTCATGTTGTGTATTCAAAAAGAGTAACGTTCGATACAGAAAACTTTTGTTAACAAAAAATACAACAAAAGTTGTTCACAATTACATTGCATTACTGAATAATGTAAACTTTACCGGGATAAGGGTAAAAAACTATCCAACTATAGAACAACTAAATAATTATATAAAAATTTTTTATAAACGGGAACATGATGTATTGAACGTTGCTTTTAATAAAATCTTACATGGTCGCATTTATGGGGTGTAAACCTCTAAAGTGCAAAATTTCAGCTGTTTATTTGTAGCCACCTATAATTTTGTGTATTGAACGTTACCTTAAAAAAATCTTACGTATAACTTGTGGTCGCGTTCATGGGATGAGAACATCTAATGTGCAAAATTTTTTCAGCTATTTATTTGTAATCACCTATAATATTGTTTATTGAACGTTACTTAAATAAAATTCTTACATATAATTTATGGTTACTTTAAAAAAATTTCTTACCTATAATATGTGGTTGCATTCATGGGATGAAAACCTCTTAATTGCTAAATTTTTTTCAGCTATTTATTTGTAATTGCATATAATATTGCGTATTGAACGTTACTTTAAAAAAATTTCTTACGCATAATATGTGGTCGCATTCATGGGATGAAAACTTCTAAAGTGCAAAATTTTTTCAGCTGTATATTTGTAATCACCTATAATTTTGTGTATTGAACGTTACCTTAAAAAACTCTTACGTATAATTCGTGGTCGCACTTTGATATGAAAACCTGTAAAGTGCAAAATTTGTTCAGCTGTTTATTTGTAATCACCTATAATATTGTGTGTTGAACGTTACTCTAAACAAAATTCTTACGTATAATTTTCAGCTATTTATTTGTAACCGGCTATAATTTTGTGTATTGAACGTTACTTTTTCTGTAAGCTTTAAGAATTTATATATGTAAATTGGAAAGCATTTAATGAATCATCAATTAGTTATGTATTGAATGTTACTTGCACAATGCTTAATGCGCTCACATTCTAAAAAAAATTAATTGATCTTCAACACAATAAACTGTGAGAAATAAAATATATTTTTTTTATATAAAAAAATATTTAATATAAAATATTCTCCTGCCAATTAACATATTCTTGGACACAAGTAAGAACATTAAATTTAATCAATTAATTGTATGAGAAGAATATACACAATATTTTCTCTCAGTGTTTTAACTCTTGATCGCTTTTTTAACAATTAAAAGAGTCTATCAAATCATGGAGTTCCTTCTACTTAAAGCGCACACGAAAATTTTTTGAAATTTATTTTTATTTTCATATGATATTGACTGTAATTTTATTGTCATAAAAATACTTGCGTATCTATTTCCATTTGATCACTTTTAAGCAACACTCACACACACACACACACACACACACACAATTTTGAGTGGCAATTATGAATGTCAACACCTCTTGCAACACGATACCGGCTTATCATTAAAAGCAAACAACGTAATAAAGAAGAAAAAAACATTGTACTTGAATTTTCAAAAGTATCTTTTTACCACTAAAACCGTAACTGTTCAGTGTAAAATTTTTAAACTCTTCCACCGCTAAAAAAGTATCAAATTTCCTCTGACAAACGAGAAAATTTCATTGAAAACTTGAAAACAAAAATAGAAACTCATTATTAAATATTCACAAAAATGACTGACTCCCTTGAAATTCAAATCTCACTTATTATTATTTCATAAAATAAAATTAAAATAAAAAATAAAAAAACGCCATGCAGTAAACAAAATAATGCCTTCTTAACCTCGTTGCTTTTGAAATATTCCTTTTGTTGTCGTTGATACCTACTTTTTGTTCTCCCTTTAAAATGCCTTTAATGCATTTTTTGTATTCCATAAAATAAATGAATTTTCAAGTTTTACTTGAACACCGACCCCGAGTCGCAAACCATAAAACAAACAACTGATCTTGATAATGATGATAAAGTACAAAAACAAATATTGTCTGTTCAAGCTGACACACACGACCATACAAAACGAAGAAACAACAACAACGCCAGAAAAATCTCCGACAAGAATCTGACAAAAAAACAAAAATAAAATAAAGAAAAACGGAACCTTTAAAGTACGAGCGAGCAGTCAAAGTCAGTCGTGTTACATGACTCATATTCACATGCAGGCCGTGTGCTTCTGGGTGTAAGACAATAAAAAAATTAACTCTTTTTACCAGATTAAGTTGTAAAGAAAGAGATCTGATACACAGACTTAAAAAAAAAACAATTAATTTCAAGGTTTTTGCATGTTGTAACGGAAACAGTTGAGGAATTTTCGGCCCGATTCAAGCGTGACTTGATTTAAGCAAAACTTCGGTCTCATTTCCTTTATGTGTTTTGAACTGCTACTGGTTTTGTTGATTGAATATATTTTTGCTCCAATTCATGTATTTTCATTAAACTAAATGTTACTATTCGCATGTTTGCTAATAACAATTAACGAGTTTTATTGCCATCTTGGGAGTAATATGAAGTTCGCAGGTCCACTTATCGGCTGATTTATTATAATTTTTTTAATGACTCAAATACAAATAGAATTTCCATTTGAAACTGTAAAAATTAAGAAATAAAATTTTAATTTTGCAAATAATTAGGTAACGTTCAATACATCCAAACTGCAATAAATAGCTGACAAGCTATTTAATGTATTTTTGGGTAACGTTCAAGACATGTTTACCCATACAATTGATTGTTGACAAGCTATTTGATGAACTTGCAGGTAACGTTCAATACATACTTTAGGTAATATATAATTGATAATCTGTTTAATGAGCTTGTAGGTAACGTTCAGTACGCGGTTAGCAATATAAACTACAATAAATTGTAGGAAAGCTATTTAATTTACCTGCAGGTAACGTTCAATACATGTTTAAGCATACAAATTACAATAGACTGTTGACAAGCTATTTGGGTAACGTTCAAAACATGTTTACCCATATAATTGATTGTTAGTAATATATGATGAACTTGCAGGTAACGTTCTATAACACGTTCTATAGCCACATAGTTTGATTATTAAAAAGCTATTTAATGTACTTGTAGGTAACGTTCAATACATTTTCAAATATACAAACTGCAACAGATTATTGATAAGTTGTTTAATGAGTTTTTGGGTAACTTTCAATACATTTTTAGCCATACAATTTGCAATAAATAATTAAAAAGCTATTTTATGTAACGTTCAACTCGTATTTAAGCTTACAAATCACAATAGATCGCTTATATACTTGCAGGTAACGTTCAATAAGTATTTAGGTATACAAATCACAATAGATTGCTGACGCAATATTCAATGGGTAACATTCAATACATATATAGCCATACAAACTAAAACAGACAGTCAACAGGATATTTAGTCTACTTGTAGGTAACGTTCATCACATGTTTAGGCATACAAACTGCAATAGATTATTGACCAACTATTTAATGTACTCTTACGTAACGTTCAATACATACCTTAGGCATACGAACTGTTATAGATTATTGACAAGTTGTTTAATGTGCTTGCTGGTAACTTTCAATACATATCTAAGCATACAAATTACAACAGATTCTTGACAAGCTATTCATTTGGTAACGTTCAATACATATTTAGCGATACAAACTAAAATAGATAGCTTACATTCTATTAAGTCTACCTGTACGTAACGTTCAATATATGCAATAATTTATTGACGAAATGTACTCTTAGGTAACGTTCAATACATATTTAGCCACACAAATTACAATAGATTAAAAATCTATTTTATGTGCTTGTGGGTAACGTTCCACACACGTTTTTATTGCTGAGTAGAGAAGTATGGAATTCATGGTTAAATGTGTATTGAACGTTACCTAACAGTTATTATTATTATTATTATTATCATTTTTTGCGAATTTGATGAAATTTCCTTGTAATTTGTCAATAAAATTGTTGCCCTCAATTTGCTGTTAATTGAACTCTGCTGTATGTGCTGGGATATACGAGGTCTGTTCAAACAAAATAAGTAGATTTTTAATATTTTCATTTTTCAAAAAATATTTATTTACTTTTTAGTTTTATTTTTTCTCTCTTCAAAAAGGAACTTGTTTCTTATCCTGGAGGCAGTACCGCTGCCTCCTGCCACTTGGAGGATTATAAAAAATGTTCTGAGTTTTAGTTTAAAATAAATCTTTGAAATAAAAGAGATTTCTAAAATAGCGTATTTAAACTGAAGCCTGAATAATAATTTTCAATTCAGTAATTTAATTCATAAATTTCGAATGATCACCAAATTTTATGCAAATTATTTGATCCACATTCTTTCCTCAAAACGATCGCCTGACACATGGAAAGCGCACGTTAAAATTAAGTGTGAAGGAGCATTAAAACTGTGAGTCATTAAAGCCTCCACTTAATGGCTTGACAGTCAAGCCTTTAATTTCTGTAAAAAATACTCTAATTAAGTGGCAATAAAATGTCATCGTTGCGGTGTTTAAAACACAATTTATGTTTCAAATTAAATTGTAAATTAAAATATTAATTTATTTATAATTTATTTCGTTTATGACGAAATAAATTTTCGCAAAATAATAGGTTTTTCGTTTATAATTTAAATGCACATTTAAAATGCAGACAGACAACGCAAACAAACAAGTTGATTAAACAAAAAAACATTTTTAATAATTAAGTTTCTTTTCGTTTTTTTGTTAATGGCGTTTAAATCTAAATTTTGGGTTTCGCATTTAATGCAACTTTTGCAAAAGAGCTGGGACAGACGGGCAAATGTTTTGTTTTCGAAAAAATTTTGTGTAAAGAAATAAACGCTTAATAAACTGAATTTAAGTGCTGGCAACTGCATTTTCCGTGTAATAAGAGACATTTTATTTTATGTTTTTTTTTAAATATTTTATTACAAAATGCTGGAATTGAATTGGATGTTAAAGTTAAATTATAAATTATATTGAAATAATTTTCATATTCTTTATGATCCTGTTCTTTTGTAGTTTCTCTTTTTGGGAATTCATAAATTTTTACACTTTTCAACAGTTTTTTTTATTAAGCAGATTTCTAAGATTTGGGTGTACTTAAGCTTCATTCTCTCTCCCCCATCTCACTCTCACTCTCTCTCTCTCTCTCTCTCTCTCTCTCTCTCCTCTTTTTTACACAAGTGGGTCTCTAATTATAAATTGACTCAAATTAACTTTTTTTGTGTTAATTTTATTCAAGAAAATTTCGTTTATAGAAAATTGAAGCGTGTGAAAATGCTTAAAAAAATATTTTAATAAAAATGTATTAATTATAAAACTGTCTGGCCTCCGCCATAGAAAGAAAACTTTGAATCATTTTACATAAATTCGTAACAAGAAAAAAAATTGAATGTCTTTATATATAATATAATTGGAAAGAACGAAATATCCTGGTCATATACTGGACCAGGCAGGTAATTTGTGTTTATTTACAAAAATTTTCTTCAAACTACTTTTAGAGCTGCACTCCTATATATATTTGCTTTGTCAAAAGTTCACTGAAGAGTTGGACAGCAGCGATTAATTGTAAGCAAAAATGACCCCGTCGTTTGTGTTCGTTTGAAACGTTTAAAGCTTTGGAATGTTTAAAGAAAGAATTTATAATATTTTTTCTTGTCGTTAATCTCTTTTGAAACTTTTCTTCTTCTCATATAAATTCGCTGCTAATTTCACGTTTTAACCTCCAGCAAAGTGGAAGACTTTTTTGATTTATCTCTGGCAATTAATCTGTGAATGCGTGTAAATATTTACGCATTTCTTTTACTATTTTTCCGTTTATGGTCGCTCGTCATGAAAGAGAGATAAAGTTTATAATTTATATTTTGTAACCATAATAAAATCCATTATTTTCCAACAACAAAAACACTTTGAGTTTCAATAAATAAATCATGAATGCGACTTGAGAGAAAAAAAAAGATATAAAATTATTGTCACATAAAATATTTATGAGTTTTACAATCTGAAAATTATTCAATTTATGTTAATGAGCGTGCGACACTTCCGTTGTCAAGAAATTTACGTTTTTGAAAATCATTTCGGTTTCATTTGTTTCTCAGTTCGAGAATCGAAAAGTGTGATGCGGCAGTCAGGAAGGGAAATTAAAATGTTTGTCAGCATGATTGAAATGTTTGAATTCGATTTTTTTTTTCAAATCATAATTGACGAAATTTATTTTCCTTTTTTATTTTAAATTGAAAGTTTAAGGGCTGATTGTAGTGCTCTTTATAATCTTTGATGTACTCCATGCAATTTTCTTTCAGAGGTGCAAATTAATTTTCTTATACCAGGTGGTCGAAATTGTACCACTTGACTTGTAATGCCTGGCCCATGATATCGTTCTATAAATAAAATCTAAAATTTAAATATAAAATACTATAAAATGTTGTTTAAAATCCATTTGCTCAACACAGCGATATCGAGTTTTACGCTTTTATAATAAAAATCTGAAATTGAAATAAAAAAAAATGGGTTCTCATATATCCATTCATTTAAGAAACTCCAGAGGCTTAATACCCTCTCTCTCTCTCTTTCTCTCTCTCTTTTTCTCTCGCTCTATGCCTCTCTACCAGGTAATAAACAAATTACACAAACTGAAAAACCTTTAAAATTGACAAAACCTTTAAAATATTCCTTTTTAAGCAACTTTTAAAAGCTCTACACTTTTATTACGCTAACCTATACCAGAAATAAGATTATTTCCTGCAAATCTATATCAAAATACCTTTTGAACCAAGTATATTTTATCGATGTCGGATAATGTTTTGATACGCAAAGGTGTACCACAAAAAAATGTGTGGTCGTAATGATATATAAAATAAAGACTCAAACTGCATTTTAAGCGTTTATTAGGATGGTTGCCTTTAAAACTGTTAAAGTATGTTTTATTTCCAACTATAACAATGCGCATTGTGCTTCAAACAGTTCATGCTTAAACTAACCAATTGATCATAATCGCTCCCTACTCTTCATGATTGATAATCACTTAGCTTTACATATATATTATGGCAACATATGCCAGAAAATAATAATATCCTGCAAATCTACATAAAAATACCTTTTAAACTATATATACTTCATCAATATTGGGCAACGTTTTGATACCCAAAAGTGGACCACAAAAAAGTTTGTGATGGTAATAATATATAAAATAAAGCAGACTTAAACTGCATTTTAAGCGTTTATTAGGATTTTTGCCTTTAATACTGCTAAAGTATGCTTTATTTCCAACTATAACAACGCGCCATTGTGCTTCAAACAGTTCATGCTTAAACTAAGCAATTGATCATAATCGCCTCCTACTCCTCATGAGTGAGGATCACTGATATGAGAAAACGTTACGATTGTAAAAACAAAAGAAAACTGATTTTGATGTATTCGAACAATGACAATAATGATGACACTGTCATCAATTAAAATCATAAAATATATTTTAAAAATGTTTTTTATTTGTTCATAAATATTTTATATAGACGAGAACTGTTTACAGATAAGCCACAACGATGGGAATAGAATTTGTAATTAAATAAAGTCCATTTGAATTTACGACATTTTAATTATTATTTTTACAAATGCAAAACCATAGAAACGCTAGATTTATTAAAATTTTTTAAATCAATTTAAAATATTTTGCTTGTCGCAACATTCAAAAGATTTGCATGTAATCAATTGCGATTGTTATCGTTAATAAAATGATTTGAATTATTTAGGGAAATAAATTTCTAATAATTAAAGTGTTTTGATAAGAACAATAACAACAACTTTGAGCGAACAAATTTGCATAAATTGGCGCCTAGTGAATTATTAAAACACCTGCCTTGCGAATGAGGAACTGCATTGACATGTGCAGTCCCTCCCTCAAATGAGTTAGAGACTCTGCAGTTTGCACAGTGGAACTGCAAAAAACATTAGATAATCGACATTATCTTTGGTTATTATAAATTGAATTCCCCCTGCATTCAATAATTGAATTGAACACGTCTGCTTATTTATTAAAATTTCTGTAATAAAATAATTTCATCTGTTTAGTTTTAATATGAATTTTCCTACGAAATTAATTACCAAAATACTTGTTCAGTTTTAGGAAATATTTGAAAATGTTTCTAATAACCAACTGATATAAAACATGTGCCATAATATCGTTCCTAAAATAGTTGTTGTTATGAAACGAGTAAAACTTTTTGTATTCAACATAAAAGGCAAATTGAAATCACAGGCCATAAAATAAGTTCAAATGCCACCAAAAAATTTATATATTTTTGTGGACTAAATCACACCCGAAAATAAATTTTAAATAAACAACAAAATATTTCGAATATATTAAACAACAAGTATTTCCGTCTTTTAACAATAAAAAAAGAACGAAAACACTCAACCAAAAATTTCATTTTATTAATGACAAAAAAATTACATCCGGAATTAATAAAAATAATAGAAAAAAACGAAAGTCCACAATTATTTTGAAGTAAAAAAATTCACACAAATAAAAATTAAAAAAAAAGAAAAACTCATAAAAAACCTTTGTCTTTAAAAAAACAGAAAACAAGAGATACTCCAGGCCGGCGGGGGTAAAAATTATCTGGTACTCAAACAGCTGGACATGCCAGTGCACAATTGGTGCGCGTCGATCTGATACGGTTGTGGCATGTGTGATCGCACAAATTCGGGCAACATTTTTAATTAACCAAGAAATGTTCGGACTTGTTGCTCTGGTCGAAAATACTCCAGAGTTTGCAACTGATTTCAGAAAAGATTTTTGTTTTTTTTTTTAAATATATTACCAATTGTCGACTTGAGTCGACAACTGTAATAGGGCTTAATATACTCGTCTCTAGTTTATATATAGTATTAAGCAGAAAACTATACTCGCCCGTATTATGAATGACGATGTCGACGTCACATCAACACGACAGTAAAAAATCATCATTTGTCCGTTTTTTTGTCGACAGAAATTGGCTCTTGGTAACATGTTCTATTGAAGGCTGTTAATAATTATTAATTATTGTCGACAATTAAATGACAAGTTAGTAGTTTTTGTTGTCGTGTTGATGTGACGTTGACGTTGTCATTCATAATATGAACGATTGTATTTCTGAATCACAAAATAATGGCACCATCCTGTTAGGACCATGTATCGTCCAGGTCCTTGTCGTCAATTTGTGGCACCATAAAAAGTCCGTTGCCAACTGCTTGGTCGGCCTCATTTTCGCCCGTATTATGAATGACGACGACTGTAAAAACTTGTCACTTGTCTGGGTTTTGTCGACAGAAATTGACTCTTGGTAACATATTCCATATTATACGCCTTAGAAAATACCAAAAGAGTGGTAATAATAATTAATTATTGTCGACAATTAAATGACAAGTTAGAATTGTTTACTGTCGTGTTGATGTGACACGTCGACGTCGCCATTCATAATATGAATGTATCACAAAATAATGGCAGCATCCTGTTGGGACCATATATCGTTCAGGTCCTTCTCGTCAATTCCTAGACACAAGAAGTCCGTTAGCAACTGCTTGGCCAGCCTCATTTTCGAAGAAGTAGGGCCCTTGACGCCACTAGTCTATAAACCGCATAATCGCTAAGAGCGATAATGAGAAGGTAATCTCGCATATTTAACAGACCCGGTTAGTTGCAGAATAAGGGGAACTATTTATTTTTACTGCGCACAATTGCAACCGCTAATACAATTATTTTAAGTTCCTCTTAGTCTTTGCCTGAATAGCACAACACTTAAGTGACCTTATCAGTTACAGGCGCACCTACCACGGGTTAATGCAATTTACAGTAATAAAAAAAAGAAACCCGCTCTATTTAAAAGATGCTATTAAAGGAATGTGTGTGAGAGTGCAACTTGCTTGGGTTCCAAATACAAGAGAGTGTGTGAGTGTACAACATGTGCATGTTTGTAAAGAGCCTCTTGTTTACATGCCATTTTAATTGGTGTTTTTTTTCTTCTCCAATCAAATATTAAATTACTCTTCTCTGCTCTATTGATACACACACACACATACCAACACACCGTGGCTTCTATTGCAGTTCTGTTGTAAATGAACTCTGGGGGTCATGCATCATCCCATTATGATTGAAGGCATGATGCGTGTGTGTTTGGTTGTTTGATAGTTTTATTAAACAGAATTTATGCGTTTGTTGCACAAACATTTCCTCTTCTATTCTTTTCTCCACTCTCTCTCCCTCTCTCCTTTTAAGCTAATGGTTCATGTATGCCTGAGTGTTGTTGTTTTCATTTATGGTGGGACTGAATTTACACCAGTGCGTGTGTGTGTTTATGGAAAATTATCTGTTTACAATTTGTGATACCCTGTTTTATTTGAATTTAAGTTTCATTTAATTTGCTTCTTTTTATTTTTCCATGTTCCAATTATTTCTTTTACAACAACAATACAAAATTGTAAATGTAATACAATTGTGATAGATATTTTTATTTAATTTGGATTTGTTTTATTAGAGTCAATATGTTGTATTTGTTTGTTGTACAGTAGCAACTTTAAGAAGTAGAATTAAGAGGAAGAGAACGCTTAATTAGTTACAAATAGAAACGGTTATTTGTTGTTGTAGTTCGTAAATAGTAAACAAGAGGGGGGATTGAGAAAAGTGCAAGAAGACTTGAATTTAATAGGTAGAAATCGTTGTGTTGAGCATTCTTTTTCGCGCCAATTCTGAAACATAAAGGTCTTAAGTTCAGGCATGAACCACATTCGAATTGCTTATGCTGCCACAGATTCTTTTGTAATCGAAATTGTAAAGGAACTCTGCTGGTCCCAAGCCGGGTACTACACCGAGTAAAGAAATTGTCACAATTAAACTTGAATTATTGTCACTCGAAATAGTTTATTTTCTTTGCGTTTTATAGACAATTCATTAAAGTAAATAACAGTTGTTGACTCTTTTTAATGAAATAAGAAAATAAAGTAGCAGATGGCGCATAATATCCCCATAAAATTGTGGGGGAAGAGGTTAAAAACGTTGGAACATGGATTCAATCAAGCGTGTTTTATTTTCTTTGTCGTTTTATTGTTGTGCAATTGAATTATTTTTGTGTCATGATAGATTTTAATTAGCCATTGGAAAGAGTCAACAAAAGATTTAGGGCAGAGTTGAAGCATTTCAACTTGTTTAATCTTGTTTGTGCATGTTGTGATTTGCCAAATACCACACTGTTGGAGATCAAATTAATTAAACTCATCAACAACAAAAACAAACAAATCAATTAAAAAATAATAATAATAATAAAAAAAGAACAAAATAAAATCAGAAACAAATTGAGAAAAATTATATATTTTTAACAAGACAATAGATTTTTCAAATCCTTTTCTATTAAATTTTATTAAAAATAATTTAAGTTTATTAAATTCTTTCTAATAATTGACTCACCAGTAGAAAAAAAAAAGAAAAAAATTTCCCCTCAATTTAAAAAAAAAGACAAACAAAAGTTTTTAGAATTTAAATTGCTCTGCGATAAATCTTTCAACTCTGCGTCTGTTTAAATCAAATTTCTCAAAGGCGTTGTCTTCTGAACCCCAAATGCCAGTATATACAAATATGTGTGTGTATGTATGTGTGTGTGTGTATAAGTATTTCGAGGAAGGAGGGAAACGAATTGCAAACATCGCATTAATGAATGACTTCATTCGTCATCCAGAACAGGGAAAAAAGCAGAACTTCATTATTTCAACAGAAACGATATTGTCGCTGTTATAAGTTCGCCCTGTCTTTTGCTGCAACTCATTTTGATTATTGTATCTTTTGACTGACTGGATTTTTGCAAAATACTCGTACATATTTATGAATATATATTTTTGCCTTTTTGTTTGTTTTGCTGAAGCAAAGCAAACGTGAAAAGTATTTCATAAAATACTGCACTTTGTACCAGCCAGTCAAGTCAGCCATATGCTGCTTTAACCATGAAATATTAAAATATTTTTTTTATTTTTTATTTTATGTGTCTTGTGCATTTATGTTTTTTATTTTATCTCCTATATATGTTTCTTCGTTCTCTAATCAATAAATTCTGGAAACAACAAGCTAACAAATGGCCAGAAACACAATAAAATAAAGAAGCCAAAAAAGAAGTGTCAATTTAAATTTAAAAAACATCAGGACCGTTTATGGTTTTGAATTTCATGGCCGCGGAATGAGCACCGAAAAAAAAATGCAGAGAAAAATCTAATAAAAATCACGTAGACGATTTTATTTTTTGCGAAATTTAAATGACAACAATAGATTATTACACAAACTTTTCAAAGAGTACTCTTTTCAATAAGAACATAATTATTTCTGCACAAAATGTACCTGCTGAAAAAAAGTACCTTCAACTGGCAAGCTTCATTGCGGAAAATAATAAGTACATATTTTACCAAAATATGTGACTTTAACACTCTTTTAAAAAAGTCCTTTTAATAAAAAGTACCTTCGTAATAAAAAGTACCTTTAGGTACTTCTATTTTAAGTAAAAGTACCCTCTTAATTAAAATTACCTCCCTAACAAAAAGTTCTTTTTTAATAAAAAGTACCTTTTTAAATAAAAAGTACATTTTTATTAAAAAAAAGTTTTCTTATTAAAGAGTAGCCTCTTAATAAAAATTACCTTCTTAATAAAAAGTAATTTTTTTATTTAAAAGTACATTTTTAATAAGACAGTAACTTTATTAATAAAGAGTACTTTTATAATAAAAGGAAACTTCGTAATAAAAAGTACCTTTTTAACAAAAATTACCTCCTTAATAAAAAGTCCTTATTTAATAAAATGTACCTTTTTAATAAAAATTACCTCTTCAATAAAAAGTCCTTTTAAATAAACAAAATAACTTTTTAATAAAAATTACCTTTATATTAAAAGGCAGCTTCTTAATAAAAACTACATTTTTAATAGAAATTACATTGGATTGAAAAGCGCGTTGTAATAAAAAGTACCATTCAAGACCATAATAGTAAATGGGAGATATTAAAAAATATATCTAAATGAAATCATTCTTTTAAATAAAAGGAACTTTTCAATTGAAAATAATGTTTGCAAAAAGTATATTATAAAAGATGTACCTTTCAATTAAAAAAATAAACAGTACCTTTTAGTAAAAAAAATAAAAGTACCTTTGAATCAAATTTATCTTGGGATGAAAAGTACCTTTTGATAAAAAAAAAGTATTCTTTAATCAAAAACTGTTTTACTCAAAAGTACCTCCTAATCAAACCACCTGTTAATGAAATGGACCTTTTTAGCAAAAAGTGCTATTTAATAAAAAGTACTTTTAAATGAAAAGTATCTGTAAATAAATATTAATAAAAAATACCGTTTAAAAAGTACGTTTCAAAAAGCACATTTTAATGAAAAGTACCTTTTAATAAAAAGTGTAATATAATCAAAAGTACGCTGTAATTAAAAGTACTATATAATAAAAAGTACTATATAAATAAATGTGCCTCTTAGTTAAAAGTATTTTGCAAAAGTACATTTTCATAAAAAACTATTTCAACAAAATCAACTACTTCCTTTTTTTTTAAATATTTGGAACATTGTCTACTGAATGTGTGTGTGTGTGTGTGTGTGTCAATGTGTATATACGTTTGTATGTACATGCTAATCTCTTTAGCTTTAATTGTCTTTTGATTCCAGAAGCCAATTATTTAAGATAAAAATAATGAAAAGGAAAGTAAAATTGTTTGCGGTTAATGAGTTGAACTCTATTTACTTTTTGTTTTATTTTTTTATGGTTTATTAAAACACAATCAATCATTTTGAGAATTATAATAAAAACACAAGTTAAATTAAAAAAAAATAATAACAATTTCAAACCTAAGAAACTGAATTCACAACAAAGAAAAGTCGTTAAAAAAATGCTCATTAAATCACATTCAAATTCAAAAAAGAAAAGAACGAGCTCCACCACCGTAATAACAGACAAAAGCTCCACTCTATTAAGTCAATCAAGCGGAACCACCAGCCAGCGAGCCAGTTTTCCATTCATGCATCGCGCATTTATTTAACTGTAATTATGTTGTAATTCTTTCTTCTTGTCTGTTATTTCTTTTTTTCCTTAATTTTAATATACATTTTTTTGTTTGTTTTTGTTGTTGTTTGTTTGCTGCAAAGCAATTGAAATGATTGTCAATTAATGACATGACTGACATGTACAATTTTGTTCCTTTTTTGTTTTTTATTTCTTTGGTTTTGTGCAGAGATCATTACAATTCTACTTAAATAATTACAATCAACATTCTGCCTGTTTTTCAGTCATTTTTGTAAAAGAAAGAAATTTAAAAAAAAATTATTTATTTTACTTAAAAAAAGTCTTGCAGTTCACGAGTTGCTCTCACACATTTTCATTATGTTTTAATTTACATATTCTTAACAAATACTTATAGGAGTAAATAAACGCAGTAGTGTGTAAGTGTATGTGTGTGTATATATGCATGTATGTGTGTGTGTGTCACGTACAACAAAGTAGTGATTGTCATTAAACGAAAACTGCAATAATTATTGTAAAATATTTCAGTTTTACGAGACCGGTTCAATAAGCACTTGACTTTGAATTGCCCACGTCTTTATTAAAAATCTAAAAGTATCTGTTTCTGTTATCCTTTTCAATAGTTCATATGAAATAATATCTGTGAAATAATTATACCTCCTTCATTAAAACAAATTAGTTATGTGCAAAAGAAATTTTTCAGGACCTTTTGCAACGGGAAAGTTTTACTCCTGGTGGTAGTAGAACAAGGTAATAACATATTCCTCTCTGTCTCTATAGCAGCTGAATCAGAACTTTGAAAAGTAAACTTTTCCAGTGTAAAAGAGGGTAGAAAATGAGCAACATTTAATTCATGTGAAATTTGGTGTAGGGTGTTGTAGGAGCTCGAGTGTCCTTCTAAAGAAATTTTCGGAGTAGATGGGTGTGGCAATGCCTACAGTTAACAGAATGTTGTAAACAAAATTTGTATGTTAAAAATGTTTTAAATCCAAGTTTTCAAGAGGAATAATTGCAAAATAATATATAGCTGCTATGGGCGTGGCACTGCCCACATTTCAAATTGCCCAACTAGATACTCGAACGAACTCTATGTATATTCAAACTTGCATTGCAATTGTTGTAGTAAAAATAGCTAAAAGATCACACTTAATTGGTATAGGCGTGGCACTGCCCACTTTTCAAATCCCCGAACTAGATGGTTGGACGAACTCAATGTATACCCAGATTTTAATAGCAGTTGGCTTAGTAAAAACAGTGAAAATAGTACAATTCATTCGTATAGGCGTGGCACTGCCCACATTTCAAATACCAAAACAAGATTCAATGCATGTCTTCCCGAATTTTCAATACAATCCACTGAGTAAAAGACCATAAAAAACAATATTTAATTACACTAGGTGTGGCACCGCCCACTTTTTGAATTACAAAGTTTTGTGATTATTTTATTATACTTTTCCCTCGAATGCATTTTATACGAATCGAGAACGTTACTCCGCCATCCCGTATCAAATATGACTCATAAACAGACCGGTTTCGTGCAACATCAGGGCGTCCGATTTTTTCACTTGCAACGAACATCTTCGAACTGTTAAACTTTTTAACATTCAAATTTCAAAATGATTTAAAAAAGTGTGTAAATAAGCGACCAACCCCAGCTTTAGAATATTACACCAAGAAGAACGCAGTTTTATGTCTCCAGTGGCGACATAAATGGTTACCCACAAACACACACACACACCCAAACACCGTGTTCGTGCAGTTCTATTCCCATTGAAACCAACTACCAGAAAGGCGGACCGCGAGAACAAAATTATAAGAATGCAAAAGAAGTTTGAAAAAAAACTCATAAATTGCGTGCTTGAAATTTACTATTATTATTGTAAATGTTGGCATTTTGTTTTCCACAATTCTTGTGATTATTTGTTTGTTTTTGTTTTGTTGTTGTTGTTGTTGTTGTTGTTGTTATTCTTATTCTTTCAAACTGATTTTATTTTCTTGCAATTTTGCATACAATTTCCATTTAATCTGCGATGAAGTAATTTTGCATTTCAAGTATTTGTTGGGAGAAGAAGACAACATGCAAAATGAATAAATATCTTTTGGAGCGGTTAGAGGGACTGCAGGAACACCCTACATCGGGATGACAGAATAGGCAAAAAGTCCGTTTGAACATATCAAAAATTTTGTAGCAGACGGTGTTCACATTAAGATCGAATACCGTTTGCCTGGTCTAGAGGAAATTTTAAATTCAACTGGGGCCTGGTTTCCTTACAGGGTGGCCCAAATAACCGCAAGGACTTAAAGTCCCTATAACTTTTTTATGATAATTTATTTTTTATTATAATTTATATATTATTATAATTAACTTTTATTTCTATTTAGTATTTTATAAAAAAGACATAGAATTGAAAATGGAACGAAACCCAATTGGCCAAAGTGTCCACTTACTTGGACCGAAAGGTGCCCAATTAACCAAAAGGCCTTAAATTCCTTATAACTTTTTTAATATAATTTATTTTTACTTCTATTTTGCATTTCATAAAAAAGACTTTTAGAATTAAAAATGGAACAAAACCCAATTGACCAAAGTGTCCACGTCCTTGAACTTTTTTTTTTTTTTGTTTGTTAAATCAGGGGTCAATTTTTTGGACTCAGTATTCACATTATCGTTGTTGGAATGTGTGGGATGGACTCTCAGAGTCATCAATAATTTGTCACAAATCGGGACATGATTAAAACAATCATCTGGCAATGCCGCAATTAAGAGTGTGCTTCGTTATAATTCTCGGATTATATTTCTGATCGAAAAATGAAAGGCAAAAAAGTCATTTTTATATTCTGAAAAAGGCATAAAGACAAGAAATAACTTTTATTTTTTTAAAGAACAAAATTAAAATTCAAAAAGTGTTCATTCAACTTGAAAGAAATAAAAATGAAAATACTCCACGTAACGAGGAGATTTTGGGGGTTTCCTTTGGCTTGTAGCACATCGCTTTTGGTTTGATTTTTGCTTAATTTAGTTTTGCAAAAAATCGTTACTTACGGCCCTTGAGACCAAACGTTGAAAGCCATGTGGTGGTATGGATCCAACAGGATGCAGCCACAATGCACACTGCAGCGGCACAACGGCTCTTTAATATGCAATCTCTTTGGTGGAGGAATTATTGCTCATACAAGCGATTTCAATCGGCCGCCAGTCTGTTTTCTAGAACCATCGAGGAACTAAAAAAAATATACAAACGACGAAATTGCCAACTTACAATTTGAAGTTTTGGGAAAAATCATAGAAAATCTGTCGGGTAGAACTGGAATATGGAAAGGAAAAAATGGCCAACAAGTGCGACCTATAATTTCTCAGAATTAAACTAAAAATATTTTCCTTAAACGCACCGTCAGGCTGATTTCTATTTTCACAATACAAAAAGCTGAATTTTTCTCTAATTTGAAGTCGTAAAACGCCAACGGTAATCAGGCTGAATGAAAATAATTTTTTGTTGAATAAAAATTCTTAATAAATTCAGACAAATTTGCTCAATTGGAAAGAACTTTATATTCTTATTTGATTTTCCAATTATCAATTTCAGTTTAGGAATCCTTTTCTTAAATGACTCAAACCCTTGTGACCAACCATTTTCACCCTACACTTCATTGAAAATCGGTGACAAGCAAAAAAAAAGAAAATTATTGTTTTAAGAAAACTCATTCAAAGCCAAGCCTTTTTTGAGTCAATAAGTAAATAAATAGTGCGTTATTATGTGGCCGCAAATGAATGAAAAAAAAAAATAAAATAAATAAAAATAGAAAATAAAAAAATAACAACAAAACAAACAAACAAAATGATTATGATTCCCTTCGATTAGTTTAAACGTCTCCGTGTCGCCTTCTTCGGAATTTTGTCAACGCAATAAGTGGAAAATTAAAGATCTATTTCTTTTTATTATTATTATTTTGCATCGCAAAACGAAAACATACATACATGCCAGCAATTGAAGTTGGCGCTGTCAAATCTTTAACGTGTCCACGTCCACGAATAGTAGAGTTTGACTCGAATAGTTTCTTCTTAGTAAAATTGAGTAGAAAAAGAAGAGTTTGGAATACAAAAGAAGATTAATGTGGAGTTGGTTTTGTGGCAGGCATTGATAAGCGTCTGAGGCTTTATCGAATAACATACAAACGAATTTTTAATAAAAAATTTTCAAACCGATTGCAACAGCAGATTTCGTTTGTAGAAGTTGGAAAAGTAACTGGCATTTTAATCCAAATACAAACATTTAAAAGGGCTTTTGATTAATTGTTTTTGAATTTCATTCTCTTCCACTTTCAACTTAAAATATTTTAAAGTTTTGCTGGCTGTTAAATGCGAACACTATCCTGGTCTATTTTGATTAAAATATTTTTTCTTGTCACGAGAAAAAGCTCAACTTTTATGAATATCAACTGGCGTTAAGGAATGTGTAGTTGTGTGATTTAAAACATAATTTCGTATCTCCTGGAGTTGATTTTTTAATGAGTCCTTATGAATTTAGATAATTTTTTTTTTTTGGCAGCCCAGCAATTCTTTTTATAAATATTTAATAAAGCAAATGTTGAATAAAAAATTCGAATCAATTTCTGAAAATTCTATTAACCACATTCAAAAGCGGAAAGAGCGAAATACGTTGAAAACAGAGGAGATTTTACTCCAGAGAACCCACTGTGCAGGTCCTAAATCTGTAGAAAACATATAAACGAAAGCTATGAAATCTTCTGTAGTTAAACAAATTGAGCTTTAACTTTACAAGGCAGCGAAGGATGAACTTAAAAAGGAGACAGGAGTCATGTCCTGCGAGGACTGTCAAAACCCTGTAACTTTTGATGGAATGAAAAATTCTATTCCCATTTAATCGCTTCAATATTCACTCAAAATTTTATATATAAAATAAAATATTTAAAACAAAATATCTGTCGTAACAAAAATTCGTTACATGAAATATTTCTCGATGTTAAAGGCTGAAGATTTTTATATAAAACTCAATACCTAAAAAAAATTTATAGAAAAATATAAAATTTACGAGCGTACAAAAATATTTTTTTTGAAATTAAATGCCTAAAATTAACAATATTTATTGAATCACCCTGTTCGCAAAGAAATAATTAAACTTTTAATTGAAGAAATTCAATTGTATTCCAGCATGATTTTATTAGGGAGGTAACCAATACCGCTGGCTATAGAGACCTATAGTGATATATTTGACGCCGATATTTTACTGTTTTGGCCCACAAATAATCCAAATTTCAATAAAAATTTTAGCACAACAACTAAAACAAAACAACACATCAAAAACCAGAGCATAAAATCGAAACAAAATTATGAAATTGTTTATTTTTAAGTCTCACTTTTAAATTCAATGTCCTGTTTTTAAATCCTTTAAATATTAATTACATATCGTCTACTGAAATGCAAAACAACTTATGGTCATTTTCAAAACAAGCAAAAATCGTTATTAATTAGAAAATACTGGAAATATTTAAAAACAAAATTTAATTCTCAAGTCTAGATTGAAATCAAGCACTCTCATTTTAATCCAGACTTGCAAATTTTTATTTAAATATTCCCAGTATTTTCCATTTAATAAATTTCGAAAAATAATGTTACGTTATCTTGCATTTCAGGTGGCGATATACATTCATGGTTATTAAAAATCTCTTACACTGTGTTTTTGTGTACTAGAAAATTACTCCACTTGAAACTTTTTAATTTTAACTTGAACTCAAACTCAATAGGCGTATCGGTGGCGATATCGCCTATAATTATTTGCGAGTGTCGATATCGTTGTCGTAGCAACAAAAAGGTTTAACGTTACATCCCTAATTTATATTGATAATTGTTTTATTCTGTAAGCAAATCGATTGTAGTCAATATATCATGTTACCCTGTACTTTATGGAATTTTTAGTGGAGGGTCACCGAATTCCTCTTTTTTCTAAGGAGACAGAAAAGTTGTGTGTGTGGATCACCACTTTCTTTGAGACTAAACAATAGAGTGAAAGAGAGAGAGAGAGGGAGAGACAATTCTAAACTTCAAATGCATCTGCATTTATTATTAACAGCCCCATAAACCTCAATTAATTATTCCTCCGGCCACAGATGGCCAACTTTCTTACACACTCTTTTATTCTTGGATTTGATTGGAAAAGCTTCTTGAACTATTTAAAAGTCTAAAATAATTTAAACACTTCATAAACCGAAATAACTTCATAATCTGCTAAAACCATTAAGAAATATAATTTTTTTTTTTCGAGCACAAATTCCAGAGAAATAAAAATCACATTCGGATACACTTAGTCACTAGTCTCAACTACAACAACTTTATTTTCTAAACTCTTCCACAACGATAACAAAATGCCTTCCCAACGTTTTATTTTTGAGGAGAAGAAACATAAAATTAAAATGATTAATTAAGACAATAATTCATTTTTAATATACTAAAATCTGTAAAAAATATAAACGAATTGTGTGGAGCTTCTTTACAGCGACACCAACTCGCACACATAAAAATTAAAGTGGAACAATATTGTTTCTCTGGTATATACCAGCAAACATTTTTGTGGGAGAGAGATACAATTTGTGATTTGATTTTTATATTAATAAATTGATATTGTGTTTCCAAAATCGTTAGTATTAATTGTTTAATTTCTTTATAATAATTGAGTTGATTGTTCTTTTTCCAAATATTAATAAGAAAACATTCAAAGTATTTAATTCAAAGTATTTAATGAAGCAGATCATCAGGGAACCATTAAATAAAATGTTTTAGAATATTTGACATTTCACAAACTGAAAGATGTGCATTAAGACCATTTAATTGGCAAACTTAGAAGTCTAGTCTGGTCCCTAGTCTAACGATTTCAATGAAATTATGTGGATGTTATTAATCACTAGATGGCGCTGTCTCTTATATGTATAATATCTTGTAAACAGTTCACACTTCGGGATTGAAGTTTGGAAATTGAAATTCTATTCGTTATTTTACTATCTGTAGAATATTTCAAGTCAGATATATTTTGTTTATATACTTTGTCTGCTCATATAGTTTTGTTTGCTGGGTAACTGAACTATTAAGCCCTGCTGTGTTTCTAAGGCAACAAGCATTAGTTTTACTACTCGATAGCACGTTAGACAAATGTTTGGTGAATCTCATACATTTTGGTTGTGGCTTCTGGCCCAACTTCTTCGATTCATCTTCTGGAACTACAAACAGCAAATTAACTTTAAAAAGTCAAGTTTTAACCACCGGCTGTTGCAGCAGTTAACAGAGAAAATAAACACGTTATTAACTTTCGGTTTTGGCTGCTGCGCTTAATCAGAGAAAAGGTAATAAATAACTGCCGCTTCCTGCGGTTATTTCAAATGAAATCGAAAATGAAGAGCAGCACGTTCAGGTTTTGGTTTATTAATAAAATTCAAACAGAGTTTTTTTAAATGTGCCCCACAGTATTAACAGGGAGGTGGCAAAGAAATGCTGAAAAGTATTAATTCAATAACATAAAAATTAATAGTTTTTAAATTTTTGGTACGTGCCCGAATATTTATTTTTCTTTAGTTTTAACGCTGTGAAAAGTTTCTTTAATAATAAACAGCAATAAAAATTTACTTTATTCATTTTTGATTTTATGTGTTGACGCCATAAAATTGTTTTTTATGAAATTTTATTTTATTTGCAGGAAATAATTTTCATATACAAAAACGTTGGGTTTAATTGGAAGCTATTAAATTTTAAAAATGTGTATTAATATTGAAAATATATATAATTATTTTTGTATATATTTTAGATATTTATTTGTAATGTTTTGTTATTAAATCAAAACCAAAAAGGGGTGCTGTTGGCAGCAGTAGTTCAAGCGTAAAGGACGAAGCCGAAGATAACGGCTTCGATGCCGCACTCAGTCATGAAAACGATATCGAATTCTTCTGATCTGAATCAATATAATCGATATAGTTTCGTTTTCTTTAGTTTGCTTTGACACTTCATTATGGATCGACTTACACTAGAGCAACGCGTGCAAATTGTGGAAATTTTTAATCCAAATAATGGTTCTGTTCGTCAAACTTATCGTGCACTTTGGCCATTCAAAATTTTATTTTCCGATAAACAGAATTGTACCCGCTAGCCCTGGCGGCCACAGGGCCGAAATCATATTTAAACATTAATGACATAAAATTTTCTATCCAATAAACACCGTTTCATTGATATCAAAAATATATTACCATGTTTTATTATGATTTAAACTTGTATCACTCTATAAAAAACACCCTAAATACTAAATTAAACTTCATCAAAAAAGACAGCTTCCAAATAAAAGAACGCACGAAGGGCGCCTGTAAGAGAGAGAGTCATAATAAAAAATTGTAATAAATTAAGAAATAAATAATTATTTTTTCCAATGATTTACACACGAATTTAAAAGATATTAAAATGAGTTGAGTTAATATATTGAGATTTAGCAAACAAAATATTTAAGTAACTAAAAACAAAAACAAAAACAAAAGACCGGCTCCACAAAATCTTTATCTTCAACTCATCTATTTCACAAGCTCAACTATTTACAAAACGGATTTATTTTAAATTTATTATTGGCTTCAAATAATTCTCCATTTTTTATTTACTTTTTTCTTTCTTTGATAAAGATTTCGTTTCAATTTCGAAATCATACAAGCGTTTCATTTTAATCTCTTATTTATGTCAATCATTTTGCCCACATAACAAATGCAAGTGAGCAGCAGTTGTGGCGGGAGGGGGGGAAATGGACAGCTCAGAGATCAGATGTGTACTCTCGTGTCGAATAAATAAAAGGATTTCCATTTTGCTGTTCGTTACGGGCAGAAATATTTCCATAACTCATCTCAATTCAGCAGTTGATATTTTTTCCTCTTCTTTTTCTTTTTCTATTTCTTTTCATTATTTTTATTTAGATAATTTATATTTTAAGTGGGTTTATTGGCTCACAGTTAATAAAATGATAAGCCGGACAGACAATGAAGCACAAGCGGACGTGTTGTACAAAAAGAGTTGCTAAACCGAATCATTTTAGATTAAATTGTCAAAACACTCTGCCTGCAGAGTAGGAAAACAAAATAATAGGGATTTATTTTGAAATGTCAAAATTGTGCAAGAAGTACTAACGAGCTGTCAAAAAATATCTTTTGCAAAGATGTCACTTTTTGAAACAAACAGAGCAGAGGGGGGAATGGCACCCACAAAGAAATAAAAAAGATTTTAAATAGATTTTTTCAATAAATTTTTAAATACTGGAAATATTTTTTAATAAAAATAACAAATTATTATTTGTTTAATGCCACTTAATTTATATCCTCGTGCTGATTCTTTTTTTCCAAAAATTATATTAGAAATTCAAAGTGTATAATTAAAAAATAGTATGTCGATATCCTGTGGTTATCCTGTTTAAGATATTCAGTAGTTAATTAAATATTTAAAAAAAAATTTAAAAAATTATTTTTATTTTCTAACAGTTTTTGAACAAAAGATCCACTTTATTTTTATACAAAAAAATTTATAACAACTTTTTTATTTTTCTGCAATAATATCGGTTGTTTTTTATAGAGTGATACAAGAGTTGGCATCACTGCTTTATTTGACCACCCATTTAACAGCTGATAGTTGGTTTTTGTTTAGTTTGCTTTGACATTTCATTATGGATGGACTTACACGAGAGCAACGCTTGCAAATTGTAGAAATTTTTAATCAAAATAATTGTTCTGTTCGGCAAACTCATACATTAAAAATTTAATTTTCTGATGAAGCCCCTTTCCGGTTGAATGGGTACGCAAATAAGCATAATTGTCGCATTTGAAGTGAGGAGTATCCAAAAGATTTTGTCGAAGCACCATGACATCCACAGAAAATTACTGTTTGCTGCGCTTTGTGGGCTGACAGAGTCCTTGGCCTATATGCCTTCAAAAACGATGATGGTCAGAATGTGTTACTGTCATTGGTGAACGGCATAGGAACATGATTCGAAGTTTCTTCGTATCTCAATTAGCTGGCATTAATCTTGCTGATATATGGTTCCAACAGGACGCAGCCACATGCCACACAGCGTACGCTACAATTGATTTACTAAAGGAAACTTTTGACGAACAAATAATTTCACGAAATGGCCCAATTAATTGGCCCCCAAGATCGTGTGACTTAACCACATTGGGTTATTTTCTTTGGGGGTTATGTAAAGTCACTTGTGGACGTCGATAAACCCAAAACAAACAATTGAACACCTTGAGTTATCGGCAAGTAAACGGCCGCAAATGCTACGAAAAGTTTGTAAAAATATGTGTTCTAGATTGCGCCTTGTACGCACCAGCCGCGGAGGCCACATGGCCGAAGTCACATTTAAACATTAATGTCATAAAATTTTCTAGCCAATAAAGGCCGTTCCATTGATATCAAAAATATATTACTATGTTTTATTAAGATTTAAACTTGTATCACTCTATAAAAACAGCCGATAGAAAATAAAATTACATGAACATGAAACTAAATTATAATTTTTTTTAAATTAAAAGTCATCTAGAAAAAGATCTAGATCTTTTGCTTAAACTAAAATTAAAAAAATATATCCATGAAATAATTTTCTCCTCAACCTGTATCACTTGGGTCCCATTGTGCACGCGCTACCAGAGAAAAAAATGTGTTGTCATTTAAATCCGTCTGCAAATTTTGAAATAAAAAAGCAAAAAAACCAAAAAAAAAAAACGCTGTAAAATAAGTTAAACAAACGATTTGATATCTGCGTATCTCATGGTAAATTGTAGCAAATAAACAAATCACTGTCAACTGGAAGAGGCAGACAAAAACATCATCCATTAGATTTGAAGCCAAAACGAGTATAATAAGGAAAAGATGATGATAACAATGATGGCCCGGCCTGGCCATAACGAATGCTTGACAATAAACAACAGACTTTTAAGCCAAAAAAAAAAAAAAACAAATTGAAATAAATAATACAAACACATCACACATTTCAAATGCGCCACATAAAATTTGATGTTACTGCACATGCGTGGCCGCAAGCTCTCAGCTCTCAGCTCTCATACTGAGTAAATGATAGTCAAACAGGGCAGGCAGGGATAGAAACGGTAGCATAATAAATATTCAAGGCATATAAAACCTTGTGTCACTAGTTGGCACAAACAAAACGAAAGAAAAAAGGAAAGAACGAGCGAACGAATAATAAAAAGATAATACGGTTGCATGTTTTTATTTGAAAAGAAATTTTAAGCTGCCAAACTGACAGCCATGACGGACGGTGGACTGCTACAACAGCAGCCACAACATCAGCGTTGAAATACAAAAAAAAAAAGACTTTTACATGATTTTTTTTTTGTTGGCTGGTGTCATGCCTGAATGCATCATCATGCGTGTTTAGCAGTCAAGTCTGTCACTAAACGGTGCATGATTAATTTTCCCAGGTTTTTTTTTGAAAAATATTTCAATATCTTTTTCAATTTGAATGCGGTTTGTGTGTGTGTGTGTGTGAACTAAATTTGTTTGGAATATTGGGCGGAATTTGTTATAGTTTTTTTTAATAAATTTTTTTTTTTAATTTTTTTAAGCCACTTAATTTCACTTTTAGTTTTTCCCACTTCTCGTTTGATGTTAATAGTTTTCCGTTAAGGTTTTCTAAGGCGAGTGGTTTTGTGAATGTTTTCGAACTGATTGTTTATTTTTAGCACGACTGTTTAAGTCTCTTTAACAATTTTTGTATTTTTTATTTATTCATTTCTAATTTATAATGGGGAAGCTGCTGAAGACAACTTTTACGTTGTGCTTTTGTCTTTGATAAAGATTTTTCAAAATTTATAAATAAAAATTAAAAGAAAAAGTGGTTTTTGTGTGTAAATTGAAATTAATTGAAAATAATTTGCGCAAGTTTTTTTTTTATCTCCTTTGGAAATAAATAATTTCGTTGTCTTGTGAATTGAGTGTGTTTGCGGTTGAAGTGTGATAAAATAAAGAAGCCGAGCATTAATTATAGCAGCATGTACGCAATCATTAATCGCTACCCCATATAAAGCTTAATGTAACATAAAACATAATATTGACTGGGTTTTTTAATAAACTGTTTTTACTCGAAACTTTATTCGAAATTTTATTCGAATAATTTTATTCGAATAATTCTATTCTAGCGGCATCATTCCAATAATTATATTCGAAAAGTCTTATTCGCTTAATTTTAATCGAATCACTTTATTGGCCTAATTTTAATAGAAAAATATTATTCGATTTTCATTAATCGACTAATCTCATACGAGTCATTTTAATCGATTAATCTAATTCCAGTAATTCTTTTATCAATTTGAATCGGACAATTTTTATTTAGTATTATTACTAAAATAAATGTGTCCGATTAATTTTAATATATTCTTTTATTGTGCAGTAAAGTGATTATGGTTGAATAATTTTATTCGAATAATATTATTCGAATAATTCTATTCTAGCGGCATCATTCAAATAATTATATCCGGAAAGTTTTATTCGCTTAATTTTAATCGAATCATTTTATTGGCCTAATTTTAACAGAAAAATATTATTCGATTTTCATTAATCGACTAATCTCATACGAGTAATTTTAATCGATTAATCTACTTCCAGTGATTCTTTTATCAATTTGAATCGGACAGTTTTTATTTAGTATTGTTACTAAAATAAATGTGTCCGATTAATTTTAATATATTCTTTTATTGTGCAGTAAAGTGATTATGGTTGAATAATTTTATTCGAATAATTCTATTCTAGCGGCATTATTCCAATAATTATATTCGAAAAGTTTTATTCGCTTAATTTTAATCGAATCATTTTATTGGCCTAATTTTAACAGAAAAATATTATTCAATTTTCATTAATCGACTAATCTCATACGAGTCATTTTAATCGATTAATCTAATTCCAGTAATTCTTTTATCAATTTGAATCGGACAATTTTTATTTAGTATTATTACTAAAATAAATGTGTCCGATTAATTTTAATATATTCTTTTATTGTGCAGTAAAGTGATTATGGTTGAATAATTTTATTCGAATAATTCTATTCTAGCGGCATCATTCCAATAATTATATTCGAAAAGTTTTATTCGCTTAATTTTAATCGAATCATTTTATTGGCCTAATTTTAACAGAAAAATATTATTCGATTTTCATTAATCGACTAATCTCATACGAGTAATTTTAATCGATTAATCTACTTCCAGTGATTCTTTTATCAATTTGAATCGGACAGTTTTTATTTAGTATTGTTACTAAAATAAATGTGTCCGATTAATTTTAATATATTCTTTTATTGTGCAGTAAAGTGATTATGGTTGAATAATTTTATTCGAATAATTCTATTCTAGCGGCATTATTCCAATAATTATATTCGAAAAGTTTTATTCGCTTAATTTTAATCGAATCATTTTATTGGCCTAATTTTAACAGAAAAATATTATTCAATTTTCATTAATCGACTAATCTCATACGAGTCATTTTAATCGATTAATCTAATTCCAGTAATTCTTTTATCAATTTGAATCGGACAATTTTTATTTAGTATTATTACTAAAATAAATGTGTCCGATTAATTTTAATATATTCTTTTATTGTGCAGTAAAGTGATTATGGTTGAATAATTTTATTCGAATAATATTATTCGAATAATTCTATTCTAGCGGCATCATTCAAATAATTATATCCGGAAAGTTTTATTCGCTTAATTTTAATCGAATCATTTTATTGGCCTAATTTTAACAGAAAAATATTATTCGATTTTCATTAATCGACTAATCTCATATGAGTAATTTTAATCGATTAATGTAATTCCAGTAATTCTTTTATAAATTTGAATCGAACAATTTTTATTTAGTATCACTACTATCCGATTAATTTTAATATATTGATCTTTTGTGAAGTAAATTTATATAAGTCATTATAGTCGAATAATATTATTCGAATAATATTGTTCGAATAACTCTATTCTAGCGGCATGATTCCTATAATTCTATTCGCTTAATGTCATATAAAAAATTGTAGTCGGGAAAACATTTTATAATGATTTATCTTTTTTGAAGTAATTTTAGAAAGATTATACTCGACGACTTTTATTCGAATAATATTGTTCGAATAATTCTATTCTAGCAGCATGTTTTCTATAATTCTATTTGCTTAATATATATTAAGAATTCTATTCGGGTAAAGTTTTTATGACATACATTCGAACAATTTTATGCGAATATATCTAATAACTTTATTCGATCAATTTTAATATTAATCGATTAACTTTTTGATTAATTTTGTTATAATGATTAATGATTAACTAAATGGGTTTTTTGCAATAATTTTGAAATTAGTTTAATACAACCGATTCATTGTGCCCCAGTTCGTTATAAGCAAGTTTTACTGTATTTATGAATTATTACGCATCAAATTACTTTCATCAGATAACGGAAAGAAATTGGCTCCGAATAGTCAAATCAATTATTTAAATATATTTTTGTGAATTGTTTGTTACAAATTAAATTAAAAAGTTTCTTTCATTCCAGCAGCTCGAAATGCAAATTTTATACCACAAAAAGTCTGTCTAAATATTTCGTGATAGTTTCCCTGCCTCTTTTTCATTTATTGTTTTTGTTAATGCCCCACTAATGAAACCATGATAATTTGCGGTTTTATCAATTTTTTAGTGCTGCTCTGCTACTCGTTTTATTGCCATTTTACGAGTTTGTTAGTTTATTTGTTTGGCATTTTAGTCGAAATCGATTGTTATTATTTCTGGTGGCTGTTGGGAAAAAATAAATAATTGAAAAAAAAAGAAAATTAAAACAAGTGAAAAAAACAACTTCAATTGAAGTTTGCTTCAACACTCTTGTAAAACACTCCTGTGCATGAATTGCAACATCAAAGTGATAAGGACACTTAACGCCACTACAAAACTGATAACATGCGGGTTGAATAAATTATAAAGGCTTCTCTAAATTACCTTTTTCTAAATTATATCACTGAGAGGCCTATTCAAAAAAAATAAACTGCTTATAAGAAAGAATTTGTATAGAAAATTTGTCTTATAAACAGCTTATAATAAAAGCTGTATTATTAATAAAATATTAATAATGTTATTCCAATAATAAATATTCGCATAATTATTCGATTATTTTGTTTGAACAATTTTATTCCCACAACATTATACGAAATATGTTCTTGCAATCATTTGATTCGAATATTTTTAATCGAATAATAACAGTCAAACAATTTTAATAATTTACTTCGAATCGAATAATATAATCGCTTAATTCGAATGACTATTCGGATGAAGTTTTTCGAAATATGTTCTTCGCATCATTTGGTTCGAACAGTTTTAATCGAATAAAAATAATCGAACAATTTTAACTATTGAAATCGAATAACTTTTTGCATAATGTTATTCGAAATATGTTTTTCATATCATTCGAGTCAGAAAAATATACTCGAACAACATTAATCGAATAGTTTTAATCGAATAATGATAATCATATAATTATTGAATAACGATATTCAAATAAATTTTTTTTCGTATGACTTGAAAAATTTTAATATAATAATGTTAATCGAATAATATAAGCGTTTAATCTGAATGACTTTCGGATTACATTGTTCGAAATATGTTCTTCGAATCATTTGACTCGAACAATTTTAATCATGTAGTTCGAATAAATTTTCGCAGAAGATTATTCGAGATATGGTTTTCGTATCATTTGACTCAGGAAAATATACTCGAACAACATTAATCGAATAGTTTTAATCGAATAATTATATATCGAATCGAATAGCGCTATTCTCCCTTATTCAAATAATTTTTTTTTTCGTATGACTCAAAAATGTTTAGTTTAATAAATTTAATCGAATAATATAATCGTTTTCGAATGACTATTCGGATGACATTGTTCGAAATATGTTCTCCGAATCATTTGACTTGAATAGGTTTAATCGAATAAAAATCATCGAACAATTTTAATTATTTAAATCGAATAATTTTTCGCATACTGTTATTCGAAATATGTTTTTCATATTATTTGATTCAGGAAAATATAGTCGTACAATATTAATCGAATAATTATAATTATATAACTCGAGTAACGGTATTCTCTCTTATTCAAATAACATTTTTCGTATGAGTCGACAAAATTGAATTTAATGTTAATCGGAAAATGTAATCGTTTAATTCGGATGACATAGTTCGAAACAGTGTTCTCCGAATTATTTGACTCGAAAAATTTTAATCGAATAATATTAAGCGTATAACTTTAATATCTTAATTTGAATAGCTATTCGCATAGTATTATTTTAAATATATTTTTTTATATCATTTGACTCGAAAAAATCTAGTCGAATAGCCCTAATCGAATAACTCTAGTCTCTATTATTCGAATAACTTATTTCATGTCTTTCGAAACGTTTTATTTGAATAATATTAATCGAATAAAATAAACTCGAATAATTATTCGAAATACGATTTTCGTATAATATGACTCGAAAAATTTTGATCGAATAATATTAACTGAATAGTTTTAATCGTTTAATTCGAATTATTGTTCGTATAAATTTATTCGAAATATTTTCTTCGAATGAGTTCACTTTAAAAATCTTAATCGCATAACATAAATCGAATAATTTTAATCGAATTATAGTAATCCAAAAATTATTATGGCTTTATTCGAATAATTATTCGTACAACATGATTTGAAATACGATATTCGTATAATTTGATTTGAAAAATTTTGTTCCAATAATAATAACCGAATAATTTTAATCGTTGAACTCCAATAGTTATACGCTTTCGAAATATGTTTTTTAGAATAATTTTACTCGAATAGTATGAACCGAATATTATTAATCGAATATTATTAATCGAACTATTTTAATCGAATAACACCAAGCGAATAATTTTAATTGTTTAGTTTGAATAATAAATTGCATAAAACTATTCGAATTATGTTTGCGATTAAATTGCTAAAAAATTATTAATCGAACAATATTAATCGAATAATTTTAAGCGAATAATATTAATAATTTAGTTTGAAAAATTATTCACTCAGAAGTATTCGAAATATGATCTTACAATAATTTTACTCGAATAATATTTGTCGAATAATTTTAATCGTTAAACTTAATAACTTTATTCCAAAGTTACTGGAATAATATTAATCGAATAACAATGGTTGAATAAGTATAATCGAATAACACTTATCACGTAATTTCAATTGTTTAATTTGAATAATTAATTGTACAACATTATTCGAAATAAGTTTCCGAGTAATTTGCTGGACAACTATTAATCGATCGATGCTAATCGAAAAGTTTTATTCGATTATTATAAAATATGTTCTTACAATAATTTTCTTCGAAAAATATTAATCGAATAATATTTATAATTTTGTTCGAACAATTATTTACTCATTTATTGATCGAACTATTTTTCTAAATAACTTTATTCGAATAATATTAATCGAATAATATTAGTCGAATAACTTTAATCGGCTAATTTGAATCGTTTACTTTAAACAATTCTTGTTTTGTAGCTGAACAGCTTAACATCATTAAATGCGATTTTACCAAAAGTTATTTTTAGAACCTTATCACTTTGCGCCGCACTCTCTTCTCAAACACATAACAGTGCATGTTACATTTTGTTAAGTATTATTTCGAACAATTTGTTAAGCAGCCGTCAAATGCAAATCTTTATTTAGTATGAGTTTGTTCGCAACACAATCATACGAATCAAAAATTATAAAAAAAGGAAATTGTGGGTGGAATATCAAGCAGTTGGAGAGTTAAAACAATTGCTAAAGTTGGTAGTTGCAAACTGAATGGACACTCACATGGAATGCTGATGTTTTTCACCGTTGTGAATGTATTAGTGTTTACACAAGCCCATGTCTGTGTGGTTAATTACACTCGAGTTTTGTGTTGAATCTATGGAAATAATACTTTCATTTACACACCAACACATGCAAACGTACGAGTGCATGTTTGTTTAACAAAATGCTTTTGAAAAAACAAAACGTTTTTAGTGTTTTAATTGTTGCTGCGTTAATGTTAAAATAACACAATTTATTATTAATTTAATATAATTTCAATTGCAATGACTCGCACCAGTTGTAAATTATACGCTGATGACTTAAATAAACCATCAATTTAAAATAATTGAAAATTAGAAGAGGGAAAAACGTTTTGAAATCTTTTGTGATTGTGTTTGTTTTTTGTTAACTCGATTAAATTGTAATAAAAATTATTCGATTTTAATTGAGCAAAAACTATTTAATTGTTCAAGGTTTTCGGGGAAAACAATTTCAAGCTTCGTAAAACTTTTAATGGCAATATTTTTAATTTCAATTATTTGTTGTGATTCTTTTTTTGAATAAATAAATTTTTGGAACATGTAAATGACTAGGTTTTATTATGAATAATAATAAGTGGAAAAAAATAGTTATTTGGAACTATTCAAAAGTATGAAGGGTAACCCCGTTCCCCTTTTTATAAATCCCAGAACTTTTCGAAAGTGTGCAGTTTCTTTTAAGAGTTTCCCAATTGTGCTTTAGTCAATTTCATTATATTAATTGTGGAATCACTTCCAAAAACAAGAGCTTTCGGTCCCACTGTGCAATGATTGAAATATATATTTATTTATAGCAAACGTATCTACCGATAGTGTTTAATTTCGTGTTTATATGAAACAAAAATAGAACAACAACAAAAATATAATGAATTGAAATTTATAGTGGCCTCAACCACTAAAACATGAAAATTATATATAAATTTCGTAAAAACAAGTGGTGGAATCTGTAATTAAGCAGACGTTAAAATTAATTGTCTATTAATAATTTAAATAGGAAACATTTCCAATGCCAGCAAAAATGTGTTTAAAGTCAAGCAAGAAATTAATTAATTTCCTTCAACAGGAGGGTGAATTTCGGGGGCAAAAAAGTTCATGTTTTTATGTCCAACATTTCGTTTAAAAGAAACATGAAAATTTTTGGTTAGAACGAGCGATATATTAATGAAAATTTTCTTATACAATCTTTGACTCTGGAGAGCAAGTATTTTTTTTATAATAAATTTACCGTTAGTTCTTGTTTGACTTATTTGACTTTCACTGTAGTACAGTCGAATGTTAAAGCGACTTGTTCTCTAGAAAAAAGTGCAACATTTTTCACACTTTTTAACAGAAAATGGCAACATTTTGCCAGGATATTATTAGAAATGAATCCAACATCCCTCACGAAAAATAATTTCTGTTTTAAAACTCTTCCAAACTGCCACTTTTTAGAAAATAAGTGAGAAAAGTGTTACATGTATTCTAGAAAAGAAAACGTTTTTAGTAACGTAGTATGACACACTGTAACCGGCAGGGAAAACAATTTTATTTCAAAAAAAATTTATTTAAAAAAAAATATTCTAAAAAACTTTATTTGAAAAAAATTTTATTTTAAAAAATGTTGTTTAAAAAATTTTTATTTAAAAACAAGTTTATTTAAAAAAAAATGTATATAAAAAAATTATTTCAAAAAAATTTATTTTAAAAGCTTCATTTAAAACGAAATTTATTTAAAAAAGATATTTTAAAAAGATAGTTTAAAAAACATTTTATTTCATTTTATTTAAAAAAATTTTATTGAAAAACAAATTTATTTAAAAAAATTTTATATTAAAAATTATTTTAAAAATATTATAAAAAAAGCTTTATATAAAACAAGATTTATTTTAAAAAAATTATATAGAAAAAAAAATTTTATTTCAAAAAAGTTTATTTACACCCCGATTATGAACATTCCCGGGGAAACAAATTCCCTGGGAATTAGCTTTTCCCGAGAATAATATCCTCCTATTCTAAACAACTGGGGAAGGGAATAATAGGAGAGAGAGAATTCGAAAAATTCGAAGTCAGCTGTTTTGTTTTGTTTTGTTTTGTTTTAACAAAAAAATTTGCAATTCAGTTTTTGAAGAATTAAACGTACAAAGTGCAAAAAAATTAATAAAAATTCAATAATAATGTTCAGTGTAGCTTTTATAATGGTAGCTGAAGCAGAACACGTTGAAGCTCAGCAGATGGACAAGAAGGAGCAAAGGATAGCAAGAAGAAAGTTACGCGATGCCAGCAATCCACTTGAGTTGCCGCAAACTTTGCAAGTTTATGAAGAAACTATTAATAACATTTCTTGGTATTATAATTTTTCTCTGTAAGGTTTGAAAAATATTACAGGGTAAACAAACGTGCCTTCAGATATCTTCTGGATCTGTTAATGTCACACACTGAGCCAAAACGTAAGGCGTATGCAGTTTCCCCAATCGTTAAATTAAGTGCAACCCTGCGTTTCTTTGCCGAAGGTGGGTACCAAACGGGCATAGGGAAAGTAAGTTCTGGCAGAAGTTATCAATCTATTTGAGGATCATCTATTCCCAAGGTGGATAACTTTCTGCAGAACAGAAGAAGAAAAACGTAGAATTACCTTAGCTCTTTATTTAAAGCATGGCGTTCCTAGCGTTATAGGATGCGTTGACGGAACGCATGTCCGTATTATTGCACCTTCCAAGAATAAACACCTATACTACAACAGAAAGGGGTACTACAGTTTGAATGTAATGCTGGTAAATTAGTTTTCTATTTGAAATTTTGAACCAAAATTAAAAAAAAATTGCAGGTGTGTGATCATGAGCTGAGGATTCAGTACGTTGATGCCTCCCATCCTGGTGCGTGTCACGATTCCCTTATTTGGAATTCCAGCGAATTGCGAGTACATCTTGAGCAAGAATACCTTAGAGGCGGCAGCAATTATTGGCTTCTTGGTAAGTATTTATGTATGTATATGATAAGAAAAATTAACAACGCATTTTTTTTTAGGAGACGCAGGCTATGCACTAGAGCCATGGCTTCTGACCCCTCATAGATGTCCACAGGATGGGTCCGTTGAAATAAAATTCAACGAAATTCACTCCAAGTGTCGCAATGTTGTTGAGCGCACCAATGGCGTCTTGAAAAATAGATGGCGATGCATTCTTGGTGCTAGAGAGCATAGTGTAGCTCCAGAAAAAGCAGCTAAAATCACAAATGTTTGCTGTGCGTTACATAATATTTGTATTCATTTTAAGTGCAATACTGATGTAGAGGGTCTAGAAAATGGAGATATTCTTAGTGTTCAAGATAATGATGTGGTATCCTTAGCTTCTGCGCAATATTTGTCCGTTGCCCAAAATATTAGAAATAACATAGGGAATAACCTATAATAAACCTCAATCATAATTGAACACAAGTACAATTTACTAATAAGAAATTCATCACATTTTATTTAAAAAAAAAGTTAAAACTAAAAAGAAAAAACAAAATAAAGACTTTTAAAGATTAAAAACAAAAATAATTCATTATTCACAGGTTGTTCAGTTAAAAATTAAAAGCTAAAATAACTTACATACAAATATAAACTAAAATAACCTACACTATAAAATCAGAAATCATTTTCAGGTACAATTCATTGTTCACATATCACATATGTACATATTAATCTTTAATATTTCAGCTCTTCCAACTCCAATAATCGTTGGTTTTTTTCGATTTTATCTTCGATTTCCAGCATCTGTTTTTGTATACCGATCTCCTCTGTGAGGACGTCTCTATGAGATGCGAGCGTGTCCATACCATTTTTCGTGTTTGGTTTAATTCTTTTTGCGGGTGGCTTTTGGGGTGTTTCGTTTTCGCTGTTATGTACACTGCTTTCAACTACATCATCTAACAAATCCAGCAATGTATTTGAGACACTCTCTGTAGTTGGATTCGTAGAGCCTAACCCGAACTTGTTGGCCACACCCTCCACAGACTCCTTCATACATACCAAATTGTATATTGCCTCTTCATATGGAGACAATTTCTGCTCCAATTCGGGCCTCCACCAGTTCCTTTTGAAAATTTTAAATTCTGCGCCGCCTTGTGCCGGACGTACTTTTTCTGGTCGCACCAAACCTGAAAAATGTTTTGCTTACAATTTATGATATTTTAAAGGACTAATTTTGTTATTCATACCTTCTTCCATTCGGCGATACTTTTTGATGGTAGCCCAGCTGCGTTCAATTCCGCCTCCAAATTGCGCCATACTCCGTTTAACTCTTCCTTGCTTCCCTTGAACCATCCTCGTGCAATATCTGGCTGGAATTGCATAGCATTTAAAAGAATGTCCAACTGCTTTCTATTTGTTGTTTTTGACCTGAAAGTAACAATAAATTACGATATCATTAACATTTTTCATGAAAAATATTAAATACTTACATTTTTTTGCACAACTCCCTTTGAATTTTTTGGCGGAATTATTCCCAAAATTTGTCATCACATTCTCCCTCTCACTGACATTCGTAATACCTACTTTTTTCCCAGGGAAGAGTTTCCCAATTTCGAAGTTTATTTAGAATAGGGGAACAGGGAATTGGGAACAAATTCCCAGGGAATTGGTTTTCATAATCGGGGTGTTAAAAAAATTTTTTGCTGATAATTTAATTTCTTTAGTCAAGATAATTTCTTAAGAAAACATTATATTCTTGTTTTCCACTAATTGTAGGATTAGCACTGCTCTCTCACACATTCCACAAAATTGCTGTTAATTGCCCAAAACGCCCGCTTCAATTAAATCCAGTTCAAAGTGCTTTTGAAATTATTAATAAATAACCCAAATTTCTGGGCAACAATTGAAACGATTGTTATCTGTGCAAATAAAAAGTTTACTTAAAAAAATTTATTTAAAAAAAATTTATTTTAAAAAAATTTTATTAAAAAAATCAATTTAAAAAAATTTTTTACTGATAATTTATTTTCTTTAATTAATACTATTTCTTAAGAAAACTTTTTTTATCTGTTGTCCCCCAATAGAATTTCTCTCTCACACATTCCACAAAATTGCTGTTAATTGCCCAAAACGCCCGCTTCAATTAAATCCAGTTCAAAGTGCTTTTGAAATTATTAATAAATAACCCAAATTTCTGGGCAACAATTGAAACGATTGTTATCTGTGCAAATAAAAAGTTTACTTAAAAAAATTTATTTTAAAAAAAATTTATTTAAAAAAAATTTTATTAAAAAAATCAATTTAAAAAAATTTTTTACTGATAATTTATTTTCTTTAATTAATACTATTTCTTAAGAAAACTTTTTTTATCTGTTGTCCCCCAATAGAATTTCTCTCTCACACATTCCACAAAATTGCTGTTAATTGCCCAAAACGCCCGCTTCAATTAAATCCAGTTCAAAGTGCTTTTGAAATTATTAATAAATAACCCAAATCTCCTGGCAACAATTGAAACGATTGTATCTGGGGGAAAAAAAATTTGTTCGCAGAAATTTAACACTTTTGCCAATAAGTCGGCAAAATTTATTGTTGTTGTACAAGCAATTTATCGAATTGACATGTGTTGCCATTTGAAATCATTTGCTCGTTTCTTTCCCCGTCTCCGTCGGTGCAGCAGCAGCAGCAGCAGCAGCATCACTCTAAACTGAATTGAATTGTAATAAAATATATCTTCCTTAATATCTGATCTTATCTCCTACGCTTCATAAATTAATTGAAAATGAAATTGCAACATTTTGCAGCTCGCAGGCAACTTGAATGTGGAAACAAGAAATGCTGCAATAAAGCAAAATAAAATAAAAAAAAAAAGAAAAAGTAGAAGAAAAAAAAATAATAGAGAAGTAGAGTTTAAACAAATTATTGAATGTGAATGTGGTTCAGATACTTGAATAACAAATTGAGAAATTTATTTATATTTTTGTGCTATTTTTTGTTGTTTTCTTGTTGTTGTTGTATTTGCAAAATTTATTTCAGTTTTCAGTGTAACGAACAGTTTTCCTGTTGGCAGCATTTCCATACTACGAACACAACTAAAGTCTCTGTCTGTCTGTCCGTCCGTCTGTCTGTCCGTCTTTCTCTGTGCGAAAATAACTCGCAAGCGGGAGTTAGTTTGTGGCATATTTTTATTTTTTTCCTGCTTCATTTTTAATATTTTTAAAAGCTTTCCAACTGCTGTGTGCTGCTTATCCAGCAGCCTGATATTTTTGTTGGGTTTTTTGCTTAAAGATTTTAGATTTATTTTAGTATCTTTTTTTTTTCTTTTTTCTTTTTGCCAACATGCCTGATTGGTTTGCTGTGAGTTTGTCTGGTTTCCGATCTGGTTATTTTAGCTGTTTGATTTACTAAAAAGCAGTAAAAAATATATTTGAAAATAGAAATAAAAGAAAAACACCTCGACTGTAGTCATGGTACTCAAATCATATTTAATTTTTTTCATTTTTCTTGTTGTTTAACTGACATTTTACCGCTGCATTCAGGCGAGTTCTTCTATTGTAAATTTCGTACTTCGCACAATGAAAAGATTTTGCAATTTTAATCTGATGATGTCAATGTGTCACTGGGTTAATGGTTTGTTTTCAATTCTAGAATTCAATACTCTTGGGAAAAACGCAATAAAGCAAAATCAAAGCGAATGAAATTAAATGGATTATGGATAAATTAAATGCTGCAACATTTACAACAACTTAATTCAATTTAAAAAAAATTTTCTGAAAAAAGTTTATTAGAACACATACACAAATAATTTTTATTATATAATAATATATGCAGTACAATCTTAATATTAAGAAAAGAAGCTTGCCACATTTATGCAACTACATGCCTTGTAGCGTGCGTCACGAAAAATAGTGTGTATATGTTTCTTTTACCTCTACAATGAATTATATGTTAAAGTGCTTCATAATATTAAATTAGTTTTTTATACAAACGCACAGATCTGACAAAAAATTTCGAATTTATGTGTTGTAGCGTGCGTAACGGAAAACAATGCTATTTTCCTTAGCTTGTGCTTAACATGCATTTTTTTAGTCTTACATCAATTTCTTATACAACTTTTAAGCAACTAAAAATTTAAGGTCTATAAGCTGTAACGTGCGTCACGTGACGTGATATATATTAGATAGTGAGCTGAACCCACTTTGTTTTAAAGTAGCCTATTTTCTTAAAATTAAGTTTCATTTTCCAACTTCTCAAGAAATAAAAATGTCAGGTCCATGTGTTATGGCGTGCGTCACAGGAAATAATATATATTTTATTTTCAAATATCCTATAATATTAAATTAATTTTTTATGGAAGTTTTTCATATGCCAAAAATATCAGACCTCTACATTGTAGTATGCGTAACGAAAAATAATATTATTTTTCGTCACACGTGCGTAACGGAAAACAATGCTATTTTTCTTAACTTGTAATCAAAATGCATTTTTAAAGCTTTAAAAAATTTAATATCAAACTTTTTAGCAACTAAAAATATAAGGTCTATAAGTTCTAACGTGCGTCACGTAACATAATACTTGTATTAGATTGTGAGCGAAACCTACTATTTTTAAAGTAGCCTATAGCCCTAAAACTAATTTCATATTCCAAATTTTTAAGAAATAAAAATTTCAGGTCCATATGTAGTAGCGTGCGTCACAAAAATAGTATAGTTGCTGAGATGTAAGTAAATGAAGTTTTTTTTCAGGTGGGGTATAATCTTTAATAAATTTTATATCTCACATTTCGGCAGATCAAGTTGCTGTAGCAAGCGTCACAGCAAATACTATTATAATGTTTAAAATTTTGAATTCAATAAATTTTGTTTCAGCTAATTTATAAGTCTAAATCAATTTCATATTCAACTTATTAAGGAATAAAAATATTAGGTTTATGTACGGTAACGAGCGTCACGGAAAGTAATAAGGTTTTTTAGATTGTAAGTAATTGAAATTTTTTTGTCAGGTGAGATATAAATTTTAATCAACTTTATGTTCATTTATTCTGCAGGTATATGCATTGTAGCGTGCGTCACAGAAAACGCTGAAAGAGTTTTAGCTGCGATTGGATTAAATTTCTCTTCAAGTAGCCTATAATTTCAAATAAATTTCATATTAGCAACTAAGATCTGGGGTTTATATGATGTAGCGTGCGTCACGGAAAGTAATGTAAAAAGATGTTATTTTAGAATGGAATTTTCTCAAGTGGCCTATAAATATGACTACATCTTAGATCTGACTTTTCTATTAGCGTGACTTTTCTGTAGCGTGCGTCACTTTATTGTTTTTTCTTCAATTGTGAGTAAAAAGACTTTTCAAGTTACGCATACTATCAAACCGATTTCATACCCAAGTTTTTAGCACATCTTCATATCCAACTTTACCAATTATTGTTACGTGCGTCACGAAAACTATTATGTTGTGATAAATTTAAATTTAAAGAATTTTATTCTTCAAGTTTTACACAAGAAACAGCAGCTTTTATAAAAGATGTATTACAAATAATGAAATATTCTTTTACCAGGAAATTTAAAAATTTGTCATTTACGATAAATACGCTTTAAGGGTTTAATTTTTTGTTATAAATTTTTGCATAAAGTTTTTCGTACTCTAGTTTTTTTTTTTTTTGACTTGCCGATATTTGAAAAAAAAAAACTTAAATATATCGTGGACTATATGTTTATAAGCGATTTTATATATTTGTACTACAGAGCGTATGATTAATATTAATTATGATTAACTTTAAAAAATGCTGAATAACTCAGCTTATAATCATTCGATTTTCAATATTTATATCGCATTTAAAAGAAAAGAGTTCTGTGGTTAAGAAACCATATAAAACTTTTGGGAAAATCTTACGAAAATTAAAGAAAATACCACTTAAAGTCTTGCATGTAATTTTCAATATATTTCTTTTCATTATCACAAACATTCAACATCAAAATTCGTGTGCTTTAACCTCTTAAACTGTGATCGCAATTATTTTGTTGGCTTTAGGCCAATTTAAGGCAAATTCAATAGACTTTAACATGTGCTGCGGGTGGAAGTGCGTGGCTTTTTTGTAATTAAAAACAGCAGAGAGTCTAGAATCAGGCAACGTATTAATAACACCCTTATTAATATTTTATATAATATTGCCAAAGATTTTAATAATTCCCTTCCCCCACCCCTGCGTTACAAGAAATAACACTTTCATCTTAACCGTATGGCGTTTCATTAGGGTTGGATTAATCGGATTATAAGTGTTTCATTAAATTGTGAAACAAATGTCGGGGTTAGTGTAGCAGCCGATTCACGCCACTAGTAGCAACTGCTTTTCTTTTAAAAACGTATTGTGATTATAATGACTCAAATGACTTATTAAGTGTTCTATTTAAGAACAAAAAATAATAATAAAAATAAAAGAAAACCTCAAACGAGATTGAGGCTAAACTTTTGTTCCGCATGTATTGCGGTTAACAAGTCATGTTGCAAACAAACTGTGCAGCACCGGCAGCCAAAAAAAAAAAAAAAAAAAAAATTATAAATAAATAAAATAAAAACACATACAACCGGGCCAAAGAAAAGGTGTTGTTTTAATTGGGTGTTGGTTGAATGAAACAAATTGTGAAAATATATATTTTGCGGAAAAGAAGGAAAGCCAAGAGCACTTTTACTTTTTATTACATTTATTTTTGTATACAAAAACACAAAATTGGGTCACTCTCCACTGTGTACGGATTTGTGTGGCCTTATTTCTGCTGCTTCTGCTGTTGCATGCGTTTTTTGCTAAAGCAAATATAAAACAACAGTCTTCATGCTAGGGATGGCACCGTGAGCAGACATTTTCCATGCAAGTGCACATCTCAAAAAAAAAAACAAACAAAAGATTAAAGTATTTTAGCTGCATGAGAACTTTGAATGGAAATAAAAGTAGAAATCTCAATATTAAAAATAGAACTCGCGTGACCAGCAAGTGAATGCTGGTTTAATATTTTCTATATTTTTAACTCATTAAAAGCTTAAAGTCTGCAAGTCCACTGTATTTATTATTGCTTAGAAAACTTTTTTTTATATTCTAAAAAAAGTAGAAATTTTAATATTGAAAATACAACACGCGTGACAACTAAGTGAATGCTGATTTAATTTTTTTTTAATATTTTTAACTCTTTAACGGCTTAAAGGCTGCTTAGAAAATCTTTTTTTTATGTTTTGAAAAAAGTAGAAATTTCAATACTAAACATAGAGCACGCGTGACCACTAAGTGACGGCTGATTTTATTTTTTCTATATTTTTAACTACTTAAAAGTTTAAAATCTGCAAGTCCACCGGATTTATTGCTGCTTAGATAACTTTTTTTTGACAATTTACAAAAGTAGAATCTTGAATATTAAAAATAGAACACGCGTGACCAGCAATGCTGATTTAATTTTTTTCTATATTTTAAACTCTTTAAGAGTTTAGAGACTCCAATCGATTTCTTGCTGCTTCTTAAACTGTTTTTTTTTATAATTAAAAAAAGTAGAAATTTCAATATTAAAAATAGAACACGCGTGACAACGAAGTGAATGCTGATATAATTTTTTCTATATTTTTAACTCTTCAACGGTTTAAAGACTGCAAGTCCAATCGATTTATTGCTGCTTAGAAAACTTTTTTTTATTATCTGAAAAAAGTATAAATTTCAATATTAAAAATAGAACACGCGTGACAACGAAGTGAATGCTGATTTAATTTTTTTCTATATTTTTAACTCTTTAACGTTTTAGAGGCTGCTTAGAAAACTTTTTTTAGGATTTGAAAAAAGAGTAGAAATTTGTATACTAAAAATAGAACACGCGTGATCACCACGTGAATGCTGGCCATCTCTGGTTCACTTTAAGAGCTAATAAAATTGTTTTAAAAGCACGTTTATTGTTCCTGTGCCGGTGGGATAAAAAGAGCAGTAAAAGTGCAAAGAATTAAATTTAAGTTGTGAAACAAAAAACTCCATCCCTCCCCCTCCTCGAATAATTGCTAACGAAACTCCTGGTGCGATAAGAAAATCTAGTTAAAACTTTATTAGGTAACTGGAGCATTTTTAACGATAACCTTTTGCCGCAATGGGATCAGGGCAAATAGTTAATTGTAAATTTCTTATAAATTGTTTTTCATTATAAAATATTTCTCTTAGAAAAGATGTCCTTTGGAAGTATTTTGTGGGAAAATAAGTGTGAAATTTTTCGAATCAGCTGATAGTAGATAAATAATTAATTAGTATTAATCATACGCTCTGGCACACTGTTAGAAACATAATCAAGGTGCTCTTTTAGTACAATTTTTAAAATAAACTTTATAAATCGTTTTTAATTAAAAATAAAAAATAAAAAAAATTAAAAACTGACTCATTGATATTTCGACAAAAAATATATAATAAAAAATTTTTTTAAAATCAAATAAATTTACGCTTAAAAAATTGCTCAAATAAAATGTGGCAAAAGGCAAAAATGTGTTATTGGCATATTATTTCCAGAGGTGGGTGTGGCTCACAACATTAAGACATAAAATGTGACATTAAATTTAAATAAATGGCTTTCACACACACACACACACACACACACACAAATGAACCAACAATAAGCCAGCGAATACTGCAATTTAAATACACTAACAAAATGCACACCGGCATTATGCATCGCTGCCTGTTGAAGTACTCCCATTCGTATTGGTTCGAAGGAAGAAGAAGACAAAAAAACCAATTGGCCAAGTCAAGCACAAAAAAGCACTATTTGCCACTCGCTATGGTTTTGTGTGTTGGAAATCGTTTAAAATAAATTTATAATAGAAAATCTACATCCTAAAAATTACTCATTTTTCAATTATTTTCATTTAATACGGTTGAATAGTTTGAAATTGTTACTGGAAAAGGGCGTGTGAGTTGTGAGTTTTTGTTCTCAGCTTTTTGCAACATGTGTTTTGTTCGAACGAGTAGTTATGAAAATTTATTATTAAAATAGTTTCTCTACAAAAAATAACAAAAATAATATTTATTGAAAAAAGTCAGTCTGTTGTTGTTGTTGGCCATGTTCAATGAATTGTAACAAAACGTTTATGTAAATTTCTGGACTTTAAGCGAAAGAGTGAATAAATTCAAAAAGGGGGAAAAGGAATGGTTTAAAAATTCTACCTGTTGTTCTCTATAGAAAACTTGCGGAAGCAAGTGTTTCCCTTCAACTCTTTTATTAACCAATTTTAATGTACTTAAATGTAGGGAAAGTGTTGAATTAAATATAATAAAAAAATATAAATATAAATAAAATGTGTGCAGCAGTAATATCCTTTCTAACATTATAAAGTCCTGCCAAGGCTGGAGAGAGAGGACACAAATTGTTCCAATCCCTTACGCATAGCACTTCTGCCTAAGAGGCATGTTTGAGTGTTTAAATTTGAGCTGTGCTTAATGTTAATACAAGTCATTCAAAAATAAGCCCGTCTCACGTATAGCCTTTATATTAATATTCACATTTTACATGCAAATATGATCAGAACATAACCAAAATCTATAAAAACTTGTCAAATTATGTCCCAAAGATGTGTGGTTAATTTCAGCAAAATCGATTGTAAGGGGAGTCTGCCCGCCATATATCCTTTATTTGCAAATACAATTTTTCAAACCACAAATTTAAAAAAAAACCAACAAAAACCAATAACTATTTCTGATATATAACTACTAACGCCAGCAGCGAAATTTTGAAACACGCAGCTTAACGACATGTGTGCTTCCCATATATCCTTGAATTAAAAATATTAAATTTCTCCTAAAATTGTTAACCGAAAGACGCTAACATCTAAAACTATTTGTAAAGTGTTTTAAATAAGCTATTAAGGGAAATTTCGTTACAAAAGTTAAATATATATTCCTGCCATATATCCTTTTTTATTAAAAATAATTTTTTGCATTAAAAGAACAAAAACAACAACAGTAACTATTTCTTAAACCATGTGTTTTAATTCTGTAATGAATTTTGTTAAATTATCCTTAAAAACACGTAAAAGTCCTGTATATCCTTGATAACAAAAATAAAATATTTGCTGCCATTGTGAATAAAATACCGAGAAAATCGATAACATTTTTGAAATTGGGATTCTTAGCTTTCGAACGGAATTCGCTTAAACAGGATTACAAGTAAATTTGTGTATATCCTTGACTCCGAAACGATTTTATGGAAATTTAAACGATGATTATGGAAAGAGTGCAGCAAATATAAATAAGTACTCGTAAATGTATGCAAACCTTATAACCGATTGTATTTGTTTGTGCGCTCATAAAAGTACTTGATTTCCATACATCCTTGATACTAAAAATTTAAAATTTTCTTTTAATCTTCACTAAAGTTAGCAAAGTTCCTTACTATTTCCATAATCCTGTTGTTAAGCTGGACAGTGGTGATCTGCATATATCCTTTATTTGCAATATGTCATTTTATAATTTATTGATCAGACTACAATGAAATTCGGTAGCTATTTGTAAAGTTGAGCTGTAAAACTCTATGCCAAATTTCATTGCAATCGGTTACACGAGAGGGGTGCTTCTCATATATCCTTTATATGAAAAATTTGAAGTTACTTATAAATGATGCTCAGAATTTGACGAAACCAAATAACAACTTGTGAAAATGTGCTCTGAAGCTTTGTATACAATTTTATGGCAATAGGGTTAAGGACAATGATGTTTCCCATATATCCTTTATTCTAAACATTTAATATTATCTATAATTGTGACGAGAATAAATTGAAATTCAGTTGCTAAGTGTAAACTTGTGCTGCAAAACTCTATGCCAAATTTCATTGTAATCGGTTTTACTAGAAGGGTGCTTCCCATATATCCTTTTTCTTAGAATTTTATTATATTATGCTTAGAATCGAAAAAAAATCAATAACAATTTGTAAAAATGTGCTCTGAAGTCTTCTGAACAATTTTGTTGTAATCGTATTAAGAACAGTAATATTCTTCATATATCCTTTATATTAAAAACCTAATATTGGCTACAATTCTGATCAAAACGAACTTAAATTCAGTTGCTATTTGTAAAGTTGTTCTGCAAAACTCTATGCCAAGTGTCATTGCAATCGGTTTTACTAGAAGGGTGCTTCCCATATATCCTTTTTCTTAGAAATTTAATATAATTTTAAACAATTCTATAAAAACTTATAAAAATGTGCCCAAAAGTCTTGCATACAATAATTATTTGAATCGGGCTAAGGACAATGACGTTCCCCATATATCCTTTATCAAATTAATATTAACTACAATTGTAATACGAATCGAATGAAATTTTATAACTACTTGAAAAACCGTGCTCTTAAGTTAAGTGCATAGTTTTATTGCAATCGCTTCAAAGACAAATATAATTCCAATTAAGCCCATATATCCTTTATTTAAAAAAAACATGATTCAAGACATAATTTCTTTAATAATGTAACGAGACTAGCATACTATTTCAAATACTCCGACTTTAAGCCTTGGACGCAATGTTGCTTTAATTGCTCTAAGGACGAGGATGATCCCCATATATCCTTTATTTTCAAAATCACTATTTACTTACAATTATGTATATAATTTAGCTAGAATTATGGCCACAATATAACAAAATTTTATTGCAAATTATTATTTTTAATTAAAATGAATATTTTTTTTTTTTTTTTAATTTAAAAAAGGAACAAAAATTTTGGCCACTTTTACGACTGCAATAACTTCATTTCATATTAAATTTTTAACAACTTTAACCAACCAGCAGCAACAAAATAATGTGTGCTTGAATTGCCCCAATTATAAGAGGAAGCCAATTATAATACTTTCTTGCAAGCACATATTTTTTAACACTGGGTAACAAAAAATTTTAATGGTTGTTATAAGAAAAAAAAATTTTTTTTTAAATGAAATTTTAATAGAATTTATAATTTTTGTTTAAAAATTGTTTTGTTTTAAATTGCCAAAACAAACGACGACATAAAAAAATTCTTTAAGTAAAAAGGCTTTGGAATTGTTTGCTTAATTTTGTCAGCCACTGTTGTTGGCGGAAGGAATATAATTTTGTGAAAATCAAGGCAGCGCACAGTAAACAGGATAATGGTCAAACAAGAAGGAATATTTATTCCTGCCATCAAATATAAAATAAAAAAATTGGCGAAATATTAAACAAACTGAAACGGAAACCAAAAGTAACTTTTCAACATGAACCATCTATTCAGCAGCAGCATCATCGTTCTCATCATCCACGTTATGCTGTCCCTATTCCCCACGGTGATGCAAGTGGCAGTGGCAGTGGCAGCCAGCAACATTCAAATTAATTCATACATACAAACAGACAGACCTGTAGATAGACAGACTCACAGACAGACAGACAGACGGAGAGACAAACGGTTAGACAAGATGTATTTTAATATTTTTTCATTTTAAATTTCGTTCGCATAAAAATGAATCCTTAACTTTACACTTCGTTTGAGAAATAACAGATCACGTCATATTTTCGCAACTTCCTCTGGTGATTTTTTATTCTTTTCATTTTTTTTAATAAAAACCCTTCCCCTTTTCATTCTCCTGGTGGTGGTTGGTTCGGTTGTTGGTTGGTTGCATTTTATATTTTTACAATATTTACATACAACATTTCATGCCAAAGCCAACACTCACACACACACACACACACACACTTACACATTTACAATATCAAGTTATTATTATTTCCACTTCTTAGTCCTGCATCTGTGAATGTTTCAGCATCAGCGATATGTTTGTGCTGTGAGAACATCAAAAAATTCCTTCACTTCTCTTCTCTCCTGCTTCTCTTCTTCTTTCTTCATCTCAATTATTATTTGATGTTCAACGTATTTGCAAGTAAATTTTTCTACTTCTTCTTTTTTGGCAGCCCTTTTTTCCAGGGAAAATTTTATTATAATTTTTTATTTTATTTATTATTTCTTCCTCATTTCTTTTGCCGCTCTGCTGTTCATACAAGCGACTTGTTAAATTGTTAAACCGTAATTTTGCCATAAATTGTATTTGTAACGTGAGTTGGAGAGAGAAGTGGAGAGAAATAAAATTTTGTGCAAAATGAAATACAAATAAAATGTTGCCTTTCAAACCGAATTAATTCGCAAACTACTCTGCTGGTTAAGAGATGTCGAAGAAGAGTGGCTGCATTTATTGTCAAAAATTAATGAACGTAAAATGACATTTTGGCTGTCGATATTCAAGCAGCAGTACATTTGCATTCGTAAAAGCTCCAAAAAGCAAAAAATAAATAAATTCAAATTTTTATATATTTTCACAAGTGAGAGCGAGCGTATCATTAATATTAATTAGGAAGTTTGAGGGGGGACTGTTTTATGTCTTTTTCATGTAGACGAAATTTTTAAAAGGACAATTGAAAATAGTAGTTGTTGTTGTCAGGAATATATTGTCCAAGAGGATATTTTGAATTTAATCCCTAGTAAATTGTTCCCCAGGAAATAAAAATATTATTAAAACGGTTGGTCAAAGTGTTGCAATAAAATTTGTAAAAATTAGTAGAATAAGACTGAGTTTTTTTTAATGTTTAAGTTTAATAATAAAATATAATATTTATATAAAATATGATATTTTGAATTTCAAAAAAAAAAAAAAAAAAATAGAAACTAAAAATTAATGTTGATTTCTTTACTACAAAAAAGTGCAACATTTTTTACACTTTTTAACAGAATATGGCAACATTCCAACATTTGAAAAACAAAATTTTCTTATTAATTAATCCAACATCTTTTGCGCGCATTAATTTCTGCTTTGAAACTTTCACTTTTTAAAAAAGAAGGAAAAATATGTTACAAGTTTTCTAGAAAAGAACACATGATTTCTTAAATTCGCAAAAATGGAAAACTACAAGTAAAGGGCGTTCATCATTTTGGAAAATATGCAAAAAATATGTTGCGAAAAATTGCAGTCTGTAGGAGTTTTAAAATAAAAATTTTTCGTAGGGGATGCTGGATTGACTCTAAACAAATTCTTTAATATAAAATCGCAAAATGTTGTCATTTAAAAAAAAAGTGTAAGAAATATTGCATTCTTTTATAAAAAAGAACACCTTATTAAATAATCTCGCTCAAATTGTGTTTGAAAATTTTAAAAAGATCACTTGGATCTAGTGAAATTGTAATTAGCGTGAATCATTTCCATTTCCATTTTGGAAAAAATGCAAAATTTTTTCAATTCTATTTTTAAAAAAAATGCAGTTCTTAGGAGTTTCAAAATAAAAATAATCTTTCGTAGGGGATGTTGGACGGACTTTAAATAAATTTCTTATTTTTTAATCACAAAATGCTGTCATTTTCTAAAAAAAAGTGTAAAAAATGTTGCATATTTTGTAACTTTCTTAAAAAAGTGTAAGAAATTTTGCAGTTTTTTAGAAAAGAACACCATGTTAAATAATTTCGCTCATATTATATTAAAAAAGATCACTTGGATTTAGTAAAATTGTAATTATTTCAATATTATAAGAGAACAAGTTGAAATAATTATTTATCTGTAATAAAATGGGTGGCTGCCATGCCCATAGAATGTAATTTTAGAATGTAATTTTTTTATATCTAAAACAATCGAGTCGAGTCAGGAATTTGTTAAAAATGAGGACCTTTTTTTATTTCATATCACACTAAATCATGTATTTCTCCTTAAAAAAATAAATGTGGAACTGACAAGTCTCTTGAAAAGTAGGCTAACAAAAGGGCCAACCCTGAGCAGTAAAAAGTTAGGTCTGCTGTAGAAGTGTTTTTATAAATTGCCCTTTCCTGACTATTTATTTAGTATGCTGAAAAGTCCAAATGTTGCCGTTTTCTATTAAAAAGTGTAAGAAATGCTGCACTTTTTTTAGAAAAGAAAATGCCACAAGTCCATAAAAATGTTGCATTTTATGGTTTTAATATTTCGAAAGGGGGCGCCTTTAAATCAACTCGATTTACAGAACAAGCATCATTTTATTTTGACACAGAAATCAGACTGTAACTGCCGATAAAAAAGTTTTAAAAGTTAAGGGTTTTCAAAGTTGGGGAACCTGCTTGAATTGTGCAATTTTAGTTGTTAAATTTTAAACTTTTTTCAAGCGAGAAATCTCTACATCAAAATTGTGGCTGATCCAAGCAACTATTCTCAAGGAGTTGTTACCGCTGTGCTTTTTTTATGAAAATTTCATAATTTGCTGGTAATTTATCAAAATTAAATTTTTAATTTAATTTTTTTTTTAATATTAAAAACTTTCAGAACTTTGAAGCCTTTTTTCCAATCTATGAGTGATAATAACAACTACATTTTATAATGAAATTTTTTATACATTTCACCTGGTTCCCCGTCTTCTTTTTTTAAACTCACTGCTTTTCCTACTTGCGTTACTGCTGTTAACATCCTTTTCAATTCAGCTGGCAAAAGAATGCAAAATACTTTGTTGCCTGCAGTGAAGGGGTGGGAGGAGAAAAAATAACGAGTACATTTATTTTAATGTGCTGTGAAAAATTCCCAACAATTGATTTCACTTAGCGCACTTCACACTCCTGCAACTACAACCGCTTGCAGGCAGGGCTAGAACGCGTAACGAAAAAAAAACCCTCCATATAAATTTGTTGCCAAGAAAAATAAAGACGCTGTTACATCAAATAAAATACGTATCGTGTATAACACTTGATCAAACTTCAGTGTAGGAAATAAAAAATTAAAAATAAAACGAAAAAAATTATAGAAAAAGGCAAAGGAAATTTTTATGTAATTTAATTTTTATTCTACATTCTCTGCAACTTGTCTTCATTTTGCCCATCAACGTCGGCATCATCTTCATCATCATCATCATCATCATCATCATGATCGTCATCACGTTGCAAGCAGCTGCCTTTATATCTCATACCAAATTACTGTCTTATTGCATTGTTGCATGCAGCCAAAGCTCAGGTTGTTGTTAGTAGAGTGTGTAGGCAAGATTGTGCAGCACACTCTTCATTCAATTTTCCTAAACATGTGCACGATATTGAAAAATATGCTACCAGAGATGTTAGTTAATGTAACGAAATGTATTGAGTTACGCTACCTGTTTATTATGTCAGAGTTAATTCTAACTGATACTGCTAATGAAGGCAGTTTAATTTAGTGTAAAACATTTTTAATATCTCATTTAGTTTCAAACGTCAAAGAGGTCGCATGTTTTATGTTGATTGTTCTGTTGATGATCTTTTTAAATTTCGATAAATTAATTATAATAGAATTACTTGAGGGCACAATTATGGGATAAATAAGTGCACGGATTTGCTGTAAATTTTTGTAAATAAAATTTAAAAACAAAATCAGTTGGGATTTTATATTAAAAACATAAATAAATTGAATAAATTTTTTTCAAATCTTTTTATATTCATGTATGTTTCAATACAAAGCATTAAACACAATAACGACAGCCGGCTACACGAACACACACTACAAAAGCTGTTGGCTACAATCGTTGCCTCGTAGTCAGCTACTTAATTATTTTTAAGACGACACCACCAAATCAACAACCATGTGTTGTTGTTTGTAGTATAGTTATTTTCATACGCCAGTGTAGCCACTTTCATGAATGTAATACTCTTAAATAGTGTTATTCCTATAAAATATATATATATAAAGTCCACAGTATATGACAAGAAATCATTTCATTAGCTTGGAAATATAGTTTGTTGTTCCTCAATATATTTTCAAGTTTACAACAATTGAATTTATATATGTTATACTGGCAACACTGTATTTACACATTGTCGCTCACCAAAATAGGAATTAGTTTAATTTGGCTACAGCCACAAAAACAGCAGGGACAACAACCAGTAGCCGTGTTGCCTGTGGTAGTAAAAATAATCATTCTCATATACGCACATGTATTCTATTTTTGACAAGTCGTAGTCTGTAGTCTGCTGTCGTTATTGTGTTTAATGCTTAAATTCCCAAACGAAATTACAAAAATACACAATTAACTATTTAATCATATTCTTGAAAAACAACCTGCTTTTAAACTTAAATTTTTTTTCTATTGTAAATTCAATTCAAGTTACGCAGTTTTAAAATATTTTCCATCACTCTTATGATACGGATTTCTTATAAATATTTATATCAGGCATATCTGCATCCAAAAACTCTATAAAAAAAAAAATAACTTCTTCAATATCGATGGATAATAAGATAAACGAAAATGTACCACAAAAAAGTATGACGTATTTAAATATCATATTTGCGGGGCTTCATTCTAGCATGGGGTTGCTACTGCAGAGCTTTTCCCCAGGTATCGTGAGTTTTGAAAAAATTATTTAAGACAAAATATAAATTAATAATAATACGATGGCCTAATGATAACATGCGTAATGATTTTAAATTTCTTTTACAACTCTCCTCGTTGCTCAAACCTCTTCTTAGAAATTTAATAAGAGTATAAAAAATCTCAAAATCTCGTGTTACATTTTCAATTCAAATTCAAATTTTTTTGCACTTCTTTTATGATTTTAATATCTCTGGCACGCAAAAATGTAAAATGTTTTACATGTTCATAACAACACTAAAAACAACAACAGCAACAACTATAAAAAACACAATAAAGTGCGTTTAATGTACGATTTTCTCAATGATATTTTCCTCGTTTGTTTGTCATTGAAACGAGAACGGCAACGGCAACGGCAACAGCAACAGCACAACGCAGTGTTTGCCACAAATGACAACAACAATGCCAGAGAATAAAAAACGAAAACGAAAATGTAAAAATAATAAAATTTTTAAATTTAATAATATCTCTTTAGCGTTGTCGTATGTCGGATTTCAAGCGCATAGGAAATGTAATTTGTAGCATTTCGAAATTCGATACCAGCTCGTTCGTACACTTTTGTCAACCACTATCTTTCAGTGCACACTCCAGCGCATTTTAAAACGTATCAAGGAGAAATATATACGCCTGAAAATCGGGTGGGTGTTGAAAAAGCATTAGTAGCAAATTTGTTTTGCCACAAACGCACGGATACTTGCAATGCAACAAACAGCCGCAGCAGAGAAAATATTTACAAGGTAAAATCGCTTGTACGAAATACTTAACGAAAAGAGAGAAAAAAGTCGTTTAACATGAAATAGTTGATGTGATAAGATTATGAAAGGAAATGGGAATGGGAATAGTTTTCTACAACAATTTAAACACTTTTTGAGAAGTTTTCTTTTTTAATAAAAATAATTTATTAAACAAAATTTTAGTGCACGAACTGAAGCCACAATTATTAAGTATTTTCAAAGGGAAGTCATACAATGCGGGCAAAAATTCTAGACTTAATTGTCCAACAAATAAGCAGATACAATTAAAGTATTCACAATTAATATTACTCATACGCCCTGAATAACCACAAAAGAATTTTTTAATATCGGATGTTTTTTATAGAGTGGTACAAGTTTAAACCATAATAAAACATAGTAAAATAGTCTTGATATCAATGAAACGGTCTTTATTGGATAGAAAATTTTATGACATTAATGATGAAATGTGATTTCAGCCATGTGGCCACCACGGCTGGCGCGTACATGGCGCAATCTGAAACACCAATTTTTACAAACTTTTCGCAGCCTTTGCGGCCGTATCTCGCCGATAACTCTTCGAATATTGATTTCCAGGTGTTCAGTTGTTTGCGATTTATCGACGTACACAAGTGTGACTTTACATAACTCCAAAGAAAATAATCCAATGGAGTTAAATCACACGATCTTGGGGGCCAATTAATTGGGCCATTTCGTGAAGTAATTTTTTTTTTTTCAAAATTTTCCTGGAGTAAATCAATTGCAGCGCCCGCTGTGTGGCATGTGGCTCCGTCCTGTTGGAACTACATGTCAGCAAGATTAATGCCAGCTAATTGAGGTACGAAACAACTTCGAATCATGTTCCTATGCCGTTCACCATTGACAGTAACATTCGGACCATCATCGTGTTTGAAGACATATGGGCCAATGACTCCGCCAGGACATAAAGCGCACCAAACAGTAATTTTCTGTGGATGTAAAATGGTGTTTCGACAAAAGCTTGTGGATTCTCCTCACTCCAAATGCGACAATTCTGTTTATTTACGTACACATTCAACCCAAAATGGGCAAAAAAGTGCACGATAAGTTTGACGAACAGAACCATTATTTTGATTAAAAATGTCCACAATTTGCACGCGTTGCTCTGGTGTAAGTCGATCCATACTGAAATGCCAAAGCAAATTAAACAAAACGCAACTATCAGCTGTTAAATAGGTGGTCAAATAAAGCAATGATGCCAACTCAAAGTTGTATCACTCTATGAAAAACACTCGTATTTCAATACCCCTCTATTCAAGTTCATTTCCAACTCATCAGTCTAAGAACGAAGTCTCTAGTGCTTCTGGGGGCTTGGAATGGCCGATTTCTTGTACAGACAGACGGACATCGCTCAATCGTCATCACTATTCATAAGGATCGAGAATATATATATTTCATGAAATTGATGGTGGAGAAGTTATCAGTGATGACGCGGAATGACAAACTTTTCCACTTTTTTGTGAAGGGTATAACAATTAAATTATTTAACAATACGGCAGAATAGCTGTTTTCGAAACCCACTACTCCATTTCATCATCATGTGAATTTTCGCTTGTTAATACTTTTCTTTTTAAAATAAATTTCTCAGCTGTCACCCTCATAATTTCATGCTGTTAAAATGAAACCCATTTAAAATTTGAAGGATTTTATTAAATATTTCATGGCTAAAAAATATGTTTCGTCATGTTAATTCTCTGGCATTGAAGTCAGCAAAAAAAAAGTATCTGCGTACAAACTGTGATTTATTTACCTCCAGCTTTGCTGCACTAATTTCCTGTACGGCGCTCAACTGAACTTGATCTAAGCAATTATTTTTATATTTTAAATCACTTACTTGTCTTGACTGCCTATAAAAAAAAGAAACAAAAACAACGAAAAAAGCCTGGCATTTATGCATTCAAGTGCTTTCGATAATATTGAATTGGTGCTGTTGAACGTTGAGTTCAGCAGCAATTTGAAGATGATGTCTGGCAGAGGTCTTTTGAAGGGAATGGCCTGAAAACCAAAACATAAATAAAAAGAGATAAATACAATTTTAATAATAATAATAAATAAAGTAAAATGTTTAGCTTAATTTGAAACACTTAATTACGTGTCATCGTCTTCTCTGAATAGAGACTTTGAAGATCAATATTCCTGATATAAAATGCTGGTATTAAACGGAATGAAACTTTTAATTGTGGGCTTCACTATAAATTCATGTCGATGCGGAAACGAAAAATTAATTGTTAATATTTTATATACATAAAACGGAGCACAAGTCATTGAACTAATAATTGTTTAATAAATAATAATCATGTCCTTGAGAATTTATGTGAAAAAATTGCCAAAAATCGACAAGCGAAATTCTTATAAAAATTGTTGCTTAAAAAATTTAATACTTTCCAGCTAATTCTTTTAAATAAAAATTATTTATTCCGTAACTATTTGCCAACTTTAAGACAATAAAAAAATAGTGCACTTAAGTAGTCCTTGAGGATAACAGTGGGATGGCTGAATAATACGCTGGGCCCTCTTGTTAGAAGAATTGCTTTTCCAACTGATTCCAAATGACTTGAGCAAAACTGCGAAAATTTTTTGCTTTTAAGATGTTTAATCGATTAATATTGAGTGATTAAGTACTCGAATAATATACAATTTCTTATATTCGATTAACGAATAGTTCGATTAATTTGTTGCTTCTGGGATCAAATAATTCAATACTGATATATACTGATAATAACGATTAACTTTTGAAGATTAACTATTCGAATAACTGAAAATCTCGCATATACAAATAACAAATAATTTTAATACTCTGTGTTGATTAATCGGTTACTTTTCGGCAATTAACTGCTCAAGTAATTTAAAATTACTTATTTTCGATTACCAAATAATTCGAAAAAATTAAGTGGATTAATTTTTTAATAAACAAATAATTCGAATAATATATGTCGATTAATCGATAATTTTAATAATCTGTTGAGTAATCGGTTAATTTTCGGCAATTAAATGATCTAATAATTTAAAATTACTTATTTTCGATTAATCGCTTACTTCTGGGTGGTTAACTAATCGAATAATTAAAAATTTTCAATAAACAAGTAATTCGAATAAGTTATATCGATTAATCGATTACTCTTATGCGATTAACTGTCTTAAAATCGCTTATATTCGAGTAGGAAATAATTCCAATGACTTAAGCCATTTAATCGTTTAAAAATTATGTATATTTGATTAACGAATAACTCGAATAGTTTTACGTCGTGTAACCGACTCTTTTTTGGTGTATAATTAATCGAATAATTTTAAATTTCTTATTTTATATAAGAATAACGAATAATATATTTTAAATAATCGGTTAATATTCGTCCATTAACTGCTCAAATAATTCAAAATTATTTATTTTCGATTAACGAATAATTCGAATAATTTATGTCGATTAATCGATTACTTTTATGCGATTAACTGTTTTAAAATTGTTTATTTTCCAGTAGCAAATTATTTGAATTGCTTAAAGAAGTTGGTCGTTTAAAAATTACTTATATTCGGTTAACTAATAACTCAAATAGTTTATGTCGAGTAATCGACTCATTTTGGGTGACTAACTAATCGAATAATTTAAAATTGCTCAATTTCGGTTGACGAATGTTTTGAATAATATAAGCTGCTTAATCGATCAACTCTTCGAATAATTGTAAATTGATTATATACGAATAACGAAAAATTTTATTACTTTATGCCGAATAATCGGCTAATTTTGTGCGGTTATATTCGAGTAACGAATAATTTTAATAATATATGTTGATAAATTGGTTACTCTTTGGCGACTGGCTATTCGAATATTTTAGAAGTTGTTCTTTTCGAGCAACGAATATTTAGAACAATTTAAAATAGTAAATCGATTTGTTTGAACGATTAACGAATAACGAATAATTTTAACTCTTTATGTCGAATAATCAACTTATTTTGTTCGATTAACTAATCGAATAATTTAAATTTTCTTGTATTTGATTAACGATTAATTTAAATAATAAAAGCTGCTTAATCGATTAACTATTCGAATAATTGAAAATTGTTATGTATAGAATAACGAATAATTTTTGTAATTTTTGTCGACTAATCGACTAGTTTTGGGTAATTATATTATTAAATATTTTGAAATAGTATATTTTCGATTAACAAATAATTAATATAGGTGAATAATAGGTTGATTTTCGGCGATGAAATAATTATTTATGTTAATTAATCGGTTACTTTTGGAAGACTAATAATTCGAATAGTTCATTTCGATTAATCGATTGAACTACGTAACGAGTTCTCTGTTCTCTCTCCCTTCTATAGCGATGGCTTCTTCTGCTCCCCCGCTGCAGTCTTACAAGGGCACACGAAACTCATATTTATTAATATGTTGGCCTTTGAAAGAAAATATCTATTATTAAATATTATTTAACTAGAGCGTAATTTATCAAAATAAAAATTAAAAAAGAAGATTGAAATCTACACTTGAAAATTCCGATGGAAATGAATAAATTTGACGGCATATTATTTTTCATGTTGTTTTTGTTTGTGTTGCTTTAACATGCTCTGATAACTTCTCCACCATCAATTCCAACAATAATTCTTTAAATTTAACAATTGACGAGTTTCATTGTGACACAAAAGAATTTATAAAAGAAATACAAAATAATTGAATTATTATGTAAAATAGTTGTATGAATTGAATAGTGAAAAAAAAACGTCAACAGCGGCCATTTATGAAATTGAATTTTTTACATAAAAATTAATTTGAAAACTCTTTTATTATAATTCATAAAGTGTGTAAAAATTACCACAATAATTAATTAGTCATTTCTATCATTAACTTTCAAATAGAAAATGGAAAAGAAAAAATTTTATAAACGTTATGGCCACTCCAGCCCAGTCACGTTTTTCTAAAACAATTAAAAAAGTGCGTGCTCGCAACGACTGCGTGTGATTTAATGGGTTTATTTAAACTTGAAACTTTCTTATTACGAAATATCTCCACACACTTGAAATTCAATTAATTTATTATTTAACTTTTATTATTCAATTTTTATTATTTAATTCTTTGTTGTTTTTTTTTAAGTTTTCAATCCAAATCATTTTGTCTAATTTTCATTTTAATAAAAAAAAAAAAAAAGAACTCCAGACCCGTTTCACTGAGTAGGCAAATTACGTTTCATTAACAACAACAACAAAAATCGGTTTTAAATGCCAAGAAGTGCGCTGTCATCGTTTCATGAAACGATCATATTTCGATACTTAAAACGCTGCTTTAAAATATTTCACCTTAAATGGCTGCATTAAAGCCAGCATGAGTAGTTGCTATTTATAGCATCGCATTCTTGGCTTAAAATGCAACATGAAAAAGTACGTCAACAGCAAAAAAAAAAAAAAAAATTGCAAAAAGAATAGCAGACAGCAAAATAAAAATCCTGACTTATAGAACGCCTGAAGCTTTAAAGTTGAACTTGTAACGTTGTTGTTAGTAGGTTTTAATTTGGCTCTCTTCATAAAACACCCTACAGTTTTATGTTTTTAAAGAAAATATATTAACATTTTGTTCATTTGATTTTGGATGAATTGTATTCGCCAAGTGAAATTAAGGTCTTCTTAGTGGAGTTTGACATATTTCTTGTGCACCCGGGAAGCTTAAGAAGATTTTCGGAGTAGCCTCGATAGGTATAAGTTTTCTTTATTTCTGTTTATATGTAAAAGTTTTCATTTGATTTAGTTGCAGATAAGCAATACATTCAAAATTTTACTCCGAATTTTCGGAGTATCTCTATTTTGCTTTCATGCGTAAAATCCTGACGATATTATTATTTTAGCTGGAGTTTTGAATTTAAAAGCTTAATTGCACATAATCAAAGCATTTTATAATTTTCGGAGTAGCTTGTTGTGGTGTAGGCACTTAATTCCTTTCATGAAACAATTTATTTCCTTTAGATTCAGAACACTTGTAGTGCATTTTCTATACTCTGTTGTGTATTTTGGAAATATTTAGATATTTTGGAAATATTTAAATATTTCGGAGTACTTTTATTCTACTTTCATTAGTAAAATACTGGTAGTATTATTAATTTACCGTGATAGATGTATGTAAGAGCTCTAATTCACCTAGTCAAAGAATGTAGGATATTTCGGAGTAGCCTGTTGTGGGTTAGATTATCAATTCCTGTTGTTAAAAATTTTATTTTAGTTAGAATTGGTAGATCTCTAAGAAGTTTTTAGAATATTTTCTAAAACTAAAGTTTTCGGAGAAGGTTTTATTTTTCGGAGTGTTTTTATTTCGAGCCAGCTTCCACTTTTGTTACAGAAATAATAAGTATATTGTTTATTTCAGGTAACTTAGTCTTTAGAGTTAATGCAACCAGTGAATTTAACTTTTTCGGAGTAAATTGTGTTTGTATGGAATATCGATTCTTGTCGTAAAATATTGTATCTATGATTGTTTTAAGTGTGTATTTCTTTAATATTCGAATATATGATAAATATCGACTTTTCGGAGTAATATTAAGTGTTGGCTTATATGGTTTTATATTGTTAATAAAACAATTTGAAAGTCTTTCATGGATATCAGCCACTTTCTTTAAATTTTTAAATACATATTCGTTATAAAGTGTTCGAAGACTTTTTCGGAGTAATTAAATATTTGGGGTTTGAAATCTTTGCAGCCATATTCGGCACTTTTAGCAAATATATGCTGTTTTTTTTTTTTGTAGATTTTCAAATACATAAATTTTGTCGACTATTAAACATATTTCGGAGTAACTGTTTTTTCATTATGATGGCAATATCTGTGATCAAATTATTTGTTTTCTGAATATGGGATAAATCCCTAGAAAATATTTTAAGATGTGCCGAATATATAGTCTTCGTAGATTTTTAATTTTTTTCGGAGTACCCGATATTTAGTGTGGTGTTGCTCCATATCACTGAATATATGTTTGTATAGTTTTCAGAGTTCGATGATTATGTTGCCTTTTGATGCTTTGAAAGTTATTATTGTGTATATATAAATTTCGGAGTAACTTTGATTGTCATATCTGTTGCCAAATTGTGAGTTCTTTGTGGTTTTAAATTATCATAAAATTGTTAAAAATGAGTTGAATATTGAATGTCGGTAGATTCCTCTCAATATATTTTTTCGGAGTAGCCTAGATTTGGCAGGTTTTCGGTTTCTTTAATTTCTGTTAGTTTGAGAGCAGCATCGTGTTGTTTCAAAGTTACAATCGGTTCTATGACATATTTTAGTCTGATCGGTTGGAGAACTTGTGGCTCAAGAATTTTAGGAAAATTTTTGTGAAATAACGAAAAAAAATATTGTGTGAAAATATGTACTTTTAAAAATTTAGATAGAAAATTCTTAGCGCATGATTTCTTTAAGTGTATTATAAAATAATAGGTCCGGGAGCTAATATATTTAAGGAAGGGCTCTGATATATCAATTTTATTCAAATTCGGAATTATTTCGGACAACATTTTGGCCTACTTCGATCAAGGGATGCTAAAGTTCATACCAAAAAAATTTTGTCCGAAACAAATACAGAATTTTCTATACGATGGGAATCGAAATTTACTTGACTTCCTGGTATTTTCAGACTTAGAAATATTTGCGGGATTTAATTTGATAATTTTATATAAAAAAATTTCGATTCTATTTAAGACGTAGCGCCCGTAACTGAATCCTTTGTTTGATAAAATATTAAATACTTTTCTCAACACGTTTTCTTCCTCCGTTTTTGATCAAAGGCCACAGAAAAGGTATTCCAGCCACATGGAAATAAATAAAAAAAACTAAAAGAAATAGGAAAACAAAATCGTATCTGAAGTGCATAAAAGCCAAGGAAACGAAAAACGTGCTTCAACATGTTGTAACATGTTGTATGTGTGCTTGTGCAAATATGCTTGTTGTTGTAGTTTACAAATATTTTCTGTTTAGTTGGCTTTTCAAGTGCTCTGTTGTGTAGAGTGTTCGATAACAAGTCAGTTACTGGAGGCAAAGAGCAAACGATCAGCTTAACAAAACTAAAGAAACAAAAAAGAAAAAAGAAAAACTTGGAAAAAAAGAACGTGTAAAATTCGTTGCTTCCAATAAACGAGTTATTTTAGCGCATCTTATAAAGAGATGTGTTGTGTGGTGGTTTATGTAAACGCACTCACTCACATGCACAATATCGATTCGATTAAAAAATATTTTTGTAGTCCTGCTCATGTACGTTGAGTAAATTATCGGTATGATGTGGTACGTTGGAACTGGAAGGCAGGTCAGTTTTTTTTTAATTCTTCTTGATAAAAAAGTTCTGTCGCATAAAAGGAATTAACAGTGAAACATGCTTAAACTGAACAGCAGAAGAAAACGGAAAAAGAACTGGCAAAGCACAGTGGCTTTGTTTTTGTTAATCCCTGGAAATTTATATAATTAAAGGCATTGAAAAAAAATTTATTTTATAAAATAATTTGTTTCATAAAATAGTGAAGATTGTGTCCGGAAACCCTTAACAAGTCTAGTATATTCTCTAGCAAATTTTGGATTCCCAGTAACTCTCTGAACTTTTCCGAATTTTTCATGGCACCTTTCAAAAGGAACTACACGTTCTAATCGAATATTTTAAAACTATTTATTTTCGATTAACGAATAATTTATGTCGATTAATCGATTACTTTTGGTTGAGTTAATAATCGAATAGTTTAAAATTGCTTATTTGCGATGAAGGAATGCCACCTATTCGATTACTTTTAGGCGATTAACTGCTCAAATAATTCAAAATTATTTATGTTCGCTTAACGAATAGTTGGAGTAATTTATGTCGATTAACCGATTACTCTTAGGTGATTAGCTATTCGGATATTTTAAAATTGCTTGTGTTCGCTCAACGAATTGTTAGAATAATTTGTGTCGAGTAATCGATTACTTTTGGGTGATTGACCGCTCAAATAGTTCAAAAACACATACTTTCGATTCACGAATAATTCGAATAATTTATGTCGACTAATCGGTTACTTTTAGGCGATTAAGTATTAGAATACTATAAAATGACTTAGAATAATTCGATTAATAGAATACTCTAAGGCGATTAACTATTCAAATATTTTAAAATTCCTGATTATCGAGTAACGAATAACTCGAATAATCTATTCGATTAACAAATAATTCTAATAATTTAAGGTAGTTAACCGTTTAATTTTTGCAATTAACTGCCCAAATAATTTAGAATTATTTGTTTATTTAATTAACGAATAATTTGAGTAATATAAGTCGATTAATCGATTACTTTCAAGTGATTACTCATTCGGATATTTTACACTTGCTTATATTCGAGCAACTAATAGTATAAATAATTTATGTCGATTAATCGATTACGTTTAGGCTATTAATTATTCGAATATTTTAAAATTGCTTATTTTCGAATAACGAGTAGTTCGAACAATTTAACCTAGTTAATCGTGTAATTTTTTCGGATTAACTGCTCAAATAATTTGATATTACTTATATTCCATTAACGAATAATTTGAATAATATATGTGGATTAGTCGATTACGTTTAGGCGATTAACTGGCCAAATAATTTAGAATTACTTATTTTTGATTAACGAATAATTCGATTAATCGACTATTCTCAGGCGATTAATTATTCGAATATTTTTATATATGCTTATATTCGAGTAACGAATGATACGAACAATTTTAGCTAGTTAATCGTTCAATTTTGAGCGATTAACTATTGGAATATTCTAAAACGCCGGATATTCGAGTAACAAATAATTCGAATAACTTATGTCGATTAATTGACTTCTGTTGGATGCTAAACCAATCGACTGGTTTAGAACTGCTTATTTTTGATTAACGAATAATGCCAGTAATTTATTTATAATCGATTAATTTTAGGCGATTAATTGTTTAAGTAATTTAAATTACTTGCTTTTATTAACGAATAACTCGAACAATTGATTTTTCTGAAGCGATTGACTATTCGAGTATATTAAAATTGCTTACGTTCGAGTAACGAATAATTCGATTAATCTATTACCCTAAGGCGATTAACTATTCGAATATTTTAAAATTAATTCATTTCGTGTAACGAATAATTTATGTCGATTAATCGGTTACTTTTGGGCGATTTACCAATCGAATATTTTAAAATTGCCTATTTTCGTGTAACGAATAATTCGATTAATCGATTGCTCTGAGGCGATTAACTACTCGAATTTCTTAAAATTGCTCAATTTCGAGTAACGAATAATTTATGTCGATTATTTGGTTACTTTTGGGCCATTTGCTATTTGAATATTTTAAAGTAGCTTGTGTTCGATTAACCAATATTTCGATTGACGATTAATCGATTCAAAAAAGTTATCTCTTTTATATGATATTCTTTTACGCTTTAATGAATCAAAAGAAGATGTTGCAGTGGTTCAATGTAAGACTGCCAATTTTTAGAAAAGCCATAAACTCTAAAACGACCATGAACGTGTTGTTCCACTGTAAAGTGCTGCTGTGTGTGTGCGTGTGTGCGTCCTGCAGTCTATGCATGTAAATAGGAACGTGTGCTGTTATAGATGTTTATAATGCACGTGTGTATGTACGTCTGTCTGGGGTTGTATATGTTTGCAAATAAAACAGGCTTAATGGCGCTCACATGTCAGTGGTTTTGAGAATTCTCAAATTCCTACACGTATTTAGTGGATTGTGTTTATGGTTAAAACACAAGGGGGAGGAGGGTTGAATTAATTATTGAATTGCTTGCAACCGAATAAAACGAATAAAATACATTGAGGAAAGTTGACTTTATAAATATTTAATTGGGGAAAAAAATTAACTTTAACAGAACGCAAATGCAACAACAAGAAGATATTTCAAAAAAAAATACGTCTCAGCTGAATTATTTTACTTGTCGGATACCAGTCTGATGTTACTTCTTTCACACATTCTAGTTCCTTAAAAACAAACATGAGTTCAACCTGAAGTCCTTAACCGCACTATCAGAGACTCTTTATTGCCAAATAAATTTCCCAAAGATTCTGTTAATCGAAATGCAGAACTATTTTCGTTAAACTTTTCTGAGCAAAATATGCGTTAAATAAAAAATCGTATCGTTCTATTTTTTAATATTTGAAGGAATGTAATCATTAATCAAGTCCAGCATTATTCCCACATTCTTTCTTATGCCAGGAAATGTTCCATAAATCTCTTGATCTACGAAATGCGATTTAAATAGAGAACATCTTCCAACTATTTTTTATTTCGTTATCCATCGCTGGCTGGTAAATTATTCTGGGGAAATTCATAAGATTTATAAACGTGGCCAAAAGATAAAGAAATATTTTCAATAAATAAACAAACCACATTTTCGCTTGACGAAAAAAAAAATAGAAAAAGTTGTAAAACCAAACTGAAGTATCATAAAATTAACAAGTTTAATATTCGTTTCCCTCTTTATTTGAATGTATCGCAAGACTATCTCGCAACAAACAAAATGCCATAAATAATTTTTTTTTTCTATATTTTATTTGTGAATTCGCTACACTCGTTTGGCATGACGTTTTAGATGATCTCTTGTTGGAGGGGTTTTCTAATCTGCTTTTATTTTGCATCCGAAACATGCGTGCGTGCGTGCATGAATGCTTTTAATCATTATCGTACGTTTTGTTTGCTTGAGTGTGTGTATGGTGTGCGCGAAAGTGATAAGGTCATTTAATTATTGCTGCGATAATGCCTGATAGCACAACTTGTTTCTAAATACCTCTTTTAAATCTCGCTTTAAATTGCTTTTATATGTCTCTGTCTTCTAAGAAAAAGAATAATATTTCAGTCAATGAACCACTACAAAATGAATTGGATTAAAACCGCGCCGATTTGAATAAGTATTATAATATATTTTAACTCAAAAATTGTTGATAAGTTTTTCAAAAATCGTGATAATTAAAAACAAGTTACGAGGGCTTATTCTGATGTGTTTGTGATCGTTGCACATATTTCAGTTGCCTTCAAGGCCATCGATTTTTCGAAAGGCCATCGGTAATTCATCGGTTATTTCTGCAAATCACGAATGAAAAGATAATACGAGAATTATTATTAATATCTCTCGTGGAATCATTGTTAATTTCTACTTTGTAATTTTAATAATGAAAACTAAAATTTATTTGTTGAAAGTTTTAGTAGAACAGATTCTATGAATTTTTCGATTGACTTGTTTTAATATTTTTTATTAAATATTTAATAATTTCATTCAAGTAGAACCCTAAAAAAATATTTAGAAGAATTTCTTGAAAGAGTTTTGTATCAAAAAGTTTTCGCTGTTTGTCTCGTTTGCATTGTATATAAAAATTTTAATCGATTACTATATAATCGATTAATATATAATCGACTAATTTTTTTCTTGATTAACTTTGAATCGCTTAATTTTTAATAGAACTATTTTTAAACGAACAATTTTTTAAAAAACAATTTTAAATAAATTAATTCGTATAAATTTTATGAAATTCAAACGATTAATTTTTAATCGAATAAAATTGTTGCAATTCGATTAGTATATTGAAACAATTTGTTTGCATTACGTATAAAAATTTAAATAGATTAATATATAAGCGAATAATTTAGGTCAAACCATTTTAAATATCTTATAAAATTTAATAGATTAATATTTATTCGAATAAAATATTTGCCATAACTTAATTCGAATAGTATATAGAAACAACTTCTTGGCATAGCACATAAAAATTGAAATAGATTAATTTCTAAACGAATAATGTTGTTTAAATAATTTTGATCAAACTGTTTCTGAATAACTTAATTCGTATAAATTTTCTTGCAATATAATCGATTAATTTTCATTCCTACAAAATTGTTTCAATAATTAAATTTTCGAACAACTTGTTTGCGCAGTACATAAAAATTTTAATCGATAAACTTTTAATCGAAATATATATTTTAAACAATTTAGGTCAAATAACTTTCAATGGCTTAAATTTAGTCGATTAATTTTTGTTCGAATAATATAATTGACACAATTATTAATATTTTGTTCTCTTTATATGAATTGTAATCGTTTAATGTAAAATTTTATTTAAGTTTGAGTAGATCATTTTGGAAACATTTCGAATAATTTCATCGTTAAAAGCGTTATGCTAAATATGAATTTTAATCGATTAGTGTCGATTCGAATAACACTGTTTAGATATTTTTACTCGAAAGCTTTTAATAATTAGATCCATTTAATATTAATTCTTTAAAGCATTTTAATGGAATGTGTTTTAATCGAATATATTTTAATCGAATATATTCGAATAAATTTTCAATGCAGTAATTTTATGTGAAATATGCAGAAATATATTCAATATATATGGTTCTTGCATATATTGTTTTTATATCTTTTAATCGATTCATATGCATATATTCGAATAATGTCATTCGAAAACTTGATTTTCGAAAGGTATAAATTATTCAACTCTGCTAAGGTTATTCGTCTAATAATATTAATCGTTTAGTAATTAATAATTAATAATTTTATAATAATTTTACTCCGATGCTTTGACTAATAAGATCCATTTAATTTTACTTATTCAAAGCATTTTAGTCGAATATATATTAATCGAATATATTCGAATAAATTTTCAATGCAATAGTTCTATTTGAGTTGTATATGACTTATAACATTATTCGTCCATATATTGTTTGTATATCTTTTAATCGATTCATATAAATTTTAATCGATTACTTTATAATCGATTAATATATAATCGAATAATTTTTTTATTGAATAACTTGGAATCGCTTAATTTTTAATAGAACTATTTTTAAACGAACAATGTAGTTTGAATAATTTTGGTTAAACAATTTTAAATAAATTAATTCGTATAAATTTTATGAAATTTAAACGTTTAATTTTTAATCGAATAAAATTTTTGCAATTCGAATAGCGTTATTCGAATAATTTATGTTCGAATGGCCTAAATGTTATTCGCTCATGCTATTCGTCTAATAATATTAATCGTTTAGTTTGAATTCGAATAACGCTATTTAAATAATCTAATTTTGAGGCTTTAAGTAATTAGACCCGTTCAATTTAATTTAATCGAATATATTTTAATCTAATATATTCGAATAATCTTCGAATACATTTGAACCATATGTAAACATATTCAATGCAATACCATGATTCGGTAATTTTTGTTTTCAATCGATTCATATATTATATATTATTCGAATAATTTTATTCGAATAATTTAGTTCTTTTAATGATATTTATATCAAGAATATTCGAATAATATTTGTAATGAAATAATATTTATTTTTCACCGTAAATATTATTAAAAGATAACATTTAAAACACATTCGCCTCATGCCCTCCCTCCTTCCTTCACTCGTAAAGAAACCCATAAAATGGTATTTATTTCAACTTTTCAGAAAGAAAAAAATTCTTTCAATGAAATAATTCTTTGTTTTCGCATTCTCTGTGCTTAACAATATTTCATGGAGAAGGTAATAACGACTTTGTTATTTCATCTCTTTTTTTTTAGAGCATTTTTCGGTTTAATGTAATAAAAACATGTTTATTTCGAGGTTTCCAACTCACAAAAAAACCGTCATTGTCAATTGACTTCTTTTGCATACAAATTGCGAATATTGGCTGAAACAGATATTTATTATGAGCGTTCGAAAAAAAAAAATAGACGGATGGACTGTAAAAAAATGTGTTTTTGTAATTAATTTGCTCACGTATGTCGTGTATTAAGACGTGACATTGTCGATATTCTCTTCTTTTTACCGATTTAATTATTTTTTATGATCAGCATCCCGTCAATTTATTTCATTTTGCTTAGAAAGAAAAAAAAAAAAGAAATAAGCATTTTGTTAATGCCAACAACAGAATGGAAGCAAATTAAGTGAAAGAAAGTTGAAGGAAAAAATAAATAAATAAATATTTAATTATGTGTTATTGAACACACGCACACACTCACACTTGTTCATAAAAAATCTGACCTGCTGGTTTCTTTAATCTTCAATAAACAGAGTTAATAATAATTCATTTACCTCCCATAGAAATTTGTTTACAATAAATTTGTTTCTCATAATTGTCGCCCATTCTGTTTGACCAACAAATTGACCGTGTGATTAACCATGTTGTACAACCAACAAAAATTAAACAAAAATTAAAAAAAAATCACTTTTAATGGCAACAAGTCTTTGAAGTGGATTTCTTTTAACTTCTCGCCACATTTAATGAACTTCAAATTGGGCGGCAAGCAAATGTTTGTTTGGGAAAGTGTTGAAAAAAAAATTTGTATAATTTCCTCCAACAGATTTTCTTGAAATATCTATGAATTTAAAAAAAACAAATAATTGTGGATACGCAAGCAACTATTTCCAATAATTGTCAATTGGCTTGAAGCTAAAAAAAAAGTCTTCTCCTTAAGCCGATTAACATGGTGACAAGGCAATAAAATTTCCAAAAAGAGAAAGAACAAATAAATAATAAAAATAAAACCATAAAAAGTATCTGCTTTTTTTCCAAAGAAACTTCAAGTGTTAAGTTTGTTGTTTGGCCAACATTTAGTTGGTTTGCAGTCAAATTTATGGCTGCTTCATTCAGTGAGTGTCGCTTTGAAATGATGGTCCAACAGTCATGTACTCCTCGTACTAACAATGTGTGAACGAATGAGTACATCATTATCAAGTTGATGGCAACAAAAATGATGATCATGATGATGATAAAAAATTGTATATTTTTTTGTTGTTCTCACATCATAAATAAAAGAAAGACTCTGCACTGTAATTAATGGTTTTAAGAACTAATAATAACTTTTAAGAGCGAGAACGAGGAGGAAAAAAGCCAAATAGTTGGGTGCCGTTTAGCTTAATAGTTCTGGCAATAGATGCTAATTATAAATTATGGTTTTTTTATTTAGGGTTTCCAGCACAGACAACACCAACACTAACATCGAATAAATCAAATAAGTTGATATTGTTTGAATAGACTTTTCTTGAACAGTTTTTATTTGAATATGCTTGAAACGACTAAATTTTATTCGATTCATTTTTATTCGAATGATTTCTATTCGAATAATTTTTATTCTAATCATTTTTATACGATTAATCTTAATAGGAAAACGTATATTATTAAATAAAATATTTTATTACAACTTATATATAAATCAAATCATGTTAGCTTATTTGTTTTAATAGAATAGGGAATATTCGAATAAAATTTATTCGGAATATAGAATCTGATCGACTATTTAAGAAATTATTAATCGAAGAAATTTCAGTGATTTATTTAAGTAAATAAATACACGCACATACTCGTGCCTACTTTCTTATATATTTTTCGATTAACTTTTACTCGAATAGCAAATTATTCGAATAATTTTTTTTCAAATTCATTTAAATAAATTGAAATTGCATTTTATTACAAAATTTTTTTGAGTAATTTAATTGTATGAATGATAAATTTCCCTAGAATAATATGTCGCAAAAAATATTTTTATAATATAATAATTCAATATTTTTGATTTTGGATATAATTATTATTCGAATAATTTAAACAACTTAATATCATTTGCTGATGCAAATAAATGTTTGAAATATAATTAAATTATTGTTGCGTATATATCATACATATTACCATTGATGTTATTCCAAAAATTTCTAATAAGAGAAAAACTATTATTCGAATAATTTCGATTCGAATAATTCAAATAATTTAATATGATTCCATTAAATATATATTGACATTTAAGTCCATCAATTGTTTTCAATATGTTTCACTATTAATTTTTATTCGTGCAATATATTTTTCGAATAATTGTTTTATTCGATTCATTTGAATAAACTTGATTTTTTTATTCGATATATTTGATATCGATAATTTTTTTACTTTATTCTGTCATAATTTATTTACCCAAGTCTATATAATTTGAAAAAATATTCTTCAAATATTATTGAAAAGAAATAAATTATCTGAAAATTTGAAATTTCATTACGACAATACTATTGTGAATGACATAAATTTTTGATTAACCCGGGTCGAATAAAAGTTATTCGTTTAAAACTTATTCGAACCGATTTACTAACTACAACATGCAAATGATAATACAGGAATAAAAACTGCTCGTATTTTAGTATTCTAAAACAAGTTTTTTCAATAAATTTATTCGAATAAAAATTAATCGAACCAATATGATTTGAATAAAAATTATTAAAAAATACAGCAATAAAAACTTCTCGATGTATTCAACAAATTTTTTCGAAGTTAATATATTCGAGTAAAAATTATACGAATAAAAATTAATCGCATAAAATTTAATCGAATAAAGTAATATTATTATATTATTCGAATAAAAATTAATCGAACAAATATTATTCATATAAAAGTTACTCAAAAATACCGCAATAAAAACTTCTCGAATTTTTTCAATATTTTCAAGAAAGTGTTTCGAAGTTAATTTATTCGAATAAAAATTATGCGAATAAAAATTAATCGAATAAAAGTTAGTAGAATAAAGTACATTTAAATAGCAAGTATTCCATAAAATTTTTACTCAAACGATCTAAATTGAAAAGTATTTTGAATAAGATTAACTGAGTGGAGTAAATAAATGGGAGTGGCAGGCAAACAAAAAGCAATTTTGGAACTGAAAAATAACCAACAGTTTATGAATTTCTATTCGCTCAATTCATAAGTCTTTTTGTCAAAATTACAAACAAATTAGAGCACAATGAATTTTATAAAAGTATCAGCTCAGCTCATAAATCTTGTTTTATATTTTCAAATTGTATTTGATCAGCTAAATTACAAACAAACTTTCTCAAAACGAAAATTAATTATTTTCAAAAGATGTTTTCTTAATTGCCTTTTCAAATAGAATTTAAACGATACAAAATTTTAATTGTAAATTGAGTATTTTGAAATAGTTGTTGTGCTTTAATTTGTTTGTATTTTTGTTACAAAAACTATTACAAAACTGACATTCTTATAAAATCAATTAATTCTTGTTGGTGTTTTATGAACTTCTCATATTCATTTTGAAACCAAATTCTTTAAATTCTTTCTTTCAGATGTGTGTGTTGAAATGTAACTGAAACGAAAGAGATAAAACATGAAAGAAAAGCAAAATACAGCTTTTTGTCAATAGACTTGTAAATATTTTTTTAATTGTACAAAAACAATAGATGTAAAATCTACCAACTCCTTTTCTTTCTGTGGCATTTTGTGAATCCGCACCCACCCATTCTTTTGTTGTTACTGCCTCAATAACCTACAAATAATTCATTTATAAACTCAATTATATTTTAACTCTTTACGGAAATTTCCATTATAAGTAAACCACTTAATTTGAGGCTTTTTATTGACGATAATTAAATCTGGTGTGATACTTAAGAAATAATCCAAATTTGGAAATAATTTTTTGTGAAGAATTTTTCTTGAAAAGCCCTTCGATTAAATCACTTTTATAAGACAAAGAGGGAACAAATTATAATTATAATATAAATATAGTTATAATTATAATTATAATTATAATTATAATTATTTTTGTATAATTATAGTTATAATTATAATTATTTTTATTTAATTATAATTATAATTATATTTTAATTATAATTATAATTATAATTTAATTATAACTATAATTATATTTATAATTATAATAAAACTATAATTATAACTATAATTATAACCATAATTATAATTATAATTATAATTATAACTATATTTATATTATAATTATATTATATTATAATTATAATTGTAATTATAATTATAATTATAATTATAATTATAATTATAATTATAATTATAATTATAATTATAATTATAATTATAATTATAATTATAATAATTACAATTACAATTATTATTATAATTACTTTTATATAATTATAATTATAATTATATTTATAATTATAATTATATAAAAACAATTATAATTATAATTATAATTATAATTATAATTATAATTATAATTATAATTATAATTATAATTATAATTATAATTATAATTATAATTATAATTATAATTATAATTATAATTGTAATTATAATTATAATTATAATTATAATAATTACAATTATAATTACAATTATAATTATAATTGTTTTTATATAATTATTTAATAATTATAATTATTTAATAAATATAATTATTACTATAATAATATGAAAGTTTTCGCATGTTGTATCCCGGTAACACCAGGGTTAAAGAAAGTGTTCATTGTTGTTGTTAGTAAATATTTATTTGTATTTGTGTTCCATGTTGGTGTGCTGCTTTATGTGTGTTAATTAGTTTGTTAGGCTGCATGCTAACGCAAACAGACATACTCCAATACTAAAATATTTATGCTGCAATTTCGCAACAAACAAATCAGCGCATATTTGAAATTCTTATAAGAATATTTGGAAAATAATTTGGGAATTACTCACCAGTCCTGTTGTAACGTTTCTTAAAACGAAAACAAATTATGGGTAAAATATCATTATTCTGAGAGATGTTATTGGAAAATGTCCGTTCAACTGCAACTCTAAACAGTACAACGAAGTCTGTAAATTGAGAGAATGTTTATATAGAAAATAATTTTTTTTTCTTTGTATGTATATAACTATAAAATGTATATGTATATAAGAAAAAGTATTTCCCAAATTATGTTGAAAGTAATTTAAAATATAAATTTTTTTTGAGAGCTAATTAATTCGCTAGTAATTTGAGATCAACTACGCATGTTTGCTGGGTCAGCTTTATCCTTGTTAGTTGATTTGTATGTGGGTGTGTTTCCTCTTCATTATGTTGACTTATTGTTTGTTTTTAGTTTTAAAATGACAACTGTCAGAAAGTTATAAAAAATGTTGTTGCTGTTAGAATTTAAATTTATTTTGACTGTTTATTTTCGATATCTTTCGTTTTTTTTTTCGTTGAAGGTAATTAAAACCATTTTGTTGTTGTTTTTTGTTTGTTTGTTTGTTTCTTTTTTTTTAAATGAGTTGTATAATTACACTTGAGTTTGAAAATCGACAACATGTGTCATAGTAATTATCAGTAAATAATTATGAAGTGCCATAAGAGGAAAGCTTTGAGGCAACAAATTGGAAACGTAATAAGTCGGATTAAGCTTTTACAAGGGATTTAAAAATTTGTTGAAAATAATTTATTTCCAATAATATGCCTGGATTTTTCCTCCAAGTATTTTACAATTAATTTTGTTCCGATAGTTGATATTTTCATAGTTCCGTGTTAAAGTTGTTGTTATGCCTCCGTACAGGGTGGTTTTTTTTCTTCCAGTGTAGTATTTTATAGAGTGAGATTATTGTTATTCAGTTATTGCTTGCCTATTTATACTTTCAATAATTGTTGAATTTTCCTTAAATTTCACTATCATTGAATTATTTCAATCTCGTAAAACTATAGGTTTTCTGCATTCACAATTGCATTTGAGAAACATTTACCAACAACTGCACGACTTGTTTAAGCCATCAGCAGACGTGCCAAAAATGTTTCAAATATTTTTCATAAATAAAAAACACTTTCTTCTTCATGTCGATATGGAAAATAAAAAAAAGAACAGAAAATTGTAAAAATCAAGATAAAATTGAAACAGAATCAAAAAAAAAAAAAAAAAAAATAACTGATAAATTTTGTATGCAAAACTATAATTGAATTTGAAATGAAATAAAGAAAATGAAACAAATCGCAGTTGTATGAAGATATTTCAGATAGAAAATCAAGACTCTAGTGGAATACAAATAATAATTTTAATATAAAATGAATGGAATTTAAACTCATGCGAAATAAAAGTGTTTGATTGAGGGCTTAAATGAAACAGTTTTTATAATCGTCATAAAAACAAGTCAGTAATAAATTTAATAGGGGGTCGGTACACTGTGCAGGGTACCCAAATAAAAAGCGAATTAAAAAAAGATATTTAAATATTCAAGCGAACTCATTGGCGGCCATAAGAACTGATAATGAGAGTGAAAATTTTGGAGTTACAAGACAATCAAGTTGATAATGATCATTTTTATTGTTGTCAGGATCTGCGGTATTTTGGTTAAATAACAATTTCTATATAAAAATGTATATCTTTGAAACGATTTGCCAAAGCGAAAACACAATATGATATTTTATTTAAATCACATCAAATAAATTCTTTCTACACTTTCAAAACCAGTAGTTTTAAAAATAAAATTGTTACTTGTCTGTGAGGAAAACGATCCAACGGCCCCTTGTAATTAAACTTTTAAATCCAACCGAATAAAAAAATAAAAAATAATGTTACAACAGCAGCCTCAAGTCATCTAATAAATAATTGCAAAGTACAGCAGCAAAATAATAATAAAAAGAATGAAATAAAAACAGTGATTAAGAAAAACATCAAGCAAAAACAGCTCTACAGCAGCAGCAAAAATAAAATAAAATCAACAACAAAACAAAAAGCAAACAAAAAACGATCATCCTTCAGGCGCACATCATAAAAGTCAACATCATAGTCAGCGGGAGCTTTTGCTAAACCTCGCCTTATGTTACAATGCGTTTGTTTTCCTCAGCGCCCAACACCACAACCAGCACAACGGCAGCCACAAGAGAACATGCAAATCCCATTATAGCCAAGAACATGCAAGTCCTAGATCAAGGCAGCAACATAATAGAAAACACACACATCCTCATGCGAGACTTGAGCAGAACCGGTGGCCATCAGACATCCGGTAGAATGTTTCGTACAGCCTCATCGGCCTCGTCGACGAGTGCCAGCCAAAATAAGAAACATAAAACGAATAATTTTGAAGTGCAAACAAACAATGCGAGAGGTACAGAACGCCATGCAACGGAACGACATAATGAAGAATACAAATCAAGGTCGTTGGAACGTTATGCGAAGCCGCCACATACTTTGGCGGCAGCGGCAGCTGCAGCACTCGATCACAATGACGATGGTGATGATGAGGAAGAAATCTACGTGGCCGCTAGACGAACGTTGACACCATCACTGTCCACGCAGCGCAAACGGCTGCTGTCGCCTTTTGTGTCCATGAAAAGACGCAGTCGCAGCAGTATTAGCAGCAGTGGCAGTCGCTCGCATTGTGATTCACGTGAAGTCAATTTCAATTTAATGCTGCCACCTCTAAAACTGCCTGGTCCCATGCAACAGCATATTATGGAGCAACAAAAATCTAACTCAAACATAAATTGTCTGAAAAGCAGCAACAACAAACACTTGGGCAATTCAGCCAGTTCGCAGAGTGGTGATAGTGGCACGGGTGGCACTGAACTTGAACAAGACTGTAGTCGCACTTCGGCAGCGGAGAGTAGTCAGCTCAGTTTGAGTTACTCACAATTGAGCAGCGCCTCCAGTACACACAGCCTCTCCAAGCAATCAAAAATGAGCCATACAAACACGCATTCGCACTCAAATGTTTCCATAAACACCGATGCACACAATGCTGATGTTAATGATCATCTTAATGATCATTCACACGATCAGCTTCATGATAATGAAGACAATGACATTGAATTGAATAAGCAACATGTTGATATGGATTATCCTAAACATGTAGCGGTTGCAACAGCAACAGCAGCCACAACAACAACTCATCATTCCCACAAAAATACTGGCAAAGAAGAATTCAATAATACCGTGAGAGGAGCAGCCGAATGTGGTACAACCAACAAAGTTGTTGTTGTTGATCAACAACATTACAGAGATTCGGTTTTCTCGTCGGATGACTTTTATTGCGGCAACATAACACTGGTCGACGACACCTACTCGAACTATGAGCCAGAGAATGATGCTGAACGCATGTTTCTGCAGGTTGTGGGCATTTTGAGGGATGAAAACGAGGTAAGACGTTTGACACTTGAAAATGAAGGGACGTAAAAAGCAATTATATAAATTTTAAAACTCCTAAAAGGCTTCTTTTCTTGGAAATTTTCTTTAAAAGGTTGCTTGGAAAAAGCTCAAAAAATTATTCAAAAAATTAACAATCGCAAAAGTACCACGCTATTGCTAAAAGGTACTATTTTCTAAGTAGTAATTAAAAATGAGTTTTAACAAAACTTGATTTAATTTTTTATTACATTTTATTATAAAATTTTTTTTTTATATTTTCAATATATTTTTTTTTTAATAAGCAGTAGCATTTTATTAAAAAGTACTTTTGCGACAAAGTACCCGTTTACAAAAAATTTAGTTTGAAAACAGAAACTGACTAAAAACTTCCCCTTATATTAAAGACAAAGTATCTTAAAAAGTACTTTTTGGAAAAAGTGCATCCTTAAAATTAAAAAGTACCTTTTAATTGCCTGACTAAAAATAATTTCTTTAAGAAAAAAAAAACCCCCCATTCATAAAAGTTTTTACGAAAGAACTCTCATATAAAATAATTATGGGATAAGCGGAGCAATATTTTAGAATAGTACCTCTCCTGCAATATTATATTACTAAAATAGTACTTTCTTGAAAAAATACTTTTTGAAAACAATTTTTTTAAAAATTAATGGGGTTTTAAAAACTGATAATGAAATCTTGAAAATATACGTTTAAACAAAACAGTTTATTCACAAAAAATAATACGATATAAAATTATGCGAGAAGCAGCTGCCCCAAAAGGTAGTAAATGGCCAAATCGGGAATTTTATTAATTCATTTAAGCTTTTAATTTCGAAATCTTGAATATTGTTAAACTTTTTGTTGAAACATTAATAAGTCTCTTAGAAGAATATTATTTCAACTACTTTGGCTTATAAATTTGTGATGTAAATGCTCTTATTTTTTAATATTTCTTTGTCGTACCTTTAAAAAGTACCTATAGAAAAAAGTACCTTTCTTAAAAAGCAAATTACTAATGTAATATTAAGAATTGACTTTGCTGGAAAGTTAATTTTCAATAAATAGCTCCTTTACAAAAGTAACTTTTCGCCAAAAGTACTTTTTCAATAAAGGTACCTCTCTGACAAAATAACCTTTTTTTGTAAAGGTATTTTTCTATCTATTTAAGTAAATTTCTCTATTACAAGTAAATTTTAGTACAACATTTTGTCATAAAAATTACTTCTTTGATAAGGTATCTCTCAAGAAGTACTTTTTCGAAAAAAGTACTTTTTTTAAAGAATTATATTTCGGATAAACTTATTTATTTTTATGAAAAACTCTTCTTTTCAAAAAACTGCCTTATTGACAAAAATATCTTATTTTGTAAAAGTACCATTTTCATAAAAGTACTTTTTTGATGACAGTTCTTAAAAGAAATGGAGCCATTTTAAAAATTTATCTTCAAAGAAATATGTATTTTTGAAAACATAAAAATTTTTCTAAATAACCTTGCATTAAATTTAATTTAAAAAAATAACAAGCAAAAATGTTTGTTTCAAATTAACTTATTAAAAAGTACCTTTCCAATTAAGTATTTTTTAAATTAATATTTTTTCAAGTGCATAGTGTTACGCTTATTATTTCGGTAAATTTTATTTAAAAAAATGTCTTTATATAAAATTTCAGAATATGGGCCGTAAATATTTTTCTATGAACAGGCCCACTGTAACTGTACGGACATTAGATAAAACCATAATTAAAAAAATTGCTTTATAATAAATTTCAGAATATGGGCCGTTATGTTGTCGTTAATATTTTTTTATGGAGTGGCCCACTGTAATTGTGCTGATATTAAGCAAAAAGCCCATGGCCATAATTAAAGCTTCCACTGGAGCAATTTTTCCTCGAGTTACGTTAATTAAAACAAAATGTTCATACGTTTCTACAATGACTTCCGCCGCTTAAAACCCTTTCGATTTCAACAATCTTATGAATTATGATACACTCCCATTTTGTGAAACTTCACCAGTTAGTAGAGTTACAAGAATTAACTGAAAGACTTAAAGACGGATTAATGAAACTTGAAAACTTTACAGGAAATATTCAACTCAATAATTTTAATTAATTCAAACCAACATGTGGAGGGCAAACGAAAACAAGCAAAAAAAAATAATAAAACGACAAAGAACAACTTTATCGGAAGAAACTTTATCAGAAGAGTATCTCATACAAACTGCAGGTAGAGCAAACAAAAAAAAAGGAAACTCCCAAAACAAAAAATCAACTTCCTTTTGTTGAAATATTTTAGCGGAAGCAGCAAAAATATTGAAAATTAAACCAAAGTTTTTTATTTTGATGCAGTTTATTCAGCTCCCAACTCACTCCTCTTATAGCCAACCTATCAACCGACTTTAACCATGTTAACAAGAGTAAAGTTTCACGACTAAATAAAAAGCAGACGAAAAGAAAATGAGCGAAAAAACAAACTTCTAGATGGCAACTGATTAATGAGAAACGCAAATAGTTCAATCATAAAATTGAATGAAAGAAATGCAACATGTTTTTTGCATCCTCTTTTGCAACTCTCGATAAGAAACAGAAAATTAAAAAATATAGGGACTTGAAAGGGGGAGGTAGAGAGTTTGTGCAGCGCTAAAGTTTGTTCCAAAAAAAATTAAAAAAAGAAATAATAATAATTAAATCAGACGATTAATTGAATGTTTTGAAACAGAGTTTGTAAATTGTTGCGAAAAAGAAAAAGTTATTGATTGCAAATCCGAAACAAAGTTGCTCTCGACATATCGAGAATGGATTACCAGCAGAGAAATGGAATGTTGTTTGAAATAAAAACTGCATAATTACAAAGAAAAGTTTTTCGAAAGTAGAACAAAAGTTTAATTGGAAATTCGAAATAGTTTCATATAAAAGTAACAACAATTTAATTTTACAATAAAATTGAAGATTAACATAAATAATTAATAAAAAAGAGACAAGAAATCTAAAGACGTATTTGCAACCGCATCTGCCGTTTGTCGCATTGATTGTAATAATTCAGACCTTTACGATATTTCCAAAAATTTTTATTCCTTATCCAGTGAGTTTCAGGCAGAATTTTGAATATTGGCAAATCCCATGCCCAGAACGTTGCATTCGTGCCCGCTGTTGCTTAAAAGTATAAAAATGTTGTTGGCCTTTCAAAACCTGCACTTTCAACTTATACATGGTCGCTTAATAGAATTTAACTTTACTACGAAAAAGAATTATTAAAAATAATTTTCTTATTGATATTTGTTGCCAAATAATCTGCATTCGGTTGTGTGACGCACGTTACAATTTTGCTTTTAAGGTTGATATAGGATTTTCGTAAATTTTAGCAAATTAATTTTATTAAATACCAAAAAATCTAACTTCTAAATTAAAAATTAAGGAATTCTAAAATAACTTGTGTAACGCACGTCACAAAAACTAACAAAAAAAGTAACAATGATTACACTACATTCCGTAAATTTCTAAAGCTCTTACACAACTGCTAACAGTCTTATAGCCCCATCGAATTTATTTCTTGCGCAGCTCTTCCCGGTGTACGTGTACGTATAATTTTAACCACTTCGAACTTTAACTGACCGCAGTAAAAATTGTAGAGTAGAACAGTGTTAAAGAAAAATTTATTTAAGGCTCTTATTCTCTATTTCCACAGAAAAATCAGAGAATTTGCTGACAAATGCAGTGTGACGCACGTTACATGTTCTAACAATTTTAAAGCAAAATTTATTTAAGGCTCTTATTCTCTATTTCCACAGAAAAGCAGATGCATTAAAAACCGTGAACCCTTGCTGACAAATGTTATGTGACGCACGTTACATCTTCTAACAGTCTTAAAGCAAAATTAATTTAAGGCTTTTATATTCTACTTTCACAGAAAAATCAGATGCATTAAGAACCGTGAACCCTTGCTGACAAATGTTATGTGACGCACGGTACATGTTCTAACATTCTTAAAGCAAAATTTATTTAAGACTTTTATTCTCTATTTTCACAGAAATATCAGATTTATTAAAAACCCTGAACCCTGAACCCTTGCTGACAAATGTTATGTGACGCACGTTACATGTTCTAACAGTCTTAAAGCTAGATTTATTTAAGGCTTTTGTTCTCTATTTCCACAGAAATGTTTTCATATTTATTAAAAACCGTAAACTATTGCAGACGAATGTCATGTGACGCACGTTACATGTTCTAAACCTTACTAAGCGAATCAGCTGCTGGTATCTTCTTAAGACTCACGACCATGGGTTTCGCAACTTAATTCCCAAAATTGTATTCAATAAGTTTTTCGAGCTGAAGAATGAAAATTAAAGGGAAACTGGAAAATCCGCTTTCTGTAGATTTCCACAAGACAAGTGTGGCTATAACTTGTTTCATTCATAATAAGTCACAAGCGTTACTTATCGGTTTCTGCCATCTGATACGACAATATTACAATACGACTATACTCATGCGTCTTGTACTCTTTGATTCGAATCGCAAGAAAATTCTTACGAATTCAATTTTAAAATGCCATCAAATTTTCACCCCCGTCTTGACAACTTTTAACAAAATCACAAAAAGGGCAGAAAATAAATTCCAAAATAATTAAAAATTAATGAATTGCTTTAATGGTTCGTGAATATAATTTCATTTGCTTCTTCCAAACTAAAACACTGACTGCGAAACTGTTCTCTGGAAGATATTTCCTTTTCATTTTAATTTTCATTTGCATTCACGCCATAAAATAATTAAATTCATGTAAATACTTGTTTGTTCTTTTTTCTTTTCGCAAAGAAATGGAAAACAAAAACATTTATCATAAACAAGGAAAAAACAATTGTTTAGCACAAGTGGCAGAAGATACAAAAGGGAAACAAATAACATGCAACTTGTCTGGTGCATGCGGCAACTAAAGCTGAAATCTAAATCTAAAAAAACAACAACAACATTTAATTTACATTTAACTTTTGTTTAGTTTTATTTTCTTTATTTAAAGTAAATAGTGTGTTGTTGTTGCTCCACGAAAGTCGACGCATTTCCTTATCCTTTTATGCCATAGAAAAGGACGCCACTGCGAAATTGCAAACTTTTCTAGTGTTTATAACTGGAGGCTGTTGAATGAGCAACAACGCATCCAGCAAAATAAAAATGTTGCAGCTCAAACAAGCAACAACCAACAGTTTTAGTTAGTCGCAGTCAAAAACTATACGGCCGCAATGGCAGCCAACACGCACACAAAAATCCCAACACCCAAAATGAAATAAAAAATAAAAAATAAATATATGAAATATGAAATAAAAAAAGTTCAGACACTCTACTTGACTTGGCAACTTTCAAATTAGTTCTCTAATTAATAGACTGTGCAACCGCATACAAACATTTCTAAATGTTTCAGATATGCCAGCGGTAAATACGAGGCAGGTTGAAAAAGTTTCTTCTGGATTTTGTAAGTATCATTTCGTACCAGGGTCTTCACTAACTATTTGATAATGACGAAAGCGATCTTTCTTATATCCTTCACAAAAAAGTGAAAGGGTTTGTTATTCCGTATATATATATATATATATATATATATATATATATATATATTCTTGATCCTTATGAATAGCGATGACGATTGAGCGACGTCCTTCTGTCTGTACTTGAAATTGGTTTACCCAAGCCTCCAGAAGAGCTAAAGACTTCGTTCTTGTACAGATGGATTAGAAATGAACCTAAATAGAGTGGTATTGAAATATGGATCCAGAGCTGGGAGGCCTACGATATATATTCTTTAATAATTTTTATTATTTGGTACATGCAATATTTTGTAGTACATGAAAAATTGCAGTGATAAAAAAATGTTTTTAATTAAAATTTCGTTTCCAGGGTTAGGAAAATGAATTTTTTTTTTGGTACATGCAATATTTTGTAGTACATGTAACAACCAAAATGATTGCAAATATTGATTTTTTAAATTAAACTACATAAAGTAGTCATGAAGATTTGCATGGATAAAAAAATATTTTTTATTAAAATTTTTCTTCCAGGGTTGGGAAATTGAAACTTACTTTATACATAAGCGTAATCAGAAAGGCAACTGACGTTGTTTTTTTTTTCGCCAACTAAAAATATCTTATTACCTAGAAAGAACAAAATTGGTACCTAAAAATATATGTAACCCCAGACGTACGTTAGTGAAGGGCATATAAGATTCGGCACAGCCGAGTATAGCACTTTTACTTGTTCACTTGAGTGTTGAAATAGATTGTTTCGATAGAAAATTATCGTAAATAATATTTATTTAAGATGAAATTTTACAAGAGACAAGGTCACTGCTCTAAAAAATAGAGGGCGTCGAAAAGAAACTCTTTCAAAGTTAATTATCATGAGTCTTTATTGAAAAAATTGCGATATAATTGAATTAAAATTTGAATGCACATCTATAAGCCGACAATTAAGTGCAAAGCAAAAACTTTAAAGTGCAATTACAAAAATGCTGAATAAAATTCTATCAAGTTAATTTACTGCCTGTTCCACGAAGATGGAACAAATCCTGCTCTCTTTCGTTTAACAACAAAAAGAATTCTGTGTTGCACTTTCTGTCGTTATAAGAAAGAAAGATGTCAGACAGTCTAAAACTAAATGTAATAATTTAATACGAATAAAATATTAAAAATAAAACGCCAATTATTAGTCCTGGCATTGACAGGATGGTGTTCTCTTTACTTGTATATACTGGTCCTTCTGGCTTAACGAATTCGCTAACTTGCGACATCAGGGGAGCGCCTGTATTCGATTTTAGCTCTTTAAACTCATTAACCTAAAAAAATTCAATTTCAGATGGATTCAAGTTTTTTGTTAGCGCATCAGCTTACCGTCTGATCTGTTATTACCAACGGAAAGCCCATATCAATCCATATCACTGTTGCTTGGCAAGGGAACTCGGAAAAGGATCCTTCGTAAGCAAAATATTTCACATGTTCTGGGCTAAGAGCTAGACTCCAATATTGCAGACTAATATTTTTAATTGTTGTTTTGCGATTTGGCTCTCGTACGTCTGTAAGGTATTCCTGCAAGACTCGAAAAAGGGTGACCTCTTTCATATAAACCTGAGAAATTTTTTTTCCTTGTATATGATAGCCGACTGCTAATGGGTTAATTTCATACCTTAATAGAAAATGCTAAAACAATGATCTCTTTGTCCAACACAGCAGCCTCATCATAACTCTTTGCATTCTCGTTATAGAAGACCGCATGCAACTGCGCCGGCATTTTCTCTTCTACTGGACTCGTCTTAAAAAACTGAAAGTACAAAAATTTGAAACGGAAAGTACCAGCGACTCCAAAAGGTGGCAAATTAACTTCCATTGTAGGTACGGTTTTATAACTGAAATCGATTTTCAAGATTCGTCCATTATTTTCTACAGTCGAGTTGGTGGGAATTTCGTCCAAACCCTTAAACTTGACTTGTATTTTCGAATAGCGAAGATCACCTACATCAACGCCTGGCTGATATTTCCCAATGCACTGTTTCTCACCCACATCTTTTGGGGAGGCCAAAACTAAAAATAAATATTTTTCAATCAGTTTTTTTTTTTATTCAAAAAACAAAAACTCCACACTCGCACCTTTCAAATAGGTGGCTGGCAAAAATATTTGTGCGAATATAACCAAATTTACAAAAATTTTTATCGACCAGAAAATCGCCATTTTCTGCTCTCCAGCCAGAACTTTTATTTAATACCAACTGCACTCATTCAGACCACGTCGATTACTGTTCGTTATGTATCTTAGCAATTGACGTGCGAATGTATTCATCAGCTCGATGTGTTCAGGTATTTAATCTATTTAATCAGTGTTTTTATTTTGATTGGCTTTCCACTCTATTAATATTGATGGAAGTTTTGTCTAATCGGTTACTGGTTACACTTAAATACTCCTTCTTTTGAGTTTCTATTAATAAAAAAAACAATATCTTAACTAATAACAACTGAACCAAGTCAAGCAGAAGGAAAAATCGTAAACGAAATCTAATAGATTCTGCTGAATCCGAAAAAGGACTGTTCGAATTAGAGGCGGCAGTGGGCCCGATGGTCATGATTTCAACAGACTCGTACTGACAAAGTTCACTTTCTGAAAAGATTGCAGGTCTCTTATGGCGTTTTCTTTTCTAGAAAACATGTAACAAACAAAATAAATGAAATGGGTTCAATTCTAATAAATTCCTAATTTTTAAGTGGGAAAATGAGTCCAGTTTCTGTTAAAAAGTGTAAAAAATGTTGCATTATTTTGTAGAAAAGAAAACGACATGAGTAATTGTCGTCTTACCGCATTTTCGAAGTTAGTTTTCAACTTGTTTATCATCACATGCCAGGGGGCTGAGTCGAATGGGATTTTTGTCCTTAGTTCCAAATAATTATTCGCTTAGTAAGTAACCGTTTAACGGTTAACCGATTGAATACTTTAATATGAATATAGAATTAATTAATTAGATGACATGAGCGCTACTTGTTTTAAATAAAATAAAGAGAATGCACGCACGGAATTGTGTGCGATATCGCAGATAATAATCGAATTTAAATTCGTCATTTAAGGACACGTTTACATTATCAATAAACGGCCTGAATCATAGAAAAAATTTAATATTCGTAAAAGCCTTCGTCGGTATATTTTTTATAAATCTAACAATTAAAATCATTCAATAAAAGTCGTGTAAATTTAAGCGAAATAATACGATACACGAGTATTTTAAAGTGATAAATTTTATAGTTCTTCTTAATCAATAATATTATTAACATTCTCTTTTCGTGCCATTTATTATTAAATATCTTACATGCTTGTCGTTTTCACTTTCGTTACCCGAAAAATATGTCTGCTGCGAGAAGTGTTGCCATTCCCGGTTGGATATTATTCGTTCAGTTGGATGGTGTTGTAAAAGTGGATTTTATTGGGATTTTTTAATAAGAAAAACAGTTACTTTTTCCTCATTTAAGGAAAGTTAACTTTTATTATCAGTTGAAAGATTTTTCCTTAAATATGTTGGATAGTTTTTATACCCTTCACAAAAAAGTGAATACGGTTTGTCATTCCGGGTGTTATTTCTTCGATATTAATATGGGAGAGAATATATATATTCTCGGTCATTATGAATAACGATGACGATTGAGCGATGTGCGTCTATCTTTAAGAGAAATCCTTCTTGGACTGAAATACGGTGTTGAAATAGGGTTCCAGAGCGGGGAAGCCTACACTTATTTCTCGACGCAAAATGAATACCAAAAACCAATTATTTCTTTGTTTGTTTATAAATTGAAACTATTTCATGCTTTGGAAAAACCCAACTGTCTATTCAAACCTAAAAAAATAAAAATATAATTATCCAGGAATGGGTAATTTATATATCTATATATATATATATATATATATATATATATATATATATATTTTGTAGTACATGTAATAACTAAAATGTTGAACAACTTCAAGTTTTTCTTAAATAAAACCGCTTTATAAATCATAAAGATTGAAAATTTGAATTTTCGCCTCCAGGAATGGAAAACTGAATTTTTTTTACATGAAAATAATAAAAGTAACTAAAGTAGTTTTTTACTAATTAAAACAGGTTTTTTATTCAGGAAAATCAAAGTTGGTATCAAAAATTTTTGAAAAAATCAAAATTTCGATTCCAAGGTTGGATAACTGCAATATTTTGTAGTACATGAAAGTGACCAAAATGGTTACAAATTTGCAGTTTTTCTTGAAAAAAAAACAACTTGAAGATTTGCATTGTTAAAAAAATTTTTAAAATTTAATTGTCGTTATCAGGGGTATCTCTCACCCCTGTTTATATTTTTCATTCATAAAAGTAACCAAAAGGCTACTGGCCTTGTTTTTTTGTTTTTGATTTTTTTTTCTTTTTGCTACCTAAAATATTTTATAACTTTGGAAGAACACAATTAGTTCTTAAAAATATATGTAACGCCAGACGTACGTTGGTGAAGGGTATATCAGATTCGGCACAGCCGAATAAAGCACTTTTACTTGTTTTGTTACAATTTTTTTTTTTTGTTACAAATTTATTTGCAACATAAACAGTTTTAGAAATTAGTGTTGCATTTAATTTGAATTTGTAGAGATTGCAACCTGATTGCAAAATCACAAAACTTCTTAAGTTACGCACAAACTTTCCGAAACCAATTGAGAATTACACGGCTTAAACTCTTAGAAAGCACCACAAACAAATTTTATTCGATAAGTTGTTAAAATGTATTTACAGGAAAGAAAAGAATTTTTACGACATCTTGTATGATAATTAATTTATATCGCAGTTTGTTTTGAAATGTTTCCAACAATAATTTTTGCCTTGAATTGTCATTAATTTTATTTAATATTTCAAATAAAATCCATTTCAAATTCCTGGTGTAAATGTTTCAAAAACAAAACGAAACACACACAGAAAAAGAACAACACAACTTTTTAGCAAAACTTTCGTAAGCAGCACTTAAAATGCATGTGTGCCAGCAACATTCAGCAACAGCAGCAGTAGCAACAACATATTTTATTTGTATTCAACTAACTTTTTGCTTTATTTTCTTTGCTAATTAGCATTTTAAATGCCTTTTGCAACACTCGAACTGAGAGCAACTAACTAAACCTTCGCTTTAACTTCTTAAAGTGGTATTTGCATTTATAAACGTATTTGAGACTTGACAACAACTTCTTTGAATGTACGGGCGCAAGTGTTCGAACAGTAACGACCATAAATATTTATGAAAACTGTAAAATGAAATGCAATAAAGTTGCGGAAAATGAATACTTTCTTGAATTTTGCATTTATAGAGGGATTTCCTTCCAACCATTCAGAAGAGAACTTCTTATTAACTAAGAAAGAAAAGGAAAACAAAGAAAATGTTAAATGAAAATGTGTCTAATTAGTTGCAGTGTGTAGTGGATTGAAGGTAAGAAGGAAAAAAATACGTTGGAGCAGACATTTGAAGTAATAAAATTTAATTGAAAGTTTGCAACAGTTTTCATTCCAGGCAATAAAATTTAAATATTCAGATATTTTTACAAGAAAAGTTTGCGAAGCTTTAGAAAAGATATAAAAGGTGATTTTTTTTAATGAAATTCAAATATATCGAGGGCCTTTCTAGCAAATCCTGCAGGACGAACTCATAATTCGTGCTCAGTTACACGAATTGAAATATAAGATTGTATCGTACCTTCAAAAGAGCCACCTTCATTTTGTTTAACGGAATTTAATTTGTACTTTTGCAAGTTATATAATATGAAATTTTTTTACCTTAATAATCAATTCCAAATTTGTGTGACGCACGCTACAAAAAAATCAAATTAATATATCATCGCAATTTTCAACTTGAAGTGTTATACTCAGAGAATAACACCTGATTTTATGAATACATTATAAAAACTGTAGCGTGCATAATGTAACGAGCGTCACAATTTTAAACGAGCAGCAAAAATTAACTCTTGGTTTTTCAAACGAGACTTTCGATAGTTATGGAATATTATATTTAAAATTTTTTGCCAAATAATCAATTAAAAAGTTGTGTGACGCACGCTACAAATAATTCAAATTAATATATGATCGCAATTTTCAACTTGAAGTGTTATACTCAGAGAATAACACCTGATTTTATTAATATATTATAAAAACTGTAGCGTATATAATGTAACGAGCGTCACAATTTTAAATAAGCAGGAAATATTAACTCTTGGTTTTTCAAACGAGATTTTCGAAAGTTATAAAATATAAAATATTTAATTTTTTTACCAAATAATCAATTAAAAATGTGTGTGACGCACGCTACAAAAAATCAAAATTATTAATTATAATTAATAACATGACATCTAGTTCACAAAAAAAAAATCAGAGAAGAGAACTCCAAATTAATTCAGAAATCAATTTTCGTTTTTTATTAAAAATCATTTTCGATGATCGTGACACTTGGAAAAGAAATGGTCACTTTAATTTACATTCATCAGCTTGAAGAGTTATAGTTATACGCAGATATTAAAAGCTGATTTAATTAAGGCATGATAAAAACTGTTGAGTACACAGTGTAGCGTGCGTCACATAGCATTCATGGCTTTTCAAACAAACAGAGATAACAATTTTGTCTTAATAACAGAAAGAAATTCAAGTCTTAAGCCCCCAAAAATATTCCCCATAGTGTTTTACATAAAAGTAAAACATTTTCCGAATTCAGAATAAAGAGGGACAAATTAACCCTTTAACTGCTTTTAACTTTTTACTTAGTTCTTGTGCCCCATTCCGATGTTTGTACTTTAAGGTCTTATATTAGTTATATTTCTAGGACATTTCGAGGCTAAAGAGGAGTGATTTGTCACCTTTACAAAGTTAAGGGAGTGAATTCTAATGGGTGCTTTTTTTATAGAGCGGCACGAATTTGAGTCATAATAAAACAAGGAAATAAATTTTTAATAACAATAAAACGGGCTTTATTTGAAAGAAAATTTAATGAAATTAACAATGAAACATAATTTTTGCCAAGTGTGTCGCTACAGCTGGCGCGTAGAAGGCGCAATCTGGAACACTAATTTTCAACAACTTTTCGGTTCCTCTTCGAATGCTGATTTCCAGGTGTTCAATCGGCTTAGACAAGTGACTTAACATGGCCCCAAAGAAAATTATCCGATAGAGCTAAATCACTTCATGTTGGTGGCCCATTAATTGGGACATTACAATTCTGAATAGATGAGTTTGACGAATAGAAGAATTATTCTGATTAAAAAAACGGCAGTTGCCTTTCTGGTTAATTTTATGAATACAGAAAATTAATTTCCGAACCCTGGAAACGAAATTAAATTTTTTTTATCAAAGCAAATCCTCATGATTTTTAAATATTTTAGTTACTACAGGTACTACAAAATACTGAATATGCCAAAAAAAATTTGATTTCCCATCTCTGGAAACAAATTTTTAATTTTTTTTAGTTTTCAATAGACAATTGAGGTTTCCCAAAGCATGAAATGGGTTAAATATACAAACAAACGAAAAATTGGTTTCTGGTATTAATTTTGCGTCGAGAAATAGGTGTAGGCTTCCCAGCTCTGGAACCGTATCACTCTACTTAAGCTCATTTCCAATTCATCAGTCTAAGAACGAGGTCTTTAGCTTTTCTGGGGGCTTGGGAAAACCGATTTCATAAGAATTCGGAATATAGGGCTCCATATTAATATCGATGAAATGGCACGCGGAATGACAAACCCTTTCACTTTTTTGTGAAGCGTATAAAAAGACCCGCTCAACAAAGAGTGAGAAGGTTAAAATGTCGTACAAAAATATTTGCCATAGCGCATAGGATTTCATACGACCAGCCACTATATTAGGGCACAAAAATTGGGGCGGTTTTAACCCCTTCTGAATGGAGTACCACTTGCAGAGCAAAAAAATTCTATTTACATAATTTTTGGTGTCCTACCAGATTTTGATGTTAGAAACTCTTTTTTTCAATTCAGCAAATACTCTTCTAATATTTAGCCGCGATAGCAAAACAATTTTTCAAAAACTTTAACTTTGAAACTGATTTTTGACTTCTTTCCCGTTCACGTTGTTGCATATCACGTTCCAAAGCCTCTTTCTTTGTTTTCCTCTTGTGGCAATAACTATTATTAAAATTTATATTAACTATTACTTTCAACTATGTGGTAGTTGTTAATACACATAAACTGCTAAAGTTGTAGCAAAAAGAATTCTCTATATATTTTGTGGTTTCAAATTACAAGGATTTTTTTTCATTCGACTGCAGCTAAAATCCAGCCGCTTCTTATTTTATGTTACGGTTGGTAGTTGGCATTTCTGTTGTACATTCTTTTGTTGTCGGTCTTATTGTTGTTGTTGACTCTGTGAGATACATATAAAATTTCTAATAACTATATTTTTCGAGCCGTTTTATAGTTTCGTGTAGAAACCAACTTGGAAATTATATGTTTCGTGTTTGTCTACAAAACCGGGGATAGAGATAACCGTTGTAATAATCCTGCTTCTCTTATTTTCCAGGCTAATAGCTTTTTTAGTTGGCTGGTTGCTTATTTTCTATTTCCTTCTCCCTCTCTCTCTCTCTCTCTCTCTGCACAAACAACATGTAAAAAGTTTTTAATAAGCTGCGATATTATGTTGTGTGTTGTTTTGGAGTTTTTACTCAATTGAAAAGATACTTGAAAAAAAGTGCGCTGCTGGTAAAAAGTTTTACCTGGCTGGCGGCGCTCAGCTGCATGCAGGGATACCATAAAACTATTTCTGTTTTTTTTTTTTTTATTTTACTTTGTAGTCAGTCTTTATCAAGAGGATAAACTTTCTGCATAGTCGTTGTAAATACAGATAAAACTATATGGAAATGGGATAAAAATATTTGATTTTTTCTTTTGTTTTCTTCCCTCAACGTATTTTAAATACCACAAAAAACTATCGAAGAGAAAAAGCAAAAAACAGCTAGAAAACATGCATAAAAGGCTAATAACGTATTTAAGGGTAATCGCTTTATGAACCAAAAGTTTCAATGTAAAAATCATATTCCAAGTTTTAAAACCCGACATGAGAACATAAACACACATGAAAATGTGCACAAACGCATTATTGTGAAGCAGCTCCGTTGCTCTGTAAAAAGCAAAGTGGTTGGAGAAAATTTGATCGTCAAATTTTGATCAAATTTTCATATAAATTTCTTAAAAATGTGTAGATGATAATAATCAAAAATAGATTGTTATATCACACTTTCCCATCTCTGATTTAGCAATCCCGGTTTGTTTGACAGCTGATTTTTCAAAACGTTTTAATGATATCAGCCAGATCGCTGCATTGTTTTTAGCATTCGAGATATCCCTAAATAAATATTTGCCAAATATGAAGACTGTCACTCCCACCTCTGCAGTGCGGAGTACCTTCTCTCATTTATTTTTATAACTCCCTTTTGATAATCTGTACTCTTGTTAATAAAAACTCTCAATTAGGTAAATTTTTTCAAAACTATGACTTTAAAATTATCGAAAGTCTACTTTAAATATTGTACGTTATTACGATTCTCGTAGGCGTAGTCGAAATAAAACAACTCTTATATATTTATTTGTCATATATTTATACGTTTCTCTTTCAATAATTTGAGCTCTTGTTAATATATTTGAAGCCTTTCCCCGATCCCTTCAGCTTTAAATTATCAAAAGTCTGCTGTAAATAATGTGTCTTATTCCGATTCCCGTAAGCGTAGTCGAAATAAAACGACTCCAGTGTTAAACGTCGTCAAACGTCTGCTGTAAATGTGCCTTATAAGAATTGACGGACGAGTAGTCGATATAAAACGACTGCGATATTGAACACATGGCAAGTGTTTTCACTTTTAAGCGAATGCGTCACGACAGCGACAACCATAATAAGGCTAAATAGAAAATTTTGAAATTAAAAACCATATTATAAAAAACTTCTTATTAAAAATAAATTTTCTGAAAAAAATGGGTAAGTCCCATGTCAAATCGACAAGAGCTAGACAGCAAGTCTTTCGATTTTAATGAATCTCAGTCAGAGGATTTCCCACGACAACGAAAAAAAAATTATCAAAATGTTTTCAAAATATATCCTATTTTAAATTTCGCAATATCACCGAATTTTTATTCAGTTTATTTTTTTTTCGAAAATGACTCTTATGACATTTTAAGGAGAATATTTGGGACTACAATAAAAAGTAAATTCTTGGAAAAATTTTACATCTGCAAAGTTTTGAAATTTTAATAACTGAATTAATAAAGATGTGTATGGGGTTTTGACTGAATATTTCTTTTTTTTTAATAGCGCCAACTGTTCTTTCATGATTGTGAAATTTTAAAAGATGTGTTTTTCTTCTTTTAAGATATAATATTATTTTTCAAATCTTAATAAAATAATGTAAAAACTCAAAACTATTTCATACATACAAGAATGATTGTTCTATAATTATATATAAATATATATATAAATATATATATATATATATATATATATATATATATATTTATATATATATATATATATATATATATATATATATACATATATATAAAGTGTTGAAATTCTTGGAGATATTGAAAAAAATAAAGGCGGCAACTTGGGAGAATTTATGATATTTTCAAAGTGAAATAACTTCGGTAAAAAAGTGTTTAATTGCTTTCCGTGGGTGCTAAATAGAAATAAAGAGAGCCTGCGACCGAAAGTCATCCAAATTGGAAGGGCTCGTGTCATAACTCTTTGTCTATTTGCCATGAAATCACCCATATTATGTACCTGAATGTGTATATTTATATTTCAACTTCTAGGGTTAATTGTTAAAATAAAAATTAATATATTAAGATTTCGGTTTAAATTAGAATTTCCTGATTTGCAAATAATTTTCAATTCGTATTAAATTTGAAATTTTTATTAAAATCTAGACCCCTTATTCATAAAAATTATGAGAGTCTAATAACAGCGTAATAAAACAAAATTTCATATAAAATTTGCTCTATCACACTCTTATAAGCCTCTCATAATTTTTATGAATAAGGGGTTAAATATTTAGAATAGTTATTATAATCGTTGCCGATTATAATAAACCGAAAAGCGGTACTGAAACATGCAGCTAATTTGGCTCTTAATAACAATTAAATTTTATTATAATTTAAAAATTATTTAAAAGGGCATGGATTTAAATTTGAGACTAAATAATAATTCTTGACTATTATTTATCATATTTCAAAATCTTTTATGTATTTTTAAATTCAATTTTCAGCAAATTTATTGCTGCTGATGTTAACAGTTTGTCAAGGAAGTGTTGAATATAAATAAAATTTATTATAACATTATTTAGAAACCAGCTCCAGTTTAATAACGAAATAAAATAATTAATACGATGAAATTTAAATTGGTATTAGAATTTCGGTAAATTCTGATAATTTGACTTCTGGCTGCCCAGCAAATCAATAGATGATTCTTTAGCCCGAATTCTACTTGAATTAAATTGAGTAAAAAACTTTTATTTTGTATATAGAAATTTTATATCGAAAAGTAATAATTTCCAATGGCTGAATACGCTGTTACCGATACTCTTCCTAAAAACATTCGTTTTGCTAACGACCCTTGTGGTTGTTGGTTTTTATTGTGGCCTTTCTTTCTCTGACTGCCAGCCTGATTTAGGGTTGCATTAGCAAATTGTTAAAATAAAAATTTTATTATTATTATATTTATTAAAAAAAAAAAAAATAAACAAGTCGTAAAAGCTGCTTTAGGAATTATATTTTTTTGTTTAAAAAAAAATTGTATTGCTCACTTCAGTGTATAGGGTGTTTTTTATAGAGTGATACAAGTTTATTTGATATCAATGAAACGGTCTTTATTGGATAGACAATTTTATGACATTAATGTTTAAATATGATTTCGGCCATTTGGCCGTCATGAGTGGCGCGTACAAGGCGCAATCTGGAACACCAACCATCTGACCAATCGTCTGATCACTGACCGTCATCGTTTTTGAAGATATATGGGCCAAGGATTCCGCCAGCCCATAAAACGCACCAAACATTAACTTTCTGTGGATGTAAAATGGTGTTCCGACAAAAGCTTGTGGATTCTCCTCACTCCAAATACGACAATTATATTTATTTACGTACCCATTCAACCGAAAATGGGCTTCATCGGAAAATAAAATTTTAAATGGACGAAGTGCACGATAAGTTTGACGAACAGAACCATTATTTTGATTAAAAATTTCCACAATTTGCACGCGTACCTCTGGTGTAAGTCAATCTATAATGAAATTTCAAAGCAAACTAAACAAAAAGCAACTATCAGCTGTTAAATGGGTGGTCAAATAAAGCAGTGATGCCAACTCAAAGTTGTATCACTCTATAAAAAAACACCCTATATAACAGGGGCTTTACAACAAAATTTAAGTACCAACTAAACACAATTGCAAATGGGAGGGGAAAACACAAATAATTATTTTATTACTTTTGTTTTTGTTTCGAAATAAAAAAGTGTTTGTTGTTATTGCAGTTGTAAATTTTATTGTTGCAAATTTGCGGGAATAAAAAAGCAGGCCTCTATTTAAATAAAATAAAGACTTGAGTTACGCTTTTATCTCACATTCCTCGTTTATGTCCTCCCATTTATATTTAATAAAGAATTGAAGAAAAAACTGTTATAAAAAATGCTGGCACAATGCAAACACAATGTAGACTGTCAGTTGTATTATTAAGTGACAGTTACACAATCGCAACAATGTGTTTATTATCCTCGGAGTTGGTTGTGCATTTGTGCGTGTGTATGAGTATTTGCGTGTGTGTGCTGCATGCGCTTTGTAACTCCGTATGTAAATATGAATTTATGCTGGGAGTGTGTGGGGCGCTGTGTGTGGGTGCGGTGGTTTATTAAACAGTCTACTTGCCATAATGAAATATAAATTTTTTAATGCACTTTTTACCGTAAAAAAATTCATACAATTACAACGTTTTTTTTTCTCTCTGCACTTTTAAATAACATTTAAATGTAATAAATAATTGTCAGTTTATGTATTTACTTTGTTTGCCACTTCAACAAGAAGTGAGAGCATCAATAGTGAAGTAATTTGGGCAGGGGAAAGGAGAGGGCTGGTGGGTATCTACAACGCCCCTTAACTCGGCAAATGAATATTGTTAATGGGATAAAAAATGAAATGAAATGAAATAAAATAAAATAAAAGCATTCATTGTTGATATTGTGGTTTGCCCAAGCAAATTAAGTGCATAAAAATTTATTGCAATTTCTCGCAATAACAAATATAATTATATACATTTTGCAAATATTTTCCTCAATTCAGCAACCGAACAAATTTAAACTTATTTCAGATAATGAATGGCTGTTTTGTCCATGTTAAAGTACTCCGACATGAATAATAATTTTGTTATCTCCTGAAGTGAATAAATATTTTGTAATTGTAAAATATGTGGGCGTGCAGTTTATTTACTTGAAATATTTTATTATTTTTATTGTAGAAAATGCGTCAATTCCAAAAGGTATTGGAGGATTTGAGTTCTCGCGTGGCGTCAGCTGAGGCTACCAAAACTTCCTGGGTAGTGCCACCCAGCATTCCGGAAGCGAATGAACAGTTGCAGCATTTGCAACGTCTCAGAGATAAGATGACGACGGCCGGTGCTCTGCTGGATGACTGCAACGAGCAGCAGTCATTCTTTACCGCTAATCAGGTGTTGGTGCCAACGAATTGTCTCTCCAAATTGGAGGATTTAAATACCAGGTGAGTACGATTTTTCGAATAATAATTTCTTTTAGGATAATGAAAATCGAGAATTGTATGAAAAATTGTAGGCTGGAAAATATATGGGCGGTCTTCAGTATTCGTTTTAAACGGTCAAATCAAAACAGTTTTTAGTCTACATTTTTGATAAAATTTATAGCATGCAACTTTTTTCTTAATATATCTTAAATATTGCAAAAATATTGCATGCTATAAAATGTATGCTGAATTAAAAATTTTTATGTTACTTGATATATTTCTTTCAGAATGAAACTCTTACAAATCGCTATGGATGAAAGACAAAAAGTCTTACAGAATGCCGGCGGCAATCAATTATCGGAAAATGGTGAAGATGGTCGTTGTACTTCAAACAGTGGCACAATTGGACCGATACCAAATTTGGGACAAAGTGTTCAACCACCATGGGAAAGAGCTACCACAGCTGCCAATGTGCCTTATTACATAGAGTAAGTAATTTAGTTTTCCCAAGTGAAACTTTCACTGTAAAACATTATTTTTTATATATCTTTTCCTTTTAGCCATGAACGCGAAACTACCCACTGGGATCATCCCGATATGATTGAACTGATGAAAAGCTTAGCCGACTTGAATGAGATACGCTTTTCGGCATATCGTACCGCTATGAAATTACGATCTGTACAGAAATCATTAGGTCTAGATCGTATACCCATGTCGGCGGCCATAGAATCATTCGATAATCATGGTTTGAGGGCACAAAACGACAAATTGATCGATATACCCGATATGACTACAGTGTTGCATTCACTGTATGTTACACTGGACAAGATCGATTTGACAAAGTCTTTGGATTTGGCCATAAATTGGATATTAAATGTCTACGACTCTCAACGTACCGGTCAAATAAGAGTGTTGAGCTTTAAGGTAAAAATAATCAAGTATTTTCTTTAATAGAGAGATTTGAAATAAAATTAAAAAAAATTTATATCAGGTGGGACTGGTGTTGTTGTGCCGTGGCCATTTGGAGGAAAAATATCGTTATCTGTTCCGCTTAATAGCCGATTCGGAACGTAAAATCGATCAAAGGAAACTGGGTTTGTTGTTGCACGATTGCATACAGGTGAGTGTGGAAATGGTGTATATTTCTTGAAACTTTTGTTTGTTGAAAAAATAAATTTTTCAGAAAATCCTATTTAGATATAAGATATTTTTTATGAAAATTTTTTATGTGCATATATTTTATGTTTATTTCGTAGGTTCCCCGACAATTGGGTGAAGTGGCAGCTTTTGGCGGTTCGAATATTGAACCGTCGGTACGTTCCTGCTTAGAGAGAGCTGGTATTTCTCAAGAAGGTAAATTCTGAAATATGAAATCAAACGGAAAAAGTTATAAACCAGGAATTTTAATTTAAAAGAGGCAAAAAAACCAGAAGAATAAAAAAAGTTTTGTTATTATTTTATAAATTTTTTTTTACAAAATTTGCTGCCTGTCGCACGGTGTTACTAGATATCGCTTTGGCACACAATTACATTTAAAATAAAAAGAAGTTTAACATATCTTTTTTATTATTTTAATAATAAGCTTGAGGTTAATTTTTTATAAAATAACTTGAAACTTTTTACTATCAATATTTCGATATCCTCTGGATTCCTTTTTTATAATATCAATTATTATTAAAAATAGTATAACAAATTGTTCTGGCGAAATTCATTAAAATCATGTTTTTAAATTTAATGAAAATAAAATTATATATTTCAACCGTTTATATTTAAGAATAACATGTTATATTTAAAAAAAAAATTATATAAAACATTTCTAAAATTAAAAGTAATTATGTTTAATTATACTTGTTAATGAATTAACTAATTGACATACTGTCATTGTACTATTATAATATGAAATAAATTTCATATTATATGTTTAATTAATTATAATTATAATTGATCCCTTAAAGAAAATATTAACATGATATCGAAATATTGAAAACAAAAATGCTTAAACTTATTTTGTAAAAAGTGAACTCATGCTCATTGTTAAAAGAAATATGATTTCATATTTAAAGATCGGAAAATTAGCAACCAAAGAATTTAAAATTTGTTTTTTTCCCCCCTTAAAATGTATTTGTTTGATAGTGCGATATTTAGTAACATCCTGGGACTGTCAATTATTGTCACAAAATATTTCATAGCGTTACAAAGAACATGAACAGAATGACATTTTTTTACAGACATTCACAGTTCTTATATCTATATTCATGCAGACTTGCTTCTATTTAACAACGATGGCATACAGTGTGCGACGTCCGTATTCATACAACTGCCTAAAAATAGAAATTAAAAAGAAAATAAATATTTCTGAATGAATAAAGGTGTTGCATTTCACAAACACTAAAAGCAAGCTTTTTTAACGACCGTATTCATATATTGTTTTATTTTTTAATATAAAGTCTGATGTTTGATTATATCTTTTATTAAATTTTTAAAGACTTTTTGTAAATAAGACAGAGAATTGTATAAACAAAGATAGAAATCAGCATAACTTCTATATTAGAATGCCATGCATAGTTTTGTAGTACACTTTAAGTATCTTCTCGTCTAGCATAATTTTTGGTATTTTTTTGTAGATGTGCACAACATAAATTTTATTAAAATATTAAAAATATAAAAAATTGGTTTATATAAAGATATAAAATACTTCTATATAGGTATTGCGCCTGCATGATTTTTTTATACCTGGTGGAAATAGAACAAGTACTTTTGGCTTCATTCTTCAAATATGAAGTGTAACAAATGACAGGATATACGAAAGTCTATTTGTTATATATCATAAATTTCAGTTTTCATAAACACATAACGATTTATATTTCGAATGCCTTCATTAGGAATTTGTTTGCGCCACCACTCTAGTGTTATATAAAAAATATCATTTTTATATTCCATATTCAAAGTGTTTTACTTCCATATCAAGTCTTCTCATTCTCACAAAATCTTAGCCAGCATCCCGAAAACTTTTTGCGCATGAAACTCTTATGCACATTTAAATAAAACTCTCCACTAATTGCATTTCATATTTGAAATCAAGTTAAGTGTGAAACATTTGCCAGTCATATTTCTTGTACATTTTCCGTTGCAGCAATTGATTCTAATCAAGAACTTACGATTGAATTACATCACTTCCTTGCTTGGCTACAACATGAACCGCAAAGTTTAGTGTGGCTACCAGTATTGCATCGTTTGGCAGCTGCTGAAACAGCAAAACACCAGGTAAGTGAAAGCCAAGAAGAAAAAAATAAAAAGAAGAAAAGAGCATAAAGAAATGTTGAGAACTGGCACAAGTGCAGCAAAATTTATTTATTTTGTTTTTTTTTTTTGTTGGCTTAAATTTGCGCTTGTTAACTTGGCTCGCAATTAACACTTGAAACATTTCCATTTACATGCACACATTTACAATTTTCTCTCTTCATTTAATATTTTAGGCAAAATGCAACATTTGCAAAGAGTATCCCATTGTTGGCTTCCGTTATCGCTGCCTTAAGTGCTTCAATTTCGACATGTGCCAAAAGTGTTTCTTCTTTGGACGTAATGCCAAAAATCATAAACTTAGTCATCCCATGCACGAATATTGTACAACGGTAAGTAAATTAAATGAATCAGAAAAAGTCAACTGAATGAGAAATATGTATCGTGGGAATACCCGGTTGGAACGAAACTCCTTTGGCTGACACGTAGATGGTAGAAAGAGGATATTTTCCGCAAGAAAATTTCTCAGTTAAAGTTCGGTATTCGGAATTTCCACCCAAGACCAAATATTTGTTTAATAAATAATTATTTATAATTAATTATAATTAATTTTTCATACAACTTTTATTTCAGACCACTTCCACTGAAGATGTTAGAGACTTTACGCGGGCCCTGAAAAACAAATTCAAATCACGCAAATATTTCAAAAAACATCCACGTGTGGGTTATTTGCCTGTACAAAGTGTTTTAGAGGGTGATGCCTTAGAGTCCCCCGCACCCAGTCCACAACATACCACGCATACGTTACAAAATGATATGCATTCGCGACTGGAAATGTATGCTACACGTCTAGCCCAAGTGGAGTATGGTGGAGGAACTGGTTCCAACTCTACGCCCGATAGTGACGATGAACATCAACTAATAGCCCAATATTGTATGGCTCTGCCCACAAATAATGGGGCTGCACCCAAATCGCCAGTACAAGTTATGGCTGCCATGGATGCCGAACAAAGGGAAGAACTAGAGGCAATCATAAGAGATTTGGAAGAAGAGAATTCCAGTCTACAGGCTGAATACCAGCAATTATTAACGAAACAGAGTACAACACCCGATGACAACAGCGGTATGCAACATTCCAATTCATCAGTGGGTGGCCTAGCGCAGGGAGCCAATGCTTCCGGAGAACATGGCCAGGTGGGTTTAACGTAGAAATTTTATTTAAAATGCATTTCTTAAAATACTATTTAAATTAAAGGACATGATGGCCGAAGCTAAATTGCTAAGACAACACAAGGGGCGTCTGGAGTCGCGCATGCAAATATTGGAAGATCACAATCGTCAGTTGGAGGCTCAATTGCAACGTTTACGGCAACTGCTGAATGATCCCAATAATGGTGCTACACCTGGGTCGGCTTTGAATTCCAAACCGAATACACTACAAACCCGTTCAGTGACAGCCTCACAATTAAACACCGACTCACCAGCGAAAATGAATCAACAAAACGGCCATTATGACCAAAACTCAAGTGAGTATTTCCAACACTAAGAACTCAAAAACTTTATGATTCCCTACTTAAAATTACAAAGAGCGGTTTACAATATTTTAGAATTTGTTTTTTCTTAAATTTTATTCCAAAAAAAAAAAACAATATACATCTCTGGGGCAATATTGCAAAATAAAATAATTCGCAGTTATCATTGAATTGGAATTTTGTAAAATTGTTCGTAATATAAATCAATTGATGAATCCATAAAATCAAAATAAAACTAAAAACAAATAACTTCATATGCAGGATCACTTTTACAAATTGTGTGCGTGTGTGTAACATTTTTAAATTCTTAAAATGTCTTAAACTCTACTGATGTGTGCCATGTCAATGTCATCATCATCATTATTAGCATTTGTTTTTTGAAAGCTTTGAAATTAATTAGATTTTTTTTAAATTAAATTATGCCAACAGTACATGCAAACGAAACATTTCAATTTGTTGAAAAGCAACTGAAATCCTTGAACTTTTAAAAGAACAAATTAAGAACCATCCTGGATATTCGCTTGCATTTTCTACAAATCCTAAACCAAGATAACGCATAATATTTTTAGCTTCTTCGTGTTGTTTTTTTATTTTCTGAAAATTACATTGAAAAACATATTTTATAAAGAAAACAACATCTTGTGTTGTATCCTTTTCGTTTTCTTTCTTCCACCTGTTATTGTATTTGTTTTATTGCGACCATGTGTATTTAAATCAATGCTCCTACAACGTCTTTATTTATCATCTCAACCACCACCACACATCATTAAAACAAACATCATTCACATAATCGAAATGCAAAAAAATATATATATAACGAAACCAAAAACCTCGCCACTCACCCACTGCATGTCATGTTGACGTCTGCCGCAAAAGTGGCTCTTTTGTTGCCGGGCATGAATGATCATCACAATGCAGCAGCTGCTATTGCTGCTGCTGGCGGCGGAGTTTTAGGAAAACATCATTTGATGGGTAATGCCGGCAATCCTGCTGCTAATTTACATAGTTTGCAACAACAGCAACAGCAGCAGCAACATCGTAATATATTAAGTGGCAATGGTGGCATGGATATGCAAACGGCAATCGGAAATCCTGGTGGTATAATGAGTGCATACTTAACGGATGATGGCAGGCCACCACCGCCGCCGCATACCAGTATGATGCAACACAATCAAAGTGGTAGGAAAGAAAGTTTGAATGTTTAGTTTGTTGTTGAGACAAACAAGAATTTTCTTGCAATTTGGATTAACGACTTTTCGTTTATTTTGTTTAAATAGTTTATGGTTTTGAAATTAAAATATAATTTATTGTGGTTATTTCTGGCCCCATCAGTTATATAAAATTATTTTTTGAGTTAATTAAGGTCACATGAAAATACTTTGATTATTTCTTTGTTTTTCGTTAGTCTTATTTGTTTTCTTTTCTTTTTTTTAATATTGAATATTCTTTTGCTCTTTCATACGCGTCCATAAACCTCATTTATTTTTCTCATAGTCATTGAATTTCAAATATAGTTTATAAATTCTTTATTTTATATTATTTCCGCTAGTTTGCTGTTTTGTATGTTTTCAAATTAATTAAATTATAACCACAAATATTCTAAAATGTTTAACAAAATTAATAACATTTTCTCTTTGTTTTTTTTCATATTCCTTTACTGCTTAACTGGAAAAAAATTTGCAAAAAATTTTAAATAACAGATCATAATTAAAAAATAAGCAACGTTAAATACCAAAGGAAATTTACATGAATTTGATTAATTTAAGACAACGGTAACTTGAATGAAAATTCTTTTATAATAAAAAATATTGATGTTGTTTTAAAAAAAATTGAATTTTCTTTATGAAAATGAAAATCAAAATATCGAATGAAAAAGAGGCATGATTGGTGTTATAAAATTTATTTATTAATTCATACTGGTCTTGATGTTTTTTTATTTGCAATTATTTTATATAAACTTTTCTTTATTTCTTTTATAAAGCGGCCATAGGCAAAGCAGTAGAAGAACTGGTAACGGTTATAACGGAACAAGAAATCGAGCAAACCTTAGAGCAGGACCTCGATGAAATACAAGAACACGAACAAGAGGAAGAAGCGCAAAATGAACACATAACAGCAACAACAATCACAAAAAAGGCTGCAAAAACGTCAACTCCATTCGCTTATAAAAATTAAATTTTTATAACAAATAATAATAATTTTTTTTAATGAAAAATTCGAAAAAATTTAAATTTTGAAATGGTACCGATTTACACCGAAACTGAAAAGAAAAAAGATTAAGTAACGAGAACGAATTTTTTTTAATAAAACAAAAAACTTATTCAAAAATAATTCCAAAAAATTAAAAACTTTCTTGTAACTGTATTTTATATAAAACGAAGCAAAAAAAAAAAAACAAAAACAAAGAATTAAGTGCATAATCATTAATTGTTGTATAAACAAGAAAATTATTGTAATAGTCATAAAAAAGTTAAAAGCATAACTCTTTTCAAACAACATTGCAATACAGAAAATACCATTAAATATATTTAATTAAAAATAAACAAATAAATTTAAAAAACTAATAGTAATCGTACATACACGCAGACATATGAATATGTTAAACAAACAAAACAAGAATTAAATTCTATTTTAATTTTTAAGTGATTAATTTCTAAAAATTATAAATATTTTATTTTTTCTCAAACTGCGCTTTTCTTATTTAAAAAAAAATTGTTTATTTTATTTGTTTTTCCTTTAATTGTTTTTACAGCTTTCAAAACAAACAAACAAACTCTAATAACAATAAGTGAAACACAAAAAATTTTATGCAAATGTGATTTTTTCTTTAAACAAAAATCATTTTTTTTTTTATTTTTAAGTTTTAAATAAAGTTTGTAATTTAATTTTGAAAGAAACTATTTATATGATTTTTATTTCGCTTTTTTCGTTTGCAAATTTTAGCTGGAAAAATATTCTACATTAAGCTTTTTTATTCTTTTACCTGCTTAATTAAACTTAGGTAATTTGGAAGACGCTGCGAGAATATAAGATAAAGTATAATGCCCGCTGGAAAGTGACCGAAATTCCCACGAATTGCACCGAATTCCGTAGCCAATATGCTCAAGACCATTTTTGAATAAACTGGAGTAGAGGCAGAATTGGGGCGCAAGTCTTTAGGAAATGGTCTCGACTAGTGTTGTTGCTGTATTTTTATTTGCAACTAATCAGTTATCCTAGTATATTTTTCATTTTATGATCTTATAGTTTTAATCATAGTAAACATTCAAATATCCAACTCTTCATAACTCCTGTCCTACATTCACCTCTTAATCCTTTAAAGAAAATCATATATAGACTAAAACGAATAACATATATGATGGAAATATCAAAACTAAAACTCAAATCAATACGCTGACGAAAACGATCATTAAATGGACCACCTTTTTCTACTTAAAATTAAAAAATTAAATTTAAAAAAATTATTAATTAACTAAATCTACTATAGAAATTAATTTAAATTAATTTTTTCTTAGACAAATGCAGAAAATAATAATACAAAACTATCAATAATAATTATATTCTTCAATATAGTAATCTGAAACCAAAATAATCATATCAAGTTAATCCCAAAATACATATTGAATAAATTAAAATTTAAATAAAATATAATTAACCAGACAAACAAATATATTTGCTCATTAAAAAAAATATTGTACGAACAAGAAAAAAATATATATATACAAATTATAGATAATCCTTTTCTAATTAAATGATGTATTGAACGAAAAGTTTTATGAAATAAATGTGTTATTAAAAGTGCATTTTATCGCTGTCTATATAATCCAGATACAAAATAATGCAAGTGATGCCACAGATCAAAAGGTTTTCAGGAGATCTCTGTTTCAAAAGTACTTTTAGAAAATATTTATATTATGTTATTTGAAAAAAATTTCATTACATGCGAAGAAAAAATTCAGAAATATTTTCAGTTACTAACAAAAAGAGGGGAAAAATAATATAAATAAAACGCAAATTTTGTTAAAAATTAAAACTTATTAGAAAATTAAAATTTATTGAAAAAATTGTTTCTTAAATATATTTAAAGTACCTCTTTTCAAATATGTACCAGAAAAGTGCTTAGAGATTATTTTAATATTTTTTTGTAAAAAAAATGTATCGTATTAGTTTAGTCAGAAATTTATTTTAAAGAAAATCTTTTCCGGAACAAGTTACTTGTGCTTTTGAAAAGAGCGGTTGTTGGAAAATATATAATTAAAACTGGGGCAAATTACGGCACTCAATATATATATATGAAAATTTTTAGTTAAATTGTATTGAAATTTCGATCGATATCGAATGCGGTAATTGGACCCCTGGTATTTTATTGAAACTTTAAGTTAATAAATAAATTCATGGGAAATATTTTTTTCAACGATATTTTTAGGAACTTTTGCGAACAGAGGTACCACTTTTCTAATTTTAGTAAAAATTCTTTTAAAAACTAGTTTGAAAAATTTAAACTTAGACTTAAGGTAACTGTCTCGCAGATTAATGAATGTTCGTCACCAAAGATTTTCCGATACTTCAAATATCTTTTACATATTCCTGAGAAGCTATTGATCTGTAAACTTGTATTACATATTATGAAGTTAAATGAAGAACTAAAAGTTTAATATGCAAAATAAAATAAAAGCAAATTAAAAGGAGTAACTTATTTCAAAACTTAAAATTGTGACAATATAAAAAATGAAAACAAATACAGAAAAAATTTTAGATAAATTAAAGCAAAAAAAAAAATGAAAAGAATTAAGTAACAGAAAGTCAAATAACTAAAATAAAAGAAATAATTAAATGAAGTTAGCTAAAAACGAATTTAAATAAAAAACTAATGGAAGTTATTTAAACTACAAACAACATATTAATATTTGGAGCATTTCAAAAAAAAAAAAAAAAAATAACACAATTCGCTTATAGAATAGACATATCCAAAATACAGAAACTCAAATAAAATAATATCATTTTTATAAAGTAAAATTACGTTTTATAAGAATATTTTGTTTAAGGAAAATGCATTTTTTGAAATTAGAAAAAAGTGAAGAAAAACTAAAAGACATATTCCTCATTTAACTGCCAATAGAAAACACAAGAATTTTTTTTATAAATAAACAATTGCCACAATATGCAACTCGAAACATATCCCCGAAAAGTAAAAGACAACAACAAGTGAAATAGTCTTCTGACAACGATTTTTTCCTTTTTTAAATTAAGTATAAATTTAATATTAAATATTAAAATTAAGATCTCGTATGTTAAATCAAAAAAATAGCCACTCCAAGTTGATTGTTAATTGTAGCTTAAAGAAAATAATTAAAGAAAACAAAATCTTTCATAAGATCCTGATTGAGATGAGATCATACTCGTGTATACGAATATGTTTTGGAACAGGAACTTGGCGATTTGAAAAGCACGAAGGCATTTACTGGGCTAAAATTTCAAAAGCTAAGATTTCTAAGGGTGTAATTAAAACAGAAATGTTTGCCCAAGTTAATATTGAAAATTAATAAGGGGTACCTCCTTTAAGTAGTTTCTGCCGCAAAATAAAAAAGAAAAAAACACTGGAGATATGAAATTGTATTAACAAGTCCACCACGAAAACTTATTTCTTAAACACAAAAGCTCTCTGGGGGCTTATTACGGCATTCGATATTGATCGAAATTTCGATTTAAATTGCACAGAAATCACGATCGATATCGAGTGTGGTAACTTGGACCCTTGCAAGCTCATACGAATACACTGTCTCGCCTTCACTCAATGAAATTTTTCGATTTTGACTTGTTTTTCATAAAAACTTTTCTACTTTTGAAAGTGAATTGTTATGGAAACTAGAGGCAAAAAGAAGGGCTCCAGCAAAAATTCAGGCGTTTCTAAGAAAATTTTTAAAAAGTCGATTTTTTTACCAAAGAGGTACGTACCCCTTATGAAATTTTTCGATTTTGACGTTTTTTCCATAATTGAAAGAATTGGCTTTTCTACTTTTGAAAGTGAATTGTTATGAAAACTAGAGGCAGAAAAAAGGGCGCCAACAAAAATTCAGGGGTTTCTAAGAAAATTTTTAAAAAGTCGATTTTTTTAGCAAAGAGGTACCCCTTATGAAATAATTCGATATTGACGTTTTTTCCATAATTGAAAAAATTGGCTTTTCTACTTTTGAAAGTGAATTGTTATGGAAACTAGAGGCAAAAAGAAGGGCTCCAGCAAAAATTCAGGCGTTTCTAAGAAAATTTTTAAAAAGTCGATTTTTTTAGCAAAGAGGTACCCCTTATGAAATTTTTCGATTTTGACTTTTTTTCCATAAATGCTACATTTTAACGAACATAAATTTCTAGTAGGCGTGGCTTAACCTTTAACCTGCAGAAATAATAATAATGGAATGCCACCAGTTTTATTAAACAAAAACTTTGATATCAAATATTTATATGCAAACTCAAGTTGATAAATTAGAAAGAGAAAGAATTATAAATAAATCCTTGATAACTTAACGTAGTTTCACTTGTCATAAAAATATATCAAAAGCTGTCGCTTAAAATAATTTTAATTAAAAGAGATTCGTATTAACGAAAAGCCTTTGATTTGTAATAAGACCACCAACAAAATTTTCAATTCCATTTATTTTGATTTTATAAAATTAATTATCTCTTTTAATTAAATTGTAAAATTGTACCTTCAACTGTAAAACTTTTTATATATATTTTATTTTGCATTTCATTCAACATGAACTCTACTTAATGCTATAAATTATATATCTTTTTGATACCACTGATTAACTATCAATAATAAATTAAATTTTAAGCCACTGTAGCACGATAAATAAACATATAATTACATATATTTATAATTATATTTATATTTATACATTAAAACTTTAGTTGAGTCCTTTGAAGATCCTAATTCAAAACACAATTTCAATGGAGAAACCAAGAAAAATATTAACGAAATTCATAATACATATTTACATACTCATATCGTCTAAATAATAATAATTAATTATTAAATCTGAAATATTAAATTCTAAAATTATTATATTAAAATATACATAAAATAAATAATCATTTCATATATATTAAAATATTAAAATTATATAAAATTTGCTATATGATTATATAAAGAAATATAAATTAAATAATAATAATATTAACAAGAAAAGTTTATACAATAAAATATAATAAAGAAAAATCGTTAATTATTAAAAAATAAAATCAATTTCGCTGTTTTATTTAAGGAGATTTCTAAATCTACTTGGGAAACTGCAGCCTTTAAATACTTGGTTAATAGTTTTATTTAAAGCCACCCAGCAAACATTTTGTAAGAGAAGTGTAACACTCTTGGCGTTTTCTGCTCTGGAAAATATGCAACAAGTTCTTTACTTCCTTCCAAAAAAGTGTCAATTTGGAGAAGTTTTAAAATACAAATAAGAAATTATTTCTAATAATTTCTTTATTTTCATATCTCAGAGGGTTGCCTTTTTCTGTTAAAAAGTGTAGGAAATGTAGCATTTTTTACTAGAAAAGAAATCAATCTTAAATCCAGTCTTAATCCAAGAGTCCAGGTTTTTTATGAAAATTTTTATTTTTGATAAAGAATAGAATAGAAACGTGTCGTCTTGTTTCAATGAAGATAATGAAAACTCAAGACCTTTTCTTTTCTAACGATCAGAGAAATGCTTCATGCAAATAAAACTATTTTTCCCCCTCAAATTATGGATCCAAATATTTTTGATTTCTTGTAAAATTTAATGTAAATAATCGACTGAGTTGCAAAATAAAAATCGCTAGAAGTTAATTTTTTATCCAGCGAAATTGTTTGATTTTTAATAAACGTTCGCTGCGGACTCAAAACTGAATAAATAAAAACACATATTTTGGAATTTTATTTTAAAAAATAGTTTTATTTTTATTAAAAAAAGAGTTTCATAAGACTTTTATATTTTCTATTTGTTACATTTCTAATTTTTTTCTTTCTTAATAAAAAATTTTTATTCATTTTCAGCTTTTTTTTCAAAGAAACAACTGAAAAAATTGTAAATTGACTGAAGTACCAAGCCTGGGATCTGCAATACCGCATAGTTGTGTTGTGCTAATTGTTGTCGGCCAGTGTTATTGACGAAAGCATAGCGATGAGCGCCATATATTATCGACAGCCATTGTACTAAAGAGCGCACTACTGCAGCCTTCTTCGTTGGTACAGGAGCAACAATGGAATTCCCAAAACAGCATTCACGCCCTCAGGGCCGGTTCAAGCAAAACAGAGAACAAGAGAAAAAATATTTGAGTTTTATTTTATATTGAGATGAGAATAATATTTTGTTGTCAAATAAAATATATAAAATTAATTTTAAATAAAAAAGTTTTAATAAATAATTAATGGTTTTATTGTCTCATTTGAGAGAAAAAAAGTCAAAATCGAAAAATTTCATAAGGGGTACCTCTTTGCTAAAAAAAAATCTACTTTTTAAAAATTTTCTTAGAAACGCCTGAATTTTTGCTAGGGCCCTTCTTTTTGCCTCTAGTTTCCGTAACAATTCACTTTCAAAAGTAGAAAAGCCAATTTTTTCAATTATGGAAAAAATGTCAAAATCGAAAAATTTCATAAGGGGTACCTCTTTGCTAAAAAAAATCGACTTTTTAAAAATTTTCTTAGAAACGCCTGAATTTTTGCTAGGGCCCTTCTATTTGCCTCTAGTTTCCATAACAATTCACTTTCAAAAGTAGAAAAGCCAATTTTTTCAATTATGGAAAAAATGTCAAAATCGAAAAATTCCATAAGGGGTACCTCTTTGCTAAAAAAATCGACTTTTTAAAAATTTTCTTAGAAACGCCTGAATTTTTGCTAGGGCCCTTCTTTTTGCCTCTAGTTTCCATAACAATTCACTTTCAAAAGTGGAAAAGCCAATTTTTAAATTTATGGAAAAAAATCCAAAATCGAAAAATTCCATAAGGGGTACCTCTTTGCTAAAAAAATCGACTTTTTAAAAATTTTCTTAGAAACGCCTGAATTTTTGCTAGGGCCCTTCTTTTTGCCTCTAGTTTCCATAACAATTCACTTTCAAAAGTGGAAAAGCCAATTTTTAAATTTATGGAAAAAAATCCAAAATCGAAAAATTCCATAAGGGGTACCTCTTTGCTAAAAAAATCGACTTTTTAAAAATTTTCTTAGAAACGCCTGAATTTTTGCTAGGGCCCTTCTTTTTGCCTCTAGTTTCCATAACAATTCACTTTCAAAAGTGGAAAAGCCAATTTTTAAATTTATGGAAAAAAATCCAAAATCGAAAAATTCCATAAGGGGTACCTCTTTGCTAAAAAAATCGACTTTTTAAAAATTTTCTTAGAAACGCCTGAATTTTTGCTAGGGCCCTTCTTTTTGCCTCTAGTTTCCATAACAATTCACTTTCAAAAGTGGAAAAGCCAATTTTTAAATTTATGGAAAAAAATCCAAAATCGAAAAATTCCATAAGGGGTACCTCTTTGCTAAAAAAATCGACTTTTTAAAAATTTTCTTAGAAACGCCTGAATTTTTGCTAGGGCCCTTCTTTTTGCCTCTAGTTTCCATAACAATTCACTTTCAAAAGTGGAAAAGCCAATTTTTAAATTTATGGAAAAAAATCCAAAATCGAAAAATTCCATAAGGGGTACCTCTTTGCTAAAAAAATCGACTTCTTAAAAATTTTCTTAGAAACGCCTGAATTTTTGCTAGGGCCCTTCTTTTTGCCTCTAGTTTCCATAACAATTCACTTTCAAAAGTGGAAAAGCCAATTTTTAAATTTATGGAAAAAAATCCAAAATCGAAAAATTTCATAAGAGGTACCTCTTTGCTAAAAAAATCGACTTTTTAAAAATTTTCTTAGAAACGCCTGAATTTTTGCTAGGGCCCTTCTTTTTGCCTCTAGTTTCCGTAACAATTCACTTTCAAAAGTAGAAAAGCCAATTTTTTCAATTATGGAAAAAATGTCAAAATCGAAAAATTTCATAAGGGGTACCTCTTTGCTAAAAAAATCGACTTTTTAAAAATTTTCTTAGAAACGCCTGAATTTTTGCTAGGGCCCTTCTTTTTGCCTCTAGTTTCCATAACAATTCACTTTCAAAAGTGGAAAAGCCAATTTTTAAATTTATGGAAAAAAATCCAAAATCGAAAAATTCCATAAGGGGTACCTCTTTGCTAAAAAAATCGACTTTTTAAAAATTTTCTTAGAAACGCCTGAATTTTTGCTAGGGCCCTTCTTTTTGCCTCTAGTTTCCATAACAATTCACTTTCAAAAGTGGAAAAGCCAATTTTTAAATTTATGGAAAAAAATCCAAAATCGAAAAATTTCATAAGAGGTACCTCTTTGCTAAAAAAATCGACTTTTTAAAAATTTTCTTAGAAACGCCTGAATTTTTGCTAGGGCCCTTCTTTTTGCCTCTAGTTTCCGTAACAATTCACTTTCAAAAGTAGAAAAGCCAATTTTTTCAATTATGGAAAAAATGTCAAAATCGAAAAATTTCATAAGGGGTACCTCTTTGCTAAAAAAATCGACTTTTTAAAAATTTTCTTAGAAACGCCTGAATTTTTGCTAGGGCCCTTCTTTTTGCCTCTAGTTTCCATAACAATTCACTTTCAAAAGTGGAAAAGCCAATTTTTAAATTTATGGAAAAAAATCCAAAATCGAAAAATTCCATAAGGGGTACCTCTTTGCTAAAAAAATCGACTTTTTAAAAATTTTCTTAGAAACGCCTGAATTTTTGCTAGGGCCCTTCTTTTTGCCTCTAGTTTCCGTAACAATTCACTTTCAAAAGTAGAAAAGCCAATTTTTTCAATTATGGAAAAAATGTCAAAATCGAAAAATTTCATAAGGGGTACCTCTTTGCTAAAAAAATCGACTTTTTAAAAATTTTCTTAGAAACGCCTGAATTTTTGCTAGGGCCCTTCTTTTTGCCTCTAGTTTCCATAACAATTCACTTTCAAAAGTGGAAAAGCCAATTTTTAAATTTATGGAAAAAAATCCAAAATCGAAAAATTCCATAAGGGGTACCTCTTTGCTAAAAAAATCGACTTTTTAAAAATTTTCTTAGAAACGCCTGAATTTTTGCTAGGGCCCTTCTTTTTGCCTCTAGTTTCCGTAACAATTCACTTTCAAAAGTAGAAAAGCCAATTTTTTCAATTATGGAAAAAATGTCAAAATCGAAAAATTTCATAAGGGGTACCTCTTTGCTAAAAAAATCGACTTTTTTAAAATTTTCTTAGAAACGCCTGAATTTTTGCTAGGGCCCTTCTTTTTGCCTCTAGTTTCCATAACAATTCACTTTCAAAAGTGGAAAAGCCAATTTTTAAATTTATGGAAAAAAATCCAAAATCGAAAAATTCCATAAGGGGTACCTCTTTGCTAAAAAAATCGACTTTTTAAAAATTTTCTTAGAAACGCCTGAATTTTTGCTAGGGCCCTTCTTTTTGCCTCTAGTTTCCGTAACAATTCACTTTCAAAAGTAGAAAAGCCAATTTTTTCAATTATGGAAAAAATGTCAAAATCGAAAAATTTCATAAGGGGTACCTCTTTGCTAAAAAAATCGACTTTTTAAAAATTTTCTTAGAAACGCCTGAATTTTTGCTAGGGCCCTTCTTTTTGCCTCTAGTTTCCATAACAATTCACTTTCAAAAGTGGAAAAGCCAATTTTTAAATTTATGGAAAAAAATCCAAAATCGAAAAATTCCATAAGGGGTACCTCTTTGCTAAAAAAATCGACTTTTTAAAAATTTTCTTAGAAACGCCTGAATTTTTGCTAGGGCCCTTCTTTTTGCCTCTAGTTTCCGTAACAATTCACTTTCAAAAGTAGAAAAGCCAATTTTTTCAATTATGGAAAAAATGTCAAAATCGAAAAATTTCATAAGGGGTACCTCTTTGCTAAAAAAATCGACTTTTTAAAAATTTTCTTAGAAACGCCTGAATTTTTGCTAGGGCCCTTCTTTTTGCCTCTAGTTTCCATAACAATTCACTTTCAAAAGTGGAAAAGCCAATTTTTAAATTTATGGAAAAAAATCCAAAATCGAAAAATTCCATAAGGGGTACCTCTTTGCTAAAAAAATCGACTTTTTAAAAATTTTCTTAGAAACGCCTGAATTTTTGCTAGGGCCCTTCTTTTTGCCTCTAGTTTCCGTAACAATTCACTTTCAAAAGTAGAAAAGCCAATTTTTTCAATTATGGAAAAAATGTCAAAATCGAAAAATTTCATAAGGGGTACCTCTTTGCTAAAAAAATCGACTTTTTAAAAATTTTCTTAGAAACGCCTGAATTTTTGCTAGGGCCCTTCTTTTTGCCTCTAGTTTCCATAACAATTCACTTTCAAAAGTGGAAAAGCCAATTTTTAAATTTATGGAAAAAAATCCAAAATCGAAAAATTCCATAAGGGGTACCTCTTTGCTAAAAAAATCGACTTTTTAAAAATTTTCTTAGAAACGCCTGAATTTTTGCTAGGGCCCTTCTTTTTGCCTCTAGTTTCCGTAACAATTCACTTTCAAAAGTAGAAAAGCCAATTTTTTCAATTATGGAAAAAATGTCAAAATCGAAAAATTTCATAAGGGGTACCTCTTTGCTAAAAAAATCGACTTTTTAAAAATTTTCTTAGAAACGCCTGAATTTTTGCTAGGGCCCTTCTTTTTGCCTCTAGTTTCCATAACAATTCACTTTCAAAAGTGGAAAAGCCAATTTTTAAATTTATGGAAAAAAATCCAAAATCGAAAAATTCCATAAGGGGTACCTCTTTGCTAAAAAAATCGACTTTTTAAAAATTTTCTTAGAAACGCCTGAATTTTTGCTAGGGCCCTTCTTTTTGCCTCTAGTTTCCGTAACAATTCACTTTCAAAAGTAGAAAAGCCAATTTTTTCAATTATGGAAAAAATGTCAAAATCGAAAAATTTCATAAGGGGTACCTCTTTGCTAAAAAAATCGACTTTTTAAAAATTTTCTTAGAAACGCCTGAATTTTTGCTAGGGCCCTTCTTTTTGCCTCTAGTTTCCATAACAATTCACTTTCAAAAGTGGAAAAGCCAATTTTTAAATTTATGGAAAAAAATCCAAAATCGAAAAATTCCATAAGGGGTACCTCTTTGCTAAAAAAATCGACTTTTTAAAAATTTTCTTAGAAACGCCTGAATTTTTGCTAGGGCCCTTCTTTTTGCCTCTAGTTTCCGTAACAATTCACTTTCAAAAGTAGAAAAGCCAATTTTTTCAATTATGGAAAAAATGTCAAAATCGAAAAATTTCATAAGGGGTACCTCTTTGCTAAAAAAATCGACTTTTTAAAAATTTTCTTAGAAACGCCTGAATTTTTGCTAGGGCCCTTCTTTTTGCCTCTAGTTTCCATAACAATTCACTTTCAAAAGTGGAAAAGCCAATTTTTAAATTTATGGAAAAAAATCCAAAATCGAAAAATTCCATAAGGGGTACCTCTTTGCTAAAAAAATCGACTTTTTAAAAATTTTCTTAGAAACGCCTGAATTTTTGCTAGGGCCCTTCTTTTTGCCTCTAGTTTCCGTAACAATTCACTTTCAAAAGTAGAAAAGCCAATTTTTTCAATTATGGAAAAAATGTCAAAATCGAAAAATTTCATAAGGGGTACCTCTTTGCTAAAAAAATCGACTTTTTAAAAATTTTCTTAGAAACGCCTGAATTTTTGCTAGGGCCCTTCTTTTTGCCTCTAGTTTCCATAACAATTCACTTTCAAAAGTGGAAAAGCCAATTTTTAAATTTATGGAAAAAAATCCAAAATCGAAAAATTCCATAAGGGGTACCTCTTTGCTAAAAAAATCGACTTTTTAAAAATTTTCTTAGAAACGCCTGAATTTTTGCTAGGGCCCTTCTTTTTGCCTCTAGTTTCCGTAACAATTCACTTTCAAAAGTAGAAAAGCCAATTTTTTCAATTATGGAAAAAATGTCAAAATCGAAAAATTTCATAAGGGGTACCTCTTTGCTAAAAAAATCGACTTTTTAAAAATTTTCTTAGAAACGCCTGAATTTTTGCTAGGGCCCTTCTTTTTGCCTCTAGTTTCCATAACAATTCACTTTCAAAAGTGGAAAAGCCAATTTTTAAATTTATGGAAAAAAATCCAAAATCGAAAAATTCCATAAGGGGTACCTCTTTGCTAAAAAAATCGACTTTTTAAAAATTTTCTTAGAAACGCCTGAATTTTTGCTAGGGCCCTTCTTTTTGCCTCTAGTTTCCGTAACAATTCACTTTCAAAAGTAGAAAAGCCAATTTTTTCAATTATGGAAAAAATGTCAAAATCGAAAAATTTCATAAGGGGTACCTCTTTGCTAAAAAAATCGACTTTTTAAAAATTTTCTTAGAAACGCCTGAATTTTTGCTAGGGCCCTTCTTTTTGCCTCTAGTTTCCATAACAATTCACTTTCAAAAGTGGAAAAGCCAATTTTTAAATTTATGGAAAAAAATCCAAAATCGAAAAATTCCATAAGGGGTACCTCTTTGCTAAAAAAATCGACTTTTTAAAAATTTTCTTAGAAACGCCTGAATTTTTGCTAGGGCCCTTCTTTTTGCCTCTAGTTTCCGTAACAATTCACTTTCAAAAGTAGAAAAGCCAATTTTTTCAATTATGGAAAAAATGTCAAAATCGAAAAATTTCATAAGGGGTACCTCTTTGCTAAAAAAATCGACTTTTTAAAAATTTTCTTAGAAACGCCTGAATTTTTGCTAGGGCCCTTCTTTTTGCCTCTAGTTTCCATAACAATTCACTTTCAAAAGTGGAAAAGCCAATTTTTAAATTTATGGAAAAAAATCCAAAATCGAAAAATTCCATAAGGGGTACCTCTTTGCTAAAAAAATCGACTTTTTAAAAATTTTCTTAGAAACGCCTGAATTTTTGCTAGGGCCCTTCTTTTTGCCTCTAGTTTCCGTAACAATTCACTTTCAAAAGTAGAAAAGCCAATTTTTTCAATTATGGAAAAAATGTCAAAATCGAAAAATTTCATAAGGGGTACCTCTTTGCTAAAAAAATCGACTTTTTAAAAATTTTCTTAGAAACGCCTGAATTTTTGCTAGGGCCCTTCTTTTTGCCTCTAGTTTCCATAACAATTCACTTTCAAAAGTGGAAAAGCCAATTTTTAAATTTATGGAAAAAAATCCAAAATCGAAAAATTCCATAAGGGGTACCTCTTTGCTAAAAAAATCGACTTTTTAAAAATTTTCTTAGAAACGCCTGAATTTTTGCTAGGGCCCTTCTTTTTGCCTCTAGTTTCCGTAACAATTCACTTTCAAAAGTAGAAAAGCCAATTTTTTCAATTATGGAAAAAATGTCAAAATCGAAAAATTTCATAAGGGGTACCTCTTTGCTAAAAAAATCGACTTTTTAAAAATTTTCTTAGAAACGCCTGAATTTTTGCTAGGGCCCTTCTTTTTGCCTCTAGTTTCCATAACAATTCACTTTCAAAAGTGGAAAAGCCAATTTTTAAATTTATGGAAAAAAATCCAAAATCGAAAAATTCCATAAGAGGTACCTCTTTGCTAAAAAAATCGACTTTTTAAAAATTTTCTTAGAAACGCCTGAATTTTTGCTAGGGCCCTTCTTTTTGCCTCTAGTTTCCGTAACAATTCACTTTCAAAAGTAGAAAAGCCAATTTTTTCAATTATGGAAAAAATGTCAAAATCGAAAAATTTCATAAGGGGTACCTCTTTGCTAAAAAAATCGACTTTTTAAAAATTTTCTTAGAAACGCCTGAATTTTTGCTAGGGCCCTTCTTTTTGCCTCTAGTTTCCATAACAATTCACTTTCAAAAGTGGAAAAGCCAATTTTTAAATTTATGGAAAAAAATCCAAAATCGAAAAATTCCATAAGGGGTACCTCTTTGCTAAAAAAATCGACTTTTTAAAAATTTTCTTAGAAACGCCTGAATTTTTGCTAGGGCCCTTCTTTTTGCCTCTAGTTTCCATAACAATTCACTTTCAAAAGTGGAAAAGCCAATTTTTAAATTTATGGAAAAAAATCCAAAATCGAAAAATTCCATAAGGGGTACCTCTTTGCTAAAAAAATCGACTTCTTAAAAATTTTCTTAGAAACGCCTGAATTTTTGCTAGGGCCCTTCTTTTTGCCTCTAGTTTCCGTAACAATTCACTTTCAAAAGTAGAAAAGCCAATTTTTTCAATTATGGAAAAAATGTCAAAATCGAAAAATTTCATAAGGGGTACCTCTTTGCTAAAAAAATCGACTTTTTAAAAATTTTCTTAGAAACGCCTGAATTTTTGCTAGGGCCCTTCTTTTTGCCTCTAGTTTCCATAACAATTCACTTTCAAAAGTGGAAAAGCCAATTTTTAAATTTATGGAAAAAAATCCAAAATCGAAAAATTCCATAAGGGGTACCTCTTTGCTAAAAAAATCGACTTTTTAAAAATTTTCTTAGAAACGCCTGAATTTTTGCTAGGGCCCTTCTTTTTGCCTCTAGTTTCCGTAACAATTCACTTTCAAAAGTAGAAAAGCCAATTTTTTCAATTATGGAAAAAATGTCAAAATCGAAAAATTTCATAAGGGGTACCTCTTTGCTAAAAAAATCGACTTTTTAAAAATTTTCTTAGAAACGCCTGAATTTTTGCTAGGGCCCTTCTTTTTGCCTCTAGTTTCCATAACAATTCACTTTCAAAAGTGGAAAAGCCAATTTTTAAATTTATGGAAAAAAATCCAAAATCGAAAAATTCCATAAGGGGTACCTCTTTGCTAAAAAAATCGACTTTTTAAAAATTTTCTTAGAAACGCCTGAATTTTTGCTAGGGCCCTTCTTTTTGCCTCTAGTTTCCGTAACAATTCACTTTCAAAAGTAGAAAAGCCAATTTTTTCAATTATGGAAAAAATGTCAAAATCGAAAAATTTCATAAGGGGTACCTCTTTGCTAAAAAAATCGACTTTTTAAAAATTTTCTTAGAAACGCCTGAATTTTTGCTAGGGCCCTTCTTTTTGCCTCTAGTTTCCATAACAATTCACTTTCAAAAGTGGAAAAGCCAATTTTTAAATTTATGGAAAAAAATCCAAAATCGAAAAATTCCATAAGGGGTACCTCTTTGCTAAAAAAATCGACTTTTTAAAAATTTTCTTAGAAACGCCTGAATTTTTGCTAGGGCCCTTCTTTTTGCCTCTAGTTTCCGTAACAATTCACTTTCAAAAGTAGAAAAGCCAATTTTTTCAATTATGGAAAAAATGTCAAAATCGAAAAATTTCATAAGGGGTACCTCTTTGCTAAAAAAATCGACTTTTTAAAAATTTTCTTAGAAACGCCTGAATTTTTGCTAGGGCCCTTCTTTTTGCCTCTAGTTTCCATAACAATTCACTTTCAAAAGTGGAAAAGCCAATTTTTAAATTTATGGAAAAAAATCCAAAATCGAAAAATTCCATAAGGGGTACCTCTTTGCTAAAAAAATCGACTTTTTAAAAATTTTCTTAGAAACGCCTGAATTTTTGCTAGGGCCCTTCTTTTTGCCTCTAGTTTCCATAACAATTCACTTTCAAAAGTGGAAAAGCCAATTTTTAAATTTATGGAAAAAAATCCAAAATCGAAAAATTCCATAAGGGGTACCTCTTTGCTAAAAAAATCGACTTCTTAAAAATTTTCTTAGAAACGCCTGAATTTTTGCTAGGGCCCTTCTTTTTGCCTCTAGTTTCCATAACAATTCACTTTCAAAAGTGGAAAAGCCAATTTTTAAATTTATGGAAAAAAATCCAAAATCGAAAAATTCCATAAGGGGTACCTCTTTGCTAAAAAAATCGACTTTTTAAAAATTTTCTTAGAAACGCCTGAATTTTTGCTAGGGCCCTTCTTTTTGCCTCTAGTTTCCATAACAATTCACTTTCAAAAGTGGAAAAGCCAATTTTTAAATTTATGGAAAAAAATCCAAAATCGAAAAATTCCATAAGGGGTACCTCTTTGCTAAAAAAATCGACTTTTTAAAAATTTTCTTAGAAACGCCTGAATTTTTGCTAGGGCCCTTCTTTTTGCCTCTAGTTTCCATAACAATTCACTTTCAAAAGTGGAAAAGCCAATTTTTAAATTTATGGAAAAAAATCCAAAATCGAAAAATTCCATAAGGGGTACCTCTTTGCTAAAAAAATCGACTTTTTAAAAATTTTCTTAGAAACGCCTGAATTTTTGCTAGGGCCCTTCTTTTTGCCTCTAGTTTCCATAACAATTCACTTTCAAAAGTGGAAAAGCCAATTTTTAAATTTATGGAAAAAAATCCAAAATCGAAAAATTCCATAAGGGGTACCTCTTTGCTAAAAAAATCGACTTCTTAAAAATTTTCTTAGAAACGCCTGAATTTTTGCTAGGGCCCTTCTTTTTGCCTCTAGTTTCCATAACAATTCACTTTCAAAAGTGGAAAAGCCAATTTTTAAATTTATGGAAAAAAATCCAAAATCGAAAAATTTCATAAGAGGTACCTCTTTGCTAAAAAAATCGACTTTTTAAAAATTTTCTTAGAAACGCCTGAATTTTTGCTAGGGCCCTTCTTTTTGCCTCTAGTTTCCGTAACAATTCACTTTCAAAAGTAGAAAAGCCAATTTTTTCAATTATGGAAAAAATGTCAAAATCGAAAAATTTCATAAGGGGTACCTCTTTGCTAAAAAAATCGACTTTTTAAAAATTTTCTTAGAAACGCCTGAATTTTTGCTAGGGCCCTTCTTTTTGCCTCTAGTTTCCATAACAATTCACTTTCAAAAGTGGAAAAGCCAATTTTTAAATTTATGGAAAAAAATCCAAAATCGAAAAATTCCATAAGGGGTACCTCTTTGCTAAAAAAATCGACTTTTTAAAAATTTTCTTAGAAACGCCTGAATTTTTGCTAGGGCCCTTCTTTTTGCCTCTAGTTTCCATAACAATTCACTTTCAAAAGTGGAAAAGCCAATTTTTATATTTATGGAAAAAAATCCAAAATCGAAAAATTCCATAAGGGGTACCTCTTTGCTAAAAAAATCGACTTCTTAAAAATTTTCTTAGAAACGCCTGAATTTTTGCTAGGGCCCTTCTTTTTGCCTCTAGTTTCCATAACAATTCACTTTCAAAAGTGGAAAAGCCAATTTTTAAATTTATGGAAAAAAATCCAAAATCGAAAAATTCCATAAGGGGTACCTCTTTGCTAAAAAAATCGACTTTTTAAAAATTTTCTTAGAAACGCCTGAATTTTTGCTAGGGCCCTTCTTTTTGCCTCTAGTTTCCATAACAATTCACTTTCAAAAGTGGAAAAGCCAATTTTTAAATTTATGGAAAAAAATCCAAAATCGAAAAATTCCATAAGGGGTACCTCTTTGCTAAAAAAATCGACTTTTTAAAAATTTTCTTAGAAACGCCTGAATTTTTGCTAGGGCCCTTCTTTTTGCCTCTAGTTTCCATAACAATTCACTTTCAAAAGTGGAAAAGCCAATTTTTAAATTTATGGAAAAAAATCCAAAATCGAAAAATTCCATAAGGGGTACCTCTTTGCTAAAAAAATCGACTTTTTAAAAATTTTCTTAGAAACGCCTGAATTTTTGCTAGGGCCCTTCTTTTTGCCTCTAGTTTTCATAACAATTCACTTTCAAAAGTGGAAAAGCCAATTTTTAAATTTATGGAAAAAAATCCAAAATCGAAAAATTTCATAAGAGGTATCTCTTTGCTAAAAAAATCGACTTTTTAAAAATTTTCTTAGAAACGCCTGAATTTTTGCTAGGGCCCTTCTTTTTGCCTCTAGTTTTCATAACAATTCACTTTCAAAAGTGGAAAAGCCAATTTTTAAATTTATGGAAAAAAATCCAAAATCGAAAAATTTCATAAGAGGTACCTCTTTGCTAAAAAAATCGACTTTTTAAAAATTTTCTTAGAAACGCCTGAATTTTTGCTAGGGCCCTTCTTTTTGCCTCTAGTTTTCATAACAATTCACTTTCAAAAGTGGAAAAGCCAATTTTTAAATTTATGGAAAAAAATCCAAAATCGAAAAATTTCATAAGAGGTACCTCTTTGCTAAAAAAATCGACTTTTTAAAAATTTTCTTAGAAACGCCTGAATTTTTGCTAGGGCCCTTCTTTTTGCCTCTAGTTTTCATAACAATTCACTTTCAAAAGTGGAAAAGCCAATTTTTAAATTTATGGAAAAAAATCCAAAATCGAAAAATTTCATAAGAGGTACCTCTTTGCTAAAAAAATCGACTTTTTAAAAATTTTCTTAGAAACGCCTGAATTTTTGCTAGGGCCCTTCTTTTTGCCTCTAGTTTTCATAACAATTCACTTTCAAAAGTGGAAAAGCCAATTTTTAAATTTATGGAAAAAAATCCAAAATCGAAAAATTTCATAAGAGGTACCTCTTTGCTAAAAAAATCGACTTTTTAAAAATTTTCTTAGAAACGCCTGAATTTTTGCTAGGGCCCTTCTTTTTGCCTCTAGTTTCCATAACAATTCACTTTCAAAAGTGGAAAAGCCAATTTTTAAATTTATGGAAAAAAATCCAAAATCGAAAAATTTCATAAGAGGTACCTCTTTGCTAAAAAAATCGACTTTTTAAAAATTTTCTTAGAAACGCCTGAATTTTTGCTAGGGCCCTTCTTTTTGCCTCTAGTTTTCATAACAATTCACTTTCAAAAGTGGAAAAGCCAATTTTTAAATTTATGGAAAAAAATCCAAAATCGAAAAATTTCATAAGAGGTACCTCTTTGCTAAAAAAATCGACTTTTTAAAAATTTTCTTAGAAACGCCTGAATTTTTGTTAGGGCCCTTCTTTTTGCCTCTAGTTTCCATAACAATTCACTTTCAAAAGTGGAAAAGCTAATTTTTAAATTTATGGAAAAAAATCCAAAATCGAAAAATTTCATAAGAGGTACCTCTTTGCTAAAAAAATCGACTTTTTAAAAATTTTCTTAGAAACGCCTGAATTTTTGCTAGGGCCCTTCTTTTTGCCTCTAGTTCCCATAACAATTCACTTTCAAAAGTGGAAAAGCCAATTTTTAAATTTATGGAAAAAAATCCAAAATCGAAAAATTTCATAAGAGGTACCTCTTTGCTAAAAAAATCGACTTTTTAAAAATTTTCTTAGAAACGCCTGAATTTTTGCTAGGGCCCTTCTTTTTGCCTCTAGTTCCCATAACAATTCACTTTCAAAAGTGGAAAAGCCAATTTTTAAATTTATGGAAAAAAATCCAAAATCGAAAAATTCCATAAGGGGTACCTCTTTGCTAAAAAAATCGACTTTTTAAAAATTTTCTTAGAAACGCCTGAATTTTTGCTAGGGCCCTTTTTTTTGCCTCTAGTTCCCATAACAATTCACTTTCAAAAGTGGAAAAGCCAATTTTTAAATTTATGGAAAAAAATCCAAAATCGAAAAATTCCATAAGGGGTACCTCTTTGCTAAAAAAATCGACTTTTTAAAAATTTTCTTAGAAACGCCTGAATTTTTGCTAGGGCCCTTCTTTTTGCCTCTAGTTCCCATAACAATTCACTTTCAAAAGTGGAAAAGCCAATTTTTAAATTTATGGAAAAAAATCCAAAATCGAAAAATTCCATAAGGGGTACCTCTTTGCTAAAAAAATCGACTTTTTAAAAATTTTCTTAGAAACGCCTGAATTTTTGCTAGGGCCCTTTTTTTTGCCTCTAGTTCCCATAACAATTCACTTTCAAAAGTGGAAAAGCCAATTTTTAAATTTATGGAAAAAAATCCAAAATCGAAAAATTCCATAAGGGGTACCTCTTTGCTAAAAAAATCGACTTTTTAAAAATTTTCTTAGAAACGCCTGAATTTTTGCTAGGGCCCTTCTTTTTGCCTCTAGTTTCCATAACAATTCACTTTCAAAAGTGGAAAAGCCAATTTTTAAATTTATGGAAAAAAATCCAAAATCGAAAAATTCCATAAGGGGTACCTCTTTGCTAAAAAAATCGACTTTTTAAAAATTTTCTTAGAAACGCCTGAATTTTTGCTAGGGCCCTTCTTTTTGCCTCTAGTTTCCATAACAATTCACTTTCAAAAGTGGAAAAGCCAATTTTTAAATTTATGGAAAAAAATCCAAAATCGAAAAATTCCATAAGGGGTACCTCTTTGCTAAAAAAATCGACTTTTTAAAAATTTTCTTAGAAACGCCTGAATTTTTGCTAGGGCCCTTCTTTTTGCCTCTAGTTTCCATAACAATTCACTTTCAAAAGTGGAAAAGCCAATTTTTAAATTTATGGAAAAAAATCCAAAATCGAAAAATTCCATAAGGGGTACCTCTTTGCTAAAAAAATCGACTTTTTAAAAATTTTCTTAGAAACGCCTGAATTTTTGCTAGGGCCCTTCTTTTTGCCTCTAGTTTCCGTAACAATTCACTTTCAAAAGTAGAAAAGCCAATTTTTTCAATTATGGAAAAAATGTCAAAATCGAAAAATTTCATAAGGGGTACCTCTTTGCTAAAAAAATCGACTTTTTAAAAATTTTCTTAGAAACGCCTGAATTTTTGCTAGGGCCCTTCTTTTTGCCTCTAGTTTCCATAACAATTCACTTTCAAAAGTGGAAAAGCCAATTTTTAAATTTATGGAAAAAAATCCAAAATCGAAAAATTCCATAAGGGGCACCTCTTTGCTAAAAAAATCGACTTTTTAAAAATTTTCTTAGAAACGCCTGAATTTTTGCTAGGGCCCTTCTTTTTGCCTCTAGTTTCCGTAACAATTCACTTTCAAAAGTAGAAAAGCCAATTTTTTCAATTATGGAAATAATCTCAAAATCGAAAAATTTCATAAGGGGTACCTCTTTGCTAAAAAAATCGACTTTTTAAAAATTTTCTTAGAAACGCCTGAATTTTTGCTAGGGCCCTTCTTTTTGCCTCTAGTTTCCATAACAATTCACTTTCAAAAGTGGAAAAGCCAATTTTTAAATTTATGGAAAAAAATCCAAAATCGAAAAATTCTATAAGGGGTACCTCTTTGCTAAAAAAATCGACTTTTTAAAAATTTTCTTAGAAACGCCTGAATTTTTGCTAGGGCCCTTCTTTTTGCCTCTAGTTTCCATAACAATTCACTTTCAAAAGTGGAAAAGCCAATTTTTAAATGTATGGAAAAAAATCCAAAATCGAAAAATTCCATAAGGGGTACCTCTTTGCTAAAAAAATCGACTTTTTAAAAATTTTCTTAGAAACGCCTGAATTTTTGCTAGGGCCCTTCTTTTTGCCTCTAGTTTCCGTAACAATTCACTTTCAAAAGTAGAAAAGCCAATTTTTTCAATTATGGAAAAAATGTCAAAATCGAAAAATTTCATAAGGGGTACCTCTTTGCTAAAAAAATCGACTTTTTAAAAATTTTCTTAGAAACGCCTGAATTTTTGCTAGGGCCCTTCTTTTTGCCTCTAGTTTCCATAACAATTCACTTTCAAAAGTGGAAAAGCCAATTTTTAAATTTATGGAAAAAAATCCAAAATCGAAAAATTCCATAAGGGGTACCTCTTTGCTAAAAAAATCGACTTTTTAAAAATTTTCTTAGAAACGCCTGAATTTTTGCTAGGGCCCTCTTTTTGCCTCTAGTTTCCGTAACAATTCACTTTCAAAAGTAGAAAAGCCAATTTTTTCAATTATGGAAAAAATGTCAAAATCGAAAAATTTCATAAGGGGTACCTCTTTGCTAAAAAAATAGACTTTTTAAAAATTTTCTTAGAAACGCCTGAATTTTTGCTAGGGCCCTTCTTTTTGCCTCTAGTTTCCATAACAATTCACTTTCAAAAGTGGAAAAGCCAATTTTTAAATTTATGGAAAAAAATCCAAAATCGAAAAATTCCATAAGGGGTACCTCTTTGCTAAAAAAATCGACTTTTTAAAAATTTTCTTAGAAACGCCTGAATTTTTGCTAGGGCCCTTCTTTTTGCCTCTAGTTTCCATAACAATTCACTTTCAAAAGTGGAAAAGCCAATTTTTAAATTTATGGAAAAAAATCCAAAATCGAAAAATTCCATAAGGGGTACCTCTTTGCTAAAAAAATCGACTTTTTAAAAATTTTCTTAGAAACGCCTGAATTTTTGCTACGGCCCTTCTTTTTGCCTCTAGTTTCCGTAACAATTCACTTTCAAAAGTAGAAAAGCCAATTTTTTCAATTATGGAAAAAATGTCAAAATCGAAAAATTTCATAAGGGGTACCTCTTTGCTAAAAAAATCGACTTTTTAAAAATTTTCTTAGAAACGCCTGATTTTTTGCTAGGGCCCTTCTTTTTGCCTCTAGTTTCCATAACAATTCACTTTCAAAAGTGGAAAAGCCAATTTTTAAATTTATGGAAAAAAATCCAAAATCGAAAAATTCCATAAGGGGTACCTCTTTGCTAAAAAAATCGACTTTTTAAAAATTTTCTTAGAAACGCCTGAATTTTTGCTAGGGCCCTTCTTTTTGCCTCTAGTTTTCATAACAATTCACTTTCAAAAGTGGAAAAGCCAATTTTTTAATTTATGGAAAATAATCCAAAATCGAAAAATTTCATAAGAGGTACCTCTTTGCTAAAAAAATCGACTTTTTAAAAATTTTCTTAGAAACGCCTGAATTTTTGCTAGGGCCCTTCTTTTTGCCTCTAGTTTCCATAACAATTCACTTTCAAAAGTGGAAAAGCCAATTTTTAAATTTATGGAAAAAAATCCAAAATCGAAAAATTCCGTAAGGGGTACCTCTTTGCTAAAAAAATCGACTTTTTAAAAATTTTCTTAGAAACGCCTGAATTTTTGCTAGGGCCCTTCTTTTTGCCTCTAGTTTCCATAACAATTCACTTTCAAAAGTGGAAAAGCCAATTTTTAAATTTATGGAAAAAAATCCAAAATCGAAAAATTCCATAAGGGGTACCTCTTTGCTAAAAAAATCGACTTTTTAAAAATTTTCTTAGAAACGCCTGAATTTTTGCTAGGGCCCTTCTTTTTGCCTCTAGTTTCCATAACAATTCACTTTCAAAAGTGGAAAAGCCAATTTTTAAATTTATGGAAAAAAATCCAAAATCGAAAAATTCCATAAGGGGTACCTCTTTGCTAAAAAAATCGACTTTTTAAAAATTTTCTTAGAAACGCCTGAATTTTTGCTAGGGCCCTTCTTTTTGCCTCTAGTTTCCATAACAATTCACTTTCAAAAGTGGAAAAGCCAATTTTTAAATTTATGGAAAAAAATCCAAAATCGAAAAATTCCATAAGGGGTACCTCTTTGCTAAAAAAATCGACTTTTTAAAAATTTTCTTAGAAACGCCTGAATTTTTGCTAGGGCCCTTCTTTTTGCCTCTAGTTTCCATAACAATTCACTTTCAAAAGTGGAAAAGCCAATTTTTAAATTTATGGAAAAAAATCCAAAATCGAAAAATTCCATAAGGGGTACCTCTTTGCTAAAAAAATCGACTTTTTAAAAATTTTCTTAGAAACGCCTGAATTTTTGCTAGGGCCCTTCTTTTTGCCTCTAGTTTCCATAACAATTCACTTTCAAAAGTGGAAAAGCCAATTTTTAAATTTATGGAAAAAAATCCAAAATCGAAAAATTCCATAAGGGGTACCTCTTTGCTAAAAAAATCGACTTTTTAAAAATTTTCTTAGAAACGCCTGAATTTTTGCTAGGGCCCTTCTTTTTGCCTCTAGTTTCCATAACAATTCACTTTCAAAAGTGGAAAAGCCAATTTTTAAATTTATGGAAAAAAATCCAAAATCGAAAAATTCCATAAGGGGTACCTCTTTGCTAAAAAAAATCGACTTTTTAAAAATTTTCTTAGAAACGCCTGAATTTTTGCTAGGGCCCTTCTTTTTGCCTCTAGTTTCCATAACAATTCACTTTCAAAAGTGGAAAAGCCAATTTTTAAATTTATGGAAAAAAATCCAAAATCGAAAAATTCCATAAGGGGTACCTCTTTGCTAAAAAAATCGACTTTTTAAAAATTTTCTTAGAAACGCCTGAATTTTTGCTAGGGCCCTTCTTTTTGCCTCTAGTTTCCATAACAATTCACTTTCAAAAGTGGAAAAGCCAATTTTTAAATTTATGGAAAAAAATCCAAAATCGAAAAATTCCATAAGGGGTACCTCTTTGCTAAAAAAATCGACTTTTTAAAAATTTTCTTAGAAACGCCTGAATTTTTGCTAGGGCCCTTCTTTTTGCCTCTAGTTTCCATAACAATTCACTTTCAAAAGTGGAAAAGCCAATTTTTAAATTTATGGAAAAAAATCCAAAATCGAAAAATTCCATAAGGGGTACCTCTTTGCTAAAAAAAATCGACTTTTTAAAAATTTTCTTAGAAACGCCTGAATTTTTGCTAGGGCCCTTCTTTTTGCCTCTAGTTTCCATAACAATTCACTTTCAAAAGTGGAAAAGCCAATTTTTAAATTTATGGAAAAAAATCCAAAATCGAAAAATTCCATAAGGGGCACCTCTTTGCTAAAAAAATCGACTTTTTAAAAATTTTCTTAGAAACGCCTGAATTTTTGCTAGGGCCCTTCTTTTTGCCTCTAGTTTCCGTAACAATTCACTTTCAAAAGTAGAAAAGCCAATTTTTTCAATTATGGAAAAAAATCCAAAATCGAAAAATTCCATAAGGGGTACCTCTTTGCTAAAAAAATCGACTTTTTAAAAATTTTCTTAGAAACGCCTGAATTTTTGCTAGGGCCCTTCTTTTTGCCTCTAGTTTCCATAACAATTCACTTTCAAAAGTGGAAAAGCCAATTTTTAAATTTATGGAAAAAAATCCAAAATCGAAAAATTCCATAAGGGGTACCTCTTTGCTAAAAAAATCGACTTTTTAAAAATTTTCTTAGAAACGCCTGAATTTTTGCTAGGGCCCTTCTTTTTGCCTCTAGTTTCCATAACAATTCACTTTCAAAAGTGGAAAAGCCAATTTTTAAATTTATGGAAAAAAATCCAAAATCGAAAAATTCCATAAGGGGTACCTCTTTGCTAAAAAAAATCGACTTTTTAAAAATTTTCTTAGAAACGCCTGAATTTTTGCTAGGGCCCTTCTTTTTGCCTCTAGTTTCCATAACAATTCACTTTCAAAAGTGGAAAAGCCAATTTTTAAATTTATGGAAAAAAATCCAAAATCGAAAAATTCCATAAGGGGTACCTCTTTGCTAAAAAAATCGACTTTTTAAAAATTTTCTTAGAAACGCCTGAATTTTTGCTAGGGCCCTTCTTTTTGCCTCTAGTTTCCATAACAATTCACTTTCAAAAGTGGAAAAGCCAATTTTTAAATTTATGGAAAAAAATCCAAAATCGAAAAATTCCATAAGGGGTACCTCTTTGCTAAAAAAATCGACTTTTTAAAAATTTTCTTAGAAACGCCTGAATTTTTGCTAGGGCCCTTCTTTTTGCCTCTAGTTTCCATAACAATTCACTTTCAAAAGTGGAAAAGCCAATTTTTAAATTTATGGAAAAAAATCCAAAATCGAAAAATTCCATAAGGGGTACCTCTTTGCTAAAAAAAATCGACTTTTTAAAAATTTTCTTAGAAACGCCTGAATTTTTGCTAGGGCCCTTCTTTTTGCCTCTAGTTTCCATAACAATTCACTTTCAAAAGTGGAAAAGCCAATTTTAAATTTATGGAAAAAAATCCAAAATCGAAAAATTCCATAAGGGGCACCTCTTTGCTAAAAAAATCGACTTTTTAAAAATTTTCTTAGAAACGCCTGAATTTTTGCTAGGGCCCTTCTTTTTGCCTCTAGTTTCCGTAACAATTCACTTTCAAAAGTAGAAAAGCCAATTTTTTCAATTATGGAAATAATCTCAAAATCGAAAAATTTCATAAGGGGTACCTCTTTGCTAAAAAAAATCGACTTTTTAAAAATTTTCTTAGAAACGCCTGAATTTTTGCTAGGGCCCTTCTTTTTGCCTCTAGTTTCCATAACAATTCACTTTCAAAAGTGGAAAAGCCAATTTTTAAATTTATGGAAAAAAATCCAAAATCGAAAAATTCTATAAGGGGTACCTCTTTGCTAAAAAAATCGACTTTTTAAAAATTTTCTTAGAAACGCCTGAATTTTTGCTAGGGCCCTTCTTTTTGCCTCTAGTTTCCATAACAATTCACTTTCAAAAGTGGAAAAGCCAATTTTTAAATTTATGGAAAAAAATCCAAAATCGAAAAATTCCATAAGGGGTACCTCTTTGCTAAAAAAATCGACTTTTTAAAAATTTTCTTAGAAACGCCTGAATTTTTGCTAGGGCCCTTCTTTTTGCCTCTAGTTTCCGTAACAATTCACTTTCAAAAGTAGAAAAGCCAATTTTTTCAATTATGGAAAAAATGTCAAAATCGAAAAATTTCATAAGGGGTACCTCTTTGCTAAAAAAATCGACTTTTTAAAAATTTTCTTAGAAACGCCTGAATTTTTGCTAGGGCCCTTCTTTTTGCTTCTAGTTTCCATAACAATTCACTTTCAAAAGTGGAAAAGCCAATTTTTAAATTTATGGAAAAAAATCCAAAATCGAAAAATTCCATAAGGGGTACCTCTTTGCTAAAAAAATCGACTTTTTAAAAATTTTCTTAGAAACGCCTGAATTTTTGCTAGGGCCCTTCTTTTTGCCTCTAGTTTCCGTAACAATTCACTTTCAAAAGTAGAAAAGCCAATTTTTTCAATTATGGAAAAAATGTCAAAATCGAAAAATTTCATAAGGGGTACCTCTTTGCTAAAAAAATAGACTTTTTAAAAATTTTCTTAGAAACGCCTGAATTTTTGCTAGGGCCCTTCTTTTTGCCTCTAGTTTCCATAACAATTCACTTTCAAAAGTGGAAAAGCCAATTTTTAAATTTATGGAAAAAAATCCAAAATCGAAAAATTCCATAAGGGGTACCTCTTTGCTAAAAAAATCGACTTTTTAAAAATTTTCTTAGAAACGCCTGAATTTTTGCTAGGGCCCTTCTTTTTGCCTCTAGTTTCCATAACAATTCACTTTCAAAAGTGGAAAAGCCAATTTTTAAATTTATGGAAAAAAATCCAAAATCGAAAAATTCCATAAGGGGTACCTCTTTGCTAAAAAAATCGACTTTTTAAAAATTTTCTTAGAAACGCCTGAATTTTTGCTACGGCCCTTCTTTTTGCCTCTAGTTTCCGTAACAATTCACTTTCAAAAGTAGAAAAGCCAATTTTTTCAATTATGGAAAAAATGTCAAAATCGAAAAATTTCATAAGGGGTACCTCTTTGCTAAAAAAATCGACTTTTTAAAAATTTTCTTAGAAACGCCTGATTTTTTGCTAGGGCCCTTCTTTTTGCCTCTAGTTTCCATAACAATTCACTTTCAAAAGTGGAAAAGCCAATTTTTAAATTTATGGAAAAAAATCCAAAATCGAAAAATTCCATAAGGGGTACCTCTTTGCTAAAAAAATCGACTTTTTAAAAATTTTCTTAGAAACGCCTGAATTTTTGCTAGGGCCCTTCTTTTTGCCTCTAGTTTCCATAACAATTCACTTTCAAAAGTGGAAAAGCCAATTTTTAAATTTATGGAAAAAAATCCAAAATCGAAAAATTCCGTAAGGGGTACCTCTTTGCTAAAAAAATCGACTTTTTAAAAATTTTCTTAGAAACGCCTGAATTTTTGCTAGGGCCCTTCTTTTTGCCTCTAGTTTCCATAACAATTCACTTTCAAAAGTGGAAAAGCCAATTTTTAAATTTATGGAAAAAAATCCAAAATCGAAAAATTCCATAAGGGGTACCTCTTTGCTAAAAAAAATCGACTTTTTAAAAATTTTCTTAGAAACGCCTGAATTTTTGCTAGGGCCCTTCTTTTTGCCTCTAGTTTCCATAACAATTCACTTTCAAAAGTGGAAAAGCCAATTTTTAAATTTATGGAAAAAAATCCAAAATCGAAAAATTCCATAAGGGGTACCTCTTTGCTAAAAAAATCGACTTTTTAAAAATTTTCTTAGAAACGCCTGAATTTTTGCTAGGGCCCTTCTTTTTGCCTCTAGTTTCCATAACAATTCACTTTCAAAAGTGGAAAAGCCAATTTTTAAATTTATGGAAAAAAATCCAAAATCGAAAAATTCCATAAGGGGTACCTCTTTGCTAAAAAAATCGACTTTTTAAAAATTTTCTTAGAAACGCCTGAATTTTTGCTAGGGCCCTTCTTTTTGCCTCTAGTTTCCATAACAATTCACTTTCAAAAGTGGAAAAGCCAATTTTTAAATTTATGGAAAAAAATCCAAAATCGAAAAATTCCATAAGGGGTACCTCTTTGCTAAAAAAATCGACTTTTTAAAAATTTTCTTAGAAACGCCTGAATTTTTGCTAGGGCCCTTCTTTTTGCCTCTAGTTTCCATAACAATTCACTTTCAAAAGTGGAAAAGCCAATTTTTAAATTTATGGAAAAAAATCCAAAATCGAAAAATTCCATAAGGGGTACCTCTTTGCTAAAAAAAATCGACTTTTTAAAAATTTTCTTAGAAACGCCTGAATTTTTGCTAGGGCCCTTCTTTTTGCCTCTAGTTTCCATAACAATTCACTTTCAAAAGTGGAAAAGCCAATTTTTAAATTTATGGAAAAAAATCCAAAATCGAAAAATTCCATAAGGGGTACCTCTTTGCTAAAAAAATCGACTTTTTAAAAATTTTCTTAGAAACGCCTGAATTTTTGCTAGGGCCCTTCTTTTTGCCTCTAGTTTCCATAACAATTCACTTTCAAAAGTGGAAAAGCCAATTTTTAAATTTATGGAAAAAAATCCAAAATCGAAAAATTCCATAAGGGGTACCTCTTTGCTAAAAAAAATCGACTTTTTAAAAATTTTCTTAGAAACGCCTGAATTTTTGCTAGGGCCCTTCTTTTTGCCTCTAGTTTCCATAACAATTCACTTTCAAAAGTGGAAAAGCCAATTTTTAAATTTATGGAAAAAAATCCAAAATCGAAAAATTCCATAAGGGGTACCCCTTTGCTAAAAAAATCGACTTTTTAAAAATTTTCTTAGAAACGCCTGAATTTTTGCTAGGGCCCTTCTTTTTGCCTCTAGTTTCCATAACAATTCACTTTCAAAAGTGGAAAAGCCAATTTTTAAATTTATGGAAAATAATCCAAAATCGAAAAATTTCATAAGAGGTACCTCTTTGCTAAAAAAATCGACTTTTTAAAAATTTTCTTAGAAACGCCTGAATTTTTGCTAGGGCCCTTCTTTTTGCCTCTAGTTTCCATAACAATTCACTTTCAAAAGTGGAAAAGCCAATTTTTAAATTTATGGAAAATAATCCAAAATCGAAAAATTTCATAAGAGGTACCTCTTTGCTAAAAAAATCGACTTTTTAAAAATTTTCTTAGAAACGCCTGAATTTTTGCTAGGGCCCTTCTTTTTGCCTCTAGTTTTCATAACAATCCACTTTCAAAAGTAGAAGAGCCAATTTTTTGATTTATGGAAAAAAAGTCAAAATCGAAATATTTCATAAGGGGTACCTCTTTGCTAAAAAAATTGACTTTTTAAAAATTTTCTTAGAAACGCCTGAATTTTTGCTGGCGCCCTTTTTTCTGCCTCTAGTTTCCATAACAATTCACTTTCAAATGTAGAAAAGCCAATTTTTTCAATTATGGGAAAAAATGTCAAAATCGAAAAATTTCATAAGGGGTACCTCTTTGCTAAAAAAATCGACTTTTTTAAAATGTTCTTAGAAACGCCTGAATTTTTGCTGGCGCCCTTTTTTCTGCCTCTCGTTTCCATAACAATCCACTTTCAAAAGTAGAAGAGCCAATTTTTTGATTTATGGAAAAAAAGTCAAAATCGAAAAATTTCATAAGGGGTACCTCTTTGCTAAAAAAATCGACTTTTTAAAAATGTTCTTAGAAACGCCTGAATTTTTGCTGGCGCCCTTTTTTCTGCCTCTAGTTTCCATAACAATCCACTTTCAAAAGTAGAAGAGCCAATTTTTTGATTTATGGAAAAAAGCCAAAATCGAAAAATTTCATAAGGGGTACACCTCTTTGCTAAAAAATATCGACTTTTAAAATTTTTTTTAGAAATGCCTGAATTATTTCTTTCATTATAAATCTTTTACAAAAGGAAGAATAATAAATCTTTACAAGTCCCAAAATTTGCTTTTCCTCGACAGGTGGCCCTCCCTTTGGGCAATTATGATCTGCAGCAACAACAAATTTATTGAATAAATATTTTAGTTTGCGTAGCAAATAAATTGCTTCCAATTAATATTTAATCGATTAATAATATTTCTGCCGTAACAAAGAAAAAATAAAATATTTTTTTTACGATTCGCAATAGATATTAGAACAGTTAAAATAATTTACTACATTTCATTTGACGTAATAAAACTTTAGATTTTTTTTTCTTGGGAGGGTTTGACTAGAACGAATACTGAAAGTCTAGCGATCATTTCTCATACTGAGTCAATACGTTGTTGCTCTTTTACTAATTTTAAGAGATTTTTCAATTCTATATATAATGGATTGTTCAGTTAAATATGAAAGTGTTCAGTGGCGTTCTAAATATTGTAAAAGAAAATCTTTTACATTTCGAATACGGACGTTGGCTACGGCCTTTAAATATTCTAGTATTTAATTAATTGTGTTTCATCTATGAATTCTTTAATCGAACATTTTCTTGTGTGCAAATTTGGCAACAAGTTCGCAATTATTTCGTGGGAAACAACAACAACAGCAAAACACTGTGATATTCTTGTATGATGAAAACGAATTATAATATTTATTTGCCATTATGTTTTACCTTCCGATCGGTTTCTCTCATGTTCGTGATCACAATTTTTTGATAAAGAATATTCTTCTGTTGACTTGATGACAATTTAATGAGCATTCGAAGCACTCAAAGCGTTAACGGATTAATAATTTGGTGAAGTGAACAAATAGTGTTGATCGTTTCTGTGCGTGTGTGTGAAACCACCTGCAAAACTTTTAATTCATTTACGGATTGTGTGAATTATTTATGTTTTCAGTGAGTGACAAGTTAAAGTACATATTGTTTTGAATTAATTACAATAACAAAAATTAAATTGAGCTTAATTTACATAATTGTTTTTTTCTGAAAAGATTTGAAAATGTTATTCAATTATTGTATATAAACAGAGTTGTTTGGATGTACGTGAAAATATTGAGAATTTTTTAATAAAAAATATATAAAGACGCGTGGTGTTCGAGTACATAAATTACGCTACTGCTAAACTGTTTGTTTTGTATTTTATTTACATTATTTTTGAAAGAATTTATTTATGATTCTTTAATTGCAACATGTTGCGCAACATTATTTATAGCGAGAGAAACATCAATTTAGTCTATCAAATTCAGCGTTGCCAGAAATCTTCAAATGAATAGCTGGATTTGAGGAAAACTATTTCAAAATTTTTTTTACTGCATGTCTAAGTCATAAAAAATAGTTTATGTTTATGAACTGTTTATTGGACAAATCTGTATTCAAAGTTTGTCAAATAAATTTTATAAACATTAAATATATTAACTATTACAATTAATTTTTGTATTTTATTTTTATTTATTTTATTCGACCTTGATTTTACATTAAATATACTTTAAGAATCATGACGTTGACATAAAATTCAAACATGTTATTGAATAGATGCATGGGCATGAAATTTATATGATGCTTGCCCGAAATGTAAACCACTTTTGACAATATGGAAATGTTGCCAAGTCAAAATGCAACCCTGCAATATATCTTCTGCAAAGTTGCATTGACCTGTTCATGAATGGGTCATGGAATATACAGTCCGATGAAAAGGACTGCAAAAATAGAACGGCAATAGTATAATTTTTATATATACCTTCGGTATGATAATATCCCGCCAGATACAGAACATGGACTCTGGACGGTAATTTTGTATACTGTTAAAGTTTTGTAAGTTAAATATATTTAGTATAATTACTAGAGATGAAATTTGGAAAATGTCAAAGGCTTAAGAACCTTTGCTATAAGGAACTTTGATATATAAAAAAAATTATTTACACTTAAATTCTTATTGTAATTCTTCTTCAGGCTCTAGGTCTCAGTTACAATAAGAATTTAAGTTAAAAAACAAGGTCGAATAAAATACAAATATAATTGGAGAATTATTTATTTCTGAAGATGTTTTAAAACTCCTCTAACCTACGATAACCTTATTTCAATAGCAAAAATCGTCAAATCAAGTAGCTAATAAAATAATTATTCTGGCAATACTGGTCGATTAAGTAAATGATACCAAACGCAATTGGGAGTTTCGCACTGCATTCGTAAAGTCATAAGCCGTGAGTGAACAACACTTCATGTCATATGACTGTACTGCTTTAAAGTTCGATCAGCTGATAACAAAATAAAAATTTGCAAATATTTGCTACCAAAGGAAAAAGGTACTAAAACATTTTTAAAATCTTCTAGCAATTCCATTTATCCTTAAGATCCTGAATTAATATCTTAGCGGCGGCAAATGGAAAAGCGTTCAGTGGCTTCCAGAAAGGGGGAAATATTTTCCTCTTACTGTCTCTATTAATTTTTATATACGTTTTTTACTTCAAGAATAGTTACGTATAATGCAGTTGGGGCATTCACTAAGTGTGCTATTTTGTCATATTATCAAAGAGTCATATTATTTTAGAACAGTTTCAAAATCTCTTTTTTGTACTGCATTCAAAAAAGCAATATGACAGCTTCTATATGCAAATACGATTATACGATTATAACACCATTTAAAAATTGCGTTGTTTTATGCTGCAGTTGCACGAATTTAACAGTTGCAACATTTTAGATATAAAATTAAAATTTACTTAATTTCATATTATAAAAGTATAGACATAAAATTGTGAATAGCTGCTATATAGTTTTATTCTAAGATCATGTGTAAGTAACGGCGGTTAACATACAATATCGCCGTCTCGATTAAAATGTTTCAGTCATTCGGCACAGATGTCAAGTGCGGTTGTATGACAAAAAAAAAATAATAACTCAAAAAGTTACGTTGTTACTGCCTACGCAGCAGAATAGAACAACACTATTTTTAAATGGTTCGTAAAATCGTATTTTCATATAGAAGCTGTCATATTCTTTTTTTGTATGCCGCACAACAAACAGCTTTTGAAATTCTTCTAAAATAATATGACTCTTTTGCAATACGAATAAATAGCACACTAAGTGAATACCCTAATTGCAAGAGAAAATATTTCCGCTTTTCTGTATGAAGTCTTCCTAAAGAATTACACATGATCAGTAGTTCAAGAAACAGAGATGAAATTATAATCAATTTACTTTTTTACTGCCTGCGCAGCAGTACAAAGCAACGCTTTATTTAAATTATATTATAATCGTATTATCCTATTTGCATATAGAAACTGTCCTATTACTTTTTTGAATGCAGCACAACAAAGAGATTTAGAAACTGTTCTAAAATAAATAACTGTTCTAAAATAATGAATAGCACACTAAGTGAATACCCCAATTGTAGCATACAAAAGTATTGATGTAAGAAAAAACATAAATAAAAATGAATAGAGAGAATAAAAAAAAATTTTCTCTTTTCTGGATAAGGGCTTCCTAAAGAATTAGACCTGATCAATAGTTAAAAAACAGGGATGAAATTATTATCAATATAAATTTTTATTGCCTGCACTATATTATAATCGTATTTGCATATGGAATATGTTATATTCGTAGAATAGAAAAAAGGTACGAGAATAGTATTAAAATTCCCTGATAAAGTGCTACATCGTGAGCTATAATTTATTTTCTAATTGTTTTATAGAAAATTTTTTTAAAGTTTCCTTGCGCTGCTGCATATCGCTGCAATTGCAGAAACTTATTGCACTTATCATTTGGAAACATATTTATTTGGGCCTTTGCAGGCTCTGTTTTAGTGAGAGATATTAAATATTTTTTTTTTATTATGAACGACGATAAATCAATATGACAGCAAAACATGTCACTAGTCTACTGTTTGTCGTCAACAATTGACTGCTATTAACGGGATCTACCAACTTTATGTGCATCGGAGAGTATTAAACGATTGTGAGTAGTAGAGAAGTGAAAATTTTTCGCTCTAGAGTTGAGGTGACTTCGATGTCGTCATTCATAATAAAAAAGCGTGGCTTATTTAGCACTTTCAAATCGTTTTATAAATGAATTTTTTTTCTTTCAAATACTCGTAGCAAAACAATATAAATTTTAAAAATGATGCTGAACTCTATCAATCCTTTTTCCGCAAACACTTTCATTCTGTACCGTTCTGTAAATCGTTTCGCATATTTATAATTAAAAACAACAACACACACACATTGTCTTTATTAAATAAAATATTTTATACAAAAGCATCTATTTGTTTGTTAAAATAAAATCAAACAATAGTTAAATAAAAAGTAATCGATAATTAAATAAAAAAGGTACTCTCCTTTTTAAATACGAAAGGAGAATGCAAAACTTATTTATATACACTGAACTGAATGAACCATTTAGGAATTAACTATTTATGAATACAAAAAAGTAACGAGATAAGAGAGGTAGCAGGCGGAAGGGAAAGTAAAAAAATAGTTTTTTAACTTACAAAGTTTTAAGGGAAAGATAACTCAAGACAATAAATAGTTGTTGTATATGAACTAGAAATTAAGAGCTAAAACTTATGAAATTGAGAGGAAGAAAGTTGTTGAGGAAAAAGTCGCCGTATGCTGTTCAAGATCGAGAGAAAATAAAATATATTCATTTGTGATAATAAGGGCCCAAGTGGTGAGCTTCTGGGCCAGGAGCAGGGCCGTAAGGTCCATAATGTAGGGCAGGATAGGCAGCATAATGGGGAGCCGGTGCTGGTCCAGGGGCTGGTCCATGATGTAAAGGCAAGGCCACTGGGATAGGTGCCTTGGGTACTGGTGGTAGAGGTGGAGCGGGTGCCGGAACGGGCACTACTGCTACAGGAGCATGGGCCTTATAAGCCAACGGTTCTTTGCGCACAACAGCATTGAAGCCATTATGAGGATCGGCCGTATAGTCAACAGTACGTTTGGTACCATCGGGATCGACAAGAGAATAGCTGCCCTTTACAACATCACCATGACGTGTTTCATGTTGACTCTTTGAATCGCCCGTGTAGCCATCTTGTATGTCGTAGCCGAAACTATATTTTGGGGCAGGATCATAGGGTTCGGGGGCTGCCGGTTTGGGGGCTAGAAAAGAAACGTTTAATAAGTTTTTTTCAAAGAAAAAGTATCTCAAATGCGGTTTTACCGGGAGCATAGGCCACAGGAGCATGTGCTGCGTATGGGCTATAGTGCAATGGACCCTCTGCGGCATAATGGGGTCCATAAGGTCCTATAACGCCACCACTGGCCAAGGCTATGAGAAATGTAAAAAATAGTATCTGCAAGAAGCAAACAAATACGAGTTTTTATATATAAAAATAATAAAACTGTGGAATAGGTCGCCATCGTTAACGGAAAATTTTGAAACGTTAAAAAAAAAAAATATGGAGCACTACCCAATTAAAAGTTATAAGTCATTAATTTAAAATAAAAACAATTTATTAATATCTAAGACAAGAATTATAATTCAGGCTCAAGCACGCGAATTTGCAAATTATATTAATAATAATAATTTTTAATAACAATTTTAACAACAGTTCTTAATAATATATTTTTATATTCTTCTGAAAAACAAAGTTGAAAAACAATGTTTTATGTATAGGGTGCTTTTTATAGAGTGATGCAACTTTGAGTTGGCATCCCTGCTTTATTTGACCACAAATTTAACAGCTGATAGTTGCTTTTTGTTTAGTTTGCTTTGACATTTCATTGTGGATCGACTTACACCAGGGCAACGCGTGCGAATTGTGGAAATTTTTTATCAAAATAATGGTTCTGTTCGTCAAACTTATCGTGCACTTCGTCCATTCAAAATTTGATTTTCCGAAGAAGCCCATTTTTGGTTGAATGGGTACGTAAATAAACATAATTGTCGCATTAGGAGTGAGGAGAACCCACAAGCTTTTGGGCTGGCGCAGTCATTGGCCCTTGTGTCTTCAAAAACGACGATGGTCAGAATGTTGCTGTTTGTGAAAATTGGTGCTCCAGATTGCACCTTGGCCAAAATCACATTTAAACATTAATGTCATAAAATTTTATATCCAGTAAAAACTGTTTCATTGATATCAAAAATATATTACTATGTTTTATTTCGACTTAAACTTGTATCACTCTATAAAAAACACTCTATACTATACCCTAATAATTTAATTTTAATATTCTTCTGGAAAAAATTTTCTTCATAATGCTTTAAATACAAGAAAAATTTGCACAAACATCTGCCCCATAATTACTCTTATTTAAAAGTTAATATCACAAGCCGTGTTGAGAAACACTTGACTAATAAAATAGCCAAAATTATAAAATTGCCAACGAAAATAAAATCATTTAAAAATTTAATTTAGAAAAATACAAATTAAGACGAACGATTCGAACTATAAAAAACGTGGTCAACATGTTAACAGACGAAACTGCACACGTTGTGGCATTCAACGTTTTTGAGTAGGACCTTAAAAAGTCTCAGGATTTGCTGTCTATTTTCATTTATTAAGTCCTTCAACACAACACACCTTTAACATTAACATATCCTCTGAATTATGCACAGTCCTTTGGATGTATCCTTTAAATTTTTTCTTTCACACCAAAATTCCACTTTATCTGTCGCTTAAAACGCGACTTCTATTTCGCTGGCGCTGAATATATTCGAGGAATTAAAACCGTCTAATTGATGGGCAAACAACGACACTTTCGTAAACTCTAACAATTACTGAGACAGATGCCTGAACAGTTCTTAACTTTTATAGTCTAACAACAAACGAGCTGAGGAAAATTATGCTGGAGAAGCATAAAAAAACCAACAAAAAGACGCTGAAAGAAGTTTAAATCACAAAACTGTTTAAATGTCGCCAGCTTCACATGCAACCAGCACGACGGCCACTAGATTCAGTGTACAACAACATGCAACTAATGACTGCATCAAATGTTTATATACGAGGGTTGTTTGAAAATTTCCCAGCCTAACAATATTTGAAGCAGTTGGAGTTTCAATATATTTCCACAATATATTTAAAATTATTAAACAAAACTCGACTTCTATTTTAAAAAAGCATATAATTCACAATTTCTTAAAATATAGGGTGTTTTTTATAGAGTGATACAAGTTCAAATCATAATAAAACATAGTAATATATTTTTGATAGCAATGAACTGGTCTTTATTGGATAGAAAATTTTATGACATTAATGCTTAAATATGATTTCGGCCACGGCTGGCGCGTACAAGGCGCAATCTGGAGCACTAATTTTCACAAACAGTAACATTCTGACCATCATCGTTTTTGAAGACATGTCGGCCAATGACTCCGCCAGCCCAAAAGCGTGGGGGAGTCCACACTCCAAATGCGACAATTATCTTTATTTACGTACTTACGTATGTTTATTTCGGAGTAAATTTCTTAATAAACTTTTCGGACTAGCTTTTATTTAGTAAATTATTTCGGAGTAAGTTTCTTAATAAACTTTTCAGACTAGCTTTTATTTAGTAAATTATTGCGGAGTAAGTTTTTTAATAAACTTTCGGACTAGCTTTTATTTAGCAAATTATTTCGGAGTAAGTTTTTTAATAAACTTTCGGACTAGCTTTTATTTAGTAAACTATTTTTTCATAAAAAAAATTGTTATTTGTAAAATATATATATATGTATATAAATATATATATATATATATATATATATATATACATATATCTGACGGAATATATCAGATCAGCAGGTTGTCAGGATATTAAAAATTTATTTTAGTTTAACACTGATATTTTTATTAAAAATAATTCCTAAAAGTCTTGGAATTCTGGGTTCACCCCTGTTACAACAACGATGTGCATACCGTTTTGTTTATTATATGAAAACGATATTGTTGTTGCTGTTGCTGTTGTTGTTAGATATTATAGGAACATTGTTATTTTTCTATTGAACAAATGATTTGTTATTTATTTTTTTCATTTTATTTGCAATTTAAGTTTTTTATTGTGGCAAAGAAACAATGCGCTAATTTAAGTAACAAATCTTAAAGATACAAAAAAAATAAAAAACTCACACTCAACCACTTTGTGTAAATGGCCAAGAAGTTAAAATAAACGCTAATAGAAATAATCGCCAAATTAAGTGGAACTTAAATCTGCTTGTCTTCCAACTTTTGTGTCTGCCATATTTGAATTGTGTTGAGTGTGAGCGTGTGTGTGCAAGTCTGCAACTCTCTATAGAGATTTTCAAATAATTTGGAAATGAAAATTTGTTTGTATGTGTGTGTGTGTGCAAAAAAGCTATTATATAGCAAAAGGTTAGTGTTTCTGCGATACAAAATTATATGGGTAAAAGGGTTTTTACCTTTTTTTTTTTTGCTTCACTGCAGTTCTGCTTGTGGTGTTGCCGCAATTGTTTGGTTTTACAATTGTTGAAACCTGTCGGAATAAAAATAATAACTTCACAGCTAATCAAAACCAAAATTGTGCGGTAGAAGTGGCAACTAAATGTCCTACAAATTGATTTCTAAATATTATTTCAATTCGTCAATTGTGGGTAATTCTCTGGAAATGTGTGAACCACAACTAAAGAAAATAATTATTTCAATATTTCTAATTAATTACCATACTGAGAATATTTATTTTTTTTAAATTTTATAAAATTATTTAATAAAACTCATTAGCAATTTTTCTTACATACTCACTCATCCAGCCTGATATTTCCTTTCAATTTCAATCGAATCCAAGTAGAGTGCCCGAATCACATTTGCCAAAACAAAAATAAAATGAACGAAAAAAATTGGTCTTTGGGTCAACTTTGAAATGGTGAAAAAACTCACATTTAAAATTTCCTAGAAAAAAATAAACCGAACCAACAAAATACATGATCAGAAAAAAACCGCTTCAAACTTTCAATTGTCTTGTAATTGTCATTGATTTACATCTCTTAACCTTATAAAAGCATTAAATGCGAAATAACAAGCGAAACGTTTTATATGTCTTCATTGCTGAAATGCTTCGAACTCATGGAAGAAGAAACTTTTAAGATCAGTTGGAGATTAAAAGCTTTTTTTGTTTTCCAATTTTATAGAATCTGATGTGAGACATGTCAACGTTTCCAGTTTCATTCCTCATGCAATTGATGGCAAATATATTCAATTATAAAATTGAATGAAAAATGTTTTTTTTGAAATTTGAATTCACTCTGCGCATAAGTCTGTGTTTAAGGCGAACATGTGAATGAATAAACTTTTATGTGATCATAATGTTAAAGTTAGACAATCTCAGTTAACAATATGGAAAAACAGTAAGAAAACTAAATAACAATAGAAAAAAAACGTTAGAAAATTTTAGCTAGTTTGACCTTTCCTAATGTGAAAATTCATTGCAACAAGAACTAGAATCAAAACTACATGCTGCACTGAAAATCAGACACATTAATATATAATTCAACCAAAATTTTCATATTCGAAATTTCGAACATTCTTTCCAAGTGTGAAAATTCATTGCGACTAGAACTAGAATCAAAACTACATGCTGCACTGAAAATCAGACACATTAAAATATAATTCAACCAAAATTTTCATATTCGAAATTTCGAACATTCTTCCCAAGTGTGAAAATTCATTGCGACTAGAACTAGAATCAAAACTACACGCTGCACTGAAAATCAGGGTTATTAAAATATATTTAAACTAAAACTTTCATATTCAAAATTTCGAACATACTTTCGAACATGCTTTCCTAATGGGAAAATTCATTGCAAACTCAAAACTACATGCTGCACTGAAAAGCAGGGACATTGAAATATATATTTAAGATAAAAATTTTCAAATTCGAAATTTCGAACATTCTTCCCAAGTGTGAAAATTCATTGTGACTAGAACTAGAATCAACACTACATTCCGCACTGAAAATCAGGGACATTAAAATATATTTAAACTAAAACTTTCATATTCAACATTTCGAACATCCTTTCGAACATTATTTCTCAATGGGAAAATTCATTGCAAACTCAAAACTACATGCTGCACTGAAAAGCAGGGTCATTGAAATATATATTTAAAATAAAAATTTTCAAATTCGAAATTTCGAACATTCTTCCCAAGTGTAAAAATTCATTGTGACTAGAACTAGAATCAACACTACATTCCGCACTGAAAATCAGGGACATTAAAATATATTTAAACTAAAACTTTCATATTAAACATTTCGAACATGCTTTCCTACTGAAAAAATTCATTGCAACGATAACTAGAATCAAAACAACATGCTGCACTGAAAATCAGGGATATTAAAATATATTTAAACTAAAATTTTTATATTCGAAATTTCGAACACCTTTGATGTATTAAATAAATAAAGTTTTATATATTTTAAGTTTCTCAAACAATTGAGAATGTTCGAACATAATAAAATTTCTAACATTGCATAGAAAATTTAACTTTATTTTCGTATTCGAAATTTCGAACATCCTTGAAATATTAAATAATAACAATTTTGCACTAAAATCTAAGTTACCTAATGAAAATGCTAGAATACTTAATATGCAATTTTACTGTGAACATGTTCTTTTCAATATCCGAAAACCGTTTAAATTTCGAATTTGTATATATGCATAAAAAATTTAATTCTTTTATAGAAAAAAATCCATGGAAAATCAAAATCCTGTTTGCTTATGCGTAAAATTTTTATATCAAGAAATTTTCTGGTTAATGTGCGTATTTAAATTTTTAATAATCGAAATTTCGAATATCTTTCAAATACTCATACCACTATGAAAACTCCCTTCGTTAAGGTTAATTCTTTGCTCTGAATGATTGTTTGGAATAATACGTTGTGAAAATAAAACTTTTCACATTTTCAAATATAATTGCGAACTTTCGAATACAAGTTCGAACTTTCGAATATAATTTAACTTGAAAATTTGCTTGAGAGCTACAAGAGAACTTTTAGATAGACTTTCAAATAAACTTTTCATTTGAATTTTATATGTTCGAAATTTCGAACTTCTAGTTAAAAGAAATAAATAATGATATATTATGCGCTTAAGCTAAAGTTGGTAATATTAATTCGCCTGCTATGATTTATTAGTCTTGAAATTCGATTATTATCGAATTATCGAATTTTCGAACACACATAAATAATTACATTGAATTACTAGTCTTATTCAAAGTAATTAAGTAAACAAATTTGAAAATGCTAATGAAACAAAATTTTCCAGGCTACAAATTTAATTTCCTATATCATGCATTAAGCGACTTAACTCCAGCTTAACACTTCTTTCAATTGGAAATTCCATCCTGCACGCTCACTCCTATGAAATGTGTTGCAACTGAAGTGCTCAAAGTAGACGGTCATACCGAAAAATCTAACCGTCATCCATTTAATCATTTCAAAATAATTCACTCTATCAAGAAACATTTAACGGCAAAACAGTTTTCTTTTTAATATCTGTTCTATCGCCTGTCGTTGCAATTATAACGCGCTCTTATCAAAATGTTTCCATGTATAGAATAATATGAGAAAGAAACGTATTATAAACATGTCTTAAACTACTTGATCGTTTATAAGCGTTATTCTTGTTGCGCGTTACACAACCTGCGGACTTTTGTCTACGATCTTTGCATGTCCAACTTGTGCGCTTAAGTTTTTGGGCAACTCTAAATGGATCGTTTAATACCATTGAAATGCTTGTGTGTGCGTGCCTGTGTTTTGTTTCTCAAGCCATTTTCATTTTTATTGTCTTCTAAACACAACAGAGCATTATTTTAAACACGCTTGCGGCCGTTAGCGTTACGTACATATTCCACATGCAGTCGCATTCAATTGTTAATTGTCAACAGTTTTTGATTTAATTTATGACATGGAAAATGTTCGCTTAACTTCAGGTGCTAAACGTTTGAGATTTAGTTTAAAATTCACTTAATGCAATTCGATAAACAGTTCACGGCACAAAACTCTTCAACTACAAACACTGAGAGAAAAGCTGCCTGATGAATTCGAAGAGATGAAAGCATCCACTTTTTGTTAAAACTAGAATGAGACTATTAAACAAAATTTTGTAATAATTTAATATATTTGACTAGGCATTAAGGATTTGCGCAATTGAAATTAAATTGAAACAATTTCCATATAAATAAATTCAACTGTGATCGAAAATAAATTGCATTTAATTAGAACAATTAATATATTTCCCAATTTACATCTTGTAAAATTTTCCAAAATATAGTGGCATCATCAAACAGGTGTGCTAGTAAGAAAAGAACTTGAGTAACTATTAGAGCATTCAAACGATTAGTTGATGCTCGATTAATCGATTAATTTTGCACAACTAGTTGCTCATATTTGATAAACGGTTAACCGAATAATTTATGCCAATTAATTGAATATGTTGTCTTCAAAGTACTTGTTTGTGTTTTCTTTTAACTAAAAAAAATCAGCCGATACGTGCACAACATGTTATTAAAAGTTTGGGCAACAAGTCGCTCATTTCGATTAATTAACAATTTATAAAGCTAATCGATTAATCGAATATATGTTCAAAGTACTTATTCCTTTTTCTTTTAAGTAAAAAAATCAGCCGATACGTTTATATCATATTATGACAAGTATTAATATATCCAAATCTAATCTAATCGATTAACTTTGGGCCTATTTTTTACTAAAGAATAATTTTAATAATTTACGCCAATTAAAATATTAATCGAATGTGCATTTTTTTTCAAAGTACCTGTTTTTGATACTATTTTCTATTAACGAGAAGTGGCTCATTTGAATTATTGAATAATATATATCAATTAATCGATTATTCGAATATATATTTTTTTAAAGTACTTATTTCTGTTCTATTTTAACAAAAAAAAAAAAACCAGCCGATACCTGCATATCATGGAATCAATATCTCAAAGCCTAATCTAATCGATTAATTTTGCGCTTTGCGTTGCCTATTTTTTATCAACGAATAACTTTAATAATTTACGCCAATTAAAATATTAATCGAATGTGCATATATTTTTTCAAAGTACTTGTTTTTGATACTATTTTCTATTAACGAGAAGTGGCTCATTTGAATTATTGAATAATATATATCAATTAATCGATTATTCGAATATATGTATTTTTTTAAGTACTTATTTCTATTTTAACAAAAAAAAAACCAGCCGATACCTGCATATCATGGAATTAATATCTCAAAGCCTAATCTAATCGATTAATTTAAAAAACTATTTTCTATTAACGAGAAGTGGCTCATTTTTTGTCAACGAATAATATACATCAATTAATCGATTACTCGAATATATGTTTTTCACAAAGTACTTATTTTTCTTTTTTAAATAAAAAAAACCAGCCGATACAAGCACATCATATAGTTATAAGTATTAATATCTCTTAATATAATCTAATCGATTAATTTTGTACGATACCTGACGATTAACGAATAATTATAAGAGTTAAAATCATTTAATCGATTAAATGATATTGATCAGTGTGTTCCATTGAGGGTTTTCCTATCTGTATATTACTGGAGGGAATCTTTAGCCGCGTTTTTTAGTTGCTTTAATTATCTTTATTAATTTGAAAAGTTTTCGTTTTCTTATCAAACTATAGTGTTACTCTTTCATTGAAGTTCTAAATATGAAATTTTTAAGATTTGGTCTTATTTTTAAACTATTAAACTGGATAAAATTACAGTTATTCGATCAACCAAATATTATTAAATTGTTCGTCCAATATCCGACCTAATATTTGCTGTTAATTATTATTCGCATGCTTAATCGATTAATACAAAACCTCGATTAATTAAATATCGCAGTGTCAATGTATTTCTAAAAGGAAAACGATTATTAATCACGCAGTCATCGCAATTGTTATTCTAAAATGTGCTTCATACGTTTCTTGAGTTAGAAACCAGTTTGGAAAATTTTGAAAAGCAACTCGAATTATATTTTCAGTGTAGATTATGGCCGTATAACATCTAAAGCACTTTGGCTTGATGTTTTCCACGAATATTGAATGTTACATATTCGTGACGCTTTCGAATTGAAATCGCTATTGGAACAATGCAACAATAAATAATAAATCAATAGAATATATAAATTATTAAAAGCAAAGATACAGACTTCTTATGATATCAAAAAGATTCTTTATAAACTCTTAGCAATTAATGATATTGAATGAAGTTCCTATAAAAGTGTTCATAAAAGTTATAAAAATGTGAAACATTTATGAAATATTTGTTAATCCAAGACAAGTTATTCAAATAAAATTTATTTGAATCCAAGTAATTCGAATAAACTCTATTCGAATATATATTATGCGAAGAGAAGTTTTTTGAATAAACTTATTTCAATAAAAATTAAATATGAAAAACACCTTGAAAATGTTTAAATAACTTTTTAAAAGAAAAATAACTTTGAATCGATTAATATGCTTTTAATTATTTTAATTTTTATTAATTAATATTAATCGAATAAAATATTATTCGAATAAATAAGGCTTAAATAAATATTATTCAAATAAATAACATACAAATATGAATTGCTGGCAAATAAATTACGCAACAAAATTATTCGAATCAAAATTAATCGAATAAATCATATCCGAATAAAAGTTATTAAAAATTATTTCAATAAAAGTTAAACATAAAAAACTTACAGACACCTTTGAAAATTGTTTAAATAATTTTTCATTATCATCTGTTAAAATATTATAAATATTCTTCGAAAAGATAAAAAAATAAAATAAATAAATAAAAATTGTTCAAGTAGATTTAATTCGCTGAGAGGAATGGTTCAATTGTTATTGAAACACAAATTATTCGGGTAAACAAATAAGAGCTATTCGACTAAATACTTTTCGCATCAAAGTTATTCGCATACAAATCGTTCGAATAAAAGCGTCTATAAAAGTTTTAAAAATGTGAACCATTCTCTAATAAAAATTATTCGAATCGAAGTTATTTGATTAAAACTATATTCGAATATATTTTATTCGATTAGAAGTTTTTTGAAAAAACTTATTTCAATAAATACTATAAAAACGAAAAACTTACAAACACCATGAAAACTATTTAAATGTCTTTCCAAATAATTTTTTTTTTCAATTTTAATCGAATAAAATGTTAATAAGAAAACTTAGAACGTAATAAGCGTTCTTCGAATGGAAAATATTTAAATAAAAATTATTCAAATAGATTTTATTCGCTGCTAGGAATTGTTCAATTATTATTGAAACACAAATTATTCGAGTATGAAAAAAATTCTAAAAACTTTTCGCATCAAAGTTATTCGAATACAAATCGTTCGAATAAAACCCAGGCAAATAGAAATCTATTGAATAAAAACATAAAACTTTAAAGATCATGAGAATTATTGTAACTGAAAATCATGTGATAATAAATATTTGGAATAGGTTTATGATATTTAAATATGTTACGGATTACGTGTCTAATCGCTGGCACAGAGTGTCTGCTACCTCTACTTTCAGCCGGTTATCACACTGCTGAACCACTGACTATCAGCTTATGTTGCCGTATTCTTGTACACGTTGCAACGTTTCAAGCACTTGATATTGTATTTTGTTGCACGATAATAAATTCTAAATTAACTAAAACAACAACATATCAAAGAGCAGAGAAAAAGAGTTTAATAAATTTGTTGTAACAAAAACTGAGACTAGTTGTGAGCACGGTAACAAAGAAAAATATAAACGAAGTTAGAAATTCTCTTGCAGGATATATTTTTTAGAATTCAATTCTTTGGCTGATCTAAAAGATATGTTAAGATGAAACAACAATGAAATTGAAAATATGACACCACTTTATCTAGAGGCTGCATCCACAGTTTAGGAACGTCTTTCCATAAAACTAAACGTATACCAACGCTCATGTTTGCCAAAGTTTTCACCATCCTCCAGAGAAGTGGGCAAAGTGCTGAAAAACATAAAAAACAATAAAATTAAAATATATTTAATTCTTATACAAAAATTTGCTTATTATGGTTCTACCGATTAAGAGTCTCTGGCAACAAGAGGCACAAGGAGCCTCCTAAAAGGGACAGGAAGCCTAAAATGATTTCCGGTAGAGGTGAAAAATACTGTCTGGTGAGTAGAATATAAGAGCTGAAGAAGGTAAAGGCGTAACCCATGACATGAACAGCAGCCACACCCTGACCGCGCACACAAGTTGGTATCAACTCTGTGGCATATTGGGCCCCCGAATTATAGGCCACCGTTACGCCAAAACGGCCAATGATCGAGAGAGCCACCACCAAAACAACATCTACAGAGAAGATCAGAATAACAATTAAACATGAGAGCAAGTTAAAGAAAATTTACTACCAACTTTGTTTGGATGAACTTTCCGCATCCTTAAAAAGTATGATTCCGGTCCACGATATAAATATGCCACTCAGTAGCAAAGAGATTGAGGCCATGGCTTTGCGGCCGATACGATCTTGCAAGACAATTAGCAGCAAACAGGCTGGCAAAATGCTGGTGGCACTCAAAGAGAACATGACAAATGGTGAAATGCCAAGACCTTGAACGTTACGTGAGACGGCATCGTAGCACAAAGTAATTACCATTCTGCGCAGGCGGGCAGGCAGCCACCAAAAAGAGCAACAAACCAAACAGGCAACCAGCAACCAACAACAAAAAACCAACAAACAAAATGCCACCAAATTAAGTGAACATCAACAACAAACTTTTTGGTGAGGAGCATCATACAAGACTTACGATTTAAAAAATAATATGAATGTATTGCGCCTGAGACGTGGTGTGGCAAACAGACCCCATAAGTTGGGTGCAACTTGTGTATGCAACTGCTGCCGTTTACATTCCTCAATGAATTCACTGTAACTTGAATCGTCCACCACTTTGCCATTCATTTTTGCCACACGTTGCAAGCACTCAACTGCTTTATCGTACTTCTTCTTAGAGATCAGCCAGTGTACACTTTCGGGCACCACGAAGTAGAAAAAGGGCACAATGATCAGTGGCATGGAAGTAGTTAAAATGAAACCACGCCAACTCTGCATTAACACGGCAATCCAGGGTGCAGACATGCAGCCAAGACAGTAGAACAAGCCAATACAAATGCTTAAGCCGGTGGTGCGCAGAGATGGACGCAAATATTCCATAACTGTTGGAAGAATTATTGAAAGTGATGCTAAAAGTGTCATGCAATATGGAGACCAACTTACCCAAAATGTACATCATAACAAAATTACTGTCCGTTGCCAGGCCTGACAAGAAGCGAAATAGAGAAAATGTTAACAGTTCGGTGCCAAGGATTGTCAATATATTTCCCATCATGGCCACCACATTGGCGACAATCAAAACGGGTACGCGTCCTAGCATAGAAACAAAGAAAAAAGTTGTTGGTTAATCTAACCAATTCTAGTGGTAAATTAACCGTTAATGTAAATTGTTGCTGGGAAATTTTACAATTACAATTTTTTTGTTGGTTAAAGTAACTCCGCGGCAGTCGTTACTGATTTATTAGATTTTTTATTATCGCACAAATTTTATGGATTAAAATAACAATTTATTGAAGTACTTAAACCGTTGCTGCAACTTGTACAACTTAACAATTTCTGTTGGTTAAAATAACCACAAAAATTGGTTTTAGGACTTTTATTGTAAACATTTTTATAATTTTAATTAACAAAATTAGTTGAAATAACTAATTAAAAATGGCTAAAGATCTCGTATTCTGAAATATTATTTTATTTAAAACTAATTTAATTGTAATTTTTACCAATTTTTGTGGTAACAGGACTGCGCTTTGCTCTCCATCGTGTATAAGGCATGGAACTTTATTGATCTGCATTAAGGCATGATTGTATTATCTCAATATAAAACAATATGGAATAGGAAAGGAGGCCTTTAGGGTCAGACCCTTCCTGTAACTTCACACTAATCTTAACCGCAAAATTATCGCAACGTGGTTTTCATTCTATTCTATGCTTTTGAGCTCTTCAAGCACAAACACTCTTATTTAAATTTTGAATTAACCGATTCCCACGTGATTGATATAGTTGTTAGTTACCATAAAGGAATCGAGAACACAAATCGATGAGATATATAATTTCGGAGTTACAAGAAAAAATTATTTTTATAGAATTTTTTCGTTCATGATATCTCACGAACGGCTTAACCGATTTTGACCCGATTTGCTGTAACCGATGTGGTTTTTAATCGTGAGAGCTGATTAGTTTCTGGAATCGGTCAATAAAGCCATTTAAAAACTAATTTTAAAAAACTTTAAAAAATGTTTCCTCCTCTAAGATTTTTTTTAATATCTTAGAATCTCCAGCTCAAATTTCCAAAAAAAAAAAAAATTAGTAAGTTCAGTAGAACCCTTGAGAACATCATCAACTTGGTTGAAATCGATCAAGTCGTTCCAAAGTTGTAAGCGAGTCACTTACTTATACACACACTTGCGCAAGCACATACAGGCATAGTGAAGGGCTTTCAGAATCAGGCAGACAAGCTTCCTAGGACCTCGAAAATTCGAGATCTAATGAACACTCTATTTTTGTTTAATGGAATAAAACCAATAGTTACCGATTTTTAAACATTTTTAATTTTCGTAACGGGAAGTTAAGAATCCTACCATAAAAAATTGTTACTTTACAATTATAATTGTAAATGAACTACATGTAACAGTTTTGTTTCTAGTCTAACCACAAAACTTGTAGCGTTACCACGTTTCTTGTAAATTTCTATTTAACAATTTCATATCGGTTGCTTTACAACTTTTGTTACCATTTCAACCAACAAAATTGGTTAGATCTACCCGTATATTTATTTCAGTGTAAAATTAAAGCAACAAGAAATCGATTTTTTTTTCAAATATAAAAAAAAACCTGTTTCACTTACCCACGATATCGGCCGCAATGCCGAAGGCTAAAGAACCAACTACAGATCCCATGAAAAACATACTTTGGCCCAAAGTCAACTTCCAGGCATCGTCACAGATCCAGCCCACTTCACTGGTGAAACTTTTATAGCCGAAATACAATTCGTAAGTGTAAGTTTGGCACGAACTGGTGTTGCTCTTTCCTAAGGCAAGACAGGAAGATGATGCGGGCGGTTTAAACGGCTGGGAAATATTTTCAGGAACATTGTCAGCGCACCTGGTTAAATGAAATATATAGAAAAAGACACATCGTTTAAGACAGAAAGATTGGATGTGTTCATAAGACGTCGTTCATGAGTTTAGACCAACAGTTACGTTTTTGATCAGCTGTTCGGTCTTAACTTAACATGCTGACTACAGGAACCGGAAAAATTTAAGAATGGAAAAAACCTCTACCGAACATTCTAATTTTCTAAAAGAAACAAAAAATAGTTACCCAGCTTTTACGACTTATGAACTTGGCCTGTCTGAACATAAAATTTCGAGCTTGTCTACTCAGTCTAAATTCAATTAGTACCGGTCTAAACTTACCAGTATTTCGGTGTAAAACTTATTATTGTCTGAGTGTAATAATGCATCGCCGAGAGTAAATTAATGATGCAGAACAACAACAACATGACGGCTTGTAAGCGATGGCAGTCGCCACATTTTTCTAAAATCTTATCGATTTCTAACATATTTTCCTAAGAATAATAGAATTTTTTATTATTATTTCTGTGTGATCTAAATGGATCAATAGCAGTGATTTCAAATGATTTTGAAATTGTTGTTGGGCTAACTAACAGCTGTTTGTTGTCACATCTAATAATTGACTCAAACATTTTATTAATTAAAATGCTTAAAACGACTCGATTTAGTTGGTGAGTATTTTCCAGGCCTTCTTTATTGCAACAGGCCGACAACAATTAATAGAAGCGGGCACAAATGCAGATCAGAAAGATACGACTGAGTGCGGAATCGAGTGGGCTCGATTTTTGGCTTCGTAGTCTGCTGATTAACTTCTTCAGTTGACACCAGCTACAATTGCCTATAAGTTTCGATCAATATAATATATTTATATATTTATCGATTGAAAACGACCAATGAAAACAATTTAAATAAAAATAGATCTCACACATGAACTCTTAATTGAAACAATTTAATATTAATTGATCATCTATATTTAGTATCTAAACACATTCATCAGGACTCAACTAACAATTCAACTACGGTCGCATATCCTTCTAGTTTTGCAGAAAATACTTTGAATATTTGATAATTACAATTTTACAATTAAGACCTAATTGCGCAATTTGTTTATAGTAAATTGAGCCTAATTGCGCTTTAAATTACGTTAATTTTTTAATTGTGCCAAGAAGGAGTATATCAAAACATCCTTTCAGCGATAAGACGATAGTGAAAAATATTTAAAAAAAAGTTGCAGATCAGAAAGCGTCAACTGAGTGCGTAGGTGAAATCGAGTTTTTAGTTTTCGTAGTCTGGGGTTAATTACTTCAGCCAGCAACATTTATGTAGTTTGTAGACATGGAAATCTTTAATCAATTAGCATTATTTGATCTTTAATATTAAATAAATTTTTAAAAATTTTATTATTATTATTATTATTATTATTATTATTATTACTATTATTATTATTATTATTATTATTATTATTATTATTATTATTATTATTATTATTATTATTATTATTATTATAGAATTTTACATTCTCAGCTTATGCTGGAATTGACGTACCGGGTCTAAGACCAAAGGTTACGCTCTGTGGGGATATAATTCATCTTTTATATCTATTATCCTAATATTATTATTAACTTGTTTCTTATAAAATATTGGAAAATTGGCGAATGACAATATCTAACAGCTGAGGAGACCAGTATGTCTAAGCATGATCATGCATGCAGTCTTGCCCTTACGACATTCCACAAGTGAATTATTCTAATCATCAAAATGAGATTTACGAATAATAACTGAAACATTCGCAATCACAATTCGCAAAATATGTACCCAAGAATTGAAAACAAATCTTAACATTAACTTTTTTAATAACAACATTTAGATGATGAAATTGTAAGATAACAACGCGTAATTTTTTCTGCCTTGAGTGCACAAATATTTGGGGACATAAAAAGATAAAGATTGAGATATGTAAAGTGTTATCGTAGTTATTTATTATTAGTTTCAGTGCTCTATTATTATATTTGAGTTGTTTAAATAATCCAGCTAATAAGGCAAAACGCACTCCCAAACTATTTAAATAACTTCTTTGTAGTTGTTACATTTTATGAAATACTGCCACAACAACAATTCAAAACTAACACAACACTGATATAAGATATTTATAAAGTGGCGAATTAATTAATACTCTTTGATTTATTGGTAGCGATGATAGAAGTAATAATCCTTTTTATATGATATTTTTAAAAAAGATGATGAAAGTTTGATTGTTTTTTTCAAATTATTTAGTTAAAACTGTCACATGCTCCACTGTGTACACATTCTCTTTAAACTTTAATCTCTCAGCAATTTAATTAAGACTACCAAACACCGTAATTCATTTGAAATAATTCCACTCATTTGCTAGACGTTTATAAAAATGAAATGAACGCCTTTTAATAAATTTATTTTTGCCATCAAGAAGTTTGTTTTTTTGTTTAAATACTTCTTATCGTCATTTTATTATTTAATTTAATGCTTGAAAACAAAAATATTATGTTGTATATTTAAGTAGAAAAGGGTCTAAATTTAACTTCTCTCTATGTAATAATTTAAAAAAATTTATATATATTTGAACAAGAATAAATAAAATTATTTATTTTAATTAAAAAAAAAACTGGAAAACGGTTAATCCTAAAAGTCATTCCTGTAATTTCCCGCTAGTTTTAATCGATAAACTATCGTAAGCCTGGCTATTGTGCAATTCAAAGCTTTTGAGGTCTTCCAGCAAAAAAAACACGGTTATTTTAATCTTCAAATCAACCGGTTCCGTGGTTGAAGTAGTTTTCGGTGACTATAAAATAATCGAGAATTCTAACTGCTCAGATATACAATTTCGGAATTCAAAAATATAATTACTTATTTCGAATTTTTTCGTTCACAATATCTCACGAGCGGATTAACCGATTTTGAACCGGAGCTGTTAAAATTGTGGAATTGACTTAAAAGTTAACAATTATTTTTGTATTTTATTACAACAAGAATACAATAAGAATTTAAGTTAAAAGTTAAAATTAAAAAAATTTTTTTCTTGGTTTCAAAGTTTTTTAAAATATCTTGAAATCTACCGGTTTGAATCGGTTCAAACTAACAGGATATCTAAATTCAGGAACGTTTGGTTTGATTCGATTAAACACTAAAAAGCTATAAGTGGGCCACATACATACACACAGACGCACACACATACATACAGACTTAGTGACACCTTCTCAAAACTAGTCAAGATGAGAGTAAAACCAATAACTTTCACTTTTTTAAAATTGTTAATTTTTCTAGTAGGAAATTAATTAATATTTTTAAATAGAAAAATAATGTGAACACTTTGTTTAGCATCCATCGAACTCCATATATTAAATAATATCAGGACCTCCTGGACCTTATGGACTTTATGGTCCAGGACCCAAAGAACCTTACGGACCTCCCGGACCCCCCAGACCATAGTCCCAACCAGACCTGTACCAAAAGTACCACCCGGATCTCCTGGTCCAACTGGTTCTGAGCCATAAGGGGTCTCCAGGCTCTCCCGGAAGAACTAAACAGTTTTAGCTAAATTACAATTAATAAAAATTTTGTATACGAGAATTGCATTGTTATTGTCAACACCAGCCAGGACTATTTATGTTGATATTTTGTAAAAATATAATATTATTTGTAGCGTGCTAAACAGGTTTAGTTATGCCTGCACAAATTTGACTTTTGCTCCAAAACAATTACATATTTCCTGCTCTTAATCAAGCCGAGTACAAGCCATTGAACTGTTAGCGCTGGTACTTGGGATGATTATAATTTAATATATAAAGATTTACTTGATTTTGTAATTAATTAAGAAAACATGTAAATTTTAAAATCGAGAATAGCAAAACGAGCTTAAGTTTAAGACTATAATTCAAAGTTTCAAATGATATTGATTATAAAACTTGTCTCTAAAAACCTGTTGCATTTGCGTTTTACACATTCCGAAACAAGACATCAACGATTTTATTTTTCAAATCATTTTATATTTTTATAAAATCAATATTTTTTTTAAAGAATATACATTTTTTTAAAACAATTCTCAAGAAACATTGGAAATTGAATTTTCAATTAGTTTGATATAAACAAATAATTTTTTATGAAACTTGTTATTGTGATCTATTTTCACAAAAAACAAGTTTTTTCAGCGTACTTTTCTCATATACGAATTTCAAATCATATTGAAAGTGTGTATAAAAATTTGAGTTGAATAATGTTAGGCAGAGTTGTGCTGTTTGTAAAATAACTGGGTATGTTCTTTTTAGCAAAGGTTCAAGTTATACATCGCGTTTAGTAGAAATTCCAATCATATTATAAATAAGATTTAAAGAAGTATTTTATGTGGTGTGACGCACCATACAATATAAAATAACAGTGAAAATTACACTAAGATTTCGTGTTGTTTTGTGATATTTAATAAACCACTCTAAGTCTATATATAAAAAAAGAAAATAGCACATATTTGGGAAAACTTAAATCGTGACGCACGCTACAAAAATTAATGTGCAAAATTGTTTTACTCTTTGTTTAAGAATCATTAGTTTTTAATTGGCTGCAAACCAGGACATTATTTGAGGACAACACAAATCGTGACGCACGTTACAAAAATTTATATGCAAAAATCTTTTTTTTTTACTTTTTATACCAAAGATCTAGTATTTTATTTGCTGAAAACCGGGATTTTATTTTATTTAAACTCAAATAGTGACGCACGCTACAAATATTAATATGAAAAATAGTTTTTTCTTTACTTAAGAATCTTAGATTTTTTTATTGGCTGAAAACCATGACATTACTTGAAGACAACACATATCGTGACGCTCGTTACAAAAATTTATATGCAAATTTATTTTTAGTCCTTATACCAGAACTCTAGTATTTTATTTGTTGGAAGGCGGTATTTTATTTGGTTGAAACTCAAATAGTGACGCACACTACAACAATTAAAATATCATTTTACACATATTATACTTATTTCCCGTGACGCACGCTACAATGCAATGTCTGCAATATTGCACAAAATTTTTTTTTCAAATCTAACATTCAAGAGAATTGTGTGAATAAGAATTCTATATATAGTTTTTTATATATAACCATAGAGGTATTTTTGTGACATACGCGGTTATTGCTGACAGCCACATGTGTACGACACATCAATTAGTTAAATGTGTAATTTGCTTTCTAATACCTGATCACAGTTCAATGACCAGTCAAACAACACCTGTTCAATCCGTAGTCCCGCATCTTCGGAAGAATCTTTATCCGTTGCAACTATCACCATTTTTATCTTTTTCTATAATTCCAAGTAATTATTTGAAACTTTTTTTTAACAATAATACTTTTTTTTAAATTTACTTTCGAATTTTATTTAAATTAAGTTGTCTCTAAAGTTTTTGCAACCGATGCTTGTGCCTGTTTTATAGATGATCTCTAACTAAATTCAAACCATTTTTGTGGTATTTAATTCAATAAAAGTCTTAATGAAAAATACTTTTTTAAATTAATAATATTGTTAATAATATATTTGGATTTTCATGACAAGATAGTAGAACCCAAATGCACGCAATTCATGTGGTGCACAGTTTTACTGCTCACATTTTAGTGCAATTATAGTTAGTGATCTTCCATTTTCAGTGTATTTTGGTAGCGTGGATGTGGCAGTGTTGCCAGCAGCTGGAGCAAATCTAAACGAGATCACTTTTTTGAGAGACTTGTTATAACAATTAAATTGAGAAAAGAAGAAAAATAAATTTTCTTACTGCCTTTAATTAAAATGTAAATCCTGTTCTCTTGTTGTTCCAATGCAAGATGAACCTCAAGGTATTTAAGGCGATCGGCGATCACTTTAATTGTCACAAACTTTTAGGGCCCACAGTTTGTACAACTGGACTTCAGTTTTATATGTTTGAAAAGAGCAACCAACAGTATTTTCAAACTCGCAAAATAATTTCATTAAGCCCTGCTACAGAGTGGTATTCAGTTCGGAAACGTAGTGGAAATGGTTTTTCACAGAGCAAGAGCTGATCAGAAAAATGTATGAAATAGAACGGAATTGAGCCTATGATTTTTGGCTTCGTAGTTTAAACGTTAAGTTCCTCAGCTCATCGCAGCCACAATGGCCTATAATTTTCGGTTAAAACAATAAATTTATATACCTATCGATTTGGAGATTAATGAAGAGAATATAAATAAACCTAGATTTCACATATGAATTCTTAATTGAAACAATTTAATATTAATTGAGCAACTATATTTAGTATCTAAACACATTCATCAGGACTCAACTAACAGTTAAACTTCGGTCGTATATCCTTTTAGTCTTGCAAAAAATACTTTGAATATTTGATATTTACAATTTTGCAATTAAGAACTAATTGCGCAATTTATTTATAGTAAATTGAGCTCAACTATGACATAAAATAGGTTAGTTGTTTAATTGTACCACAAAAGTGTATATAAAAAAACGACAATGACACGATAATGGAAAATTTTTAATGAAACGAACTTCTAAAAACTGAAATTCGTGACTCTAGTACGAAGGGCCGTTACAACAACTGCATGTTAGTTAAAAGTGGTATGAACTTGGACGTATTAAAAGTTTTTCTTTTTAAAAACTAACTTCAAGGCAGGCCTATCCTACCTGGAAAGAAATTATGTAATTAACATAGACCTCTTGAAGGTCCTTTAAAATCCTAGTTTTAACTAACATAGACTTGTAATAATGACCCTAAGGCTTTGCAAATATGAACAACTGCCAGATATTAGAAGAACCAAACATTTAAAAATAAAGCAAAAATACATAATAAACTGTTTAATTTCTGTTATAAAAAATTAAATATATCTTTATAAATAAAATTAAAACAGAGTATAAAAAACTCTATCAAAATTCCTTGTACTCGAATTTTAATTTCATTCAGTGAAGCAACTAACATTTTCCCTAACCTCCAAATACAAGTATTTTAGCAAGTTGGCAGCACTGTTTAATTCAATAACTGATTTGACACCTGACAGTTGCTTTGGGGTTAGTAGTTTAGTTTGTTATTTTACAATAAATAGACACATGCCAGAGCAACACATTCAAATTATATAAATGAATTAATTCGTACAATTAATTAAGTCAAAGAAACAGTTAATGAAGAAATAATTGCACGTAAATTTCCATTCAGTTGAACTCAAAGACGGTTCAATTAAAAACGAATTGAATTATTTTCTTTTGGTTCAAATCGAATTATTGTCTAAGCCAATAATTCAAAGTCGATTAAATATTTGGAATAGCACCGTTTCTACAAATCGGGCAGCCATACATTTTGTGGTCAGCAGCGGGTGAGAAATCATAATTAAATATTAATTTCATACAATTATCGTGACACTGAAAGCAGAGATTTATTGATATTAAAAATTATTGTATCTTATCTGTGAATAAGATTTAGTTATTTTAAATATTTTTTATATAAAGAATACAATTTAAATTTTATCCAAAAACAATAGAATGCGACATCGCCGAACGGACAGATGCAATACCGAGTGATAAAACTTGCTTTGGTTTTTAATTTAAAGCTTCACATACTTCAGATGCAGATCTTGAAATAAATCTTGATATATTCTTTTTTGAAGATTCTGTCATTCAGTACTGTAGAGACTTTTTTATTGGAAAAATGTTGATTTAAATTTCAAATAGTTTTTACAGTTCTTGGCAATAGACCTTAAAAGCCAACATGAGCCTTGAAGGAATAAGTGTAGTATGAGAACTGTACAAAGACATGGATTCTTAATTGAGACAATTTGTTATAAATTGCCCCCAATTTAATGTAGTGTTCACACTTTAAGTAACATTTGACCCATAACAACTGTGGTTTCTATATATTTGTACTTTTATGGGAGAAAAGAGAAAAGAGGGTACACACTCTCTTTAACCGAAAACATGGGCTCTTTCTCTCTGGTACGCTTTACAAAGTTGTGGTTCGGCTAGTAGAACAACAATAATCCTCTCTTTCTATATCTCTCTATCCATCTCTCTGCGTATCTACTGCACAGTGGGGCTGAATCGAAACATTTGTAAAATAAACTCTCGTACTTCGAGGAGTCGTGCTTCAATTCTCTTGTGATAGAATCCTTTTCTACTAGCAAAGCTTTACTCTCAAAGTCTCGAGCTTGATGGAGAGAGCAGAAAAAAGCATAGAGATGAGCACTTGCTTCGATGTTCTCCCCAAGCTAATTCTTAATTCATACGCCGTTTCTAAGTAACTGTATTTTGTTACTGTTTTAAATGAAGTGAAAAAAAGTTTAAGAAAACTTCTAAAATACTTTGTCAGAGAACACTTTGCTTGTGCAGATGTGAAGTAAAATTTCAAAGAGAATTAAAAAGTCCTTATCAGAGTAAAGATCCATTTTGCACTGAATTTTTGGTGGTAGAAAGACTGAAAAGGAGATATTTCAACTCTCTTGTTTTTTGTACCAGTAGAAGTCAAACTTTCCAATGTAAACTTTCCCAGTGTAATCCAGGTCACATTTTGTATTTGGCTCTTCTATTATTCTCAATACGGCGTCTTAATGGGATTTAACAAAATATATATTGAAACAGAATTTCAAGCAGTTCACACTAGAGTTGGGTCAAACTTCATCAAACGCTCAGTTTTGCCAAAAACCTTTAGTCAAACCCATGTAATTTGAACGGGTTTGACCAAAGGTTTTTGGCGAAACTGAGCGTTTGATGAAGTTTGACCCAACTCTAGTTCACACGTTGAATTTAATGGCAACTAATATTCGACGTCATTTTTTGCTTCGGGTAATTTATGTTTTAATGGTTTGTTGCGATAAGTTGTACAACATGTTGGATGTTGGTTATGAGATTGTGTGGAGTAGAGTAGGATCAAACTTCGTCAAACGCTCCGTTTTGCCAAAAACCTTTGTTCAAACCTGTTTAAATTTCATGGGTTTGACTAAAGTTTTTTGGCTAAACTGAGCGTTTAATGAAGTTTGATCCAACTCTAGTGTAGAGTAGTCGTATGACATTGTGTGTCAGTTGGATCAAAGACTGAACAGCTTGGATTTTTTGGGAAGTTGTATGGATCGGTTGCAAAATTAAGTAGTATTTTGCACAACTTTATATCATTTTGTTTTTATTGTTGTTGCGCTCTTTAAATAAACTTTCAGCACAAATTGTTTTCAATTTTTTTTTTGGGCACAAAGTCTTGTCAACTTGGGAAACGCTGACAACTTAAAAAATCTTTTCCATCTCTCATATCAGCCGTTGATACCGATCTTGTTAAGCCTTCACATTTTTATTCTATATTTGATACTCTTCAAAGTCCATAAAACTAAAAATTATTTATCTTATCTAACGTTTCACGAGATCTTTTATGTGTTGTTCACTTCTAAATTGAATTGTATTTCTTTAGCAAAATCTATACAAACAGCAGCGCTATTAACCCCATTGAAATGTTAAATGTTATTGTGTTACGAGTATCTATTTTAGTTTTTAAAAATTTTATTGCACTTTTGACGTCAATTTACTTTGTTGCCAGAAACATGCGTAAATTTCAACTGTTTCAATTTCTAAGTCTCAGTGTTATTTCATGTTATCTTTTAAGTATAAAACTGTTTTTATTAGCCCACATCTATTACAGATACAAACTACTGTTAAGAACCTCTCTTTCCGAAAGAATTGCGTGCAAAATTGTATTGTTTTAGTGAAGGAGAGACAAGAGTGGGAAGCAACGAGTGAAATCGTGTATGCGGAATAATAAAGAGTTACACCAGATCCATCTCATTATTTAACGATGACATTGACGTAACTTCAACATGACAACAAAAATTTTATTTAGTTTAATTTATGATTTTCGACAACGAGTAGGCAAGTGACCATATATTCCATGAAGTCGATATCGTCATTCATAATAAGGCGCAATATATTTTGCTGTCATGTTGGATCGACATCAATGTCGTCATTCACAACAGCAGGAAATTCAGATAAAAACAAGGAACGTGTATTTCGCTAGAAACAGGCACATAACCGAAACGACAACAACGAGTAGACAACAAGTGACAATTTCTTTAATGTCATGCAGACATAAAGTCGATGTCGTCATTCATAATAAGAGAAATTCCGTATAGAGATAGCGAACGCGAAGTTAGAATCAGACACATAAACGAAACCGGTCTGCTTATGAGGAAAAGTCAGAAGTAAAATTCAATTGACACTGCACAGTGGGACTGTATCAAAATAAATGTGCTGGAATTTGTTTGTCCTTGAAAAAGATTTAATCTCTTCAATATTAATCGTATTGATTCTTTTTTTTTCAAAAAAATTTACTAAAAAAATTTAAAGTGATGAATTGAGAAATAAGAACACTTTTTTATATCAAAGGAAAATCATCATTTGCAAAAAGGCCTTCCTATAATTCCCAAAAAATGGTGAAGGAAAACCCAAAAATCTTGCCATGCTGAAAGTCTTGGTACTTCTGAAAATATTTGGTTTGCAGTCTGATTTTCCTTTCCACCAGCCAAGAAAATTTTTTTTTGCGCATGTACTCTGTTTGTGGTTAAAGGGATATTCGCTCAATATTATATTAATTTTAAATTCGGAAAGCCACTATATTCTCATGAAATTTTATTCCGAAGCAATCTTTTTGCTAAAAATACTTAGTTTTTGTTCCAAATATATGTTTTATGTCCCACTATGCATTGTAATATGATAGAATATAATTTTCATTGTTTTGCATAATTTAAAAGATAAATTTCTTCGTTAATTTTTTTTTTAAATTTAATTTAGCGTAACACAACACTGACTAGAATTTTTTGTTAGCGGTTTGAAACTTAATGTAATTATATTCTTATCAATTTCGAACTACGATATTATCAATTACGGCGATGTAGTGATCACTGTATTAGATAATCAGAATATTTTAAAATATATTTAATTTTAAATTAATTTAAACTTAAGCAAAAAGAACATTCGTCATGCCGGTACTTTTTTTCTCATTCAACTGAACTTGAACTTATTTCAAGATCATTATGAATCTTAAAATAGAACTTATTAATTATCTGATTTAGTTTTATGTATAGGGTGTTTTTTATAAAATTATACAACTTTAAGTTGGCATCACTGCTTAATTTTACCACCCATTTAACAGCTGGTAGTTGTTCTTTGTTTAATTTGATTTGATTTGATTGTACAATGCGTGCAAATTGTGGAATTTTTTTATCAAAATAATGGTTCTATTCGTCAAACTTATCGTGCACTTCGTCCATTCAAAATTTTTTTTCCGATGAAGCCCATTTTTGGTTCAATGGGTACGTAAATAAACAGAATTGTTGCATTTGGAGTGAGGAGAATCCACAAGCTTTTGTCGAAACACCATTATGAGCTGGCGGAGTCATTGGACCATATGTCTTCAAGAACAATGATTGTCAAAATGTTACTGTTTGTGAAAATTAGTGTTCCAGATTGCGCCTTGTACGCGCCAGCCGTGGCAGCCACGTGGCCAAAATCATATTTAAACATTAATGTCATAAAATTTCTATTCAATAAAGACCGTTTCATTGATATCAAAAATATATGACTGTTTTTATTATGATTTAAACTCGTATCACTCTATAAAAAACACCCGATATCTATAATTTACAGTGGCGGAACTTAAATATGCATATATATATATATATATATATATATATATATATATATATAATATGATATACATATATATATATATATATATATATATATATATATATCATAGTGCAGCCTCTGAACGGGTGTTTAAGACTCTTTTGCCTTCTACTGAAAGTTTGGAACTTAAATTTTTATAAAATAGGAATTTTTATTTATTAATATTTTTGCCTGAAAATAATTTTTTAATTAGAAAAATGGTATAAATAAGGCGGTAGTAAGAATGTGTGAGATTTGTTTCTGAAGTCCCTTTAAGTCCCAAAAAAATATTAAAAATCTCCCCAAAGTGGGATTTTTCTGTATATATGCTGGGTGTTTAATTATAATAATTTTTTTTTTTGTGTTTTATTTTTATTTTCAAATGCGTCAGATCAAAATTTAGTTTTAAAATTAGGCCTGAAATAAATTTTTGATAAAATTATTATTTATAATTTAAAAAAAATGTTGTTGGTTAAGGGTTTGGCTTGTCTTTAGGCCTGCACATTATTGGCGCTTACATCCAAATTATTGGCAGACTTAAGCCATAAAAATTAAAAATTCCTACAAAAATCTTTTTAGCTTTTAATTGTTAAAAAATGTTATTCAAATTTTTAGGCCTGATTCATAAAAAATATTTTGTGCTTATAACCTTCTTATTAGACAAATTTCTATACAACAATGATTTAATAAGCCGTTTATAAACATGAAATAATGTTTTGTGAATTAGGACAATTTGAAGACTACTAATAATAAAATACATACCGAATAACCAAGTATAAGCAAAGTTATATTAAATCACAATGGGTGTGTTCACCAAATAATATATCCTTTTAAAAATCTAAATTATATTTTCTATAATCAAACATCCCTTCATTTATTCAAAATATGAACAAAAATTAATAAGCAAGTAAAATTGAAATAAATAAATTAAATTATGTAGCAAAAAAATTATACATTTTTGCAAATATAATTGTTTGCCAAATAGCAACAATTCGAAAAACAGTTTCAAAACTATCGTTGTTTGTTAAAATTTTTTTTTTTGTTAAAAACTAGTTCAAATTGATTTGAATGACTGTCGTCTCGTGATAGACTTCCAAGAAATTATTAAATTTCTTTTTGAATATTAAAATAACGTCGAGAGTATTTTATGAATTCTTTTTTTTTTTGCAACCAGGCGATCCAAATAGAGTTTTTGTCTGTCTCATAAATATATTCATAACACATCAAATCAAACGAATATACAACTCTTATTGAGTTGTTCTAAGTCATTAATTAAATCTTTTATTATAATTATTATTTTTTGTTTGTTTTGCAAACCAACCGGTTTTTGAATAATAAATATTTTTGTAAGATATTATACCAAAACTATTTCTAAAAAGTGCAAATCGCTTAATGTTCGTTCCATGAGTATCAACTGATAATTTGGTTTTCATTATCGTTTTTATTAATTTATTTCAATTTGAATTTTTTAAGCGATCGCTCGTAACCCTTGCGGGGGAACCACCCCAATAAATAAAACGTTTGTTAAGTTGAAATAAGTTCAATAAATAGAGTTTTAGAAAACAAATTATTACATTTTCAAATAGAAGAGTTTCCCCCGGTTATCAAGTAGATCACACAATTTACTTACAGCAGCCAAAAATAATGGGCATGTGATCCGGAAGTGCTACATTTCCGGGTGGTGTGAGGTGTGGCTTAGCAAAGACTTCTACATTTTTACACACATTTTTTGGATTAACTTTTTGTTTTTAACTTGAACCAACGCCCAGGGGATGGCCGCCTACTTGAGCCGTGCTTTAAGTGCCCAAGAGACGTACAAAAATAAAGCCATCAATCAGTAAGAATAAGTCCTTTAATTGATGATTTTTCAGGAGACGTACAAAAAAAAATCGTCAATCAGCATTTGTGTTTTGACTTCGTAGGCTACAAAATAAATTTTTTCTCATCAGCGCACTTCTCCGTGTCGTAACACCACAAATAGAACAAAGCAAATGACATTTTTTCATTCGTCAATCAGAATTGGAGACGTCCAAAAAGTATCAAACATTTTTGATTCTCATCAATCAGAGCCGACAACATGTACGTGTAGCCGAAAAAACTATGTGATTGATGATTTATTTTGTATGTCTCCTGGGCACTTTAGACTGGCACTGGGAGATATATAAATTACGTGGAGGCGGGAAGAGGGAGAAACGATCGTGGATTTATTTGAAATATAACTGCAGAACTCTCCCTCTCTCTCTCGCTCTCTCTCTCTATCTCTCTAGCTATTTCTCTCTATCTCTCTCGCTCTCTCGGTGGCCAATCGGGTGCATATGCAGGTATACTGCTTGAAGAGATTTCCCCTTAGTCCCAAAAATATAATTCAGAATCCCCTAAACGGGAGTTTTTATGTATATTTGCTGTATTTTTCATATTATTTGTTACAACCAGAGCTTTTAAATGCCTTAAGAAATATATTCTGACTCATCCTGTGTTTCACAGAGTGACGACAATTTTTTTGATGTGAGAAGTTGTCACTTCAGTTACAGAAACGAGGCACTGATAGTTTTTCTTTTGATTTTGAGAACTCACTATGCCTTGAATTATATTTAACGATTTCCTGCTGTCGGTTTAAGTGCAGCCAAGAATTTGCATAAACATTTTTGTGAAAATTAATTTAAGTGCTTAAATATGTTGACGTTAATGGCAAACGGTGATGATATTCTGAATCAAAAATATGTTGACAAGCGCTACGCTCCTGCTGGACATCTCAGCATATCGGAAACCGATGAACGAAGAGTTACGGAGGATTTGCCTCCAAATCAAAGATATATGTTGCTCATATGCCACGACCATTTTCAATCAATTAATACGCAAATATTTATTAACCAAATTTAGAACGCATTTTGGTAAAAAAAAAGTTGTTATCAACTACAAAAAAATCAGTTGTGTTCCCTAAAAGGTTAACTGATAATAAACTCATACACTTGTAATTATTAAGAAACTAAATTCGTTACAGGTCTAAGGCCAACTACAACAACAAAAGCAACAACAAAGCCAACAAAACAACATTAGACGGCATTTAACTGACTGATCATCTCAAGGGATAACAATTTACGAAACCGTAAAAACATTTACATCCCACGAAGAGAAAGAAAGAAAGAAACAAAATCTAACGACTGCGAAAGTACGAAATTTTCAAAAGCACTCCAACAGCCGACCGAACGAAAACTGCAAATATCCGTCTCCAAATCGGTTAACGATAAACACTTACAATCGCCAAAACCGTACGCAAAACAATTGCTCTCAGTAGCAAAAAATCAACGTCACAGCCAGCGAAAAAGAATCATAAAACATTTTAAATCAACCCGTGTGCTATTTAGATTATGAATAAATAAATAAATAGACAAGAAATTTAAATGAAAAACATAACAAATTCTTATTAAATTCTTAATTATGTGCCGTTCAGCCAAACAGTATCTAAACGTCTACACCAGCTAGCAAATCATACCTCTTCAAGCCAAAAAAAATAAAATAAAATAAAAAATTCAAAAGTGTTTATGAAAAAAAAAGAGTCAAAAATTTAAGTTAAAATAACAATTCAGATAAAATAGAGGTTCCACAGAAAGGCTGCACAATTGGAAAACAACTCCAATTAAATTTGTGCTTCAACTAAAAGCACTCCAAGTCTGCCAGGAAGCTGCTCCACAAGACTATCAACCAACAGCAGCAACAGCAGCAGCAGCAATTAAAATATAAAAAGTAGAAATATTTCCTGGCCCAAACGCACACAAAATCCATTAACCACAACAACAGAATGGATATTGAGACGGCCTTGGCAAAGTGCGGCAATTTTGGTCGCTATCAATTCGCTTTGCTCCTGCTGTTCGGCTTCAGCAATTTCATGTCCTCGATGCACTATTTTTCACAAACTGTTATATCCTTTACGCCCGATCACTGGTGCTATCACGAGCAATTGGAGAATAAAACATTTGCTGAAATTCGAGATATTTATAAAAAATTTCCCGATCCTCATTGCACGCTGTTGGAATTCAAAGAGGATGGTGTGCCGGAGAAGGCGCAAACAGGCGTGTGCAATAAGTGGTTTTACAAAAGAGACAACGGCTACGAGAGCATAACGACCGAGGTGAGTTGCATTAATTTATTAAAACTTTTCCCAAATGATTTAATTTATAACTACGAATATTTTTTTAATAACAACATTGAGTTGAACTTTGAGAAAAGAACGTTTTTATTACAATTAATTTATTAGTTTAATAAATTAAGTTTTTATTAGAAAAAGAAACTTATATGTAAAACAAAATTTTTATACAAAATCGATTTTGTATAAAAATGTTTATTTTTTATGAATAACCTTATAAGAGAATATTTTGAAGCCCAAATTTAAAATCAATGGCCTCAAAAATGTCCTCTAACATTTTTAAGAATAAATTTTCTTTACTTTAATTCAAATAATTAATTTATTTTGAAATATTTTGGCCACTGTTTTGTGTGACTTTTTACGGAAAAATAAATATTTAAATTTCTGAAGAAGTCAAAAACAGGAATGACGAAATATTGAAAAATAAATTAATTAATTGAATTAAATTAGAGAGGCCTTAAGCTTAAAAATATTACAAAATGTTATTATTAAAAAAGGAATGTGTGCCTAAAATATTATTTCAAAAATTCTTTATGTTAAAAATTCTTGCGCTGTTATTCATAAACGATTATTAATATTAAAGTTGCTTTAAGGTATGGATTTTGTGTGGTTAAAGATCCCTTAAAGCCTTCATTAACTTTAATAATCGTTTGTGAATTAGGGGGCTAATATTAAAAAAAATTGTTGAATTATATTAAATATAGAGCTCGAGATGTGAGAAAAGTAAAGTTATTTTTTCTTAATTAAACCGATTTTATACTTCACGCAAATCTAAATTGATATTAACAATCAATTATTATCAAAAGGACGATTCCCAGGGTTGGACAAGTGAACTCGAATTTGATAATATGGTGTTCAGAAGACACATGCCTTAATTGAGTTAATTATTATTCAATAAATATTAAATTGTTTTAATATTGAATAAAACTGCAACTGCAGCTCTGCTAAACGGTGTGTTTAAACAACACACAACTCACTGAACAAAGTTAGTCCAGACTCACTCCACCTAAAATGTAGAAAAAGACAACAAAAAAAAACACAAATAGAAAATGTCGATTCAAATTGAAAGTAATACTGTGTTCAGGCATGCTTTTTTAATCGAGTCAATTTAATTTTAATTGAGCAATTATATTTAGTGTTCACATATAGTCAAATTAGCTGACTCAATTAGCATTTGGCACATGAAAAAAACATTGTTTTTTATTTGTTTCGTGAATTTCATTTGTAAATTTTTAAAATGGATGCAAATTTTGGTTTAAAGGAAATTTTACTAGCATATAATAAAAATGGGAGTCATATAGAAAGAGTCATTGAGATCTATTTTTATTCAAAATTATCAGTACTTAAAGTAAATAAAAAGGAAAGCTTGACAATTTTTCAAGCAGCAGCTATTGCTCCATTATATGTAAATGGTGTTTTTTATAGAGTGATACAAGTTTAAATCGTAATAAAACATAGCTAAATATTTTGATATCAATGAACCGGTCTTTATTGGATAGAAAATCTTATGACATTAATGTTTAAATATGATTTCGGCCATGGCTGGCGCGTGCAAGCCGCAATCTGGAACACTAATTTTCACAAACAGTAACATTCTGACCATCATCGTTTTTGAAGACATATGGGCCAATGACTACGCCAGCCCATTGTGGATTCTCCTCACTCCAAATACGACAATTCTTTTTATTTACGTACCCATTCAACCAAAAATGGGCTCCATAGGAAAATTAAATTTTGAATGGACGCAGTACACGATAAGTGTGACGAACAGAACCATTGTTTTGATTAAAAATTTCCACAATTTGCACGCGCCACTCTGATGTAAGTCGATCCGTAATGAAATGTCAAAGCAAACTAAACAAAAAGCAACTATCAGCTGTTAAATGGGTGGTCAAATAAAGCAGTGAAGCCAACTCAAAGTTGTATCATTCTGTAAGAAACACCCTATACCTAAACGATTTCCCATCCTGGTCTTTTTTTCTTAATATCAATTTTTATATTCTAAATAATTATTATTGACTTATTTTGAATATCTTGTTTTCTTCTTTCAGCTAAATTGGGTTTGTGACTCAGCTTTTGAGTCTGCGGTTGGCCAATCATTTTATTTTGTGGGTGCTGTAATTGGCACGATATCTTTTGGTTTTCTGGCCGATAAAATTGGCCGTCTGCCTACTGTCATATTGAGTACAGTGTCAGGCAGTTTGGGTGACTTTTTGTCATCTTTTGTCAACAACATGTGGATGTATGGTTTCACCCGTTTCATATCCGGTTTGGCAACCGATACATGTTTTATGCTGATGTTCATATTGAGTAAGTATTTATATATGAATAATTAAAAATGGATAATTAAGATAATAAATAATATTTGCTTGATATATTATCTGCCCATTGTAATTATTAGGACTTTATACGATTCTGTCTGGGTCGTTTTCTATTAGTTTTCAATTTTTATTGAAATCTCTTGTTCTCTCAATATGTCTGTTTGTACCTCTAAGTATTTTAAACTTTCTTTAAATTATTTACTTATTTCAAAGACCTGACCTTCACTTTAGCAAAACATATACGTTTTTAGTGCGAATACAGCAACCGCAATAAGGACCAAATATTTACCTCTGGTCAAAACCATGTAATTTAAACGGGTTTGTGGCCATACTGAGCGTTTGATGAAGGTGGTAGAGTTGGGTTCAATTTCATCAAACGCAAAGTTGAACCCAACTCTACTTTGAGCGTGATAAGGGAAATTTTGTTTGAAGTGTCTGAGGTGATGCAAAAATATCCCTCTATATTGTAGTTTAGCAAACATAAAACAATCCGTACAACTTAAACGAATAATAACATTTAAAAAAACGTCCAGCACACAATTTACTAAAATTACTTTTCCCCATGTCTTTTTAGCTTTTGAATACCTCGACCCGAAGAAGCGTACCTTCGGTCTGAATATTGTCACGTGCACCTTCTATTGCAGTGGCTTAGTTCTGTCACCCTGGTTTGCGCTCTGGGTGAAAACGTGGCGCTTTTATTTATATATCGCATCTGTGCCGCTACTGTTGGTCTTCGGATATCCGCTGGTCATCTGTGAATCGGCTAGTTGGCTGTTGACAAGAGAAAAGTACGATGAAGCGGTTGTGTGTTTGAAGCGTGTAGCCAAATTCAATGGTCGCCAAGTGGATGAATCAGTTTTTAAGGAATTTGTGGATTTCTATAAGCAAAAGACGAGGGAAGCACAAAAGATGCATAACGATGACACGTTTTGGGGCATGTTTAAGACGCCACGTCTAAGGAAATTCACAATAATATTGTTGATTAAAAGTATTATTATAACCATGTCCTTCGACATCATATCACGCAACATGGAGGGTTTGGGCTCTTCACCTTTCAAATTGTTTTCATTCTCCGCAATTGTGTATGTGCCAGCCGGCCTTACGATTATTGCCTTTCAAAATGTGATCGGACGTAAAGGTATGGCTACGGCTTCCCTGTTCGGTAGCAGCATTACAACAGCTGTCACTGGCTTTCTGATAGCATTTTTGGATCCGAAATCAAATGCCATGCTGTTGGCTATTATGGTTGGCTTGGGCCGCTATGGTGTTGTGGTAGCCTACGATGCTGAAGTCCAGTATTGCACGGAAATTGTGCCCACAAGTGTTAGAGGTCGTGCTGTCAGTAACATCCATGTGTTGGGTTATGCCTGCGGTTTCTTGAATTCCTACGTCATCTACATGGGAAATTTCTACAAACCGTTGCCTTCGATCTTTCTGAGTATTATTCTGTTGATAGGAGCAGGCTTGTGCATGTGCCTGCCGGAAACTTTGCACAAGTAAGTAGTTTTTTGAGTACATATCGTCGGCTAAAATCCAAAAGGCAGTAACTGGCCATATCTTCAATACAGACTTTTTGATTGATTATGGTATTCAATTCTTAATTAATCAAATTTGGATTTTAGCTGGGGATATTTAAAATCTAATAAAATCATAATTCTCAATTTAACTGTTTCTCTTACAGAAAACTGCCTGAAAATTTAGCCGATGGCGAGCAATTCGGTCTCAATGAAAAGTGGTATTATTTTCCTTGCATAAGCAGGAAATCAAAGGAATCAAAATACGATTTTGAAAGCTCAGCAAAAAAAGTTGATATAACGCATTTATAATTATATTAATTTGTAAATGTAGTTATTTGTAAAATATATAATAATTTATTTGTGATATGCTCGATTTAAGTTGAGCGATTTACAAAACCAAATAAAGTCACTATTGACGTCATATAAACATATTTATTTATTTACATTAAAAAAAAACTAATTGAAAAACGAGCAAAAGAAAATATAATATAAGAGAAACGCTGTCATTTACAGGAAAAGAATTCTATTATTGACGAAAACTTGTTGAACAAACACGAATCAGGAAGATTTCCTTGCTATTGCTCACGCGATATTTAAAAAGCGTTCTTACCACCTAAACATATTGAGCAGATCTACACAGGAATACTTTGTATTCCTTTGTAATGCATGTATGCCATATTAATATTAAAGGACAAAAAGGTATTTGTGTACCACATATATATATATATATATATATATATATATATATATATATATATGGGGTATTTATATAACAGGTTTTTCAATTCAAAGCACGAAAAGAGTTAGAAATTTGTCACACAATGCTGAGCTTTCCCCTCTATTTAAATTTATCTTATATAAATTATTTTAATAAAAAAATATTTATATTTCCCCTCAAATTGACATACGAAATACTAAAGAAAAGTGGAACATTAACTGACTGCCATGTACGGTGGTATCTTTGCTAAGTAGCATAGACACAAACAGATTAGAGCTGCCACCTGTTAGCATGGACATTAATGAGATTTGGTGAGTCTCCACATAGTGATGCCAGTGCGATGCAACAAATGCTACACATTTAGCAGCGCCACCGAAAAACTTCCATAAGAAATTAATTTTTTTAAAACAGGATCTAATTTTGGAAATCACTTTGCGTTGAAGAATTTTATACTAAAACGAATTTTGTATAATAATCTTTGTACACATTTTTTTCAGCGATCAAACGTACAAGAGAAAATTCACGCATTGCTTGGCCTTTCATTATAGTTTAAATGGAGTAAAAGAGAGTAAAATTATTTGAAATGTTGTTTGTGTATACATATAATTTACAATAAATCTAAGTGATTTGCAAAATTGGAGCCTGAATAAGTAAACATTCACATATCACATTTTTCATTATATATTTAGTATATTTATATTTATATGACATAATTTATTAATAATTATTAATTTTAATATGACATAAATTAGACTATTAAATAATTTGTGTTATTAAAAAATATTACTGATTCCAGCCTACTTATATATAATGGAGATTAACTAAATTAAGTAAAAATTGTGCCACATAAAATTCATCTTGGAACACCAAATTGAAATTTCAACCAACTAAATGGAACAGAACACACTCTTAAACAATTAAGTGGAAAGAGTTAAGTAAAAACTTATGGCCACTTAAATATTTCACTAAATACCGTATTAGTTGTGTAAATTATGTGTGTTAATATTATTATTATTCTTATTTTTTTTTTCCTTGAGAATTCCCTAAATAGAAACTTAGCTTAGAAGCAATATTTTTTGACTTTATATTGTATTCTCATTTGAAGTAGAAAATTTCGTTTGTATACTTAAACTTTTCTTTTTTTTTTTAATAAAGGCATTTAGTTGTTAAGTAATTTTATATTGTTGGTTTTTTATCTAGATAGTATTTATACGCAAAATTTACAGTTTATAAATGGTATAAAAAAAATACTTAATTATTATTAAAGTCCTATATTTAGTACCATAAGTACCGGCTATTACAATTTTTCCCCTTTTTGAGGATTCACATGAACGTAATAAATGTTAACTTTACAAGTGAAGACTTTTGAAAGTATGCCTCACATGATCTTTTATGTGCAACTATTGCTATTGGTATCAATATCTTGCCGTATGGAGTTGACGACAACGCCGCCACGTTCTAGACCAGCTGTAAGGGATTGTTTGCGTTTTTCATACGGCTCCATTTCGGAATCGGTGTCTGAAGTGGAATTTCTATTATTTGCTAAGCAGGGAAAATCAAACATTCTTTCGCCTTTTCCAAAGACTTCTCCTTCTTCGAGCGTTTTCGGAAGGGTTCTGGAAAATATAAAATAAATAACATATTATAAAAAATGTTTAAGCCAATAAAGAAGTTAAATATTTTAAAGTACCAGAAATGAGAAATTTTTTAAATAAGTTTGGGTTTAAGAAAATCAAAAGGAAAATAAATACAATTTGTAAAATTATTAAATTTTTGTCTTTTATACATATAGATATTAAATTGTCTTTCAAAATTTTTAATATTTATAAGAGAAAACAAAAATAAGTAAAGCAAAACCGATCAAAAAGAGACAATTCTTTGACATTTTATTGTAACAACAATGACTTACCTATTTAATGTTTCAGGCAACAGCAAACACACTACAGAGCCCGTAAAGAATAAAACACCCAATATAATGGAGGGAGCAGCTTTAAAAAATGTGCCCAGCCACAAGATGTAGGGTGCCAAAAAGGAAGCAGCAAAACCAGCAACATGTACGGCGGCTACACCTTGACCGCGTACACAAGTTGGTATTAATTCGGTGGCATACTGTGAACCAGACTCATAAGAAATCGCCACACCAAAACGGGCGGCAATTGTAAGGCAGGCCAACAACACGGCATTATGATTTTGTTGCTGATAGGCAATGGCTACGCCAGCAGCTACGGTGAAAAAGCCCCCCACCAACAATGAACCAGATGCCATACCTTTGCGTCCTATGCGATCTTGCAATAAGACTAACAGCAAAGATGAGGGTAAGACAGCCAAAGCACTTAGAGAGAACATAACAAAGGGTGAAATTCCCATGCCCTCGACATTACGGGAGACCACGTCGTAACACAAAGTAATAACCATGCTGAAATGAAAATTAAATTTATAATTGGATTTTTTTTTTTTTTATAAATTTCCTGAGCCGGGTGTCACAGCAGCACTTTAAAGATACACCTTTCCGTAATTGATAAGAAAATTTCCCAGTTTTGGGATATTATGAAATTGCATATTTTTTACAATGTGATTGTGACAGCCCAGCCTAAAACTATACTTACGATTTGAAAAACAATATCAAAGTATTTTTCCTCATTCTGGGCGTCCTGAACATATCAATCAAATTCGAATGCTTTTGATCATCGCCGCCCTGTTTTTGTCTCTGCTTTTCGCAATATTTGCGAAACTCTTCGAATTCTGTTATACTGACTTTACGTCCGTTAAATCGGGCAACACGTTTTAGTCTCTTGATGGCACCATCAACATCGTTGCGCGTCACCAGCCACTGGGCACTTTCTTGCACAACGAAATAGTAGGCAGCAATCAAGAGTATGGGTAAGGAGGTACTGGCCAAATAGTATTGCCAATGACCAGCCAGCACTGCCATCCAGGGTGTGAATACCAAACCGGTGGTATAAAATATACCAACAGCCATATTAAGGCCAAAAGTGCGCATCGAAGGACGTAAATACTCCAGGACTGTTAAAGGATAAGTAAAAATAAAATTTCAATTTGCTCAGAAATCGCTAACTACTTCACAATTACCAATTATGTACATTAAATAAAAATTTGTATCGGCCGCCAAGCCGGAGATAAATCGGCACAGTGTGAATGTTGTAACACTAGTGGTGAATATGGTGGAAAAGTCTCCAATAAAACCGGACAGATTTGACAATACTAAAGCAGGCAAACGTCCGATTTTGTCCGAAAGCAGACCATAGAACAAAGTACCCACTACGGAGCCAATGAAAAACAACGATTGGCCAATGCGGGCCTTATACGATGACTCACAAACCCAATTTAACTGTTGAGAAATAATCTGGTTAAAAGGATTTAATTAAAAAAAGACAATCACACTTACCTCTGTGTTCATGCTTCTGTAACCAAAATCATATTTATAAATCCATCTGGTACATTTCTCTTTGCTAATTGTTATATTGAAGCCATTAATATCATCCAGTTTTGTACATGAAGGATTCGGTACTTTTGCATAGATGGCGGCTATTTCATCGAATGTTTTATTTTCTAATTTTTCATGATGGCACCAGTGATCGGGCACAAAACTTATCACAGTTTGCGTAAAATAATGCATTGATACAATGACATTGACGACCCCAAAAAGAGTCAAAATCAAAAATTGATAACGACTAAAATCACCACATTTCGCCAAAATCTGATCGAAATCCATCGCTGGTAGGTTATGCTGGAGGTTTAAGTTTAGGATGAGAGTGTTGCGTTGTGTTGTGTTCTCTTGGAGAAACGCTGATTTTTTTGTTTTCAGACTTTTATAGATTTTTGTTTTTGTAAGTTTTGTAAAAATTTTGCATTTAATTCAAATTGTATGAAGCAGAGAAGGTATTGTCATAAGTGAGATAGAGAATGCTAATGGCTGAAAACGGTTACATTATTATGGCAATTTTGTGCGTTTGTTCCCAAGTGCTGTAAGAAAAGAAATATATATAATTAATTTAATCTAAAAGTAGTTTGAAAATATTTGTTTTTAAATTTAAAGGCTTTAAAATAACACTTTTCTGTCTTTGCTGTCAGTTTGGGGGGTCTGAGCTAATCGCTGTGTCTGTGCTACAGGTCTTTTGAAGTCTACGTTGTAGAGTTGGGTATAACTCGTTATATCCCTCTTTCCTTAGCTGAATAGATGTAGTGTCCTATTTTGAGAACTTTCTTTTAAACCTCCTACAAAAAGCCACACCCATTTGCATTATAAGTGATTCGTCATGGCTTTCTACGTTCATGTAGTTTTTGGCGTTGCACATGTTGGCGTTTAAAACGATTATTTTAAGCAATTATTTTTGTGTTAATTTTAGCACATCAACAGGAACCAGTTGGCAGTTCCTTTTAGCAGAATGCCTTAGCTAAAAGTATTTCACCTCGCATAGTTTGCGTCTTCGGTGAGGTATTTAAATATCCCCTGGGATTTATATGACGTAACTCTTATTTTACCAAGGAAGTTTATCAGCACCTTGGCACTTTAGTCATGGTGTAATATAAAACTTACAAATAATATCGTATACACAAATAGTTATTTTGAATTGTTTATTTTAGTATAGACAGTTGCTGTTGTTTGCAAATAATATTGATACGGTAAAACAGACAAATATTTTATTTTCAATAAAAAATCCCACATATAAAGTTTTATTTTATGTATTTACAAAAACAGGAAGTAGAGCAATTGATGAATTTTATTAATTTCTAATATATAGATTTTTTTATTTTCAGCTCTCATACAACCTCTCTCCTTTAGATATATTTTTATCACAATCTTCAAAACACTTATATTTTGTAATTAATACTTTTTATTTTATATTCTTTCTATTGGATTCGTACGATTAATGAACATTTAACTTCAACTTAATAAAACCGTTGTCTGGTAGAGTTTAACATTAACTGATTGTGATGTTGAATGTTTAAACGATTTTAGAAACTTTGCAACTTTTTCTGTAATTTGTTAATGATTTCTTTTACTAACAAAATAAATATTGAAGTTAAATCGAAACTTGTTTGTTCAATATACATATATATGCATATTTATATGTATGTGCATTATATATTATATTTTTTTAAGGATTTAAAACTTTTGCGAAAAAAAGTTTATCACAAATTTTAGCGTGAAGTTTTTTCTTTGAAGGTGTTAATTTTATTTCTTAGATGAATTGATCACGCTTTGAGGGTTTTTATGATTTGATTTGAGTCATGACACTTTTAAAACGAATTTGAAAAATTGTATGTATGTATTTATTTTTACTTTAAAGAACACGCACGTGTCAATATCGTTTTCAAACTGAATATTAGATTCATTTAATGGCTCTGATAGCCAATAATATATAGTTTTATATGTTATATGGGCTTATTTACAAAATATATATATAAAACTTATTTATTTATTTTGAATTTATAAACTACTATTCTGCTGACTTTAAAGCATTTTAGATATTCTATAGTGACATATTCATTCCTAAATAAATCAAATTATTTATATCTTATAGTTGCTTGCAATTATGTGCCCATTAGCGCACATTATATATTATTTGTAAAAAGACGGGTTCCGACTAAGTGCCCATGTTCAATGTTATTTTTCATTTACATACCAACAAGTAAATTTTTCTGCTGCGAGAAGATTTATGGAATAAAATTAACAAACTTTGATACAAATCAATTATTAAACAAAATGTTATGAAGAAGTCTATTCCCTTCTACCGAGAATAACATAATTTACATAATATTTGTTTTCAAATTTATCAAATAAAGACTTAATTACTGTGTTGTCTGTGTTTGCATTAAAAATTCAAGGAAAAAATCAATTTACAACAAACAAACACACACAAAAAGATCAACATAATTGTCAACACAATTGTTTAGAAAAAGAAATTCAATATCATGGAGTGTTTGAGTTTCACATCGATATATAAATGTTTGCCAAACAAATTGATAAACACGAGCATGAACAATTATTTTTTAAATAACATTAAAAACACTCGCACATATTCTTGAGTCACTTGACAATTAGTTGGAATAAGAATAGATGATGGGTAAATTGAAGAGGGTTTAAATTAATATTAATTTGTTAAGAAAAATTAATATTTAGAAGTTTCTTTGAGTATCTCTTTCTCTTTAACTTTGACTGTATTCGTTGCTCTTTAAACAATTTTGAATTGTATTGTAATTTTATTTTACAATCGCAGTCCAAGAACAAGTTCTCAGTCAAGGCCTATTTAATTTACAAGCTGGCAAGGTTAAAACAACAATTGTAATTCTTAAAAATAACGACAGCTTTATTTTTATTTCGTGTCACTGCATGAGCAGATTATAAAAAACGAGGAAAAACTAATCACCCCGAGCCCCAACCATCAGCTCATCACACTATTTTTTGCATTTTATCAAAGACATGTGACTTGTAGTTTTGCCATAATCCTTTTCACAAAAGGCAGCCTGGGTGGTAAAAGGTGAAACAATATATATAACAGATTCCAAAATCTAAAATTTTTTGCATTTTATCAAAGACTTGTAGTTTTGCCATAATCCTTTTTACAAAAGCCAGCTTAATAACTAAGCATGGGTGGTAAGATTTGAAACAATAAACAGAGGCCAAATATGTAAACAACTTTTGACAACATGGAATCTAAAATACAACTCTGCATCGGAAAACTGCCCGAATCTTACTGACAAGGAAGAAAGCGTATCATGGTCGCCAATTCGGCATTGCCAATTTAATTTCCTGATTTAACTACTCCAGATTTCTTTCTTTGAGGCTCCTAAAAGTCATCGACTTAAGCGAACCAGCCACACACAATCATAGAGTGACGAAATGTGCTCCTTGTATTTCGCCTCTTCCAAAAACTTCAAAATGTGAACGGGGTCCAGGAAGAATGATCAACAGGAAAGCGAATATTTTGCGCCATTTCATTCAATTTTATTTTAAGCCCCTTATAAAAAGTCACGAATATTTACATTGTGACACATTTCTCATGACTTTCGACATTTATTAGTCAGCATTTAAATCCGTTATTTTAAGCACAATAATATACTGGGATTAATGCCCCGGAAATCAGTGGATATTTACATGTAGTTTGAGTTAATTCTGATAAAAATTTAAACTCTATTTGAATTTGTGTGAAAAATGTGGCATTACCATGAAATGTGTAAACAAAACCCGACATTGTTAAGAAGACAGGTGTTTTAATTATTATTTTAACTATTTTTAATGGTGCGTATGAAATTATTTTACGTTTTTCAATTATGTTGAGAGTCTATTTGTAGAATAAATATTCTTTTATTGATTTTTGACTTTATTTTATTCATTATGAACTTTATTTACGCGACTTTTTAAAATATTTTAGCAAATTTTTCTCTATTTCACAATGTTTTCTTTTTATTAAGAGAACCAAAAGTCAAAGTCATCTGTTTTCTGTGCTCGATTCGAATTATACTTAAATGGCAAATGAAGGGCATTTAAGTCTTATTTAAGTTTGCGGTGAAAAACGAAATTCGGTATTTAAATCGAATTTAAAGATGAACTACATTTAAATAGCCACTGATTTATTGGGCATAATTTGATCACATAAACTGGAATTGGCTGCAATTCCTGGGAACAAAATGGTTTAGCTAAAATATTGTGTCCTCGCTAAGTTTGAGTCTTCAATGAGGTGTTTGAAAATCCCACTCTGGCTTTTTTAGCCTGCTTTATTTTCACAATATTCTATCAAACAACCAGTGAAAAATTACTCATATTTTCTTTATGACTGATTCCTCATGTCCTTCTATATGAATTAGTTGGTATCTGAACCCATTATTTTAAGCACAATTGGGGGATTCACACTGTAGTCATAGAGTCATAAGTCATAGAATAATAGCACGAAATATATGACTAGTGTGAACACCCCGTCATAACTTGGTGTGCTAAATGAATTTGTATGTATAAACTAAAACAGCTGCTGTCTAGATATGAGCTAAATACACCTTTTTGGCGGCGGCAATTGGAAAAACTTTCAGCGGCTGCCAGTTGCATAAGTTAAACGAGAGATATTTTTGTCTAGTTTATATTTAAATCTTGCGATTTAATTCTCTTTGCCATATTTCATTTTATAAAAATGTGATTTAATGTACAGGTATATAGGGTTTTTGGATGTGAATCATATATAAGTAACAGCGGCAAACATATACTATCACCGTCTCGCCTAAAGATTTCCGGCCATTCGACTCAGATCTCTAGAGCTATTTGTGACAACACAAAAACTTACCTGCAAGAGTGCTATTATTTTGTGACTTTTTTATGTGCAACACAAATACAACTTTTTTAAACTGGTCTAAGATATTATGGTTTTACGACAATATGACTACATAACACACAGTGTGAATACCCCAAATATTTTTGTAGTGTCCATATTAGCACAGAAATTTGAATTGACTGCAATTCTTTACAGATAAGTGTCTTAGCTAAAAACGTTTGTCCTCACTTAGTTTGCGTGTCTTTTGAGGTATTTTAAAATCCTTGGGAATTTTTATTTTGTGACTTTTGTTTTATCTCTCTGTTCTACAAAATGATGCAACATTTTTCACACTTTTTAACAGAAAATGGCAACATTTTCCATTTCAAAATAAGGATTTTATTAGAAATGAATCCAACATCCTCACGTAAATTAATTTCTGTTTTAAGACATTTCCAAACCGTCAGTTCTTAAAAAAATAAGAGAAAAAAATTTTCCATGTTTTCCAGAAAAGAAAACGTCATAAGTAATAAAAAGCTTAAACAGAAACAAAATTAAATGTGGTATAAACCCATAAACAGCGAAATCTGCTTAACCACTTTAACAGTGCCGTTTATTAAAAGCCAAAGGGCACAGCGCTGTCGCCAACATCTCAAGGGACCAAGAACTATTCCACTCGCTTGTCTGCAGAGAGGAATATCCAGGTAGTTATTTATCTAGGCTTTATAAACTTCATAGAACATATATATATATATATTTTTTTTTAATATTCTAAAAGACCCAAAGAGAGTTCCAAAAACAATTATGATCGAAAGGTGTCAAGTAAATGGAAATCTGTAACATAAACGCAATTAATGTATGTCAATTTGATATGAAATCCACTACACAGTTCGATGTGCCTGTTATTTTATTTTATTTTATTTTTTTTTTTTTTTTTTTTTAAATGGGACAATAAAAGTAGACACTGCAAGTAGCAGCCATGTAAAGAGTGTTCGCTCGTATCGCGTTGACCATGATCATCATCATTGAGTAGGCAGCTAAGCAGACAGCCAGCGACACAAAAATCTTAATTACCGCCAGAGATAATTCTATATTGAGGCAGGTTTAAACCAGTTGCAACGAGTTTCTTTCAGTCAACGGTTGCATTAAAAAACAATCAACTTTTTTTATTTTTTTAATTACTTTCAAACTAAATAAATGGTTCTTTTTGTAATTTACGAGAAGCAACCTCATAAACCTCATAAATTAAGAGCATTAATGTTGCAGGTGAGGTGAAAAAGGGCATAAAATAGATAGACAAGAACTGCAAATAGGCCAAGGGGATCTGCAACGAAAAGATGAAGCACACAACCAGGAAATAATTCAGGCAGTAACTCAATTATTGCATGACATGCAGGCGTGCGTCCTCTTTGTTGAATCTCAGCGATATAATGCAACTTTAGCCAGACAGAAAAGGCCGCCATATTGTGCGATAAGGCGGCTACGGTCAGTTACGTAACTGATTTCAAAAGCAAAAAGTGTGGCCGCATGAAAGTGGAGAATTGATAATCTAAAATTATTCCCCTGTTATCGAGGTGGGTGGTTCAAAAGGTATTTCTTATTTTTCGAATAAAATTCAATATTTCAGTGTTGTCAACGAACATGACTAAGAAGTAGTGCTGGTATTATTCATAAAAAAATTAACATTAATAAAAATTTCCCTCGTTTGAATTGAATTTGATTTATTTTGATAAGCGAAGCATAAAAAGTATAATTTTTTCACAACTAAAACTCGTCAATATTCAGAATATTTCATGGATGTATAAGATGTTTTTAATAGAGTGATACAACTTCGAGTTGGCATCACTGCTTTATTTGACCACTCATTTAACAGCTGATAGTTTGCTTTGACATTTCATTGTGGATCGACTTACACCAGAGCAACGCGTGCAAATTGTGGAAAATTTTAATCAAAATAATGGTTCTGTTCGTCAAACTTATCGTGCACTTCGTCCATTCAAAATTTTATTTTCCCATGAGGCCCATTTTTGGTTGAATGGGTACGTAAATACACAGAATTGTCGCATTTGGAGTGAGGAGAATCCACAAGGAACTCACAGAAAATTACTGTGTGGTGCGCTTTGTGGGCTGGCGGAGTCATTGGCCCATATACCTTCAAAAACGATGATGGTCAGAATGTTACTGTTTGTGACAATTGGTGTTCCAGATTGCGCGTTGTACGCGCCAGCCTCGGCGGCCACATGGCCGAAATCATATTTAAACATTAATGTCATAAAATTGTCTATCCAATAAAGAGCGTTTCATTGATATCAAATATATATGACCATATTTTATTATGATTTAAACTTGTATCACTCTATAAAAAACACCCTAAATGAGACAATTTTCTTCTTAGTGATTAAATTTGAGGGAGAAATGTCAAGACACAACTTCTGTCGAGTGGTTGTCAACTGTACTTATGGTGTCAGTTATAATGCAAAACTTATGAATCAAATAATGGGAAATTGGCCCAGTGACAGGTTTAGAACTAAAATTCTATTTAAAATGGAATTTCTATATTAAAAATTCTTAGTCACTCTCATTCATGGTTGCGTTAAGAAGTTGTTACTGATCGTTCTTTCGATTGCTGCATGTTTTTTATGGTCATAAAAACTTTTTCAAAACCACAATAAATGAATTTTTTGGATATAAAACTATTTTACTTTTCTACAACCTTAACCATTTGATCAATAAATTATTTGCCACCAAATACATATTTGATTTGTTTGTTGTTCGAAAGCATTAGGAATTGTCAATAAACACTTTTTCACCAGATCTCTTACACACATTTCCTATTACCCTGGAAAATAAACAAAAGGAGTGGAAGCGCGAATGTAAACATCATCTCTATTTATCCACAAGTTATTCGTTTATGCAAACAAATAAAATTTATAAAAAAAACACTATATTATTTTAATAACTGTGATGCATAGAGATTTAATTATTTACTACTTGAATTGAGTTTACTGGCTGGAAATTGTCAACCAAATCAATATAAATTCAATGCTAATTGTCATATTACGCAAATATTTTACGTTATATGTAAATATAAGTTAAGTGCCATTGTTTCACAGTATGATTTTTTTAGCCTTCTTTTGTAAGATTTTTCTTCTTTCAGTAGAGAAACTTGCGAGGTGAACCAAAAGTCTTGGGAATTTTCAAGGGACTATTTCACACTATGTCTTTTTAGCCTGCCTGTGGAGATTAAAAGGGGATAGTTTTTTAAAAAGTAAACGAGGTAAAACAAAAGTCACGAAATGAAAATCAGTGGGGTTTTTCAAACATCTCAACGCGGACACAAACTAAGTGAGGACACAAATTTAGCCCAGCCGTTTTCTAAAAGGAATTGCACCCAATTCCATTTTTTATGCTAAAATTAATCCCAAAATTAAAGTAACGGGCTTTTGGCCAATAAATTAGTGCATATTTAAATGTAGTTTGAGTTAATTTTGATAAAAATTTAAACTCTCCCTAAATACGCTTTCAGTTTTTGAGTCAGACTGAAATACCTCAATTAATTTATGCGAAAAATGTGGCAGCATCGTGAAATGTGTAAACAAAACTCGACATTGTTGAGAAGACAGGTGTTTTAATTATTATTTGAACTATTTTTAATGTTGCGTATGAAATTATTTTACGTTTTCAATTATGTTGAGAGTCTATTTGTAGAATAAATATTCTTTTATTGATTTCTTACTTTATTTTATTCATTATGAACTTTATTTACGTGACTTTTTAAAATATTTTAGCAAATTTTTCTCTATTTCACAATGATTTCTTTTTGTTAAGAGAACCAAAAATCAAAGTCATATGTTTTCTGTGCTCGATTTGAATTATACTTAAATGGCAAATGAAGGGCATTTAAGTCTTATTTAAGTTTGCGGTGAAAAACGAAATTCGGTATTTAAATCGAATTTAAAGATGAACTACATTTAAATAGCCACTGATTTGTTGGGCATAATTTGATCACATAAACTGGAATTGGCTGCAATTCCCGGGAACAAAATGGTTTAGCTAAAATATTGTGTCCTCGCTAAGTTTGAGTCTTCAATGAGGTGTTTGAAAGTCCCACTCTGGCTTTTTTAGCCTGCTTTATTTTCACAATATTCTATCAAACAACCAGTGGAAAATCACTCATATTTTCTTTATGACTGATTCCTCATGTCCTTCTATATGAATTATTTTAAACACAATTGGGGGATTCACACTGTAGTCATAGCGTCATAAGTCATAGAATAATAGCACGAAATATATGACTATTGTGAACAACTCGTCATAACTTGGTGTGCTAAATGAATTTGTATGTATAAACTAAAACAGCTGCTGTCTAGATATGAGCTAAATACACCTTTTTGGCGGCGGCAATTGGAAGAACTTTCAGCGGCTGCCAGTTGCATAAGTTAAACGAGAGATATTTTTGTCTAGTTTATATTTAAATCTTGCGATTTAATTCTCTTTGCCATATTTTATTTTATAAAAATGTGATTTAATGTACAGGCATATAGGGTTTTTGGATGTGAATCATATATAAGTAACAGCGGCTAAATAGCACACAGTGTGAATACCCCAACTGTGTTTTGAAACAAAACGACATGAGAAATTATTTACAAAGTAAATGTGCGTGACTTTTCATGGGGGTCATGATAAATGAAAATTGTCCAAATGAGGCACAATATGAAATGTCACAAACACCGCACCCAAGACGCAATCCAAGTGAGGACAAAAACTTTTATTTTTTCAAAGGAATTGGCACCACTTCCTCCTTGTATGGTAACATTTCACACCACACAAATTATTGGCCCATACTCACGGTCATAAAAACAGTATATTTTATAGAGTCGGGTCCAATTACATTAAACGCTCCTTTTTGGCCAAAAACCTTTGGTCAAACCCATGTAATCTAAATGGGCGTTTGATGAAGTTGGACCAAACTGTATTATTTGAAACTATTAAAACCAGTGTTTGCATACATATAAAATACTGGTTCTTGAACGCTTGATATATATTTTATTTCAATTTTCAGTATGAGCTATTGTGTTTGAAATAACGATTTTTGAACATGCTAAATCAGACATCATGTAGATGAATGATGGTGAGTTTTTATATGGGTTTTATAAGGCTAAAAAGACATGGATGAATTGACAGTAAATCTGATTTTAAATGCCTTAAATAATACCGCTGATCTTATAATAATAATAATTTAGTTATTGAAGACGTACATGATATTCAAGAAAATATTTGCCAAGTGTGACTGCTCGTAACATTAACAATGATTGATGAGCTCAGGCGACCTCTTCCCCTTTAAGAACTAAATACAGTCGGCTGTTATTTTTTTTTTTTTTGCATGCATGTAAGCATGTGCGTATTTACATACGGACACACACATAAATCCACATGTGTGTATGTGTGTGCATGTCTGCGCTACTCTATTAAGTTTTTTAATACTTTCAAACTGTGTCAAATGGAATATTCCTTCAAGAAAAAATTCCATGTTTTTATGCCAACATTTTTAATAAACAACATGACGCTGAATTGAAGGTTGCCGCCATGAAAATTAAACAGCAATTCCTTTAAATTTTCAGTCCATTTCGAACGGGGGAAAACCAGTTGCTTTTTCTAACAAATTGTAGGGGTCCATTTGATATCAACAGAACATTAAAGACTTGTGTTTAAAATAATTTGGGGCATCAAAGAAGAAAAAAAAGTAATTGAATTTAATTATGTTTAATAATCTAAAAATGAGCATGAGATGAGTTTTAAAATATCTCGATTTTTAAACTTTTATTTACTTAACAATTATAAAAGTTGAGAATGATTTATAGGCGAGTTATTTTTGAGTGAATAAAGTCACAATTTTAATTAAAAGAATTTTTTCACAGAAATAGTTTACATACATGTGTACGAGGTCTGTTCAAAAGTTATGTTGAATATTTCTTCAAATATATTTATTTATTCATCAATATCGAATTTGTCCTAGAGTTGGGTCCAACTCGAGATCAAACGTTCAGTTTTGCCAAAAACCTTTGGTCAAACAGATTTTTATTACATGGGTTTGACGAGAGGTTTTTGGCAAAAATGAGCGTTTGACCGAATTGGTTCCAACTCTGCTTTGTCCCCTTCGTAGTGGGGCCACTAAAAGGGAATAGTTTTTTTTCCAAAATCGTATAAAATTCCTTGAATAAACTGCCATCAGTTGGGTCCAAGGCATATTTTCCAATCCTCAAACCAGTTCCGATATACACTTTTTGCCATGTCCGTAGGCTCTCTCAGCGTTTGGACGTCCTTTTATGTGTCTCTTAAATTTTGGGAACAATTAAAAGTGACAGAGATTCAAATCTGCTGAAAACGGTGGCTAAAATATAACTGCGGTGTTGCCTTTGGCCAAGATATAACGGTTATTTTGCACCAAATCCAACAATTTTGGAAAAAATTATGCTGCCCCAGGCTTCATGTGCAAAATTTCAGAAAAAATGCCATACCAACCGGCATGCAGATTCTCCATAATAATCGAATGTAGGAAGTTAGCAAATTTACCATAATTTTTGAATAGACCTCGTACATATAACAATCTAATTATGAGCATAAAGTGATTTAGAGACCTTTTCTTAACTTTTATTTATTCAACAGTTTAACTTTTTTTATGATTTCTTGTCAACTGAAACAACGTCACAGACTCAATTCAACGGATTTTTCCACAACTTGTTTGCTTTCATGACGTAAATATGATCGTTTCGTTATGAGCATAAAATCATTTAGAGACGTTTCTTTTAGCATCTATTTCATTAACTGCTTTACACTTTTTTGTTAAGAGGTCTCTGACTGATTAAAGAAATCTTTTGGCAAATGCGTTCATGAGGCAGAAAATGGTATGTTTAATCTGAAGCAGAGGCCACACTGCGACGCATTTTGTGACATCGCATTTATGCTGGCATTTAGAAATTTACAGCCACAGGAATTTCGTATGAATTTCGAGAATGCGAAACGATGTCACGAGTACACATTATGGTGTTTTCTTGTGATGGCATACAATGCCAGACAACCAGTGTTGCCGACGTACAATCGACGTATTATTTTTTTTTAATTCTTTGTGGAAATATAAAAAGTTTTTTCCGAATTTGAATGGAATATCATAAGCAAATACAAACGCTTTGTTTATTGTGTGATCAGGGGACTTTAACCTAATTCCGAAACCTCTTAGCCTATTCACACACCTTCAGAAACCAATTGAGAATTACACAAGAATGAATGAGTACGTGAACAAGCAAAATTGTGAAATTTGTTTGGGGACGATGTCAATCCCCAAGAGATCAAGAAAAAGTATCTGCTTGATGTGGATCATCGGTTCAGGTTTCTTTGTGAAATACATTGGCCAGATCATAACTGTTACCAGTGATATATTGTTATTTCAACAATATGGCGCTACGTGCCTCACAACTCATGCCTCGTTGGATACTCTGCACAACTATTTGAGGACATGTGGAATTGATATGACCCTTGACCCCGTTATACTTTTTCTGAAGGTAGTTTCTTAAGTCTCAGGGGTATGCAACTAAGGCCAACCAAACAGCCGTTCTCAAAGCCATTATCAACAATGCCATCGTAGAAATTCAACATGATTTATGGGCCACAGTCTTGGGAAGTTAAAACTTACGAGGATCAGCTTAGCCCTCACAAGCCATAGCGTACATTTGAAACATATTGTTTTCCACACATAATTAATTAATGAAATTAATAGGTTTTTCAAACTAAAAATTCGATGATATGTCACACACACACACACACACACACAAACAATTCGTTTTATTTAAATCTAAACGTGGGGAGCTCTTAATAAAAGGCCCATTAAGCCTTTGCCTTTTCCTGCTCTTCTTGAGCGATTGTTTTCTTTTAAAAAGATAAACGCTTTTCGACAAAGTTTTTTTTAACTTTTGAAGTGTAGCGGCTTTCGAAAACAGCTGTTCTGCTCTGTTATGTAAATTGACTATTTAAATTCGATGTTGACTTCCCCTTGTGTTTCGGGATATTTATCATGTCTTTGTGATTGAAAAACAACCATTGAACAATTAGTTAATGGAAATTGAATTCAGTTTTTGTTTTAAAATGCCTGCTTTGCTTAAAGAAAATTATAATTAATAAAATTATTTTTCACGTCTCGTTCTTGCTATTCCTGAATCACCATGTTTGTGGGTTCATTTATTAAATTCATCTTAAGTTTTGAATTGCTGCATAAAAAAAATCATAAATCAACTTTATTTTAAAATAAAATTTTAGCTGAAGTTGTATAGAAAAAATTTAGTTGCAGACTTTGCAATAACTTGATTAAATTTTAGTAGCACAAATTTGTTTCAACTCACTATTACTAATTTGGAAGTTTTCCACTCACCAAAACTTGAGCAAAACAAGGCAATAAAGTTATTATTATTTAGGCTAAATCCCAGTCTAGATTGTTGACAACTTATATCCCTACCAACATATACAAACTCATTTACGTACATTAACATGCATGAGTGTGTGTGTGTGTTGGTCTACGTACATTTAAGTTGTTCTCTTAGTGATAAATAATCCTCTCGTAAGGTCGTAGCCGTTGTCTTATAGATTCTTTCATATAAAATTATAAAACTCGAAAACGTCTCTACAACTTAAGAACTAAATTAATTGATAAGCTTCGGATTAGTTGCGTTGCCTCCCCCACTTGTTGACACCTAAACGTTTGCTTAACAACAAACGATTTATTAACTTGAAAAAAATGACGTTTGAACACGTTTTATAATTTAAATATTATTTAATAAGAACTGTTTGTGAATTGTTGTTATCTGCAGACTTTTGTAGACGTTTTCATAAAAACTAACGCACGCACACACACACATACACAACTATAATTTAAAATACACTAAAACTTAGCTATAACGAACGAAAAGTTTGTAATAAATTTATTCCCATATTCATAAAAATTATGAGACTCTAATATCAGCGTTATAAAACAAAATTTCATTTAAAATTCGCTCTATTACACTCTTATAAGCCTCTCATAAATTTTATGAATAAAGAGCTTAATGTCTTCTAAACTAAACTCATTCGCTGTTGGCGGCAATAGTTAAGACCTGAGCTAGAAAATCAAAAATCGCGCACTCGGTCTTGCATTCGATATCGAATATGTGTGTTGTTAAGGCTAAACGTTACCGATAGCAATTGAGCGCATTACAGCACTGTAGCAAAAATTTACTAGCAAATAAGAAGTAAAATGGCAACAAGAAATCTATCTTCTTTCATCTGTCCTCTCAAGAGTATCAGGTCTATATTTTATTTTACTATTTTTTTGTCTTGGACCAGCACTCGGGATTTTTGTGAATTTTTTTTTTCTACAGGTGCCGGCGAAGGAGGGCCGGATTCGCCTTCTAAGACACTGTAGTATTGTGTTCACTAGTTCAGCCAACAGCACCCTCATGGGCTCAATGCCATGCAATGCTGTAGGCTTTATGCTCTGAGAACCAATCCAAGCAAGATATTCAAGACAAAAACCACAACTATGCGCTCGTTCCAATGCATCATATTTAAATTTAAGTATTTCTTTTCTGGAGCCTTAAGATTTTTGTTATAAAAACCTTTAATTTTTTTTTTCCTGTTTATTAAAATCCTTGATAACGTTGATTTCTTGTTTTTTTTGAAGCACAAACAAGAGACGGCATTATTTTAAAACATTTCTGAGGTATCGATCCGGTGATTAAAAATGTTATCATGCGTTTTGAAATATCTGCATTTATTTATGGGTCAAGTATTAAAAAGGAAATAAAATGAAATCTAGTTTTTTGTGGGATTGTAAAAAGTTGTTGACTACAAACGAGGATTCGTTATAGTGATTTTTAGCGGCTTTCCTTTTGGCACCACTGTTTTGAGTAGCCCAGCTGTTTTCGTGCAACCATGTTACTGTTAAACGTGTTCAGTTTGGTCTATAATTTATCCATGAAAAACAGCGCCTGCAATTGTTTAATTCACGCTCTTGCTTTTCCTCTATTTTAAACATAATTCGGTAGACATTCTGAAGTAGCTATTTCGAATCTTGTGACTAAATTAACAGTTTATTTAGAATTTGAGGCCGATCAGTTAGCCGCCTACATCGTGCGATTTAACTTCTATAGGGTTGGCGCACTAGAAGGCAATATTGAAGAACTTATTCGTGATACCAAAATTGGATCCAGCTTATGAAGCATTTGAGCCGCAGTCTCGATCAATATTTACATGAAATTATCTTTAAACTTTGAATTATATAGATCGTTCTATCGCTTCAGATGAAGATTTCAAGAATTGAAGGGCACGTGATAGTTTTCTTGTTTTTATTCGTCAGCTGCTCAACAGTTCGGGCTGCTGCTTTAGTTATTATTGATTTGTTATATAGGGTGTTTTTTATAGAGTGATACAACTTCTCATCACTTGGCATCACTGCTTTATTTGACCACAAATTTAACAGCTGATAGTTGCTTTTTGTTTAGTTTGCTTTCACATTTCATTGTGGATCGATTTACACCAGAGCAACGCGTGCAAATTGTGGAAATTTTTAATCAAAATAATGGCTCTGTTCGTCAAACTTATCGTGCACTTCGTCCATTCAAAATTTTATTTTCCGATGCAACCTATTTTGGGTGGAATGGGTACGTAAATGAACAGAATTGTCGTATTTGGAGTGAGGAGAATCCACAAGCTTTTGTCGAAACAAAAAATTACTGTTTAGTGCGCTTGATGGGCTGGCGGAGTCATTGGCCCACATGTCTTCAAAAACGATGATGGTCAGAATGTTACTGTTTGTGAAAATCGGTGTTCCAGATTGCGCCTTGTACGCGCCAGCCGTGGTGGTCACATGGCCGTAATCATATTTAAACATTAATGTCATAAAATTTTCTATCCAATAGGACCGTTTCATTGATATCAACAATATATTACAAAGTCTTATTATGATTTAAACTTGTATCACTCTATAAAAAACACCCGATATTTTTTTGGCTGCCCAGTATATCATTGCAGCACAGGCCGCGGAATCATGGCCGAAAAGAGAGGTCATTGAAACTCTGAAGATGATTTCCTGCAGAGTTGGATTTTGATCATTGAAATATTATTCATATTGTCAAAAGTTCTTTACATTCTGGGAGGAAGTCATATATTTTTTTATTATTTTAATAATTCTTGTTATTGTAAAATTTATTATTGCAAAACCACAAGCACGTTTTTCTTGATGCTGCAGCCAGATGACTATGGCAAAATAGAAAAGTTTTACACAAACCAAATGCCTGTTGTTTTTCGTATTGTTGTACTAACGCAATGACGTAATAGTTGGTCGGATCTTTGGAATTGGTTGAGTGTGTAATTGAGACTTCTTTATAACCGACTTCGTTATCAGCGAGTTTTAGTTTACTAATTGACTGGTTTCAAAGTAAAAGATATATAATGACTGTACGTCACAGACGCTTATGTACGTATACACATACACATGCGGATGCTGATGAGTCTATGACGTACATGGATACACCGCTGCCCGTGTTGCCAATTTAGCATATTAAGTTCAAGCGTATTATAGCATTTTTTCTTATTCTGTGGTTGGCCTTTTTAACAAAAAACCTATTTAATAATATTTCCAGCAAAATTATTTGGCATTTCGCTGAAACTTACACTGCAAAAAAAGCTGCTCCATTAAGATTATGAAACTATTACGTTGACTTCTCACATAAAAAAAAGAAATGATTATTAAGTTAAACGTTTAAATATATAATTTTATGGCATATAAATTTTTATAACGCTAACGAAACGTTACAATATCTTCAACAAATACACATGCATATTCCCTATTAAATATATATAAAAATTGTCACCACAGAAATTGCAAAAACATTTCCTCAATTCAGAAGCCTGCATTAACGTCGTATTTGTTGTCTAATAATTCAATTATACAGATTTTATTTTGTTTTTATATTCTAGCAATTTTTCATACAAAAGTGAATCGTATAATTAGAATATACGATTGAGTTTGAAGCGTTTTATAATAGTTGTATTGGCGCCAGGTTTGGGAATATTTGACTTTTAGTTATGCGCCATTTAACATCAGCTAACAAACTGTTATTAATAATAAATCTATAAGCGCATATTCATTAAATTTTAAATAGGTTTGATATGTATTTTATTATAAAATTTTTTGTGCAAAATTTTCTTGAAATCGATTTAACAATTTTAAAATTTTTTAATGGGACTATTTAAATCAAAATTACTTATTTGTTATCGCTTTTAGTGCTTTTTCAATTCAACGGAGCGATAATATTAGCGCTTCATGCTTTTTTAAGCGAATAGTTTTTGACTGTTTTTGTAGCAAAAATTACGTTGTTTATTTTGTTTTAGTGCTTTTTGATATTTAAAAGTTGACAACACTGATTGAATTAATTAATATATTTTACTTCTCGGATGTTTTTTATAGAGTGATACAACTTTGAGTTGGCTTCACTGCTTTATTTGACCACCCATTTAACAGCTGATAGTTGGTTTTTGTTTAGTTTGATTTGACATTTCATTATGGATCGACTTACACCAGAACAACTTTTCAATCAACAACTTTTTAATCAAAATAATTATTCCATTCGACAAACTCATTCATTCAAATTTATTTTCCGATGAAGCCCATTTTTGCTTGAATGCGTACGTAAGTAAACGGAATTCTCGCATTCGGAGTGAGGAGAATTCACAAGCTTTTATCGAAACACCATTACATCCACAGAAAATTACTGTTTGGTGCGCTTTATGGGCTGGCGGAGGTAGTCATTGGCCAATATGTCTTCAAACACGATGATGGTCAGAATGTCATTGGTGAACGGCATAGGAACACGATTCGAAGTTTTTTCGTACCTCAATTAGCAGGCATTAATCTTGCTGACATGTGGTTCCAACAGGACGGAGCCACATGCCACACAGCGGGCGCTACAATTGATTTACTCAAGGAAACTTTTGAGGAAAAAATAATTCCACGAAAGGGCCCAATTAATTGGCCCCCAAGATCATCAATCAATCAATCAATCAATCAATCATAAGTCAATCAATCAACTCCATTGGATTATTCACTTTGAGTGTTATGTAAAGTCACACTTGTGTACGTCGATAAACCAAAAACAATTGAACACCTGGAAATCAACATTCGAAGAGTTATCGGCGAGATACGGCCGCAAATGCTGCGAAAAGTTTGTGAAAATTGGTATTCCAGATTGCGCCTTGTACGCGCCAGCCGTGGCGGCCACATGGCCGAAATCATATATAAACTTTAATGTCATAAAATTTTCTATTCAATAAAGACCGTTTCATTGATATCAAAAGTATATTACTGTATTTTATTATGATTTAAACTTGTATCACTCTATAAAAAACACCCTATACCATATACATATTAAAATTTTTTTTTCCATTAATTTTAAGAAGTTCTTGTCTTTTTTATATTAAAATAATTTCAAGACTATTTTTGCTATGAAATAGTTTTATTTTCTTGCTGATTCAATATGGTTTATGTAAAATAACGAATGTATATAACTTTGAAAAAATTGCGGTCATTACCAAAATATATGCTGACCAGTTTAGTTTTTTTTTACACATTTCGTAGCACAGTGTAGTTTGTGATATAAATTAATATTCTTGAAACAACTAAAGTGCGAACTTATTTTAATAGTCACAAATAATTGGAATGAATTAGGCACGATTTATTCGATTTATTATCATCATACATGCGGTCGGTATTTATTTAGTAAATAAATTAAATTGCATAAATTAGATGAAATTAATATAAAAACTGTAGAAACTTTTTCATCGTATGAATAGAATTTATTTCAATCAACTTTATTTTGTTTGCTTTTTTGCCACAAATTTTTCCTTTAAGCGTATAGCAAAATGCTGTAATTTTTTTTATTTTTTTTTTACAAAAACTAAAAATAGTTTTGTTTAACTTTTAATTTAGCAACAGATAAAAATTGACAACATGACAAAACTGTCGTCGTTCGTCCTTTGCAACAACATGTCGTAAAAGAGTACGTCACTAATTGCCGCCTGCGGCATTTTCGCATTGTAAATATACTTACGCCTTGTGAAAGAAATATTTTGGCTTGAAATCAAATTAAATAGCAACAACAGGAAGAAAATACAGCACAACAAATTAGGAAACAATTTAAACAAAAATTCAAGAAATTCATAAATTTAAAATTTTTTTTCTTCTTTGTAACATAATTTCAAAATACACTTGTCACACGCGCACCACTCATTTCATTTTCTTTGCTCGAATTAATTGTAAATATTTCTGCTTTTTATTGTTAATAATTTATTTCTTTTTTTCTTGTTAATTATATCTTAATGTTCCTCTTTTGTGAATTTATTCTTAAATCGCTCCTGGCGCCCGACACTATTTTGATGAAAGTTTATTGACGACTGACTGAATCGAACAGCATCAAAAAATCTGAAAGAAATTCTTAAAAGAAGAAAGTAGAAAAAAAAACTAACCAACCGTGCTCTGGCATAAATGGTTAAGCATTTTTCGTGCTCTTTGCAAAATACATTCTCACCAAATTAAAATAGTCTCTCTACGAATTTACAACAAAATCAGGCATGCAAACATGTACACCCATACATAAATTATATTTTATTCTACGGCCATGACTCTGAATATGTCGGAGAAACTGTTGTAAAAATATTATTTTATGTGTAACAGAAGAGCTGCCAGATGGGTTGGGGAAGAAATCGTCCATTTCCTGATAATATGATATGTGCTTTTGCTTCAACCGCCGAAAAAACCGTGAGATTTACAAATTTACAATCTTAGAAAGCAATGCCAAATATAGGGTGTTTTTTATAGAGTGATACAAGTTTAAATCATAATAAAACATGATAATATATTTTTGATATCAATGAAACGGTCTTTATTGGATAGAAAATTTTATGACATTAATGTTTATATATGATTTCGGCCATGTGGCTGCCATGGCTGGCGCGTACAAGGCGCAATCTGGAACACCAATTTTCACAAACAGTAACATTCTGACCATCATCGTTTTTGAAGACATACGGGCCCATGACTCCGCCAGCCCATAAAACGCACCAAACAGTAATTTTCTGTGGATGTCATGGTGTTTCGACAAAAGCTTGTGGATTCTCCTCACTCCAAATACGGCAATTCTGTTTATTTACGTACCCATTCCACCCAAAATAGGCTGCATCGGAAAATAAAATTTTGAATGGACGAAGTGCACGATAAGTTTGACGAACAGAATCATTATTTTGATTAAAAATTTCCACAATTTGCACGCGTTGCTCTGGTGTAAGTCGATCCATAATGAAATGCCAAAGCAAACTAAACAAAAACCAACTATCAGCTGTTAAATGGGTGGTCAAGTAAAGCAGTGATGCCAACTTAAAGTTGCATCACTCTATAAAAAAAAACCCTATATATGACATGTACTTTTGCTTCAACCGCTAAAAACACTGTGCGGCATTTTGTATTATAGCGGTTGAGCTGCGATTTCGAAGGCAATGCCTGATACATGCAAATATTTGTGTTTGCTTATGATTGCACAATATTGTAATTAAAATTTGGATTTCTGAACAAACCCGTTAGGCAGCCTCCCTTTTGACATCAGCAATTACTAGAGTAATTTTGAATTTATGGACATTCAGATTTATCTCTTTAATATTAAGGAAATCGTTTTGATATGTTAAGACATTGAGTTTATTTACCATTTTATTTATTTGTTTATTTAACCTTTTTTTAATCAATGGGTTTGTAGAGCCCAGTTAACCATACAAATTGTTAATTAAGTAATTTCTCATCTAAGAAATTTAATAATTTTTTATATGATGCACTGTGCAAAGTTCGTTTAGGAGCAAACCACAGCATACTGAACGAAATTGTTCGAGTATTAGCACCTAATATGTGGAACAAGACGTCGAGGTTAGTTGATGTTAAATTTATTACTATTATATTAATAATTTGGATATTGAAATATAATCCAGATTGAAACTTAAGAGTTATATGGATGTAAATAATTTTTTTTAGCTCTCATAGTATAACTGAATTATTTAAATTTGATAAATGTGTACATTAAAATTATTAAGTTAATAATTAGAAATGTATGGGTGAACACCGTTTTACGCGCCAGCAAAATATCTAATATCGTCAAAACGACACAAAACAATAACATCTGGCAGCACTATATTTGTAATACATGTATGAAAAAGTTACTGCTCTTTGATATCAGAAGTAATTTTTGTTGTTGTTGTTTTTATTGAAAGAGAACACATGCGACGCGTACATAAATCAATGCGTTTTTCAGGTACATCTTCGCAAACACGTTTTTTTTCGTATGCTAATTTATGTTTAAGCAAAATAATTTTTTTTTAAACTGCCTGCCGTAACTGGTAAGGGTTTTCAATTAATTGAGCACGTGTCTTTTTTTAAAACATCTAAAAATTATTGAAAATATGTATTAGATTTGATTTTACCGTTTTACAGGTATTAAACATGTGCTCAATCAATGCGACCACTGTTTGTTGTTCTTCCCACTGCGTTTTGTTGTAATATTTACAACTTTACATTTCACCGCACATGGGGATGATTTTTAATTTGTACAAAAATATCAGGTAATTATTTCATAGAGAACACAACTTTCAATAGCTGTTACCTAGTCACAAGTGGTTGCAACATAATTGAATCTGTAGTCGCACTTTTCACACACTCTCTCTCGCAGAAAACCAGGTGGTTTTTTTTTTTTATTACTATTTTGGAATTAACCACGATTTTCAACAGCACCAAAACATCTTTATTAAACAACGATGGTTTTTTGGGAAAAGGCCCTAACTTGACATTTTCGGCTATTAAGATTTTTAATGGTTCCATAATATACATACATATGTATCACAAAATAGCAATAATAATATAAACACTTGCTAATTACAGTTTCTGTTATCAGACTAACAGTTGCTGTTATGACGATTACAGAGTCTGTTAAGTTGCCAACGGCTGCTGTAAAGTTACAGTTCGTGAATTGTGCTTTTTGCTACACGACACCAACTGCCAAAACGCATGTAAAAAAAAACAATTTTGCCTAAAATTTAATATATCTTCTGCTCGATGAAAATAAACACCCTATACTTCTGCTTGTGTGCATTTTTTTATACATATTTATTTAATATGCGTAACTTTTTGTTTTTCTTTTATAAGACAAACTGGTAAGTTACAGAAATAAAAATCGGCTGCGTAGTAAAATTTGGGTACATACACACATACACATATTACTTTCGGAGTACACGTGTATGTCCTAAATACAAGATTATAAAAACAAATTTCCTTTCAAAGAAATGCAGCCAACAAACAAAAGAATATTAAGCAAATCAACACAGGACCGCGTGCACACACACACATGCATGTCCATACATACGTATTGACGTATGCGCGTGTTTGTTATTAAGTATGAATTTTACCTGTTCCAAAAACAAATCTCTCATTTTTGTTTGGAAGCGTGGTTTCTTTCCAGATTTCTTTGTTATTGTCGAATATAACATTCAGGCATCACGCATGCGAACAATGATAATGTTTTCCAAACGATCACGCTTCATTGATTTGAAACTGAATAACATTGAAATGAAACTGTTGATAAAAAGGCTTGCGATATATATAATTTATATATGCAGTTCGAGAGAAATTGAATTAGAGTTTTGCATTTTATGCTGAAATCTCTTGTCTAGTTTCAAAGATAAATAATTAAATGATCTGAGATAATACAATAATTGCATCATCTTTGTCAGTGTTTGCTTTCATGTTTGATAGAAAGTATGCACGAGTATAACCCATATATTGATGATTTTCAGACGGCGATGATATTTTATATGGAATTGATTTAATTATGCACACATACACATATCTGTATGTATGTGTGTTTATTGAAAAGATTCGTTGGAAAATCTCTTAATATATTATTTCAAAGACCTTTTCAATAAAACCAACTTTGTAACATATAGTTTTCCAAAAATTGCCGTCTACTTTTCTCTACATTTGATTACACTTAATTGACAAACTGTACAGCAACGGTTTCTGTTTGTACGGAAAACTAAGAACTTTCAAATGCGTTCTAACATGGAAATAATTTCTTATTTTGTAAGTGAATATTTTAAAGTAATAAAAATACTTGTACAAAAATATAAAAATAATAAATATATAAAAATAAAAGTATTAAAATAAAAATATAAAAATCATGCGAATTCGGAAGGAATCATGCGATTGCGGTGCAATTTTCGGTCTATTCTTGCAACTTTAGCGATTGTTTTTAGTATTTAACTTGGCAGCTGAGAAAAAAAAAACAAGGACGCATTTCATAAATCCTACTTAAAAATGAAATCAAATATGGTTTTAAGTTAGTGTTAATAATAACATTTTATTAGGAAATATATGTACCTCCAAGATAGTACTTTGCAGAACGAAATAGTGATAAAGAAAATATACTTAATTATAATTTTAAAAAACGCCCATTAATAGAAAGACCGTTTTAAAACACCCACGTTAAAACTTCTGTCAAGCAGGAGCATTTTAATGAAGTAACTTAGAAAAAAAGTACGCTTTACGAAAAGTACATAAAAGTGTACAAAAGTACTATATTTAAAAACTAGGTATGAAAGAAGGAACTTTCAAAACAGTACCTAATAGAAATAGTTATGTATCTTCTCAAAAAAAAGTACCTTTTGAAAACGAACATTTTCAAAAAGTACTTTTTGAAATAGTATATTCTCGAAAAAAAAGTTCCTTTAGTAAAATATATTTTCAATATGTAAACAATAAGAAAATAATTATGCAACTACTCAAAGTACCTTTTAAAAATGTACATTTTCAAACGGTACTTTTTGCAAAAGTACATTTTTAAAAATTACCTTTTGAAATAGTATATTCGCTAAAACAAAGTTCCTTTAGTAAAATATATTTTCAATATGTAAATAATAAGAAAATAATTATGCAACTTCTCAAAAAAGTACCTTTTAAAAATGTACATTTTCAAAAGGTACTTTTTGGAAAAGTACATTTTTGAAAATCACCTTTTGAAGTAGTATATTCAATATGTAAATAATAAAAAATTAATTATGCAACTTCTCAAACAAGTACCTTTCAAAAACGTACATTTTAAAAAAGTATTTTTGAAAAAGTACATTTTTGAAAATCACCTTTTGAAACAGTATATTCGCTAAAACAAAGTTCCTTTAGAAAAATATATTTTCAATATGTAAATAATAAGAAAATAATTATGCAACTTCTCAAAAAAGTACCTTTTAAAAATGTACATTTTCAAAAGGTACTTTTTGGAAAAGTATATTTTTGAAAATCACCTTTTGAAACAGTTTATTCGCTAAAACAAAGTTCCTTTAGAAAAATATATTTTCAATATGTAAATAATAAGAAAATAATTATGCAACTTCTCAAAAAAGTACCTTTTAAAAATGTACATTTTCAAAAGGTACTTTTTGGAAAAGTACATTTTTGAAAATCACCTTTTGAAGTAGTATATTCAATATGTAAATAATAAAAAATTAATTATGCAACTTCTCAAACAAGTACCTTTCAAAAACGTAAATTTTAAAAAAGTACTTTTTGAAAAAGGACATTTTTAAAAATTACCTTTTGAAATAGTATATTCGCTAAAACAAAGTTCCTTTAGAAAAATATATTTTCAATATGTAAATAATAAGAAAATAATTATGCAACTTCTCAAAAAAGTACCTTTTAAAAATGTACATTTTCAAAAGGTACTTTTTGGAAAAGTATATTTTTGAAAAGCACCTTTTAAAACAGTATATTCGCTAAAACAAAGTTCCTTTAGAAAAATATATTTTCAATATGTACCCCTTGAAAAGGTACATTTTGAGAAAACATATTTTGATCAAATCCATACCTTTGGGAAAATTTCAATTTAAAAAAGTGCTTTTGGAAATGTACATTTCGCAAAAATACCTTTCGAAAGGGTAAAACTTGAAAAAGTCTATTTCTAAATGGTACATTTACAAAGAGGACTCTTGTAAAAAGTGCACTTTCAAAATGTACTTTTTGAAAATTTGCAATTTATTGAAAAGCCTTTAAGAAACACATTTTCAAAATATGTACACCATTTTTTCAAAATATGCCATTTAAAAAAATATATTTTGTAAAATCAGCTTTTCAAGAGTACATTTTGGAAAAGTATTTTTTGTTTAAGAAAGTATTTTGTTTTTAAAAATCTTTGCAACTGTAATATTTTTATTGAAAACAACAACAAAAATTTTTACTTTTTTTTTTGGTGGTTTAATTGAATGCAAAATAATACCTGGTTCACGCAGAAATTGTGTGCAAAATATGCTGCTCATTAACGTTGATCTTCAAAGCCAACGAAGAGGACAGAAACAAAATAATTGCTTCTTGCTAACACGGCGATTATTTCTCTTCAAGAAATTAAAAAAAAAGAAATAAAATATAAAACGAAAAAACACTTCTGTGCACAAAAAATACAGTGACGTTAAAGCAAAACTGAGAATTTTGCGAAAATGTGCATAATTTAAAATAAAATATTCACTAGTGATTCTGAAATTCATTCTATAGCGAACACAGCATAACGATTTGCAAGAAATTGAAAATTGTTGTTGCAAATTTGTGCAAAATGTACATGCGGTTCATACGCCGGAACATGTTAATGTGAAGGTTACGTTATCTTCTTCTATTTGGCGTGTTTTATTTTGTTTTTGCAAAATTTGTTTACATGCTCAGCAACGTGTGTCAACTTTTATTTTCATAAATAGTTTCTTAATTAAATGTGCTAAATATTAATTTATTTTTAAACTTCTATGTGAACAATTGAGTTTAAATTAGAACTTAAACTGTCGTGACGTTCTTAGCAGAGACATAAACCATAGTGGCTCGCTAATAAATAAACAGTGGGTGCGAGTGAGTTTTCCTTCAGAAATCTTCTCCTAAGCTCGCGCCTCCCATAACTTTTGGCATTAAAAAACAAATCGCCATTATGTGAAGGGATTTTTCAAAACTCTTCATTCCTTTTGTCGCATTTCATATTTTGTATTCGATTATTTAAAATCGATTAAAAATTTTATATCTAAAAAGTCGATTTTTTCCCCTTATGAAATTTTCAATTTTTGCATTTTGCTCATATATTAAAAAAATTAGCTTTTCTACTTCAAAAAGTGATTTATTTATTTTGGAAAATACTGGAAAAAATTTTGCCTAAAATGGAAAAAAAAAATTTTCGATCTAAATCGATACATAAATTGCAAGTTATTCAAACAGTCAATCACAAATAAGTTAATCAATTTTTAAATCGTTCGTACAGTTAATCGTAAAAAAATTAAACGATTAATTAAACAACAACTAATTGTTGGAATACCCTACTGCCCACTAAATCGCACGCAGTGTTTCCAAGTTGTATAAACAATTACAAAAATTCATGCCAATCAAAACAAGAACAAAAATTCTAGTGTTTTGCTGTTTGGGAGCCATAAACAAAAATTGTGTTGCATGGTGTAATTCAAGATTTTCGGTTGTTGCTAATTAATTAAGGGATTTGATTTCACAAAACTTTCATTTGTGCTTAATTAATGTTAATTGACCTCGAAATAAAATTTTGACTGCTTTAAAAATTAATTATTTCAAGTTTTTATTGCAGCGTAAAATCCATTTTTCTTTCAATAGAGCTGCCGAGGTAAGCTGGTGTTAATTGATAGGAATTAGTGGTTTCCGATTTAATGCTCACTTTTTAAATTATTAAAGTTAAAAAGGCAACAGCGGTTAAATCGTTGAATTGAGGTTATGAATACTCGTGCTTTTTTATCTCTGCCAGTTAATAAAAATATATAATGGCAGTTCTAATAATTTTTATTTGAAATTAATATAGAAATTAATTTACACTCTTATTATACATTTAAAGAACTGCATCTGAATTTGTGGTAACAATAGTGTGTTGCGTCCTCTGTAAACAGCATGTTTGCTATTGAATCTAATCAGCTTTTCCTTCGTTAACAACTTAAACTAACAAGCTTTAGTAATTAAATGAATTTTTTGGAAATCGTCAAATTTTTATTCATGCAGATTTTTTCCCCAAAATATTTTAAGAGAGAGAGAGAGAGAGAGACCTCTTTTTAAGTATTCTCTATGCACTAAAAGATCTTTCAATGATAACTTTTAAGTGTTTGAATAATTAAATATAAAATTGTTTAAAGATTTACTGCTTTATTTACAAATAAAAATATTTCTGTTTTATAAAAGATTTATAAAATAAACTTTCTTGGATATCTGGTTTATAAAGCCTTTATAAATCAAATGTAATTTTTAAAAACGCAACTTTTACTCGCTTAGAGAATTTATCACTTTCTTCAAAAAAAGGATTCTTAACTTTTTTCAAAGTGGTTTATAAAACGTTTATAAATCAAATATGACTTTTATGCATGCGGTCTTTACTTGTTTAAAGAATACATCGTTTTCCTCTATTAACCTTTTCTTAATCTACTTGAGACTTTCAAATCGTTGCTTCGAAAGATCTAAAATCAACAATTTTTTTAATTATTTGTGTATAAAAATATGTTTACAATTTATTGATCATATTTGTTTATTTATATTTCTGATTTATTTTTATTAATAGCATGTGATTTTTATTATAGTTTAATTTTTATTACATCTACCTTTTGTATGAAATTTTATGGCAAAAATACTTAGACTTGTTGGCATTTATTAATTAACCAAAAAAACAACAAAAACAAAACGTATTTTCGATATTAATTTTGCATGTGCTTTTGTTAAAAGGAAACAAATTGCGAAGAACAACATATTGATACAATGAAAACGACAATATGTTTTTATAAATTTTGTAATTTCTTTTTACTTCATTTTTAATGAGCAATAAATTTCCAATAATGCATTTGGCTTTAAAGTTTCCAACTTATCAAGTTGCTGCTTAACGATTTTGTTTTAAATGGCATCTTAAATTATTTTCTTTTCAATATTTATTTGAAAACAAATTTCACATTGATTTGAATTATTAAGTCATTAATTACAGCTGCCCATAACTTTTCGTTGCTTAAATTTTCTGTTAAAGTCGTAATTCTTAACAGCCAGTCTGGCTGTTATCGCTGGGATTTCAAGGGTTAAAAGTTAACAGTACAGTAGCGGCCAAAACAGTTGATACGAGGTTATGTACACAATGAAATTTATTAATTTAATTTAGCTCAACCAAGGCTCGTACCAAAAAAAAATTCTTTTTTTTTTTGTATCTATGACAAATAGAAAATGTCCTTGTATATTATAAATGTGCGAGTATGTGTTTCTTTTAGTTTTAATCGTTTTATAAAAAAAGCTAAATATAAGCTCAGGAGACTTTTGACACTCATGACGCACAACCTTTTAATAAAAATGCGAATATAGTAAAACATAAATTAATGAAGTTAAATGCTGAAGGACACACCCACAAATTTAGGATTCTTGGTAGCGATTTGCTGTTACAATTGCCAGCACAACTTTATAAGATTGTACAAACCAGCAGCATTGTTTCATAATTTATTGTGTCAAAATGATTTATTATCAGTATTATTAGAAACCATGCAAACACCCTATAAAAAGTCAAGCCCATTTACATTATGACTGATCCCTCATGCCTTGCTACACAATACAAAGTCTTAAAATTAATTCGAGTTTAAGTCCTATTATTTCAAACAACACATTTTTGTGGTGTTTATTTTTGTATAGGGTATTTTTTATAGAGTAACACAACTTTCGAGTTGGCATTACTGCTTTATTTGACCACCCATTTATTGCTTTTTGCTTAGTTTGCTTTGACATTTCATTATGGATCGGCCTACACCAGAGCTACGCGTGCAAATTGTAGAAATTTTTAATCAAAATAATAGTTCTGTTCGTCAAACTTATCGTGCACTTCGTCCATTCAAAATTTTATTTTCCCACGAAGCCCATTTTTGGTTGAATGGGTACGTAGATAAACAGAATTGTCGCATTTGGCGTGAGGAGAATCCACAAGCTTTTGTCGAAACACCATTACATCCACAGAAAATTACTGTTTGGTGCGCTTTATGGGCTGGCGGAGTCATTGGCCCATATGTCTTCAAACACGATTATGGTCAGAATGTTACTGTTTGTGAAAATTGGTGCTCCAGATGGGGCCTTGTGCGCGCCAGCCGTGGCGGCCACATGGCCAAAATCATATTTAAACATTAATGTCATACAATTTTCTATTCAATAAAGACCCTTTTATTGATATCAACAACATATTACTATGTTTTATTATGATTTAAACTTGTATCACTCTATAAAAAACACCTGGACTTGGTGGTAACTCCTTTCAGCAAAATGTCTTAGCTAAAAGTTGTTGTCTTCGCTTAGTTTGCGTCTTCGGTGAATCCCGATGAATTTCCATTTTGCTACTTTTGTTTTAACTCTCAAACTTCTCAGCACTTCTCATTAAAAAACTAAATAAGACCTTTTGTTAAGGCAGACTAAAAAGTCATAGTGTGAAATGGCGCTCATATAATTCATGAGTTTATTCTAGAGTTTAGAAAAAGTCTCCAATAATATTGGCCCAACACTCTTGGCCACAACAAATTAGTGAAATCTCTTCTACGACCTGCTAATAGTAGAATTGTGATTCCCTCACAATTATGACTTTTTTTTCGAACGTGTGATTTAATGATTTGTTTTCCAAATAAATATTGATTTAAAACATTTTGCAGCTGCGAAATTTTAATAATTAGCAAGTCAATGTTATTACCAGCAGTAATCGTTTATAGTTTCATAAATTCAAAGTTATTTCTTTAATATTTAGACATGAAATATTCGCAGAAAATTATAACGAACTTGTGAAACACTTCTTATGCGTACATGTGCATGTTTACTCATACGCAAACATAGTCAGCCGTATGCCAGAGATAGTCTTCCAGTATTTAATTAAAGCTTCGAAAAGTAGCTTATTTGTGTATTTATCTAATAAAATTACTAAGAAATAGAAAGTTTAATTAAGAAATTGGGTCATTTCAAATTGAAATTTTATGTCTGATAAAAATATTAGATCTACTCAAGCCAGTATTATAGCGAAAAATTTTAAAGAGAAGAGTAAATAAAAATTAAATGCGTACAAAACCGGATTTCCGGTATAAAGAACACCGTACAAAACATAAAAATATGGCAAAATAACAGTCAACAAATAAGGGATTCTAATAAAGGGCGCACCTTTTTTTTGCACATGTCATTCGAAAAAACGATTACAATCATAAAATATCTTGCAATGAGAATACAAGCGGATCTATCTATATATTCTTTGAAGTACAATCTTCAAAGATCTACAACTGCTGGAATGGAGTTAACGTATTTATCCTACACCCAGACAACCGTTCGTCATATTTGAGAAGAGCTGGCCACCACGTACCAAAATATTACCCCACAAGACAATGTGTCCATGACCTATAAAATATGAAAAATTTTTTAATCCATCTAGCAACATCTATTAATCAATTTATCGTTCAATCAAATGAGTTGATTGATTAAACGGCCCATCGATGGCACATCCTATTGCTAAGTCGTTTATATATTTCCTTCGTTTTTTTCTTCTTCTTTATTTTAATTTATATCCTCTAAACAATTATTATTGAGTTATTTAACTTCTTGTCTTGTTCTTTCAGTTAAATGGGTTCATGGTTTTAACATGGTTCATGGCTAACTTCCTGGTACACTGATTTACTAATAATAATTTAAATATATAATATATTATAATATATAAAGTGAAAGATTTAAAATCTTTCCTGTTTCCACAGAAAGAATGCATTAATAATATCTTGCCACTCCTTTGTTTTCCAAAAATTAATTCGGTGACATTTTAGCAAAAGCTTTTTTAATATTGTTTACTTATGTATGTTGTTTTCATTGTTCCAAAACCTTTTTGAAAAAAAAAAGAAATTAAAATGCAAGACAAAGAAAGTCTAACTGTTAAATCGATAAATAACTTAAAAGAGTGCCATATATTATTTAGTTCTTTAGCTAGGGTTCGACACTAATGCTAAAACATAATTTGGCATGCACATGTATTATATAAATAATTAAAAAATCAAAACAAGAAACTTGCCTTTTATTAAAAATATATGATTAACAGTTTATATGCATAAAAGTACACATGAATATGTACTATTAATTTAAATATGCAGAAAATAAGTGTGATTACATATTAAACAACTCGTCTAAAACTTATTTAAAATTATAATTATGAATTTGAAATTTTTATTGAATTAAGCTTTTACGCACAAAGATTTCTTTGTTATGAAAAAATTTTCTTTTGACATTTTTTATTATTTCTTTTATTTTTACTACACTTTAGATATATGTATGTATGTAAACAAAATAAAGAGTCAAAAGATTTTAGTTCTTTTTTAAATTATTATTTAATTTATTTTAGCATCATTAATTAATTGCTTTGTTCTTTATTTTTAGTCAAGCAAAGATATTAATATAACAACTGTTCACCCAAGCAATGCGAAATTTTTACTAATTCAAAATGTTTTATTTTACACTTAAAGTACAAACATGTATTCGTAGTGGGGTCTGTGCCAGTCGGCCACCCACTAATAAGCGATACAATGAAAATTCACTGGCAGTGTTGTTGTGTTTTTTCGGCAAATTTCTTTTCTACAAAATTTCCCTGCGAAAAAGTGAACAATGAACGTAATAGTAAATATATCAGCTGTATGAATATGAACACAGGGTTTTAAATTGCTCTCTGGAGTATTCAACTGGGGCACAATAAAAGATTCTCACGCTTTTTTTTATTATTGTTTTTTTTTTTCGTTTCTATCAACAACACTATGAAATATGAACATATTGTGAATGGTTTATTTGAAGAAGAACTAAACTGACGTCATAAATTACTATGAGTACGTAGCTGTTGTTTGTGTAGTTGTTTATATTTCCTCGTTCCGTTATATTTTTTTCTAGTGATGCCATCACTATTGTCATGTTGGAATTATAATGACGCCTATATGTATGCTCTTAATATCGTAAAATAATGTGTCACCGAATAAAAAAGAAAGCAAACCAAATAGAACTTTATGCTATTTGTGGATAGTATATTAGTCCGAGATTTTTTCTCTTTTACAAAAAATCATTAGGCGCGCTTTTGGAATTAAGTGTAATTTATAAGTTAACAATAATACCTAAGACTAAAAATTGTCCCAAACAGCTGCATGATTTGGTTTTACAAAATAATTTTTATATCGCATGACATTTAAAAGTTACAATGAACTTGAACATACGTGCTTTGTAAATCGCAATAGCATGAGATCACAGGACAAATTCAACATCAAAGAAACAATCATATGATGAATATATATTATATATGTATATATTTTCTTTTTAATTGCTTCAAAACACATTTTTGAAATGTTTATTAAAAATGTGTCTTGTCTTTTTCATTCGAAATGTTTAAAAAGCATATATAATAAAAACAGATATTAAAGTAACTGCCAGTTCGCCGAATAAATAATATTGAAAACAAAAACAATTTTTAAATTTTGTTTTTAATGTATTCCATTGAACGATAGCTTGAGACATCTGCAAACTAACACTAAAAATATTTCAGCTTTTGTTTTTGTGAACATGTAAATTGTACAAAATTAAAGCCTTTCTGCATATTTTTGTGCCTAAAATAAACATTTCCTTTTGGGACTTTATATTAAACACAAAAACACATTTGGTTTGTTTTATTACTGCTTCAATATAAAATCCCACATATATTTTTTATTTATAAAAACAGGCAATTAACTTTTAAAAATATTGAACATTTCAAAATTTAATTGACATAAAAGTTCAAAAGTTATATTTATAATATTTATGTCGATTAAGTTTCGAAATATTAATTAGATTTAAACATTTTTACATATTTAATTTTTTAGCACCGGACTTGATTATTATCAAAGACATCAAAATGCAAAGAAGTTTCTAATATCAAACAAAATAAACATATTCATCCATCCTCTTATATATACAGTTTAGGTTTTTTTTTTATCAACCTGACGATTTATTTGATACGAAATGAAAAAAACAAACTTTCTTGCTAATGGCCAATTATCAATTAAAATTGTTTCTTTAAACTCGCTTGACCTTTCATCAAAATTCTCTTTACTCATGTGCAAAAAACTGTCAATAAATAAAATTCTCTTCGAAATATAATTGTTGCTCATTTTCCAAAGGTCAATGTGTTGTTGTCCTTGAATTAAATGCCGTTGTTTACTGTTATAAAACAGCAACAGTACAACATTTTGGTCAGTTCATTTACAAAAACTATTTCACGTAACTACTTCTACTTTGAAGTAAAAGAAAATTTTGTTAAATATTCGCTTCTCGAAGGGTTATTATTACAAACTTCATGTTAGTTAAAAGTAGAATTTTGTCGGACGTATAAAAAGTAATTGACCTTTTTTCAATCAAAGTTAATCAGAATAGCAAATCTACCACGCGGATTTGGATAATAAATTCGTATTCATTTGTGCATAAATTATAAAGTAGTTGTTAGTTGCCACTTACCTTTTGCAAATCCTAATAACTGCCATTTTCTAGAGCCGTATTTGTTAGAGCAGAGTAAATAAAAGTTACAAAATTTATAGATGAAATGATTGGACTTGATATGAGTACAGATTTAAGATTGTATATTTTTGAACTTCTGCAACTATTTAAATAAAGTGTATCTTTAAAAACCAAAATGAATATGAAGATGGTAAGTTTTACAAACCTGATATGTTTTGATGAGAACACTATAAAATTGTTAATGTAAAAGATGTGAAAGGCAAGAATTTACATTCGATACAATTATAACTTGTCTGTATAGATAAAATTATATACTTTTGTTTCGCATTTTTCTTTTTTCTTCTTTTCATGTTAAAATCTGTAAAGGAAATAAAACATTAATTTAGGAACCATAGTTAAACATTCATATATTAATAATTTTTATATAAAATATTTCTAGAAAGGTTGCTCATTTGCTATAAGAGTACTATAGTCCTCATTAGTATATGAGCGTTCTATAGGTACAAGGTATATTCAGACAATGAAGGCATTCAGTATATATAAAATAGTACAATTCTTAGTTGTATATCAGAATATCTTTTAGGAGTTTTTCGAAAATACTTATATAACTCAGAGTAGAAATAACTACATTTTGTAATTGTAACATTGGACGTACCAGAAATTCTTCCCGCACAATTTCATGTAGACCCAGAGTCTTATATATTTACCCCCTAATTCACAAACGATTGTTAAAGTCAATGCATGCTTTAAGATCACACAAAATCCATACTTTAAATCCACTTTAATTTTAATAATCGTTTATGAATTGGGTTGGAAAATTATGTACAATAATAATACTCGCTTTTATTAATATCATATCAAGCCGTCAATTTTAATCAACAAATCGCTGTGGTACCTGAAAAGGACACAACACCTTGGGGTCTGGTGGGTACCAAACCCACAACTTCCATATTAATAGATTATTAATCAGCCACATCTGCTCCTTCTCATTAATTAAGATTTCTTTGGATTTCTCTGCACGCTTCATATATCTTTTCCTATAAACATATACACAAAAGTTGTGTGATGAAAAACGATTTTGATCTGAAAATGAGTTGAAAACGGCACCCATTTTGACAACTTTCCAATCTATTACGGTATATTTTTTGATAAATTTGTTCATAGTTCCATTACATTATTTATATTTATAATTTAATTTAGTTTTTAAAAGTAAGTTTGAGATTGGTTCAAAACTAGGTGTCACAATCGGTGGGAGTTTAACATAACATTTCAAACAGATCGTTTTTCATCACATAAGTCATAACTAAATTTATTAAATAATAATTGTGCTCTACATTTAGTTCTTAAAGGAATATTGGCACCATAAGTTTAATAAAGCAACAATTATTGGGAGCTGAACTTTAAAGCAAACGATTTTAAATGGCTGATTTCGGTTCACAGTTAATAAATATAATTAACAGAATACTGTTTCTTCGTTTCTTGAAATCGCACAATATAAAATCACTCGCTATACAGCACAATAAAATTACAGTTAGCGAACTGGAATGGAATGTAATTGTAAAGGACTCAAACATTTATGTTAGAAACTGTCATTATGTTACATTAGACATTGAAATGTACGATACTGTTACATTCCATTCCAATGGGCTAACTGAGCCTTAAAAATTATTAATTTTTATCATTAACTAATATATGAAAATTTTAATGATATGAGTAACATAAATAAAGTCATGAAAGAGTATATTAACAAAAGGATATCACATTAATTGCTAGGACTTTTTTATATATTTAATTTAAAAAATCAAAATTAAAGCTTGCAAAGTAAATTAAAGCTTGAGATTTACAAAATAAAAGATAACAGTCAATTGTTAGCTCTAGTAGCATGTAGTGTTCCAAAAAAAACCAACTTTCAAAATGCAATAAAAATTTTAACAACAAAGAAATTGCAACTGGAAATATAAATATTCGATGAGTAGTAATTAATGATGAGATTTTTCTATGTATTAAATATCCAAATAAAGTCTTTAGAGCTTAATATAATAAATTAGCTTAACAATTAAAGCTTTTTGTTAGCACGTTTCCCCTTGAATGCCGGTATCGGCATTTTCACCATGTATTATCAAGTCCATTTGAGACTGGGACAAATTTTTGCACAATAATTGTTCTATTCTTATAAATCTATCGTTGGCATCAGGAGTAGCAGATTCAGAATCTTGTAAATGCACAGAAGAACTACGCTTAGCACGGTCTACAGGACACAAAATAAATATCACTACATCAATTAAAATATATTAAAAATAATATTCACACTTACCATATCTTGCTCTTCTGGCTTCCTGTTCTATAATTATTTCATTTGTTATATAGACTTCCCGTCTTATCTGATCTCTTAGCTCAACGCTCATATCGGGTATACACCATCTCACTATTATCATTACTAAAGCTACAAAATTCTGCAATGAAATGTTTTAATAAATGAGTGAGTGTCTAGTGGAAAATGTTAAAACAAGAGCTGAAAATTAAATTTAAAATTCAATGTTATTCGGTGTTTAACTGACATGAATCTGGGTATTAACCTGATTTTATTTATGTACATCTATACGCAGGTAATTTCAAGGAATTCGCTTAATTAATAGAAACGATGTTGCAGAAAGAAACCATAGAAGAGTGTAATGAAAATTCTAGTTTTCACAAGAACATTTAAGATTATAACCCAACAAACAGATTGGAGTTTTTTTCAATACTATGAAAATATTTGATAATAGATTATTAATTAATGTTTCAAAAGACACGAGAAGCAGGTTAATCTTACGAGGGCTACAATAATAAACCATAAAACTCCCATACAGTATGACTAATAAAATCTACCGCCCACCTTAATTCGTTTTTCATAAATATTTTAATTACGTTACTTAGTCACATTAACTTAGAACTATTTCGACTGAAAATTATTATCAATCGTTTATTTCTTATGGTTTTAAAGAGTTATTTAGTCGAACTTATACATGCAGTGCATTATGCCGATATACATACTCCACCAAAAATATTTACTGTGTTCATTATAATTTTCCATAATCTTAAACTTTTAATTGCAGCGAAACATTTAATAAATCGCAATCAAACTCACACACAACACATTTGCAAGACCTCAATCTCTTTAGGGGATTAGGGTTATAATGAAACCCCTCAGAATGCGGTCAATTAAATTTTAAAGAAAAGTTCTCAACAAACATAGCCAGTGAACAAATAGCAACCCACCAATGGAAAAACATCAGACGAGCATAAACAAAACTTGAACACTTTCATATTCTTCATAGTTTTTTTTATGTTTTCATTAAATATTTTTTTTATGTCATAGATCAATGCACTACTAAACTGCAGAAAGGTCTTGCTTTTTACTCACACATTATTCAATGCAATTTTATGCTGCAAAGCAATATATACGAGGGTCATTCTATATATCTTAATTATACAAAAATGATTTTATGAATTTTTATAATTTCATATAAATCCAATACATTTTTTTCTTTCCTCTTTTCTCTTTTCTTTCAGATATTGGAATAAAAGGTTTAAATTAATCGATTATTCGAATATATCATCCGCCATTCTAACACCTTTAAATTAAGGGTTGAATTAATACAACCATTAATGACGATTAAATTAAAGGCATAGCAATGATCGCTGAGCTTTCCCAACAGTAATTGGCGCCATGATGTACTAAAGAGCAGAATACAGCATCGGTACTGTAGCAAAAATTCACCCGTGAAGTAGAAAGTAAACTAAAACAGCTACAACAAATTCTCTATCTTCCCATCTGTTATCTCTACACTATCCCCTCCACTTTCTAGTGCCGCCACTATGCGGTGCATATATAGGGGTCATCCCCTGCGTAATATTTCTGTTAAGAAACATAATCTCAAAGAATTTATACAATTAAAGTTGTTTGTAATTCTAGAACCCCCCTCGCTTGTCTTTATTTTTAAACTCACACACTTCGTCCGAACGCCACACAAAATAAAGGGAAAATGTCAATGGGCCATTCGAAGTGGAAAGAGAAATATGTAGTGTGTGATGGACAGATATTTATTAGAATAGAAGTTTTTGAAAAGTATTGACGGATAAAACTTTTTAGTAGTTCAAATAACGTGAAACTGATAACATCCTACACTACTAATTACACAATAAACGATAAAATTCAACTATAATAATAATTAACAATATCAAAATAATAAATAAAATACATTTTGAACATCAAAAGAAAAATATTTGTTTATAAGAGAAATCCAAGTTAAAATGAAACGTTTTGCTTGCTGCTTAAGCCTCCGTGCAGTCGGTTTTAGTATAGCTGCACTTGATATTTTATTGTCTTTAAGCGCCTTGAGTTTATGCAGTTATTATTTGTATAGAGATTATTTCAATTTAACAAATTGGGCCATTGCAACATATGAAAATGTGAAAATAATTGATCCTTTAAGTAATATGTTGTCATCGGTTGGTAAGTAAAATAAAAGTTTTTATACTAAAAAACTTGACATGAAGTTAGCATAAGCGATGATATTCAGATAGATCGCAATTTAACATTAAAAACTGCCTGCAGTCATTTTTAGTGTTCAGTAGGCAGGCCCCTGTTCGCACTTATGCTAACTTTATGCCCATGACTGCATTAATGTAATAAAAAATAAGTATTTTTCCTGCTTCATTAAAAAAAACATAATTTTCAAATCTTTATAGATAATTAATCTGAAATATTGGAAAAAAATAAAAAATTATAAGTTTTTTATATAAAAAAAAAGAAAAATAATAAAGTGGATCGAAGGAATTAGAAGAACACTAGATAATTAATCTGTATAATTTTGACTTCAGAAGAGCAAAATTTTACTGTTTGCTTTCGATGGCACAAAAGGCCGTAGTGTGTTTTTAAATTGAGATAATTTTTATTGCTGCTATAAAACAGTAATTTTTTTTAATGAAATAAAAATTTTTTTTAAATAATTTCTTTTTTTATAATTTTTCTTCAAACAAATTAGTATCAATAATGTATAAGATAATTGAAATTTTTTTCTTTTCTAGTTGATTATGTGCTGCTGCATAATTTTCCAGATGCCTTTTATGTTGTGATGTCTATAATTTTGTGGATAAAATCGTTAATCAATTTTATATTAGCTTCTCTTTTAATCGATGGTATCAGAAAGGTAATATGTGTTTTAGTATATAAAACTTGAATCTATAAAAAAAAAATTGGCCAATGCTTATTGCATTATTACAACTTCATGTTAGTTAAAAATAAGATTTTATTGAATAGTATTAAAGTTTGAAATTATTACAACATTGATCTAACCTACTAGGTAGCATAAACTTCACTTCGACTTCAACTTCAGTTATTTTAAGTTCAAGTAAAATTGTAATAATGGAAAACTTCTCGATTAAATCCTATCTTTAGTTGTAATAATAGACCTGAAAGTTTAAAATCTGTACTTTGTAAGAAAATACTGGTTTTAAACTCCTTTAATTATTTTTTAGATACTATTTAGTTATTTAAGCATTATTTGTTTAATATGATCACACCATCTTTAAAAAAATTTTACAGTGAATTTCTACTAACAAATTCATTGTTCTGTGCGAAATTTGTTGCTCGTCAAAGTCATATTGAAATAATCACACAGTACTGCTGATTTTTTTAATTTTTTATTAAAATACTTGATTTGCTTCTCTTTCTATATTTCTCTATCTCTTTACAGAAGCGTACCATTTGCATAGCTCCCTGGCTAATTAACACTATCATTTCGGTACTGGTTGAAGTGACCACTTATATATTTATGGAAATGAAATATAATGAAATTGATGCGGCCACAGATAAACGTATCGTGCGAAGCATAATGTTTGGCATATTTATCAGTAAGTTCGTTCGAAAAATAATACTAATTAAGATTTATATTAACATGCTTATTTTCCAGTGTTTAACGTAATGTTTACTTTTGCCATTTATTGGTTGTGTAAATTTTTAAAACTTCAACGACAAGAAAATCAAGTCTTACAAGATAGTATTGTGGAGGCATCGGGAATGTTTCAACATGTTAAAGTTTAAGACAAAATGTTTTTTCAATGCATTCAAAGAAAGACTTATTATACATTTTATTTCTTATTTTCTTTTTAAGGAACAAAAAATTTTTTTTCTTCGATAAACTTACCTCAAATACCACAACAAAACCCAAACGACAAGCCAAGATTATATAAAACATATTACTTAAATTATATTTATTCGGTGAGGTAGGCGGTTCACGAAAATCTGTATATCTGTTAAAAAATAAAAATATATATCAATATATTATAATAATAATATATATCATGTGTGATACTCATTACAGTGTTTTATGAATAATTCCTTAAGGCTTAATTCATAAAATTAATTCATACAATTAATGTATTAACGAAAAAGAATTAAGAAATTATAGCAACGTTCAAAACAAAACATTTGGTTTACTCTTGGTTTGAAGTTAAAAATCTAAATTTGTTATCCATTTAATGTTGCTAAAACGCAAGATGTGTTTTACTTTCTCATATTTATAACAACAACAAAAAATTGTAATCAAATAAAAATCAATAAAAAAAAAAACACGAAACGTGCACTGTGCACTTTTTACAATCAGAAACTAATATAAAAACAGTATGAGTTTCACAGACAATAGATTATTAAAATACTAACAGTTCCACAAACTATATACATATAAGTTTTATACTCACTTGCAGGAGGTCAGATTGTATTTAACAGCCAGACTTTGCAATGTTGGAGAATCGCTTATGCGAAAATCTGATAAAGTAAACTCTAAGTAACCATGTAAGGAACCATCGGGGGACACCAGGCCACGATAAACCCATCTGGGTATCATATCTGAAGTAAAGGCTATAATAAAACCCTAAAATATAAAACATATTCCGATATTGTCTAATTTATCAAAAAACAAAATCTACTGCATCCATACATTTGTTATAACGCTTAGTTTTCCTATACAATCCAATATACGATACCAAACGCCTATATCTCGTACTCTCTGTGACACCGGTCTACGGTGATGAGTCAGCAGTTTGTTTGCATCTAAACGCATTTCCAATATATTATTTAATAAAGCAAAAAACGGAGCTAGGGGAAAGGCAGCCACAAATATTGTTACAAATCCATATTGTAAAACTATAAAAACATTTTAAGATTATTAATAAATTTGTAACAATTAAATAATACAATATTTACCCATTTCTAAATATTCGGGAAACAGTGACCTTGGACCCCAATCGAGTAGTTTTAAATCTCGCCACCATCTTTCAGTATCTTTGTGATGCACATGTTCTTTGGAAGAGAAACATTTTGTTAGACCCACTTTTAAGGCCATGATTTTGCGCCATATTTTCGGCATTATAACTTCTAAGATGGAATTGAAGGCCTGTTTACCAATCATTATTATAGCCAGCTGAATACATAATTCGGTTAAACAGCCACCCGAGGAACACTGCAAATAATATTTGATATTTGAGCTCTTAACGAAATATTAAAAAATAGTAAACATTTCCTAAGACATCTATTAATTTTTTTTATTAGTTTATTTGTGAATTTTATGCTTTTTATTTTTTCAATACAAAATGCTCGATTTGAAAAGACTATTATTGGAATTTTTTTTTTATCTTATCTACTGCCCTTTACTTATCAAACATGTTCAAAAATATTATTTGAAAAAAAAAATTCTTACCTCTTCTTGTCTATAATCGAATATTAAGTTATATTGTCCTGGATGACCTACAAATTTACCCTTAAAAAAGGCAATATAAAATATGGAAGCGTAATAATTTACAAATTGCAGCAGATAAATTTTTAATGTCAACGAATCATCGAATTGAGTTTGGGTACGCCACATTTCCTTTTCGGTGAGATACTCCGCTAGATGGTTGTACAGCTAAAATGAAATTATTTTGGTTAAATTTGTGAAATATTTTCGTTACACATTTCTTATCTACTCACATAGTTAAGTACATAAAGAAAACATAAATTCACAAAGGCTGCCGATGCAGTAGCCAACATGATTGCACTCGAAGTTGTCATTGGCGTAGAGCCCACTTTTAAAGTCGCCAACATAGACATACGATACACCACAACACCCACTAGAGCCACGAATGCTAAAGCTATCAAGAGTAACACCACGGAAAAACTGAAGACTGCGGCTGGAAACTTCATACGCCAAAATGGAACGGTGGGCTCTTTCATATTTGTAACATAATCTGTACGGGTGTTGGGTAAATGTTGCAAACGTGCCAAATATTGTGGTCTAGGATGCTCTTCATGAACATCAAAGCCCGTTAAATCCCAACGATGTGTTATTTCTGCCGAATATCGTTTCCACAGCTCTAAGAAAAGTGTAGCCCAAAAGGACATAAAAACAGTGAAAAATACCGTGCTAGGATTGTCTATTAAGTAGGAAATTTTCGAATAAAAACAAGTCTCTTTTAAGTCCCAAAAATTGCACCAATCACACAGAGGACACATGGTTATATTTGAATTATTTGTTTCATAACAAAGATCCTTACTGGAAAATGAAACAAGTTATACAACAAAGTGCTATTTTTTTAGAATCATTAAAAATAACTTACACAGGTACATAACTACTCAAAGTAAACCATGAGTATAGGAAGCATATTACACCCACAACAGATGCCAACATCAGCATATACGTGTAATATCCCAGCCAGGCAAAATATAAACCGATTTTAACACCAAAATATTCCTTGACATAATCCAATGGCTGATAACGATACCATTTGCTAATGGAAGCCCAATGAGCACTTAGAGTATGACGCATGGTACACGCTTCATTTATTTCTCCCTATAAAATAGATAAAGCAAGTGAATTACATTCAAATAATTTACTTTTTATCTTAGAGATAAGGGTATGTACGTCATGTAAAGGATATGCTGCGCAATATATGTTGTAAGCCACTAGCCGCTCGATGCCAAACGCCATTTCATCTCTGTTTTTCGGTGTAAAGCGTTGACGATCCAATATGAATTGTACAATTCGAGAACGAACAGCGGGAGTGAAGAAATTATCTTGTCGAATATCAAATCTGAAAATGTAGTAAAAATTAGTTTAATATCCTTTATTTGTCAAATCATATATTCATCTCATGTATGCTTACATACATAAAATGTTTTCCAATTATTAATTTACTTACAAATATTCCTTGTCACGACTATAGATTGCAGTAAAACGCAGTCCACGCCTTGGAAAATAACGTTCGTTCACGTAAATATGTTTCATGAAAAATGTGAAAATACCTTTAAGACTAGAAAATACACTTCGGGTAGAGCGGTTGACTACTGACATGCCAGGTATCTAAACATTAAAAATAGTGGAAAGGAACCTTAATTAAATTATAACTAAGAAAATTTCAACTTAAATTAAAAGAAAGCAATTAACCCAATGCCAACATTAATATTAGAAATCAAAAAGGTTTAAAAATATTTGAGCTAAATGTCAAAACTAAAGCTTAGCAATCTAAAAGCAAAGAATTATTTTATACAAAACAAGTTCAGTGTGAGAAATTTGTTATCGAAAAATCGTTGGTCTTTTAAGATATTATAAAACAAAGATTCAGACCTTTCGTGATATATTATTTACTACATTACGTAGACGACTAGATTTAGAGAAGCTATTCACGTGGCGCTTTAACTATAATTAGAAAATATAATAAAATCAAATGTTTAAGAGAATTCAACAAAATTATAAACATCACCAAATAATTGGAATTAACTTGGAAACATTGCAATATTATATAGCCATGTAGCACAGTTCAATTCCGTTCGTAAAACGACTTCACTCCGTAGTTTGGCTCTTCAGAAAACGAAAACCGAAAAAAATTTTTACGAAATCACTTTTACTATCATGAAGTGAATTGTAAATTCTTTATCTTATAGTGCAAATAATTATTGCAAACTATATTTTATCAATATTACTTTTCGATAAATTTATTATAGAAGACATTTATTAGAGCCTAGTTATGGGTATTATTAACATTCCTTAAAAAATATTTGGAAAGATCACAAAATTATCAGAATTTATTTATGCTGCATTGCACAACTTCTTTATTATGCGAACGCTTCTTGGTAATATTTAATAAATCTGTAATTAATGTTATTTTCATTACACACTAACTATGAAATATTTAGTGCATTTGAGATTGACAGAGGATCATGATATATCATGGTGGCTTTTTTGTTTGTTAATATTAGCCTGACAACTTGATAACATTCCCAAATTATTAATATTGCTAAAAACGGCCAGAATCTGAAGACCCAAAAATTAATTCGTACGGAATGGAAAAACGGAATCAAACACATTCTGAATGGAGCATTCGACATGGCTAATAAAATAAGCTATACTACCGATAAAGCATATTACCTCCTTCATGGGCATGCGCAGTTTCAAAATTTCCGCATAACGTCTCAGCACCTCCAAAGGAGCATGTAACTTAAATAATCAAACAACTTTAATTTTCATAGAAATATTATTTACTTTAAATCTCAAGATTTACCTTAATGAAATAAATTTGTTCTTTCTCCTTGAAAACTCTTTCGATTTCCAAACCTTCTGCCTCCAAATTCGCCTCAAATACTCTACGCTTTTCATTATGATCCTCTTCAATAACCTGTTGCTGCTGATTGATTTTATAAGCCAAAACAAAATCAATAGATCTTATGCCATCATCAAAGAATAATGAGGGATTTTTTTCATGTTTTTCAAAATAATCAGTTGGTGCATTCAATTCAATTTCAGGTGGATCCTCAAATGGTGCTAACTTCGTCATTTGTACAGATGTTCTGGCAGGATTTCTAATTTTGTTATAGTTAGTATTACTATTATTATTGCAATGATTGTGGGTTATTGAATTATGAGTATTTGCAATTTGAGCAGTTTGTGACGGATTGTCTGATTGTAATAGTTCTGTTGAGGCTGTACTGTCTACATAAAAACTGTAAATTGAAAGATGAGGAAAAGTTATATGCGAAAAAGTAATAGTATATGGTGTGAAAATTTATAAGAGAAAATTGTAGCGTAAGGAAAATTTAGCATGATGTTGTAAATTATAGAGAAATTTAAAATGTGTATTTATTTAAAAAACATTACAGCACTTTTCTGTGTTAAATTACAGTATTTCGACAAAAGTTTTATGTAACAACTTACTTTCGCCTAAAATTTGGTATTTAATTATATAATAAAAGAAACTACTTTTCGCCGGAAAAATCTTAGTTACAGACTACGTTAAGCTAATCTCATAAAAAAAGCCTTGGCATTGTTTTTTTTATATTTATATAATAATATATAGTTCACCCAAAGAATATAAGATTAATAAAAATATATTTATGTAAATGCTGTTCACACTATGCATGTGATCTACTTATATACAGAGTTCATAATAGAATTAATAACGTTCTTTTCTTTTTCTTGCTGTAAACCGTAAGCACTATACAATTGTAATCATATACAAATATTCGATTACAAAACACTCTCTATCTTAAAAGTATTTACACACAAAATCACAAATGAAACTGACCTGAGTTAACAAATGTATATCAAAATCATATAAAACATTAATGGAAATGCTTGTATATATTATGTAATTACAAAGAATTTAATATACATATAAAGACCTTTTCTTTTATAGTCCAACTGTTAATAAATTAAAAGCCCCTTATCTATGGTCGTAGCACTGATGTATAATAAGAATACTTTAATATTTCATAATATACTAAAGGATAGCCGTCCACAATAAATAAAAAAAAACATAAAAGCGTGCTGAGATACTATTACAGAAAAGTTCTTCGAAAACAACGTCACCCATAGAAAAACACAAATTAATATATTAACGAGCCCAGGAGGGATGATGTTTATGTATTTAGTTAATTTAAAATATATGTTAATGTCTACTTGAATAGTTAGGGGGAATAATTTAGATTCTAAAAGCAAACTATAAAAATGATAGATGGGGCATGTGTACACAATAGCTGCGTTCGAGAGCACAAAAGTTTTTACAAATTTGTAATATTTTTTACTGGATTGCATTCGTGTAAATATAGTCCATGATATCAAATGGCGAATTGGAAGAACAAAAGGATAATTCATTGACTGAGTAAATGCAACTTCTATCTGGACTAATTTTTGCCAGTAAACGTACCAATAATTTCATGTTCATATGAAATACTTTTAAAATAAAATAAAAACAAATGTAAAATTACTTTAATAAGTAACATCTATTGAAGTTGGATCACAAAATCTTTAAAGGTTTATTAGCAAATGAATTAGATATTAAGAATATAATATACATTAATAATGCATGTATGTATGCTGAAAGTAATATCAACACAAACGCAATGCCAAGCCCATATGTACCTAGTCTCACTTTTGGTGATGGTTAGAGAACTAGTCAAGGTTATTTTCAGAACTACAAATACGTTTTCATTCCAATCCCAGATTTGCTGACAAAACTACTAAACTGTGGATAGTGTATAAAGTGAATGAATAAACACACTATAAATCTATAAAGCAGGAAGGATAAACAAACAGCAAGCCGAAAAAAAAACTTTTGATATGTAGATGAAATTGTTTTTACTGTCAAACCAAAAAGCGGACATACATTATCTAAAGTACATAAATACATATCGCACTCGATGAAAGATACAAACATTTCAAAGTATTAAGGAGAGAAAGGAAAAAGGAAAAATCGAGAATTAAATATTGTATTGCGCTGCATATCATTTTTATTCCTTAATTATGTGAAAAAATCATCATTTGTTATGGCCAATCACTTCCAAACAACTCACAATCATTTACATAGTTTTCATGAATCAAAGAAACAAACCATTTCAGCAGGAAGAATGTCAAAACATGTTCTTTGAGAAGAAAGAGTAATATAAACTGAGTTTTTTATGAATTCATATTTTCCAAAAAATATGAGTTAATACAAAAATGTTGAACGAGTACGGCATGTAATTAGTTTCATCTGATAAGAAGCAACATGTAATTCATAATGGTTCCTATACTCGATGCTATTGCCTATTACTGATCCATAATAAGCATATCCGAAAATAAATAATGGAAAAAATATCAGTTATTATGAAAACTTTTTCTTTAAAAAATATTCGAAATATATACAATTGTTACATATCATCGAGATGCTGTACAGTTTACAATACAGCTACAGTATTTCTTGAATTATTCAGAATTAAGCCCCAAATGCTTTGTAACATACATATATAGTCCAACACTGTGGCTAATTATGTATTAGGAAAGCACAATATCATTAATAAAAGGCATTTTATTTTTCTTCATTTATAAAATTTCTACAACTAAACAACATAAAAATTAATAAGCAACTGTTGCTGTCAGAGAAGAATTAAATAAAGTGAATTTACGAATAATAAAAATAATACAATAATTTATATTTGATAAGAATGCATCTCGATAATAAAATAAACGTATGTATATGTATGTTTCAAAAGAAAAAGTATAAAAATATAACAGAATAAAATGAATCACGATGAAACCAATATTACCTTGTATAGAAAGAGGTGTTTATTTTTACAATAATCAGAAAAGAAACGAATCAACTCTTTATTTGCTTTTGTACAACTTTAAGCTCTTAAACACAGTATAAAAGAGTTTATACACATTGTAAAATAATTATATGTAAATAAGTTTTAAATCTTTGAAGTTATTTTTATGGAAAAAAGTTTTACTTTAGTTTTTGTAAATTTTTATTATTTTCATTCAATTAATACTGCAATTGAGTTAAATTATTTTTGTGCCGTTTATAATTTCATATATATTTTATTATTCCATTTTCTGTACACGTAATTAATCCATCACCATAACGAGCACGTCTGTACTGTCTAGTGCTACTTGCTTATACTAAACATTATTTTTTTTTAAGTAGACTTCCGTCATAATGCACAACAAAATTTTAATTCATTTCAATTGAGAGCTGAGAGTGTTAATTATGTTTGAGGCAGAGCATGAAAGTCTTGTATATATTGTTTTGCACATGGAGTGTAAAAATTTACTGTATTAGATTTCTCATAAATCGAGAACAGATACAAATATTTCTCCACAAATACAATGCGAGATGCAAACAGATTTAAATATATCTTTCTAAAATCAGATCAAAGTACCATAGAGAGAATCATTAAAATTAAATCAAAGTACACAACTTATCTTTGTTGAAAGTAAGTGTTTTATAAAGTCATTGCTTATGCTCATAATAATGATAAATTTCTAGTTTAACAAATAATAGTTTAATATAAATGTATTGTGGACAGTTCATGATTAATGCAGCTAAAAATTTTAGTCAAAGCAAACTTTTATAATAAATTATATTTTTGTAAATGTTATGTTTAGTTGTGTGACACCTTATAATTTAGCGTGCGATGTTGAACTAAATTTTATAATTTAGATTAGTAATATTACACATAACAAATATGTGTACTTAGATACGAATGCACATGTCTTTATGTACGTATTCATAATGAAAATGATATGGCTAACAGAAAGTTTAATTTTGTTCAATTTAATACATGAAATTGTACAAAATAAAACGGGCATAACATACGTACGTAAGGAAGCATGCACATGTATACGTACTTAAGTACTTATAAAAATGCCTTCTTCAAGTGATATCTGATTATTTGTAAAAGTTTATTGCTTCTATTATAATTCTTTCAAAATAGTTGTATTGAAAGAAGTAAAAAGTGTAAAATTATGGTACAAACTTACCTTTCAGCGGTATTTGTATTCGTCATTGCTATCAATTGTTGCCTATGTGAATCATCATGGTCAGCTGGAGCTTGATCGCTAACAATTGTTTGAAATTCATTTAATTGCAACACACGACGACCGGCATCTGGATTTGAACATTCACGTTCCATAAACATACTGACGGCTATTTTAGAGCTATCGACACTTTTACGAGACCATGACGAGCGATTTTCTCTTCGTTTACTAGCCGAGCTTGAATGACGTTTCAATTGGCGCTCTTTATTAAGTCTCTCCATGAGTTCCATATCGAGAGGGGCTAAAGGGGCAGTATAAGGTCTTTCAAAAGCTGCTGCGACTAATATTGAATCTTCCTCTTCCTCGTCTTGATTGCTGCTTATGCTTTCAATAGTTTTTCTGCTACACGTTGAGCTAGCCGGCACATTCGCAATTAATGTTTGATTTTCTCCATCATTTACACAATCAGCTGGTTCACTGTTTACATTTTTGTTTGTTGTTAAGTTTTTTGCTAGTTCATTGTATTCATTATCAGCAACATTTATTCCATTGTCAACTCTTTCCTCTGTCTCTTCTTCTCTTACGATGTTTTCTTGATTGTTTGCGAATGTTGTTGCTGTTGTAGATTCACTTTCATCTGTATAATCATAATTATCTTGTGCCGAAGAGTTTGCATGGTAAAAATTATTTTTTTCTAAAATTAAAACAATTAGTATTTTATAAAAATAAAAATTGCTAAATATATCTACATAGATGCTTTGTTCTATATGCATATTTACGCACCCATATTAATTACTAATTTTCTTAGATCTGTAGCAAAATTTGGTTAGAGCTAAACATTTTTTTACAAAGCACTGCTGTGTTGTTCTTTTCGTTGAGGTTTTCAATATGGTACACATTCATTGCACAATTTTAAGTTTGTTATGAAATCGTCCACCACTTTTAATAATAGTTAATAATTTCAATTGTAAAACGAATGTGCACTACATGTGTCCATATAGTAATTAAACTTTAATTGGTTAATAAAACAAATACAAGTCACTTGTAAAAATATTTAACTGCAGTACTTCTCCACCGCTCAGGTTTATTGTGTTAACTGATTTTTTTCTATATGCCTGGGAATAATTCACGGTAGTGCAAATAAGAACAGTGATGCCATGACAATTGGCAAATTTAATAGCAGAGGGTTTTGCAAGTAAATGGTGGGCGTTTGTGATTTTATACTGGGAGAATTGCAAATATTATGGCCAGTGATTAAGCTTTTAACATTTTATTCGTCAGTTAAAATATAAACTTAAAATAAAAATCTATTTCATTACTATTTATGAACAAACATTTTACATATTTGATATATATGTATATACATATTTTATTTTTATTCGAAGTTACAATTTTTTCGACCTAGTCTGTCTTACTTGCTAATATATGAAAATATACTTTCAATTTGATCATAGTTCATTGAAACATATTATTATAAACACATATTTACTTAAAAAGTTAAAATTTAAACACCTGAACTTCCGTTTAGACATTCTTGTCATTAGCAACAAAAAAAAAATATATATATATATAAATATTATAATATATTCAAGTATGTTTAGAACCAAAATATTAAATTTAAAAAATAAAGTGTTATATTGAAAGAAAACATATATAATAATATATAATATTATATATAATACATATATAATAATATAATATATATAAATTATAAGCGCAAACTCATGTAAATTGAAAAAAAGTATTAAAATTAAAATTCTCATCAGTTAATTATACATTTGCTCCAATGCTAATTTACTGCCTGTTCGCCGATGTCGAAAGCTATCGTTCGTTCGAATAAATGACATTCAAAACAAAAACAATTTTCAAAACTTGTTTTTGTTTTGAATGTTATTTATTCGAACGAACGATAGCTTTCGACATCGGCGAACAGGCAGTTAATCTAGCTTTTATTAAGCTTTTATATATACACTTATAACTTACATACCCACCCAAAAAAACTTGAAAAAATTTTTAAATTCATTTTTTAATTAAACTGAAACCGTATCTACATAAATTGTATACCTATATTATTTAAGTTTATCAAATAAACGATATTCACATAAATTTTTTTACTGAAACTTCACCGAAATAAATAAGAGTATATATATGTAATTTTTTATAACTTTAAAAATCATATGATTTTTTTTATAAATAATAGTTTTTAATTTGACTTAAAGCTAATGGTAGGAAGAAAAAAATTGGTTTTGTTCAATAGGTTTTTTAACCCAAATTCCTAAACCTGCCCGACTGAATGCTTCAAATACTTCTTTTTTGCACGTTTGAAAATCTTTAGCATTATTCTTCGCTTCAGCATAATTGGTTATTTGGCCCGAATATTGAAAACATTTCCACAGATATGTAAACTTATAAAAAAATACATTTTTGGACAAGATAGAAATTTGATTATTTATAGTGCAACCATGCTTCAGTGAAATGACTTCAATATCAATATCGCCCATACTCCAATTTATACCTACAGCTGGCGCTTTGAAAATGCAACCACGTAACGATTTTTGGCTAGTCTGGCCCAACAAAGGACGATGAAGCTTATATGGTTCTGGCAAATAACCTAAAGTGTGTTCAATGCGACCGCAAATAGCCCGGTATAAATGTTTAGCATTAAACATGTCACCCAAAACAATAGAATGTAAATAGATTGGCTCTACAAAATGAGATAAAAGAGCACCCTGTATTCCTGCAACATTCCAAAGTGCAATTTTGTCAGAGCAAGACATGGTATGCAGAGGTTCACCCGATCGCACTCCATACCATGTTTGATGGCAGTAACGCGATCCGAGTGGATGCGTACCCATTTCACCTTGAATCTTCGTTCGCAATTCACCATATTGAGCACCATTAAAGAAATTTCTTCCACTAATATTGTATACGCGCGCATCTCCACATGGAGATGTGTTTACATATAAATGAAAGTGTATATTTGGGTTTAATTTAAATGGTACTTTTGAATTAATTGGATTTCTTTGAAAAATGTTTATTCCGCTTAAGCATTCAGTTAAATTGCCTGCAAGATTATCAAAAAGAAATTTCATTAAACCTCTTTTCGCTAATATTTCTGCATGAGAATCATTGAGAACAGTACCATTGTTACACATATTTCCACCAATAACGCATTTGGTACCAGTGGCAATTGAGACAGTTACAGAATTTTCAAAATCCAAATTGTGTGTCATTACAATACCAGCTAATACCTTATAATGGCGACTCTTCTTATGACGATGAGTTATTTCGTCAAATCGCTGCTTAATTTTTAATTCTATAATGTCTGATAGATTTGACGGTAATAAAACTGTGGAACTTACTTTACTCTCCGCTATATTAGGTGTTATAATTTTTTCGCATTTTTTATTGTTATCTTGAAGTACGGAATCCACTGGATTCTTTATGGTTTCTGCCTTCTTTTCCAAGTAATTTAAAATTTCTGTTGCAACATTAGGTGAAATCAAATGCTTTGTTTTACCATGACACTTTAATTTTGGACACAAAGATCGTAACTGATTAATAATACAGTTTTTTTGCTTGTTCCACTTTCGTTTATAGGTAGTTACACGTCTTTTAGCTTCTGGTAGTGCATTTAATTCCCTACCGTCTTCTTCACGTGACCTCTTGAGTTTATGATTTTTTTTCTGGCTGTCCGCTGAAATTAGATTCCACAAAAATTATCAGTCAACAATAAATTTTAAAACTAAAAGAAATTAAGAACCATTTGCTGTAAGAAATGAATGGTGAGGAGTTGAATTAACGTAACTGATGTTCGTTACTTTTAACGAAACGCATGACATTACGGAAAGTTTAAAAAATCAGTAACGTAAAAATTTAACACTTTCAAGAATACTGGAGTGGGAAACCTTTACGTTATTTTTTGAAAATTCAATTTACAATTGATACATACATTCTTTAATACACAATAAATCAATCTACTTACGCGTAGAGTCAATACAAGTTCCGTTAGTCTCTACAAGAATTTGAGGCTTAAGAGGATTTCTAGCAAAACTCTTGAAGTTAGTTTTCACATGTACCGAGTTCACGTTATTCAATTCCATTTGTGAAAATGAACTTGATGCTGGAGTTTCTTTACCAGCATTAATATTATAATTTTTTAAAGTTTCTGCTTTCGGTTGGTTGGTACATTTTTCAAGCTTGGATATGCTTGTAAAATTCGTAATGTTTCTGAGGGTTTTTGATTTGTTTTTATTTTGTGTCTTGTCATCGCAATTAGTTTCTTTTGGCAGGGTTAATGTGTTTCGCCCGACATCTGGTATATCCTTGCTTGTTTGATCGTCATATATAATTTTGTCATCGGCTATTACCGTATTCTTCCTTTCGGCAATAAACGGTTTTTCATTATCAAAGGTGCTGTTGTAACTAGACAAGGCTAATAGGGCACATGCCTTTTTAGCCTCTGGCAAAGTAGTACCAGTTCCACTGAAACATTTTCCATTGATACAAACGGATATATTAAAAGAGCATTTATTATGAACCCCTACAATCATCGTTTGCTTCCAAAAAATTTTTCCAAATAATTCATTAAGCTGGAAAACAGGATCAATACTTTTAATGCCGAAATTGATAGATGATTTTAGAGTTGGACGGTTTTCCGTGGTTGTTGCATGCATTATATTTATTATTTGAAAACTTTAATCTTAACTTTTCACTTATACAAACCGTTTAAAATGTGCCGTTTAATTTTAAACAGACGATATTGTATATCTATACTAAATCATTCACAATAATGGAGGAGGAGACTACCAGATGTTTGGAAATGTTATATGAAACATGCCAATCCAACACGCAATTCAAAGCAATAATTATTAACTATTATCGTGTTTGGCGTTTTCTTGTATTGTATTCGAGCTTGTTTTTTAAATTAAATTTATTGTAATTATTCTGCAGGCTCTATTATTATGTTTTATCTCGGTATACGTGTATATATTTTCTCTTTTTGTATCGATATTTCGAACACCTTCGGTGTTCTTCTTCAGGAAAAACTGGAAAACAATTTCGTTGTCACAATATTTAGTGTCACAAATATATAAATTAATTTAAATTAAGTAAAGAGTTTTCATAAATAAGTGTTTAAAACTATAAACATAACAACACGTACATATATTTTTTCTTACTTTTGAATAAAGTCGTCTAGTTTTGAAAAAGGTTATATGTATACAAACTTGTTTTGGTTTAGTGTATTTTGTTATAATATGACTATACGTATGTTCGCAATTTTCCGTGTCTGTTTTGTAGTTCATCCTAATTTCGGTGGGAGTGTTAATAATATGTAGCATTTTTACTGTGATTCTTTTTTTATAATTATATTCTTGTTGTAATATTTCTGTATAATTAATGTCTGGCGAGTGACCATGCAATGCACAGTGTGCTGCTAATGCGGTTTTTTGTTCCAAATTTTCGTTTCTATTTTCATAATTAGATATGTGTGCAGCCAAACTTGTCCTAAGTTTTGAATCAACATATATATATCGTATATATAATAAATTGCTGATTGGGAAAAATATTATATATAACGCCCTGTGTACTACAGCTGTTGTCTTACCCTGACAGTGCTACCAATTGTATGTGACAAGATAGAGCGACCATCAGGGAATATCAGCCTTTATTTTTGCCAATAAATAACTTTCAAATATTTGTGTAAAATTATCCGTAGAATAATCAGAACATTATGGCAGTACGTTTAACACAAAGGTTGATTAAATCGCAAACTCCATTCTTAAGTAGGGTAAGCTGTATATTGCAATACTGTCCGATATCGTCTAAAAAATTAAACAAATTACATAATTTAAAAAGCCAAATTGTTGTTTGTTTTCTTTTAGAGCTATCCGCTCTTGGTGACCAAGGAGAAAACTGAGGATGTTGCTCATACTAAATCTGCATTGCAAAAAAAAGTTGTTGTAAGTTGTTTTATTAAATACGTTTTACATTTTCTTTATGAATATGGAGAAATTGTGAGGTTAGAAGTATTAAAGTTATTTATTATTGATCTTAATAGAAAACAGATATCCCATCCGCGCAATATGGTGGACGTCATGCAGTCACTATGTTACCTGGTGGTGGCATCGGTCCGGAATTGATGAAATATGTTCGTGACATATTTGCTTATTGCGGCGCTCCTATTGATTTTGAAGTTATCGAAATTGATCCTTCAACTGAGGGTAATGAGGATTTGGATTATGCAATTACATCCATTAAACGTAATGGAGTAGCTATTAAGGGCAACATCGAAACTAAATCTCATGGTTTGGATGAAGTTTCACGTAATGTTGCTATCCGTAACGAATTGGATTTGTACGTCAATGTTGTGCACTGCAAATCTCTACCCGGCATTCCAGCCCGCCACAGCAATATCGATATTGTATTGATTCGCCAAAATACTGATGGTGAATACGCCATGTTGGAACATGAATCAGTGCCCGGTTTAGTTGAAAGCATGAAGGTTGTTACAAAGGAAAACGCTGAACGTGTAGCTCGTTATGCTTTTGAATATGCTCGACAACACGGCCGCAAGAGGGTGACCACTATTCATAAGGCCAATATTATGAAATTATCTGATGGTTTGTTTCTGGAGACTGCCAATCGTGTACACAAGGATTACCCTGATTTGGAGCATAACAACATGATTATTGATAACACTTGCATGCAATTGGTGTCTAATCCTCACCAAGTAAGTGAAAAATTTAAAATTTATTTGTTGGGTGGTTAAGCAATGTCTATATGCTTTTCATTGGCGCTTTTACCAAATCGTCAGTAGACTTGAAAAAAATATATGTTTACAGAAGTGTGCACTTTTGGTAATATCGAATAATTCTCATTTGAAAATGTGTTCTAGTTTGATGTTATGAACATGACGAACTTGTATGGTACCATTGTTTCAAATGTTATTTGCGGTTTAATTGGAGGCGCTGGTCTTTTGTCTGGCCGCAATTACGGTGATCATGTTGGTATTCAACAACATATATGTTAATAAGTTATTTAACTATTTTATTTTCTCTATATATAAAGTATGCTATATTTGAACCTGGTACTCGTAACACTGGAACTGCTATTGCTGGTAAAAATATTGCTAATCCGGTAGCCATGATTAATGCCAGCATTGACATGTTGAGTCATTTGGGCCACAAGGATCATGCACGCGTTATCCAGGAAGCCTGTTATGAGACCATTGTCGATAAGGGAATTAGAACTCCAGGTAAAATTTACATCTTATGACATATTTCTCACCTCTGTAAGAAATCAACTCTTTGTTTTACAGAAAAATTACTTTAGATGTTTTAAAGTTGATAAATTTTAATTCAAAATCTTAAAAAACTAATTCGCAATTTGTGTTTTATATTTTTATAGACTTGGGTGGTACCAACACCAGTACTGACGTCGTTAAGAGTATTATGGATATCCTTTCAAACAAACGTGTTAACTGGTAATGTCTTTTTCCTTCTTCTGTTTGGTCCGATTGTACTGTAAATCCTATAGTTTTAAAAATTATTTATGCATTTGTTCCCATAACCCATCCTCATCCTATTTACATGTCCCCATTTGGTTTTTTATTTTGTAGTATTGTTTTCTTTTGTTGAAGTAATTCGTTATATACATATATGTACTCGATTTGCCTGTTATTTTAGTTTTACCTTTTTCCTAATTACATAAAATTTAGTATATCATTAAAATCCTTTATTCTTAAATTAAACAATTTTGAACTTGTTTCTTTTAGCTAGAAATGAAAGACACATTTTCCTTTTTATTCAGCAAAAGTCTTTTTAATTTATACAAATATTTTGTTTTCATATTGTCTGTTAAGTAAGTTTCATCATATTTATATTTAATAATCACAAAACACATCTCATCTCTAAAAATAATCTGTTTTAAATTTAACAAATTATGCAACAGTCGTAAAAGATTTACACATTAATTTCTTTGTTTTGATTTGGGAACTTAAGGCTTTAAACTAACATACCAGCATAATATAAAGCTTTAACTTATAATAATGCTTAATTTTTCAATGGCCAATGCAATCAAGCTTGAAGTATTTATACGACGTATATTGAGTTCGTAAGTCAGATATGACACTACGAATTATATAAATATATAGTATAATCCATAAAAAACGCGGTAGTAATATTCTTGATAATGCTTCACAAGTTTCTCCGAAAACATCGAAAATGCTCACAGTTAATTATAACAAAAATCCAACACACTGTGATCTATATTATATAACACGTTGCACAACGCTACCCATATTAACAAGTTAATATAAGGTACCTAAATGTACACAAAAATAATTGTCTTCTACTTCAGAAAATGAAGTAACCATTATTTTAACATGTCAACTTTAGATATGTAAAATATTGAAACAGACTAAATTTACAAATATGTTCATTCACTATAGTGAAGATTGATTATATAACAGTTATACAAATATTTCTAATCTCTAACATAACGAGTTTTTGAACTAACCTATACAAAATTTAAATTTTTTCAACATGATAGATACATACTGCTTTAATTTTTTATAATGCATTTATTTAAACAATATTTGTGGTCTTATATTATAATTTAACTAACTGTGGTTTTACTTATAGTTTTTACTAATAAATTTAACCAAGAGAGGTTAAATGGGACTTGATTTATCTGAAATATTGATATAAAAAACTAAATAAAGTATATAAATAATAAATAAAACACCTAGCAACAAACGCACTTAGACATACACTATTTAATTTTAATTTAAATATGATTTTGGTACCCAAGTAGAACTTTTGGTTTTCTATATCACGTATGTAATTTGTTTCAATTTTATATATTATACAACTTTTGGCATTTTCAAATTATATACATACATATATACATATAATTCAAAAATATTTCTTTGATGAGGGTTAAACCAATACATAAAGCTATATTTAGTCGGTGCTAATGCAGCTTTGTGGATTGGTTTAACCAACAGCATTTTTGAAGTATTTCGAATAAATTTAATAATTGGTTTTTTCAAAATTTGTATCTCTAATTTACATAACAAAATCTTATATAAAAAAAATTAAACTAATGATCATATATTTTAACTCTCTTTCTCTTCCCAACCCACTTACAAATCCCCAACAACGGCTTATTGAAATCCTAACTACCCTGTAACATCAAACATAATTGTGGTAATATTTGTAACAAAATTGTACAAAAATATGATTTATAAAAATATGACTCATAAACTGGATGGTTCCACACTTTTATATGTTATTGGTTTAAAATTAACAAAAACAGGCCTCATGGAAACTGTTACAGCCAATTCTAAACTGGATTTTGTAAAATCTTTTTCACCAAATATTAAATTATATATTTTAAAAATATGAGAAATTGATATATTGTTTAACATTAGTGTTTAAGTAAGCAAAAACATACTACTAACTTTCACAACAGACAAGTGGCCCCCATTAACTTATTTGTACCCTGCTGCAAAAGCTTAAATGTGAAGTGAAATGTTTGAAATGTTCCTGTTCATATATAAAACACATTATGATTGGAAATTTGTTAAAATCCCTAGCCTCAGCTGTTTTTCTGTTTATCACTAATCAAAGTAAAGGATTTTCATTAAATTTATCTACAACAGGTAATTGTAAAAATAAGACCCTTAAAACATTTCATTTCTTAACAATTTTCTGAAAAATTTCTTTAATGTTTAATGTTAAATTTTTTCTCTTCTTTGCAGAGTTACCTTTTTCTCTACCGGTTCTACCAGCAACCACTTTCTTCTTAACTTAAATATTTCTTTGTTTTTTCTTCAACAATTTCAGTTTCCAGTCATAATATAATTTAAATACATTTTACTTTAAAGTTAACTTCTTGCATTAGTTGTGTGCATAAAGTATATATATCTATACCATACATAGACTATCTTTTACAAAGCCAGTGTTTTCCAATTAAAATAAAAATTTTAATTATTATTATTTGACTCCTGCCTTAATTATAAATTCTATACTTATTTGTTATAAAATATTTGTGATTTTAGTAAAATAAATTATATATTACGATATATATAGATTTTTGCTCTCAAATTAAATCCTAATGTATCTGGTCATTAGTTTATTAATTTTTCATAATTTTTATTATTTAAAAAATTGTTTCTCTTACTGACCGCACTGATGTAATGAAAAAAATAAATAAATAAATAATATAACATAATTGACACATTTGAGTAATAGTTTGAAAAGTCAGGTTAATAAATAAATTATTCGAAAGTATAAAAAAAATCAATCTGTTTTTACAAAGTTAATAAAATGAAAGTGAAATATAATTAAACTTAATTCTTTTAAAATGTGTACTTATTTTTAAATCAAAACCAGTATTTAGTCAACGTTTTATCGTCGGTAACAAAATAATCAATTGTCGTCTTGTAAATAACGAACAAAAATAATTGAAAATAGTTTTTAATGTTGATTTATTGGGGAATACATACCCAACTTCATTAACTTCGAAAAGGCTTATTCAGAATGATAAAATTAAGAAATTTGCTAAGTGTTTGTTTAGATCTTTCAATAAACAACGGTACACAAGCTCATTCAACGCAACTAGATAACGGTCATGCATTTACTGATAGATAAGCAATTTTCACGCGAGTGCCTATATTTCATATCTTATTTTTATTGAAGTCGAACAGGCGGAAAAAACTTTTTTTTGCAAATGTAACAGTTGCATCAAGCAAATAAAAAGCTCAAAGAGACCAAGTATCAAGGCGAATTTATTAAGGTGGCCTTATTATTTTAGCCCATATATAAAAAAATGTTGCAGCGTTCATTTTATACCGCACTTGACAGCTTCGATGTGAAGAAATCTTTCAAAAACCACAAGCGCCAAAGCTGGGCACCTTATAAGGGCACGCTGAGTAGTTAAAAAGGCATCAGTGTTTTACTTTGGATTAATTTTGTGCAACAAAAATAATTAATTAAACTTATTCTATAAATTAATGAGCTAATTCAGGCGAATTAAAAGAATAGCAATCAATAAATTTTAAGAATTAGTGAACTAATTTGGTGCAAAACAAATATAGACTTTTAAAATAAGTTTGTGTTTTCTTTGAGATTTGAAGACAGTGACTTCGCAAATTGGGTCCTTAATATTTTAAGAATATGCTGAAGTCTAAAATTTTTACGCAAATAATGCAGGAATCGATATTTTGGAACAAAATTATTTACACACTTTTTCACAAGTAACTGTAAATAATAAAACTTTATACAATTGGTGTTACACAGTGGTTAGACTTGAAGTAAACAATTAAAGCAGCTCAAGGCGGCAATACCATTCGCACAATGTATTTCCTACATGTAAACTTAACACAGCAAGTGGCCTGAATCGAATGCATGCCCGTCGAAATGACACTGAGTCTAGCTACCAGCCACCACACAGCTACGCCGGCACCCCCACAATGTAATTAAGTTACAAGAACTAGGTTTCGAAATGAGTGATGCTAATTCTAACGTCAAAAAAAGCCCTGGGCGTTGTGTGTTCCCTTCTTTAACTGAGGATCTTAACATTCTGTACGTCTACGTAAACCAAGTAGAAAATTGGAGCAAGTTTCAAGGGTAAGTGCGTTGCTTTTATTAATTTGTCCGTGTTGTTTGGCAAAAATATGCGATATTGGAAAATGTTAGATAAATAAATTGGGAAATAGCTAACCGAGTTAACGTTGGGTTCATGTCCGTTAGTCACAATATTTCCAATTGCAAATTATGCAGTAGTCTTAAAAATCCAGCCTTTGTCAGTTATTAAACTCTAAAATATTTTTTCACAAATAATCAATGCCAATTTCGGTTTTCCACAAACAAAACCAACCACTTCACATTTTCGAATAATTCAAAACAAAACACAATTTCCAAAATATTGTTTTTTTTATTGTAACTTTTTTCACAAAAAATTCGTCACATTTTACTCCATCGAGTTCCACACAGCTAAAGATAAGAAACATACAAAAATTATGTTTAATATCCTTTAAGTAGAGATGTTATATCAATATAATTTAAAACTAAGGAAATACACTCGGAGCGGAATGACTTCTTCTCCAGAATGTTTACCAGGAAAAACAATGCTTAGAATCGTAATTTTTGGAAGAACCATTTGTTCTTGCCCTCTTTGTAGCATGACTCGAATTTGACACGAGTTTGGAAACGGTGTGTTTTCCTCTTGATTGGATCCTTAAGATCTTTAGCCGACAACTTATCGAAAGTGATTTCGCTCGCTGTATAACGAGTGGGCATCAAGTGGTTGTAGTTGAGAACCTTCAAGAAAGGCTTAATCTTGGACTTCTTCTTTAGCTTTGTCTTGCTCATGGACTTGGTAACTTTGCGGGGGTATCTGTCGATACCGGCAACGAGAGCATGACCGAATGGCTTATCTGGGGTACCATCATCAACGGTCTTCACAATTATTGCCTTCCGACCGGCGTAACGTCCACTAAGGACAATTACAATTTTGTTTTGTTTCATAATCTTCCTCATCTTGCTGGCTGTTATTAGTACACCATTAATATTTGTTGATATCGTGATGGAAACAACATAAAATTAAATAGAAAATATTTGATATTAGCGTAATTCGTATTTTAAATACAATACCAGAGCACAATTACAAGTTAAACCAAGTGAATTAGCACTATCAATCGCATTAGCAAAACATTTTTTTTATTCTTGAAACATTTGCCACTATCAACTTTATGGCCTTTATCCGTCATTTATTAGGATTTGAGTAACTTTTGCACAAAATATCAAAGCATTGTGATAGTTGAACATGTATAGTTTTTAATTAAGTATACAGTTTTATGGATTTATGTATAATTCACTTGATTTTTTTAGTATTTTACTCAAAATATTTTAGAACAGCACTCACAGGTCTTATGGCTGACCGGATATAGAGAAAGAGAAACGGGTTGACATTTCTGACGTTAGTTTGACATTTCGCATCAGAAATATGTTTAGTAAGCATATGTATGACCTATGCGAAAGCTCTTTGCTATGTAAATGTGTGCTTATGTAATATGTCTTTGATTTCTTTTTATCGTTTGTTTAGCATCCAAAGTGTCGATGTGTGGCGATGAATTAATTAAACTTTAATAATTAGCTTAAAATATATATGGAATTTTTTGACTTCGTATGGTGGGCAAATGTGGTTAATGAAATTTTTATAGATAATATGTTTAATATGTGTTTAAATTCATAGCGTTGAGAAAAGTAACCGTACTACAATGAGCTATTACCAGCGAGCGGCGAATAGTAGTTGGGTTTTGATGTTGCCATATTATTATGCCGCCCCGACTAGATTCCGTTAATTTACGTTTTGTTCGTTGCGTGTAGAGAAAAGTGGGTGTATAATAAAATGATGTTGAATTTTTCACTTGTGAAGTGCTTAAAAATTTCTAATTGATTTTATGTAAAAACTCATTATAAATGGGTACATATAAATAAAATTGTAAAATAGCGGAATTTTAGATAACAAATTTTAGTGCACATTTTGGCCTAATGAGATACTTGTTTTGCTCCCAGCTGCAATGTATTTACATATGAATGGCTATGGCAACAATCCTAGGCAAAATTTATTAAATAGTTAAGTAAATGTCTTCTTTATTGCCGGTTTTATATACAATATAATTATCTGCTTTTGTTGAAAGAAAAACAAATAACAAACATGTCTGCGTTCAGGTTTTGAAAACTCTCTTTCACTAAAGCATTTTAATATGTAAAATGTTCTCACATTTTAAAATGATTTTTAAATTAACGGAAACTATTTTGAATCATTCCAAGATCGATAATTTATTATGGGAGAAACAGAACGAACGCACAAACTCATGACGTGTTAGATGCAAAATTTATCGGAATACAATAATTATTATTACATTAAAACGATCGCTTGATTTGTTGCTCTCTGGATCGCATTGTGGGCATCCATTTGAAGTGGTCGGTTATTTTAGTCGCAACACGATTTTGAAATGTCAGAGTTGAGTATTTTGTAATTTCGTAAAACTGTGCCACTGCGCAAGTTTTGTGACTTTTTCTGAATAATAGTCATCGAAAAGAAATGATGACAACAACTTTAGGACATTTTTTACATAATATTACTTAATTTTTATTATATTTCCTAATTATCATGTATAAAAATTGTTGCATACTTCTAAACTACTTTTAAATAAATGATAACCGTTTCACTGTACAACACAATTATTATTATAATTAACATATTAAGGGAAAATGAAATCCGGCCTTGATCAATTGTCCTTGTGTTTTGAACACTTTCAAAGGGTAATCGCAACCGGCGCTCTCGCATTCTCCTTAAAAGTAATAACTTGGACTTGTGTTGTGCTGCGAAACGGTCTTCACAAATCACAAAGAGAAATATTTTAAAATAAATATTTTCGTCTTAAGATAAATTGAGTTTCTTGAAATTGTTTTCCGTTTCTTCCATCTCCAAACACATTTCCCTGACTTTCTCTCGCAAAACTTTGCCGTTTTGATTACGCGGTAACTGGTTGACAAAAAACACGCCGTAATGTATTCTCTTGTAGGGCAGCTGGGTTCTACTGTTTACATATTCAATAACATCGTCAGCGGTTAGGCTACTCTTGGCCCTCTTGACTACAGCTGCGGCGGGCACATCATGTTTTATTTCATCGAAAACACCAAAAACACACACATCCAATACATCGGGTAGCTCACCAACTATTTGCTCAATATCCATGGGTGAACATTGGCAGCCCATAAATTTCATAATATCCTTGCAACGGCCCACCAAAAACAAAAAGTTGTCCTCATCCATGTAACCCAAATCGCCGGTACGTGTAAATCCCTCGCTGTCCACTATACCAGCTGTGATTTTCGGATTGTTATAATAGCCCTGCCATGTGTATCCTTGTTTCACATAGATCTCGCCCACTTGGTTGCAACCTAAACGTTGGCCGCTATTTTGATCGACAACTTTCAACTGAACATTTGGCAAAAGTCTGCCCACAGAATTCGGCTTGTTGCCATTAAATCTTCCCGAAACAGCTCCCGCTTCCGATAGTCCATAACAATAAAATAATACACCTTTCACCAAAGCGGATCGTATATGATTGAGATTTTTTTCCGAACAATGGGCGCCTGCAACCAAAATCAGTTCCACCGATTGCATGCTTTCTTCGTTGTACTCTTCCAAATGTGATGCCTGCAGCATCAGCGATGTGTTGGTGGCCACAAAATTGATTTTGTATTTTATTATAACTTCCAGCAAATATTGTGGTGTAAAGGGCTTTGTGGTAATGATACGAGTACCTCCCACCACAATATGGGCCATGAAAGTCAACAGGCCACTTGACCAATCTAAGCCACAAGCCGATAGCATTACGGTAGTGCTGTTGGTGAATCTGAAATTGAATTCGGAAATGAGTAAAAGGCAAAATGCTTTGAAGATTATTAGAATTGTTTACCCGAAATCGGAAAAAAATAAGCTGTTCGGTAGGCAGGCCCCTTTGGGTGGGCCGGATGTGCCCGACGATGCTACGATTGCCACTGTTTGGTTATTGCCATATACTAAAGGTTGGGCTCTGAAAAGAAGTATTAAAAAAAAATAATGAATAATATTGAAAATAATAAAACTGACATCTGGAACTCAGGCGAGCATCCATTTCAACCGATTTACACTAGAAAAGTTTACTTTGCAAAGTTTCAAATCAGCTGTTAGAAAGACCGAGACTAAATATTCATCTAACTGTTTTTTTGGCTTAGCAAAGTAAAGTTTTCCAGTGTAAAAAGGATAAAAGTAAACTTTCCCAGTGCAATGGGAGTTCTCTCCCAGTGTAAACCAGAGTCTACCAGAGTTGCAAAAGTTAGTTTCTATATAATTTCAACACCAATTTCTCATTTGGCACAATTCACGAACTTCCTCAGCTGCTGTTAATTTATTCCCAAGTTCCCCTAGTCCATCGTTCTAATTTATTTATGGTGGCATCTCGTCAGTGCTATCATTTCATTGTGATTTGTTTTTTCTTTTGTATTCAGCTGTTTATATTCAAACAACTACAAATAACTGCACTTTGCTTTTGTAGTTTTCTTTTATCAAAACAATTTATAAATTTTATAATTTCATTACAAAAAAAAAACCCAACAATTATTGCATGATAAATAAAACTATTTATTTAAATTTTTATTGTAAATAACAAAGAAATTGTGGAAAACGGTTGAGTCAAAAGGCCATCCCTGTAACTTCCCGCTAATTTTAATCGGAAATCTATGGTGACCCGGTTGTTGTGCTATTCTACGCTTTCAAGCTCTTCGAAACAAAACACTATTATTTTAATTTACCATAAAATAGTCGAGAGCACTAACTGATCAGATATATAATTTTGGAGTTTGAAAAAATCATATATTTTTAAAATTTTTTTCGTTCACAATGTCTCACGAAAACATTAACTGACCCGATCTGGAGAGCTGATTAGTTTCTGGAATTCATCGGTAAAGCCATTTAAAAGTAATTTGAAATAAAAACAATAAAAAATTTTTTATATTTCGAAGTTTTTTTTTTAAATTTCTTGAAGTCGAATCGGTCCAAATTCACAGGAAATCTGAGTTCAGTTGAACCCTTTAGAACGACATCAGTTGAAATTGGCCAAACCGCCCCAACCTTATAAGCGGGTCACATACTTACACACACACACATACATGCAGACATAGTGACGGTTTCTTAGAATTATGCAGGGAAGCTTCCTACGACCTCAAAATGTACAGACCTGATGAGAACTCGATTTTTTCAAAACGGGGTGAAATCAAAAGCTTCCCGATTTCAGAAAATTTTTAATTTCCGTAGCGGGAGCTCATGTATCAAAATTTTTTATATCAATATATTATTAATAATAAAAAATTGAGACTTTTTAATTTAAAAAAAAAAAATTTAATCAGAGGAATTAATAAAAATCTGTATTTAGTTTGGCTAAAGTGCGCGGTGGAAACCGAAAACTGTACCAACGATTTTATTTTGGTACAAATGGTGTGAAATACGTACTATTTCTTAAATTGAATATTAACTTGACATTTCCAATATCTGACGTGCAACAAATTTCTATATTCACAAGCACATATACAACCGATCTTGTGAATAGAACTTTTATTGTTTATGAATACGGCGGAAAAAGGTTTTCTTAAAAAAGAAAAAAAAAACAAAATCTTTTTACTCACTCAAACGATTGTTCGTCCACTGTTATTGACTGCAACAAATCCTCCAATTTGGGAACGTTTTCCAAATGATTTTGCAGCGTGTAAACTAAAGGCTTCAAATTCGCCGTAGCTGCTGTTAATTTCGCATACTGCAAACCATCGCAAAATATAATTTTAGGCCTACTAAAATCGTACAGATGTTTGACCGCATCTAAAAATAAAATGATTTTTTTTTTAATAAAAAACAGGCGCCACAAATTTTGTTGCAAATCGTCAAGCAACACATACTCATTTCCAGTCTACAACTAATGCTCTGAAAGGGTGTTCCATTGAGCCACGAAGCCAAGGCCACGGTCATTACACTTGTACACTCGGGTGACAAAATGCCCACAACATCGTCTGCTGTTAAGCCGATATTTTTGAAATGCTGCGCCAGTTTTATGGCTGCTGTCAGTGCAGTGCCAACTGTCATTGTGGTGTTTTCGCTGTCAGAAATTTGCATAATTTCTTGGGGGTCTCTTTTCCGCAACGACAACAAAGCGAATTCGCCTACCGACATATTTTCATTGCAAATGCTGGGCTTGTGGCAGCCCTTCCAGATTTTCTCCTCTTCATCGTAAGTTGTTAGGAAATCTGCCATTTTGTTTTTGTTTTATTTTAAGTGGCCGGTGATTTTTTTATATATTTTTTTTAAAGAGTTAAATTTTGAACCTTTCGAATTTGCTAAATTTTTACAACTAAATTTTTTCTTACTGACTTAAATCTTATATAGACTGAATGAAATTATTACATTTCGTTAGTATTTCGATAGTAAGCAAATCTAATCTGCGTACGAGTGTGTGTGTGTGTGTATGTGTGAGTACGTTGCGGGTAGTAATAAAAAAAATTGCGTACCGACTTGGAGGAATTTTATTGTTCTCAATTTAAATTTCTTATCACTTACGCAGTTTCCAACTGTTGAGAAGGACAGCTCGTGTTAATGGAAGTTCTTTTTTTGGATGGCCAGTGTGACCAGACTAAATAACATTGAACTTAATGACGTTCGGAAAAAAGTCAAAAATTTTATAGGGATTATAACTGTTATAAGTTTTATATTTATAATAATTTCTTGCTTGCAAAATAAAAGTTATTACCTGTGTTTTTCATTCATCAGGTAATAAAAGTTATTTTATGACTTTTATTTATTCATCGGAGAATAAAAGTTATTTCTTGACTTTTATTTTTGTTTTTCCATCAAAAAATAAAATTTAAATTCTAGATTTTTATTCATTAACCATAAAATAAAAGTTATTCTTGATTTTTATTCACCAGAAAATAAAAGTTATTTCTTGATTCCTATTTATCCATCAGAAAATAAAAGTTATTTGATGACTTTTATTTATTCATCAGAAAATCAAAGTCATTTCTTAATTTTTTTTATTCACCAGCAAATAAAAGTTATTTCTTGATTCCTATTTATCCATCAGAAAATAAAAGTTATTTGATGACTTTTATTTATTCATCAGAAAATAAAAGTTATTTCTTGATTTTTGTTCATCGGAAAATAAAAGTTATTTCTTGATTTCGATTTTGATTTTTATTTATTCATCGGAGAATAAAAGTTGTTTCCTGATTTTTATTTGTTCATCAGAAAATTAAAAGTTATTTCCTGATTTTTATTTATTTACCATAAAATAAAAGTTATTTCTGGATTTTTATTTAGTCATCATAAAATAAAAGTTATTTTTTGACTTTTATTTATTCATCAGAAAATAAAAGTTATTTCTTGATATTTATTTAGTCATCAGAAAATTAAAAGTTATTTCCTGATTTTTATTCATTAACCATAAAATAAAAGTTATTCTTGATTTTTATTCACCAGAAAATAAAAGTTATTTCTTGATTCTTATTTATCCATCAGAAAATAAAAGTTATTTGATGACTTTTATTTATTCATCAGAAAATCAAAGTCATTTCTTAATTTTTTTTATTCACCAGCAAATAAAAGTTTTTTCTTGATTCCTATTTATCCATCAGAAAATAAAAGTTATTTGATGACTTTTATTTATTCATCAGAAAATAAAAGTTATTTCTTGATTTTTGTTCATCGGAAAATAAAAGTTATTTCTTGATTTCGATTTTGATTTTTATTTATTCATCGGAGAATAAAAGTTGTTTCCTGATTTTTATTTGTTCATCAGAAAATTAAAAGTTATTTCCTGATTTTTATTTATTTACCATAAAATAAAAGTTATTTCTGGATTTTTATTTAGTCATCATAAAATAAAAGTTATTTCCTGATTTTTATTTATTTACCATAAAATAAAAGTTATTTCTTGATATTTATTTAGTCATCAGAAAATTAAAGTTATTTTTTACTTTTATTTATTTATCAAAAAATAACAGTTAATTCCTGACTTGTATATATTCATCAGACAATAAAAGTTAATTCCTGACTTTTATTTATTCATTAGAAAATAAAAGTTATTTCCTGATTTTTATTTGTTAAACAGAAAATAAAAGTTATTTCAAAATATTTATTTATTCACCAAAAAGTAAAAGGTATTTTTTAATAGATATTTTTGATGATACGGCCCAATGAGGCCACGGGCCCCTAATCCACACCAAACACACTGCACTTTTCGCAAAGTATTAACAGTTAAATGCTTCTGGTTGGACTTCACTCCGAATGCAGCATTTCCACTTGTTCACGTATCCGTTCGACCAAAAATGACTCTCTTCGCTGAATATAATTTTCAGATAAAAATGTAGATCTTCATTAAATATCGCCAGCGCTCATTCACCAAAAATTAGCCGTTAACTCTTGTAGCGGATTCATTTTAAACGGTTCTACATCCACATCCCTCCGCTACATACTTTCCTCTGCCAGAGACTAATTTGGGTGTGACATTTAATCACAACTTTCCGAATAAATGCCGTAGAACGTCGCCCAAACTGGCATAATATGGAGGACGTGCACGATCATAAACTTTCTTGATCGAACATGAATTTTGATAATAAAATTAAATGATCTGCGAGCGTTTTTCGTTCGCAAGTCGATTCGTGGTTAAATTATAGATCAACATGTTTAACAGTAACAGCTGAGCTGTCAAAACCAGTGTTGCCAAAAAGAAATTTGCTAAAAAAAAACACTCTCCATATACAGAAATTCGCGCACATGTTAAATATTTTTTTCAAACTGTTTGCCTTTGCTGGGGTTAAAACTATTTGACTGAAAATCTTGCAGAGCGAAAATTTTGAAGAGGGAAAACAAAATTCTAAAATTGTTGCAATTCAATTTATCTGTAAGAATTTTTTTTTAAATTGTTTTTCACAAATTCCCAACAAAATGGCTCATTAACAATCGAATTATTGGGAAATCAATTTGCTCACAACTTTTTCACAAGTGATGCTATTCACTGGCCCCACCGTTCATGCCACTTAACGCCGTTTAGATTACTTTTTAGGAGGGCGTGTTCAGTCATTGACCTGCAACTCTTGAAGCATTTGAGGCCAATATTTAAGTTACCATTATAAATAACTGATAGATTTCGGTGTAGTTTAAAAAGAAATTCTCCACTTTCATAATAATTATTTTAATCAATAATCGTTAAACAATAAAAGAATTTAGTGCTTCAGAAAAACATTTCGGATTTTCCCTTGAATTGTATTTTGACCACACATACACATAAACTATGGCCAAGTTTAATAACTTTATGACACCTGCTAATCACTTTATTTATTTCAACAGCTACACATGATCCTCTATTTACGGAAATCATTAAAATTCTATTGAAACGTTTGGGACTTTTCAGCTCTTCCTACTGAAACACTATTTTTTAGTTTTTGCACTGCTAAAACGTTTGAATGTATCAATCGATTCCCGATTGTTAAGCGGGGTTTGATATAGTTTTCGAGTCCTATAAAAGAATCGAGAACACTGACAGATCAGATTTGTAATTTTGGACTCTCCTTTTTTTAAATAACTTTCTTCGATATCTCCCGATTAACCGATTTTGATCCGGTTCGCGGCGATCAACACCAGGGGGCAAATTACAACACTCGATATCGAACGAAATTACGAAATATTTCAATAGAGTTTATATGGAAATATTTTTTAAAAATTTCGAATCGTATCGAGTGCCGTAATTTGCCCCCAGATTATCTTCTGAAATCAAACCGTTTAAGCGTTTGAAAGTTATTTAAAAAAAAAAAACAGTTTTGAAAATAGTTCTTTATGATATCTGAGATTGGCTAAACACTTTGGACCGACACCAGTTTGGTTAGATTCGGTTCAAAACATATACGAGGGTCACATCCTCACACACACACACACACACATACATACATACAGGCGTAGTGACAGCCTCTCTGAAGCAGTCAGGGACTTCAAAACGTCGGACCCCTTAAAATGTGGAGTTCTGATGAAGAGTCGCATTTTGCAAAATGGCGTAAAATCAGTAACTTAAAATTATTTTCGATTTTTCTATAATTAAAGAGCGATCCATCGCAACATTTTTAAGCTGCTGAATTAATAACAGAAAACGACAATATTTAAGCTGAATACGATGAGTCGTGGTGAGTTCGACTGTCACTTTCGTAAGTCAAGAAGGGGAAGGAATTGTAGACGTCTTATTGTATCTCAATTTAGCGAACGATGTGCCGAACGATGTGCCGAACGATGATCCGAGAAAAATTGAACTCTTATCTGGAAATTGAAATCGTAATTGTACTTCAGATTGGAATGCCGGTAATGCCGAGTCTCAATTTTTTTTTTAAATAAAATTTTAGGAAAAAAGAATCAGCACATTTAAAATGGAAGAGTTGAAAAATTTTTATTTCTCTAAAATAGTGGCTGATTGACGGGGTTTATTTGCATGTCTGTTTTCAAATGGCACTCACACATGCGCACTTATTGGTGTCTATTTTTGATCTTCAGGTCAGTTTAAAGTTTGATTTATTTTTTATATAAAATTGCAAAACTCGTTTTCAAATCGTGCTGTGAAGCAGGCAGGCTCTTGTAGACTCTAGAGTTTTATGCATAAAAAAATATGTCCATTAAAAACTGTTTTCGTTAATTATAGTGGGGGAGACTAAAACACCTAAAAAATAAAAAATAAAATTGTTATCGTTGTTATTGTTGTGATTATACGAGCAGTTAATAACACTGGAACTTATCTCTATGAACGATAATGGAAAATTAATCTGCACTTTTCTTTGTGTAATTCAGTTGAAATGCTTGTTTGGGGCTACCCCAGACCTCTTATCGCCGAACTCTTCATGAATAACTTGAAGTCTTAAAGAGCTGAAAGAAAATATATATTTATCGAATTGAAAGTGGCTGTTGCTCAGCCCAAAGCGTTCAGGGTTATTTAAATATTAAAATTAAATAGCAAAATGAAATAATCGGAAAAACTATTGCAACTCTATTCAATCATATATTTAAATAATTCATTAAAAATTAAGTAAATTTTAATTTCATTTTGTTGGAAGCATTTATTGTTGCAGATCTATTCACCATTTTTAACTTTCCACTAGGAAAATTGAAATTTTTAAAAAAAGTTATTGGTTTTACACCATTTTCGAAAAAATTGTGTTCTCAATCAAATCTTAACGTTATGAAGTCCCACGAAGCTTCCCTGACTTAATCTGACAGCCCGTCACTATGTCTGTAAGTGTGTGTGTGTGTGTGTGTGTTTGTGTGTATGAGTGTCTCATCAAGTCTCCACGTTTTCAGGTGGCAGGCATCTTCCCTGACTTATTCTGACATCCCGTCACTATATCTGTTTGTGTGTGTATGTAGGTGTGTGTATGTAGGTGTGTGTATGTATGTGTGTGTATGTATGTGTGTGTGTGTGTATGTGTAAGTATGCGATCCGCTTATAACTTTTGAAAGGCTGAATTGCATCAATCCAAATTGTTAGCGTTCTGTAAATTTGAACCGATTCAAACCGGTAGATTTCAAGATTTCTAAAAAAAAATTTAAAAAACATCATCCCATTTTCATAGTGTCTTTTTTTAAATAATTTTTTAACTGCTTCACTTATCGTTTCCACAAATCACCTCTTTAGATGTAAAAACCACGTTGATCACTGCAAACCGGCTCGAAATCGGTTAATCCGTCCGTGAGATATTGTGAACGAAAAAAACTCTAAAATTCGAAAAAAGTGATTTATTTTTAAAACTCCGAAATAATATATCTGAGCCTCGTTTCTATAACTGATTTGAGAAGTTCTCACATCGAAAAACTAAATAATTATGGTTGTCTTGCTTTTTATTTTAGGGTTATCCATAAAAAAATATGTTGATTATTATAAAAAACCAACAAAATTTTAAATGCATTAAGAAATATATCCTGGCTCATCCTGTGCTCCACTTGGAATCGGTTGATTTGAAAATTAAAATACTAGAGCTGTAGCTGGAAGAGCTTAAAAGCACAAAACGAGATTCGCGCTTAAAATTACCGGCAAGTTACAGGGACGACCTTTAGGGTGAACCGTTTGACTTGAATTTTTTTATTTCTCTTTTATATTATATACCTTTTTTTGGTACAGTGGGTTCAAAAAGTGTGATTGTGCGAAGTTGTTGTAACCATTTTGATGCTCTTAAATTGCAACCCTGAGCGGAACGGTTTTGGGGATTGAATAAAACTGTAGCACAAGTGAATTTATTTTGGGGGGAAGGGGCAAGGGGCAAGGGAAGGGATTAACAAAACTTGATGAGTATTAAATATTTCTTTTTATAGGAAACCTTTTGATTTCCCTGATATTTTTGATACCGTGTTCAGATATGAATTTTTAATTGATTCAATATAATTTTAATTGCGCAATTAAATCTAGTACGTACACATACTCAATTTAGCTGACTCAATTATCATTTGACAGCTGAAAAAAACATTGTTTGTCATTAATTCTATTTCCTTTGGCCCCTTCTAAAAGTTTTTCTGGCCCAGTTGTTCTCAGCAGAGTTACAAGCCTGCACCTTCTCTTCTTCAATGAATAATTTAAAGATTTTATTCCTTGTCAGACTTATAACTTCTTTATAATATCTTTTATAAATTTAACCAACTCCTTTGATAGTCTTCTGCGTAGTTTAGGGCTTAACAAATAGAAGAGCTGCGCTGCTTACAAATACAACCACAGCCTTGTTTAAACATTGAAAGCAACAGAACAAATGAATTTGAAAAGGAAGAAAAAAAAAAGAAAAGAAAGAAGAGAAAGAAAAGAAAACAAATCAAATAAAATTCAATTCTAATCTTTATGAATAGAACCAGGCAAAGCACAGCACACACACACACATACACACAACGCAACAATAGGCAAATTCCAAGTCTATATGATGAATGAGAGTGGCAGGCGGCAAACAAAGAAAGAATCTTGTGGGAAAATTGAGATGGAAAATGAAAGAAAAGCTCTTCCTAAACACTTCTAATTCTAATAGTTTTATGGCCCATCATTCATTGTGCGTTCCACCAGCTAATATTTGACGGGTTGTGCAGCAACGGGCAGGGAGAGACAAGGCGCAGGAAAAGTGCCTCAAGTCTCAAATTATTATGTTGCAGTCAAGTTGAAAATTTGATTCTTAATATCTACTTAATTGTTGGGTATTTAAAGTGAGAATTTCTGAAGGATGAAGACAAATAAAAGTAGCAGAAGAGGACGAAAAAGAAGAAGAAGAAGAGCAGCCAAGCAAATTAAAGCAACTCATGAGTTTTATTAGTTGGTCTCGGTTCACACTATGAACGTTTTCTTTCAGAACTTCTCTCAAATTATCTTTTAAACTTTCATTCGTGTCTACATACTGAAACTATTTTTAATGACATTCAAGATTTTTGCACGTTTACTTTAACACTGTTTTTCTTGTGTGACGAATTACAAAACAAAAGGGAATTTCAACGTACATGAAAGTGTGTACCCCTTCCCATTCTTCTCACCCTTATCACCCAAAAACTAAGACTTTCTGAAAGAAAACTTTCATCGTGTAAACCGAGACTTGTTTGAATTATTTTGGCAAAAGAGTTTTTCAAATTTTCTCACTATTTACCAAACATTCTTCCTCTCTGATTTCCTTTAACCAAAAACTGGTTTTATGAAACGCAAACAGTTTTTCCTCTCCCTCCTGCAGCTTTAAATCACAAACAAAATTGATATTTTCAGATTTTATCTCTAACATTTTTTTTTGTAGCACAATAAAATTGTTTCACAACGACAAGGCATGGTGGCACAAGCAGTTCTAACTAAATGCAAATGAGTCTTGGCCGGATATGACACTTGTATTTTATATTTTGATTGCATTTAGCCAACCACGTTATCGCAAAAGTTTGCCAAAAGATCTTAATTTTCTTCTTCGATTTGTTTTTATTTGTTGCCTCTTTTTTTTTGTTTTCTTTTTTTGGTGCGCTTTTTGAGCAGATAATTTTCTTTTTGGTTATTCAATTGTTGCCTTAAAAAGTACTCATAAAAATGGCAATCAGCCAGTAGATTGTCTTTAACACAAAAGAAATATTTTGCTTAAAAAAACGCTTTCAAATCTAGAGTTTGAAAACTTATGAGTCCCATTAAGGATAGCAGAAATACCCCAAAATATATTGTGTCTCTTCTCTTTAAGAAAATTTAAAGTTTTCAATTGTCGGAAAGCGTTTTGAAAAAAATCGAGTTATCATCAGATCAAGACGTTTTGAGGTTCAGGAACATATTCTGAATTATTTTGAGAGCTCTTCATTTTGTCTGTACGTATAGGGTGTTTTTTATAGAGTGATACAACTTTGAGTTGGCATCACTGCTTTATTTGATCACCCATTTAACAGCTGATAGTTGCTTTTTGTTTAGTCTGCTTTGACATTTCATTATGGATCGGCCTACACCAGAGCTACGCGTGCAAATTGTAGAAATTTTTAATCAAAATAATGGTTCAGTTCGTCAAACTTATCGTGCACATCGTCCATTCAAAATTTCATTTTCCGATAAAGCTCATTTTTAAATTATATTTTAGTGCTGTGAAGATATGACGTTACCTTATTTTATCAATGAATTAAATTCACTGTATCAATGAAATTATTACATTGAATAAATGTAATTATATCATTATGTTGATGAAATTATTTGCTTGTATCATTGACCTGGTGTCGTTGTGTCAATAAAACTAGTTCGTAGAATTAACGAAAGTAATTTTTATGTTTGAGAAAGTTTTCATTAATGTAATTTTAATGAAACTTTTCTCATCATTCCAACAAAGCGTGACATTGATATAATCTTAATGAAATTTTTCATTGGATTAATATTGAAATTTAAACAACTTGTGAAGAGAATTCTTTCAGTGTATTGTTATGAACAGGAAAATTTTTTAAACTGTATATTTTTCTGGCAAATGCACTGCTTTAAATAATCACTGATTTTATTCAAATTGACCAACGCTGGCCACCCTTTCAAAATGCATACAATTTCAGTTACAACAACAACAAAAAAAAAAACTCTTAGCAGCTCATTTTACTATTTTATTGCCATTTTATTTTAATTTCCTCTTTAGAAATTCCAGCAAAAACGTTTCTACTTCTTGCACTACAACTTCCAATCGGCTTAAAATTTAGCATAGTCCTGTTTAGTTAAACAACACAATCGTATCCTTATTTTTTATTATATATTTTTTTTCCTTCAAATTCTTGTTGTAAATTTTGTGTTGGTTGGCGAGCCAACTGGAAAGCATTTTGTGCAACAAACATTTCAGATTGTATTGCAACAATCACCACTCTCCCTCTGTCACTTTCTCTCTCTCTCTCTCCCTCTGGTGGTGTTTGTGTTTTTGTCTTGCAGCTTTTCCAAAAAGGACACACAACTCGTACACCCTCCAGACCGGCACTTGTGCCTTTTGAAGTACTCCCGCACACACTTCCACTGTTGTGATCTTGAGTTACAAATTATTCATATCGTTAAAATGAAACGGAAGTGTTTCTTTATAGATTGTAGAAAATAAATGTTCAATTTCAGGGATTATATTGCGGTTTGAAGGAAAAAAAAAGAAGTGCAATTTGCAAATGATTACAAACGATGCAGAGGACTGTTGAAAAAGAGTGGCGGCGGATATAGTTTTTTGGCACTACAAATGAAAAGTAATTAATTTATTCATGTGGCCTGTTGGCTTTTAGTTAACTCATAGAAATCTTGCTAATGCTCAACTGCAGGGAGTTGCTGTGTGTTGTTGTTTTTTTGTGTGTCATATTTGGAAAGCACTGAATTTATTGCACTCTTCAGCCAGTTTAAAAGCATGTTTATTGCATTCGAAAATTGAGGTTATAATTATTGCCTTCATGTATGTCTGTTTCGTGCAACATGTTTCTTAGCTGCTTAAATAGAGAGGCGGCTTAGCAAAAAATATTAAAGGGTGGGCCAAAACTCGTCATCGGACTTATAAATTTAATAGCTTTTATATTTTGATTTAAGAATTAAACACAATAGCTACAGCAGACTACGAGCTACAAGCTGTCAAAATTAAGCCTTAAACACGATAAAGACAGCAGGCTACACGAACACTGGCTACAAAATTCGTTGGCTACAATCGTCGCCTCGTAGTCAGCTACTTAATTATTTTTAAAACGACACCACCAAATCAATATCCATGTGTTGTTGTCTGTAGTAGAATTCTTTTCATAAGCCAGTGTAGCCGCTTTCATATATTTAATACTCTATTGCAGTAAAATATATATTTAAAGTCCACAATATATGACAAGAAATCATATCATTAGCTTGGAAATGAAGTTTGTTGTTTCTTTTCGTAAAATAAAATAATATATTTTCAAGTTTACAATAGTTGAATTTATTTATGTTATACTGGCAACACTGCATTTACTCATTGTCGCTCACCAACACAGAAATTGGTTTAATTTGACTACAACCACAAAAACAGCATGGACAGCAACCAGTAGCCGTGTTGCCTGTAGTAGTAAAAATAATCATACTCATATACTCACATGTATTCTATTTTTGACGAGTTGTAGTCTGCAGCCGGCTGTCGTTATTGTGTTTAATGCCTTAGAATACACGCATTGAAATGGGAATGACTATTTTAACGACGACACAGCCTCATACTACCGACCACCGTTGTAGCTGTAGACAAAATTAAACTAATTTCTATTTTGGTAAGCGACAATGAGTAGATGCAATGTTGCCAGTTTAACTTAAATAAATTCAGTTATTGTAAACTTAATAACTTATGGTCTTATGATACAAAAAGAAACAACAAAATATTCTTCCAAGCTAATGAAATGATATCTTGTCATATATTGTGGACCTTAAATATATTTTATTGGAATAACACTATTTAGGAGTATTAAATATATGAAAGCGGCTACACTGGCGTGTGAAGAGAATTCTACTACAAACAACATTTCATAATTATTGATTTGGTGATGTCGTTTTAAAAATAATTAAGTAGCTGACTACGAGACGACGATTGTAGCCAACGGCTTTTGTAGTCGGTGTTCGTGTAGCCTGCTGTCGTTATTGTGTTTCAAGCTTTAGTTTTTATTTTCAATTTATAAAGCGGTTCACAAAGTACTATATTTCCGTTAACAATAAAATATTTGGCATTTATTTATTCGTTTACACTTTTTATGTTCTGTTCTCAAATAGTTTACAGAAAACTTTGCCCCTGAAAAGAAAAAATGCTACACTTTCAACACCCATTTCCATTAAAGGGGCATGAGTGCAGTTGGTTTTTTAATTGTTTGTTATATTGTTGTTATTGTAATTGAATTTTTATGGTTTAATATGAAAACTTGTGTTCTTTTGTGAACGTAAAATATGCAACACCTTTTTTAAAATTCGTTTGATCATTTAAAATTTTTCTTAGAAAGAAAAAAATTATGTCAGGGATTTCTTCAAATAAATTCTGAGCTTTTTAAATTATTTTGAAGAAAATTATATAGAAATATAGACTAAAATGTCGAAATATAAAAGTCAAGAAATAACTTTTATTTTTTGATGGCAAAATAAAAATCAAGAAGTAACTTTTATACGTTAAGAAATAAATAAAAAGCAAGAAATCACTCTTATTTTGTGATCGAGAAACGAAAGTCAAAAAATAACTTTTATATTATAAGTGAAAAATAAAAGTCAAAAAGTAACTTTTATTATTTGATCGAAAAATTTAAGTAAAAAAATAATTTTTATTTTCTAAGCAAAAAGAGAAATGCCGGAAATAACTTTTTTAAATTGTGACCGACAAATAGAAGTCAAGAAATAACTTTTATTTTATTAATGAAAAATCAAAAGCAAGAAATAACTTTTATTTTCTGAAGAAGAAATAAAAAAATAACTCTTAATAAAAATCAAGAAATAAGACTTATTTTCTGATCGAAAAATAAAAGCCAAGAGATGACTTTTATTTTCTGATGGAAGAATAAAAATCCAGAAATAACTTTTATATATTGAGAAATAAATTGAAACCAAGAAACAACTTTTATTTTTTGATCGAGAAATTAAAGTCAAAAATAACTTTTATTTTCGTATACAAATCCTGGGATTTCCAAAATCCTTGTTCATATCGCAGTTGTCGTTTAATACTTCATTATAATCGTGCCGGTTCTTTTTTCAGAATTTAAAAAAATCAAAGAGATCATTGAGCGGCTTTTATTTAGTTTTTATAGGCATTTCAGACATTTGAAGCACGTTTGTTGACTGGGTTGCTTTATAAGACTGAAGATGACTTTTCATTGCTTGTAAGGACGCAAGTATATTCTAGAAGTGCTCATAGCGTTGCTGTAATGTAAAAAGGCCCTAACTGACAGTATTTTCGAAATCGGTTTATTATATATATATAAAAAAGTAAATTTTGTCACAAAAATTGTGACGGAGAACAAACACAATGGTGGGAACAAGTGGCAAAGTTTGTCACTCTAGTAGACAGTCAGCTCTTACAACTACAATTATAGATGGCAAAAATCCAGTCAATGTAGAATAATAAAATAAGAAAATGAGGAGAAAAAGTGATCCATTGAGTTCATGTTATAACTTTGAGATTTGCTTAAACCTCTCATTCGATTCAATTTAAATATGAAACAATATCTTTAATTTTTCAAAGAAATTTTGAGTGAAGTCTCCCTGATAATCGGCATTAGCCACAGTGAAATACCCATGGCAACTAAATAAAAATCTTTTCTTTTTGATATGAGAATAAAAGATCAGCATGATTGAAATGGGACAATTTTAATAAAATAAAATAAAATAAAATAAAAACAAAATAAAAGTGTTTATATGCCCTTCACTATTGTGAGTCTTTTACTTTTATGTACAAAAAAATTCCACTGTCCAACCCTGTATTCGTATTTTTGATTTTATTTGATTTCCAACACCATTTAAATTATTTCTTAAATATAAAATAGATTCAATTTGCAAAAAAAGAAAATTATACATAAAAATAAAATATAAAAATTAGTTAAAAATTTAGTGAGTCACTTTAATATACCAAAGATAAGTTTAAATTTTCCAGCTCTGAAACAGAATATTGGGTTTTGCTGGTTTTCAATAAAAATTCATGTGGGACCATCTCCAATACATCAATTCTAAACTGAAGTCCCAAGCTTTTCTTGGTCTCTTCAGAAAGCCGATTTCACGCGCAGACGATTATAGTCTAATTCGACTTCTCTTTTCACAACGATCGAGAATATATATATATATATATATATATATATATATATACATATATATATATATATATATATATATATATATATTTTATGGGATCAAAAATTAATATTGAAGAAATTACTTTAAAAAAAAAGTTGTTGTGAACAATATATCAAGAAAATCAGAAGGAATAGTGCCACATTGAGTTCTTGTCATGACTTTGAGAAATTTGCTTAAACTTCTCATTCGGTTAAATGGAAGTTCGAAATAATATCTCTAGTTATTCTAAAGACTGCCTGATTATCTGCTGCAGCTCTAGTGAGAAACTAACTAAATAAAATGTCCCCGATCAATTGGAATCTTAAAAAAATTTGGGAAAAATTAATTAGCACGATTGTAATTAAATGGAAGCATTAATTAAAGTTTCTAGTACGATAATAACAGTTTTGTTTCAATCGTAATTTTACTACTCCAGCGGAGTTATAATTATGTGAGTTAGAAATTTTTCAATTGAGGCCAGCGATATGTTTGTATACGTATTTACACATACATTATTTAAGCTTTTGTATACAAATACATTTTATATCCTGTTGTTGGCTGAACTTCCGATTATGTGTGTGTAACATTTTCGTTCAACTAACAAAAACATATTCTACTCGTGCAGTGAAAAGGATGTATAAATATGAAGGAGTAGAAAAGAATAAATAAAAAATGTAAATAAAAATATAAATAAAAATATAAATATAAAGGACCAGGTAAAGTGTTGCAAAAAAAAAGGATCTCTTTTAAATTTTATTATGCTGGAAGTTTAGTTCAATTGAGTTTTTCTTTGTAGTTAACTGAGCACGTGTTAAGCCAACTGAATAAATAGAAAGCTGAGCTGCAATTAAATAAATGGAATCTTAAATAGATATCAAATATTAGAGCGAAAGCTTTTTGGTAAACCACAGAAGCAAAAATAAATCGTTTTAATTTAAGTTCAATTGAAATTATTAGGCCCGACAAATATTCCCAGGAATTTATTTTATAACAGTTTGCACTTGTAGAGTTGTAGTTATTTTAAGCCAACAATCGCCTCAGCATTTAAAAAGTGGCCGCTCGAGAAATATATTTTATTCCCCCCCTCTTTCTTTGCCCTACGCAATTGTTGCGTAGTGTTGCTTAACGCTGCAGTGACATTTTCCTTAACTGATTGTTGTGTTAAGTTCAATAGAGATGATTTGTGTACGAGGCCGTTTGAAAAGGAGTACAAAGAAAACGAAAACGGAGAAAGTAATCACGTTGATTTATTTGTATTTGTATTCTGCTGATTAAATTTATTTGGTTGACAGACGTGTAGGAGAGCAAACAAAACTTCTAAGAAATCTGATGAAAGAATTTGCAAAAATTTCTTTGACAAAAATAAAGAAAAAATACTCAATTTTTCAAATCTCAATAAACAATTTCAATGTGTTTCAAAATATATTAATTTAATTATAATTCCGCACATGAATGTTAAAGTTCTTTAATAGCAAAGTTTTGAGGTGCGGTCACACTTGGCAAATATTTACCAAAAAAAAAAAAAAAAAAAAAAAAACGTGACCCTTCAATACTAAAGAGAAGTATTTTAATTTAAATACCTTCATTGTCATGGAATCCAATATTATTGGAAACTGTTTAGCTTCATAAACACTTTTCTGAGTTAAAATCAATTTTAGTAGAATTTAGTGGTTACGCTTTTTTGGGCAAATATTTGCCCAAGTGTTACCGTACTTTTAGTTTTGTTAAACAAATATTTATAATGTTGTGCAAATGTTTTCACGTTTATTTTTGATATTAAATTGGTTTTAATAAATTTTAAATAAAAAAAAGAAAAATATAAGTTTATTAAACAACTTAAATTTCTTAATAGAAATGTCCGACTAGACATAAAATTTTTTGCAAGTAACCAAAAATCCTGTCGCTTTGTCGCGCTGATGTATTGTAACATTGTCGCTTTGGGCCGTTTACGGACTGTCGTATTGTCTTGCTGTCGCCTTTGCATACTGTTGTGATGTCACGCTGCTGTTTTGATGTAGTATTGTCGCTTTGTCGCGTATTGTAGAATTAATGCTTTGTCCCATTTACGGCCTGTCGCATTGGCTTGCTATCGTGCTATCACTTTGACACACTGTTGTGTATTAGCAGCGTCGTTTTGTCGTGCTGCCGTTCTAATACTGCCGCATTATCGCTCAGCCATTTTGATGTACTCGGTTACTAACATTTTGTAGCTCTGTCGCTTTCTCTTGTTTGCTGCTTTATCGTATGCTGCTTTGTTGCGCTGTTGCTTCGCCGAGCTGTTGCTTTGTCGCGCTGATGTATTGTAAAATTGTCACTTTGTGCCGTTTACGGACTGTCGTATTGTCTTGCTGTCGCCTTTGCATACTGTTGTGATGTCACGCTGCCGTTTTGATGTAGTACTGTCGCTTTGTCGCGCTAACGTATTGCAGAACTAATGCTTTGTCCCATTTACGGGCTGTCGCATTGGCTTGCTATCGTGCTATCACTTTGACACACTATTGTGTTTTAGCAGCGTCGTTTTGTCGTGTTGCCGTTCTAATACTGCCGCTTTATCGCTTAGCCATTTTGATGTACTCGGTTACTAACATTTTGTAGCTCTGTCGCTTTCTCTTGTTTGCTGCTTTATCGTGCTGTTGCTTTATCGTGTGCTGCTTTGTTGCGCTGTTGCTTCGCCGAGCTGTTGCTTTGTCGCGCTGATGTTTTGTAGAACTGTCGTGTTTATGGGAAATCTCATGATTCCCGCTGTCGCTTTGACGCACTCTTTTATTGTAGTACTATCGTTTTGTCACACTGCCGTTTTGATGCACTGTTTCTTTATGGATCTGTCGCTTTATTGTTCTTTTAGTTTATCGTATGTAGCTTTGTCGTTCTGCTGCTTTCTCTACCAATAATATTACTCGCCGACAATAACAATAATCACACAGCAATTGAAATAAATAGGCAGGGAATTAGATTGAATTTCTTTTCAAAGTCCGTCTGTTCCAAAAAAAACGTTTAAAATAATTTCATCATGTTGTTAAAAGTTATTTGCACTGCAACTAAACAAACTTAAAATAAACAATATTTTTTTTTTTCAATTTAATATCAACTATTTTGTTGTGAAAGTTCAGTAATTAAAAACGAAAACTTCTTACAAACGTAATTTGTTTTAAAACTCTGAGAATGTGTGAGTATGTGTGCCACACAAAACTTTAGATATCGATGCTCTATTGAAATATTTGCGGTGAAAAGTTTTAACTTTTAATATCAAGACTCAATAAATAAACAAATTCATTTTATCTGTGCAATAATACAAGCAAAATGCAAGTCGTGCTGTCAATTATGGCTGCAACTAATATTTTCGTTGACACGTGATGTCAATAAGACAGTGCCACATGTCACGCAGCAAGCGAAATAGTGGCCCAGCTTAGAGGCGACTTGGGTGAATTATTTAGTTCACGTTTGGGGAAAATCAATGAACCGCCGAGATCGTGCGCTTTAACGCCCTCCGACCTCTTTTAAAGGGGTCAAGTCCGCGGCAAGTGAATATTGAATAATTTATACGTAAAATACCGGCCGCTTGTGGGAGAGAGTTTGCCAAAGTTGGACCCAGCGTCTGAACCTTTTAAGGCGTGGCAGCGTTCATCTTTTGTATGAAATATTTTATTTAAATATTGATTTATATGGATCGTTCTATCGACTCAACTAAAGATTTCACAAATTTCTCTTAATCTTGTATATATTTTCCTTTTAAATCAAACTCGACAGCTCCTAAGAAATCACCCGTTATATACATCTTTATTTACTTGATTTACTTAAGTTCTTAATAAACAGTTTTCAATTTTTAACTTTGCGGTTGTACGTTTTTTTTTTACTTAAATCTAAATCAACTCCTGGTGACTTTCTCTTTGGAATTCCTTTTATTAAAATATTCGTAGTTTTATTATTCCATCAGAGCACTTTGAAGCTTTCAAATTGTGTGTGGATGTGTGTGTGTGTGTGTGTCTGTGTGTTTTTATATTAAAGAATACTGCCAATAAGTTACATGCGGTAAAAAAGGATCAACACAAAATTATAATGTCCAGCTCCAAAGAGGTTTTGTTTTGTTATTCTTATTGTTGCAACAATTGTTGCCATGTGTAGAACATTCATAGCAAATCAAGCAGTTATTCTAGGATTTCATTTTTTGCGTATTTCGTAAAAAAGCAATAGAAATAAGTGTATTTTGTGGGATAGTATTACAAAACATTTACACCGATTCCAGTTGTAATAAGGAAAAGTTGATTAAAAATAACTTTATGTTTGTAAAATTAACCCCCTCTTGATTGTTACGAATTATAAAGTGGCTAAATAAAATGTGCAGCTGCTGGTGTTGTTTTTGATTTAAAGACTTCCTCAGCCTTATCTGGCATTTATCTGATTTAAAGTTGATTTATCTTATCTCGTTTGATAATGCAATTGCAAAAAACTTTTTGTTGCCTGGTGTTAGTTAGCTGTTGGCAAAATGGCTGCTGCTCTTGGCTTTGCTGCAGTTAAAATATCTTCGCGCATAACACTCTAGAAATGGTGTAAATTGGAAAAAAACAGAACAAAAAGTCCTTATCTCATTGTTCTTTTGTTGTTGTTGTTGTTGTTGTTGTTGTATAGAATACAATTCTAAAAATCTAGTTGGTGAATGTGATTGAAATTGTATTGTGTAAGTGTGTGTGTGTGTGTGTGTGTGTATGTGTAGGAAGACTGGGTCCTTCGAGTCAATTTCAATGACGCTGTTAACAATTTTGTTCCCTTGTCGATGCAGTCACCCTAAACGCCATCTTGTTAATATTCCACACATTTTATCTAAAAAATTAATAATATTTCTTTATTACATTCGTAAGTACAAGGGAAATAGTAACTGAATTTCTGGTTAATATTTTCAAACTTTTCTCTATGTACTCGTAGTGTATCGCTAAACGAAATGCTAAAAGTCCTGTTAAATAAAAAATAAAAATAAATCTATCAAATCAAATTCGCACAAACGATAATATTTATATCCTTAACTTGCAGTTCACACTTATCAAGTTTACTTGATCAATTCTGCTTTATGTTTCATTTGGGACGTGCATTTAAGTTCGTCCACTAAAATTTTGTTGCAACAATTTTCATATTTTTTGAACTGATTTTTATATAAAAAACACAAGTTCTATTCTGCAGCCAACTTCAGGTACTCTTAAACTTGACGTTCAGTGTTGCAACCCATTTAATTTTCTTCAGCTTTTTCTTCTAAGAGCTCAAGACTTGACGAGTCAAATCTGCTGCGTATGAACAAGTATCCAAACTGGTACTTTTTCCAAATTTTGTGCGACATGTTGTCAAAATATACATAAAAATTATTATATTTCAGTGTTACCCAAGTAGCTTTTTTTTCTTATAGTGAATAACATGTAAAGTTTATTTGGCAACATGTTTATGCAGAAAAAAAACTTTGTTGCAACATTATTTGCCAAAGAACATGAGCTGTACTTTTTCGCACAAAAATATACGGCAGTAGAAAAATAATCAAACGGCAACATAGGCACTTAAGAATGGTGTGCCACCATCAATTTAATACAGTTCTCGTATTCTTTTTCATAATAAAATTTATACAAATAAAAGCTTTTATCTCATGCAATTATCCCACCTAATAAGTGGTAAAAAAATAAAAACACTCACGAGTACTGATAATGAAAGTGTAGCGGCCTTCGAAAACAGTTGATCTGCTATATTGTTCAAAGTTTGAAATATAAAAACTGATGTTGACGTTACCTTGTGCTTGGGAATATTTAGCACAAATAAAAAACACGCACGAGTATTGATGATGAAAGTGTAGCGGATTTCGAAAACAGATGATCTGCTCTACTGTTCAAAGTTTAATATATGAAAAATGAGGTTGACTTTCCATTATACTTTGAAATATTTAACAACAATAAATAAAACACACACATGAGTACTGATAATGAAAGTGTAGCGGCCTTCGAAAACAGCTATTCTTCTCTGCTGTGCAAAGTTTGAAATATATAGATTGATGTTGGATTTCCTTTGTTCTCTGGAATATTTAACAACTATAAACAACACACACATGAGTACTGATGATGAATGTATGGCGGCTTTCGAAAACAGATGATCTGCTCGTCTGTTCAATCTTTAATATATAAAAACTGATGTTGACTTTCCCTTGTGCTTTAGAATATATAACAAAAATCAGTAGTGATGATGAAAGTGTAGCGGCTTTCGAAAACAGCTATTCTTCTCTACTGTGCAAAGTTGGTTATATAAAAATTTATGTTGGATTTTCTTTGTTCTTTGGAATATTTAACAATAATAAACAAAACATACATGCGCACTGATGATCAAAGTGTAGCGGCTTTCGAAAAGAGCTGATTCGCTCTATTGTTCAAAGTTTAATATTTAAAAATTGATGTTGACTTTCCTTTGTGATTTGGAATGTGTATCATCAAAAGAAACATTTTTCGAACAATTAGCCTATAAAATAAAATTTAATATGGCCTGTGGTTGAAACCATCAAAACTTTTGACAATTTTATACAACAAAACTTTGCTGAGCTCCCCACAATATATTTCATTTTGACACGTTTTTTTATGTCCTCTAAAATTCTTAAAATGTTAATTGGAACACTTTGCGTTTCAGGTTACGATATGCATATGTTTACATTTGCAAGACATGGGGGATAGTTACAAATGTATGAAACGCTTCTTGAGTCTGTTCTTTGTGTGTCACTGATTCAGTGAACTGGAGCTCTTCGTTGGCAAATCTAATTTGATTAACCAATTTATTTGTTATCGTTATTATTATTTGGCAGATCAATAAATATACTATTCAGCAGTTTATTTGACTTATTTACTAAAATATATGGTTTGGAAAATTAAAACACACGCGTTTTAAGAAAATCGAACTGGAATAAAAAAAAAAAACTTTAAAACAATAATGAACCAAAATACAAATGATATTGCAAAAAAAGCGTCGGGTACTCGATATACGAAAAAAAGTTTTCGCCCTTTTTTTCAAAATTATAGTGTTCTTTTGGTTCATTATCGCTTTGAAATTATTTCAAAACTTATTTCTATTTATTTATTTATTTCTAAGCTTAAAAATCGCTTTTTAAGTTTTTTAAACTAAAATAATTTTTTTCTAGTTTAATGTGGTTTGAAAGGGTGTAAAAATACTTACACTTTATGAACAGATAAGAACATGAACCACACGAGTATAATGCGGCGAATAAGTATCCTATTAATTCGTAATATTAAGTATACGCATGGAAGCACAACACAAAAAATGGCATCGAACAAACAACCACTCAAACAAACAAGTGAAACTAATAAAAATACAGAGATTTAGAATATCGATTTTCTTAAAAAGCGTATTTTAGTTTTTTTTTAACTAAATTCATTTTTTTAAGTTTTAGTTTATTGTGCTTCAAAACGTGTAAAAATATTTACACTTTATGAAAAGATAAGAACATGAGCCACGACAACAACCTTGTGCCAGTGCAATGTGTCTACGAGTCCATTCATAGTCGAGTCACAGTTTAGTTGCACCATCTTCATAGTCCTGCCATACACCAGTAGTACTCTGCCATATTCTTACAAATAATTTAATAAAAAAAAATTAAATTAAAAAATAACAAAACATTAACATGCCCACTTTTAATTATTTTTCATGATTTTTGACAAAAGTTTTTTATAAAAATGAAAAATTGTTTTGAAATCCCTTAAAATATGCAAGAATTGTTATAATCATTGTGAGCACTCCGGCTGCTTGTCTGTCTTCCAAGAACCCACAAGCAGAGCTTGTCCTGCTGTCAAATTCATTTCAAGTGCATCAGGATATGTTTTGCCAACATTTTGTTTAAACATGAATTAAAAAAAAAATAAATTTAAAAGTAGATTTTTATATCTCAATAATCGAATGCAACAGATGAACTTGTTTGTGTTTCGTTTTCAACTCATTGAGCTAATATTCTCCTCAAGCAGCCTGTCACATGCAAATGCGTTTCTTCCCACTGACAGTGGGTTGTTTGTGTTGCTGTCAAATAAATAGAAATAGTTATGGAAAAGAGAGGAGAGGAGAGGAGAGTAAATAAAACTTAATGACTGCTGTGCAAAATTTAGGATGAATTTTATAATTATATTTCTTTTCAGGATTTTATTTTTTGTAACATGGAAAACTAAATGTTATTTTTAGGAGTTATTTTGGTCTATTTAAAAATTCAATAGATTTTAGTTTTATAAAAAAATATGCTATTGATCTGGGGGAGTGTTTAAAGTAGGAGGAAAAGTTTGAAAGCGAACTCGTGTTGTGGGAAATATTTTTGAGTTTATAATTTTTCTTACTCTCAGGGACCTTTTTAAATCGTCTTTGTTTTTAATTAATACGTACATTTAACGCGTTTGGGCCCAGTGTGCGCAGTCGCTATATATTAAGGTGATGGAATAGTTAATGGCTGCAGGCTTCTTGTTTATTTGGAAAAAGAGATCACAAAATTCGTGTAGATGGTAGATGGGAGCTATCCGGAATTTTGTTTTTCTTAAATTATTTGTTTTCAATTAATGCGTATAATATATGACTTTGGCCCCAGTGTGCGGAGTCCCTATACTCGTAAATCGAGGTGTTGCAATATATAATGGTTGCTGGCTTATTGTTGATAAAGAGAGCACACAAAACTGGACCTACTGAGACCGCAATTAGCAGGAATGTTTTTTCGATGTAGCGATGAAATTCGACATGACGGTGTAGGGAATTTAAAAACAATATTTTTCCGTTCTCTTGTTCTGCTTGTCGTATATAAACAACTTCTAATATAAAGGGTGTTTTTTATAGAGTGATACAAGTTTAAATCATAATAAAACATAATAATTTATTTTCGATATCAATGAAACGGTCTTTATTTGATAGAAAATTTGATGACATTAATGTTTAAATATGATTTCGGCCATGTGGCCGCCACGGCTGGCGCGTACAAGGCGCAATCTGGAACACCAATTTTCACAAACAGCAACATTCTGACCATCATCGTTTTTAAGGACATAAGGGCCAATGACTCCGCCAGCCAGTCCATAAAGCGCACCAAACAGTAGTTTTCTGTGGAGTCTCCTCATTCTAAATACGACAATTCTGTTTATTTACGTACCCATTCAACCAAAAATTGGCTTCATCGGAAAATAAAATTTTGAATGGACGAAGTGCACGATAAATTTGACGAATAGAACCATTATTTTGATTAAAACTTTCCACAATTTGCACGCGTTGCTCTGGTGTAAATCGACTCATAATTAAATTACAAAGCAAACTAAATAAAAGGCAACTATCCATTGTTAAATGGGTGGTCATATAAAGCAGTGATGCCAACTCAAAATTGTATCACTGTATAAAAAACACCCACTTATAAAATCAATGATTTTCGCCCCACAGTGCGGAGTTGCTATATATTGAGGTGATGCAATATATCATGGCTGAACGCTTCTCATTTGGAAAGAGAGCCCCCGAAATTGCACTTAGAAAGACCGGCACTATTTGGAATTTTTTTTTGTTATAGCGACAAAACTCGACATGACTCGACATGATTTGACATAATGGTGTAGGGACTTTAAAAACAATATTTTTCCGTTCTACTGTTCTGCTTGTCATATACAAACAAATCATAATATTTTAGACTTTATAAAATCAATGATTTTGGCCCCACTGTGCGGAGTCGCTGTACATTGAAATGATACAATATTTAATGGTTGAAGACTTCTCATGTGGCAGGAGAGCTCCCAAAATTTGACCTGGGGAAACCGGCAGTATTTGGAATTTTGTTTTTCGTTATAGCGATGGAACTCGACATGACTCGGCATGGCTCGACATGAATCGACATGATTATGAAGAGAATTTAAAAACAATTTTTTTCCATTCTACTGTTCCGCTTTTCATATACAAAACAAATATTAATATTCTAGACTAATAATTTCAATTTACATAATAATTTCAGCAGAGAGTCCGCAGCGTAAATAATCCAGTCCAGTTTCATGTATTTGTTGCATATTAAATGCAGAAGGCCGGAAATTGGCAATTTTCCTCTTTCAATGCCTCTGCTCAAAAAACAAACTGCCTTTTAGAAACTCAACAGCAAGTGAATGTTTTAAATATTTTAATAGTTAAAAACAAGCAGTTTTTAATTTATGCAACATGTTCATTGAAATTCTCAAGATGTGGGTAGGCTTTTGCCAGTTATGGCTCATTTGAGCTCATAAAGTTAAACTCCTCCGGGTAGAGTGTGTGCCCACAAGATGTGCTGCTACAAACAAGAACATAAAAGCTTTTGCAATAAACTGAAATTGCTTTGTTATTGCTTTGCTATGAAATATTCTCCCATCATAATGTATTTAATAATGCCGGGCCAAAGTAATGGCATATGGACTCGAAAGTGTTTACTGGCGTTTTATGCAAAAAAAAAGATGCGAGAAAAAACTTTATTTCCGGTTTCCTTGTTCCCTTCTAAATATGCAAATTAATATTTTTAATCCAAACTGTGCTTAAACTGATATAAAGAAACACTTTTCTTTATTGCTTTTAGCCAAGAATTTGTGTGCTTTTAATGAGTAGTTTTCCTACTCCTTCTTTACCAACTGGAAGATGCTTTCCTTTTCCGTTGTTCTGGCTGTTGAGGCGCTGCACATGCCTTAACCGCTGGAGTGTGCGCTGGTAAGAAGATTATTTATTATATATAGATTTTTAAATGGTTTCTACTTATAAATTGAGGTCGTATTAAATAAATTCTTTAAAGCTGAAATGCTTAAAATTGTCAAATTACAGCAACAACTCGTATAAACAAAAGCCCGATTGAGAGGTCAGACTGGGCGTATGATATATTTTAATTGACAATAACGTTACTCATGCGTAACGTTGTTCCAGTTGTATGAAGTTAATTACAGATGGTTGTGTGAGTATGTGTCATATATTTTGTTGTACTACATTCTCGAAAGTAGGACTAAACAGAGTGCAGGAAGAGTTAATAATATTTGTCTGTTGAATTATGGCTGCATATAAAAAAAAATACAAAAATAATTCTCTCCTAAAATTTTTTTAAAAATTATATATGACGGACGCCTTAACCGATGATATTAAATTTGAGAAAATCTTACGAAATTTTAGACAGCCAAATATTTGGTTGTAAAAATTCTTGCAGCGGTACGTTTCACACCAGTCGATCACTACTGCATCGGCAGCTTTTGCAGAGCTTTATTTTCGAGAATCATCAATATCCGCAACACCGACAGACTTGCAGAAAAGTACTACTTTTGTACATAAAATGTACTCCTTAAATAAGGCGATTTTTAGAAAAAGTACTGTTTTAGAAAATATTATTTGTTAAAGTACTTTTGATAAAAGTACTTTTTTCAAGAGGTAGTTTTCATGAAAGGTACATTTATAAAATGAACTTTTGATAAAAGGTACTTTTTATTCAAAGTATTTTTTGTAAAAGGTACATTTTAATAGAGATTGTTTTTAGAACAGGTACTTTCAATAAAAGGTAGTTTTGTAAAAAGTACTTTATAAAAAAGATAATTTTTATAGAAGGTACTTTTGATAAAATGTACTCTTTGTATAAGATTATTTTTATTAAAAGTACTTTTTGTTAAAAGTTTTGTTTTGTTAAAAGTACTTTTTGTAAAAGGTACTTTTTGTAAAAGTTAGTTTTTATAAAGGCACATAAGGCACTTTTATGAAATGTACTTTTTATGAAAGGTACTTTTTATTAAAAGTACTTTTTATAAAAGATATTTATTATAAAAGGTACTTATTATAATAGATACGTCTTATAAAAGGTACTTTTTAAAAAATACCTTTTATAAAATGTACTTTTTATAACTCTTCACATAACCTACTTTTATAAAATGTATTTTTTTATAAAAGGTACTATGTATAGGTACTTTTTATATAAAAAATATTTTTAACAGATACTTTTTGTAGAAGGAACTTTTTACAAAAGTAGATTTTATAACTGTTACTTTTATGAAATGTTCTTTTTATATACGGTACTTTTCATGTAAATTACTTTTTACAAAGTTTACTCTTTACAAAGGATACTTTATATAATTGGTACGTTTTATAAAAGGTACATTTTTATAAGGTGTTTTTTCCAAAGACATTTTAAATAAAACATACTTCTTATAAAAGTTACTTTTTGTAAAAAGTACTTCTAATATAAAGTACTTTTTATAATAAGTACTATTTATATAAGAAACTTTTATAAAAGAAACTACATATTTATAAAAAAGAATTATCTAAAAGCAACTTTTGGAAAAAAGTAGTTTCTAGAAGAGGTACTTCTTATAAAACGTTCCTTTTATATAAGGTACTTTTGACATAAAGTACTTTTTTTTTATTAAAAGTACCATTTGTAAAAATTACGTCTCAAAAATGCGGTAATGTTTTTATAAAAAAGTATATTATATAAATAAAGCCTTTTATAAAAAGCACCTTTTAAAAATATCCCTCATTAAAAGTACTTCTTATAAAAAGTACTTAAAGTTAATAACAACGACATTTTAAGAAACTGTCTTAAGCAAAATGTATAGAAAAAAGTTACAAAAATCACTTGTTGCAAAAAGTACCGTTTACAAAAAGTACTCTTTTACAAACAACACACATAATAAGAAAATAAATTAACTTTCAAACGAACTTTTATAGTATCGTTTGTAAAAATGTTGTTTTATAAAAAAACTTTAAACTCTAACTTTTTAAACTCTAACTTCACATAAAATAAATATTAATAAACATATTTTTCAGATACTTAAATAAATGGAGAATTTCATACTGGGGGTAAGTGTTTAGATATCTGTAAGTTAAAAAAACTTTTCTATTATTCCAAGTCTTTTAAAAGTGTGTGTGTGTGTGTGTGTGTGTGTGCATGGGAGTGTGTATAAAACCGTTTCCTAATTGTTTTCTTCTGCGAGGTAAATCACCAAAATTTTTTCATGTAAATTTCACTTAAGAACTGGTTCAATACCCCGCTATTTACGGAGCACTTACGCTAATACAAAATAGTTAAATTCAAATTAAAATAAACTGCCATACTTTAGGGGCTGTAAGAAGAAGAAGAAGATGTACCTCCTCTGCTGCTACTTTCTCTAATTAAAACACGGCAATAATTAAGAGAAGAAAAAAAAACTGTGTAGCAGGCAAGTGTTTTTCCTTATTGTCATTCTGTGTTAAATGAAAACTTTAAGAGTCGTTTGTTTATTTAAAACAACAGCGATTATTATTTGTGTACGAGTATTTTACATGGTCGGCCATTCTCGGCAACATGTTTTAGTGGTGGCTCGTTGAGCGTTTAATTAGTACGAAAGTACTACCGACAAATTAGTTCTAATGAGTAGGAAAAGTTCTGTTATAGTGTGATTAGCAAGTGGGGGAAAGGCATCAGGCCAGCAATTTCTGAAATGAATTTTTAATGAAGCGAACGGTGGAATAGGAAAAAAGCGATTGCAAAAAAAAATTGCCAATTTGATGGCGCCACTTGCAATTATTTCTCAATATTAATTTTGAGGTTGTGGTTTTCTAGGAAAATTTTTGCGTAAGAAATAGACATCTTAATTAGTCTTGCAATAAATTTAATTTAAATAATTAAAAAAACACGCATCTTGAGAAAATGTAAATTAAAAAATGAAAATTAATTTTAAAATAACTTTAAAAATAATCAACTAAAATTTAAGTTTTATAGTAAAAAAAATCGTCAGATAGTCGATTTTTTAATTCCCGCTACGAAAATTGAAAGTTTTCAAAAACCGGGAAGTTATTGGTTTGACCCCGTTTTGAAAAAAATCGAGATCTCATCAGATTCGCATATCACGAACGACTTAATCGATAAATTGAAATATTATAAGAAAATCTTACGAAATTTGAAACAGCCAAATATTTGGTTGTAAAAATTCTTGCAGCGGTATGTTTCACACCAGTCTATCACTGCATCGACAGCTTTTGCAGAACTTTATTTGCGAATTCGAATCATCAATATCCGCAACACAGAAAAACTCTTGCAGAAAAGTACTGCTTCTGTACATAAAAGGTACTTTATACATAGGGTACTTTTTATAAAAAGTTCCTTTTAGCAAGTACTTCTTATAAAAGTACTTGTTATGAAAGTACTTATTATAAAAGTACTTTTTGTCAAAGTACTTTTTATAAAAGTACTTTTTATTAAAGTACTTTTTTCAAGAGGTACTTTTCATGAAAGGTAAATTTACAAAGTGTACTTTTTATAAAATGAACTTTTTATTAAAAGTACTTTTTATAAAATGGTACTTATAAAGTACCTTTTATAAAAGGTACATTTGTAAACTACACTTTTTATAAATGATACTTTCAATAGAAAGTACTTTTTATTAAAAGTACTCTTTATAAAGGATACATATAAAATATATTCTTTTAGAATAAGTACCTTTTATAAGGCGTATATTTCCAAAAGGTACTTTTAATAAAGGACAATTTTTATGGAACGTGCATAGTTTTTATTAAAAGTTCATTTTATAAAAGGTCATTTTTATAAAAGATAGTTTTTAACTCTTTACATAAGGTACTTTTTATAAAAAGTACTCTTAACATAAGGTTCTTTTTGCGGAATGTACTTTTTACAAAAGATACTTTTTATAAAACGACGTTCTTATATATAATACGTTTCATAAAGCGTACTTTTTATATAAGGTACTTTTTGTAAAAGGTACTTTTCACGTACTTTATAAAAAGTAAAACATTTTTTTTTAAGTTACTTTTTGGAAAAGGTACATTTTATGTAAGGAATTTTTTAAGAACGAAACTTTTTATAAAAGGTACTTTTCACCTACTTTCATCAGATCTCGGCGTTTTGAGGTTCTAAAAAGTTTCGCTGACTAATTCCGGGAACCCGTCACTAAATCTATATGTATATCTGTATCTATGTGCGTGTGTGTATTCACCAACTTTTAACTCACATAATGGACGGCCGGCTGTTGTTCTTGAACGAGCTGAAATTTATAAGCGCGAGAATGATGATCTTTTTTTAAAAAGATCTTCTGGTAAGGCCCAGCTGTTGTGCACGCCGAATGCGCACTCTCAACACTTCGTTATACAGCGGCTATTGTTGCATCACTAAGGCCACTGCGAATGTATTGTTTTTGTTCTATTTCCAGCAGCGGTACCGTGATCATCAGATTCATCGATCTAATTACCCACTGCGCTCTCGCAAGGAGTCTGATTATGAGCAAAAGCTGCTAGAATTTCTCGAAGTGGTACAGTAAAACTTTTACCATTTTGTTAGTGAATTTCTGCAGCTATAATAATTTTTTTAACCCTGGATGGCTACTGTTCGTTGAATCAATGAAGTCCATTTGTCCCTTATCATGTAACTCTTTTATGGCTGTTCGAATTCGTTTCGAATTTTAAGAGAGAAAAAAGGTTTTTATATAGCGTATTTTTTATAGAGTGATACAACTTTGAGCTGGAATCACTGTTTTATTTGATCACCCATTTAACAGCTGATAGTTGCTTTTTGCTTAGTTTGCTTTGACATTTTATTATAGATCGACTTACAAACAGAGTCACGCGTGCAAATTGTGGCAATTTTTAATCAAAATAATGGTTCTGCTCGTCAAACTTATCGTGCACTTCGTCCATTAAAAATTTTATTTTCCGATTAAGCCCATTTTTGGTTGAATGGGTACGTAAATAAACAGAATTGTCGCATTTGGAGTGAGGAGAATCCACAAGCTTTTGTCGAAACACAGAAAATTATTGTTTGGTGCGCTTTATGGGCTGGCGAGGTCATCATCGTCTTTAAAAACGATGATGGTCAGAATGTTACTGTTTGTGAAAATTGGTGTTCCAGATTGCGCCTTGTACGCGCCAGCCATGGCGGCCGCATGGCCGAAAACATGTTTAAACATTAATGTCATAAAATTTTCTATCCAATAAAGACCGTTTCATTGATATCAAAAATATATTACTGTGTTTTATTATGATTTAAACTTGTATCACTCTATAAAAAACATCCTATATTAAATGTTTTCTTAAATTATTTATCTTAACACAATACTGAACTAAAAATATCTTTCCTCTTTAATATTTATTTACCCAAAATCTTATTAAAATTTTATTTTTAACTTTGAAAACAGTTTCGCTAGAATAATTAGAAAAAAAATGTTTTTCCCGATTCTACGAAAAGTAATCTCAAAGTACAAAAATGAAGAGTAACCATTCAGGGTTAAGAGTATAGAGCCACATTGTTAAAATTTCCCAACTTTTTACTAAATAAAAGTCACACAATGATCGCTTCATTCTTGACTTTTCATCATTTGCTAGTAAATTTACTTCCTAACCTCAAATTTGCCAACTCTATTTGTAGGGGAATAAATTGTTTCTGCAAGTTTTGGGTTACTAAAATTTTAATAAAACATTTGCAAGTACAAAGACAAATACAAATTTTTAAACTTAAATAAAACTACTTAAATATAAGAATTGTGCATAAAATTGCCTTTCAAAGCGTGTATAATTTATTGAAATTGATGTACGATAAAATAGCTCAAAGTGTACCACAAAAATGTGTTCGTATTTATATATTCAAATATGAAATTTTTTCTGCTGTGAATACTCACCCCTTCATTGAATTATTTTTTAATCATTAATTGCCCATTCAGTTAACTTTTTCTTTAATTTGAGTTATGACATTGTTTAAGTAAATGGGCGTTGCCATATTTTATTTCTTTTACACCATAAACTCCTTGTAGACATTAAATCATTAAAAACCCACCAAATTGTTAATCATCGAGAAAAGAACAATATTTAACAATATAATTGTAACTTTGTTTGTGCCAGTGGCTGCTTGAGAATAATTTACATGTTAATTACATTTATTTTGGTTGTTTTTTTCTTGTACATTTTGCCAGCTCAATTTTAACAATCTTAAAATAAGTTTGCCTACTCTAAGGCTGGAAATGCCTCAACAAAAATGTTGCCTACTTTCTTGCGGGCTCTTTTCCACTTTCATGAGTTATTTTTTGCTCTTGTTGTTTTATTTATTTTATAAACGTATTATTTATTCAGTCTTAATTTCCATTAAGACCTGCTATGATTTATGCAAGTACTTGGATGTAAGTCTGCGTGTGTGTGTGTGTGTGCCTACGGAAGTATAGCTGTATTTGTTTAAGCGAGTGTGCGTGTAAGTATAAAATACTTATATGTTTGCTTTTGTATAAAATTCTTTAAGTCTACAACAGCATCCATCCATCGCTGATTACGTGTAAAACGTATTTATTTTTATTTTTTTTTCGTTTGTAAATAATATTTTCATGTTGTATTACTTCGACGGAAAGAAAACAGATGCAGTCAACGTATGCAAACATTTATGGCAACGATACAAAGTGTACACATCCACTCATATTCATTTGCACGCATGTAAATTATTTAAATTAACATATAAATTAATTGTAATCAGTATGAATAAGCATGTCTGCCTTTAAAGCTTTCGATAGAAGTATTTTCTTGTGCGATTGCATGAAAACATTGTTTCGTTAATCAATTACACTGAGAACAAAATAGATAACAAGCAACACAGAGATGTATAATGATAGGAGAAACCCCTTGGGAAAAGTTTAACCAGGATCACATTTCCTGGTGCTAAGAATGGCTAATGAAAATATAATTTAAATTAACAGTACCAGAGTTAAGACAAGAGTTGTATTAATTAAAATTTCTTTCAGTGTATTGTATGTGAGTTTTTTTGGCACACAAATACTTTCACGTCTTGTTACAGCAGAATTGTAATACGAGATATTTTCGCTCACATTTTGGAAATGAATGGGACTAGTGCTGTCAATTAGACGGGTTTTATTTCACAATTTTTTTCTTTGTGCGAACAGCCGACTACTTTGGAAGTTTTATTCGGATACTCACAATAAGTAAAGAAGAGAAAAAATTTAAAATTTTATATAAAACAAGACGTATTTTACAGTCTTCATATTGAAAATTAAAACCAGCTTTTGGAATTAAAACCATAAAAATTAAAACCATTTTGCGTTCACACTTCAAATTTAATAAATTCAGGTATTAAAACAAAATTTTTTGCTTTAAATTCAATCACAATAAACTAAAACTCTCATAGAAATCATTTTATATATCCCAAATGAATATTTATGATTATGAAAATACTTATACAGAGCGAATATATGCTGGAAAATCATACAAGTTTATATAAAAAGTATGCGAATTTTAAAAGAAAAACAATCAGTTTTTCTATGCATTCTTGAAGGATTATTAGATGTTTCCTGCGAACTTGGCAGCACCTAATTTAGCACAGACCAAAGCTGACAAAAACAAAGTAGTATCGGGTGTTTTTTATAGAGTGATACAAGTTTAAATCATAATAAAACATAGTAATATATTCTTGATATCAATGAAACGGTCTTTGTTGGATAGAAAATTTTATGACATTCATGTTTAAATATGATATCGGCCATGTGGCCGCCACGGCTGGCGCAATCTGGAACACTAATTTTCACAAACAGTAACATTCTGACCATCATCGTTTTTAAAGACGATGATGACCCCGCCAGCCCATAAAGCGCACCAAACAGTAATTTTCTGTGTTTCGACAAAAGCTTGCGGATTCTCCCCAAACCAAATGCGACAATTCTGTTTATTTACGTACCCATTCAACAAAAAATGGGGTTCATCGGAAAATAAAATTTTGAATGGACGAAGTGCACGATAAGTGTGACGAAGAGAACCATTATTTTGATTAAAAATTTCCACAATTTGCACGCGTTGCTCTGGTGTAAGTCGATCCATAATAAAATGTCAAAGCAAACTAAACAAAAAGCAACTATCAGCTGTTAAATGGGTGGTCAAGTAAAGCAGTGATGCCAACTCAAACTTGTATCACTCTATAAAAAACACCCTATATAAAAAATAATTTTTAGACGTTTTCATTTCGAACAAAATGTGGAATTCGCCACTAGCACTAGAAATCAATCCTTCTTTTTATTATAATCGGATTGATTTGTATGCTTGATTAAATCTCTCGAACTCTCTTTTTATATTAATAATGTTCTTATCTTCTCATAAAGTGTAAATATTTTTGAACGCTTTCGAAGAACTTTAAACTAAAAACTAAATAATAAATTTATCTTTTCCACAACTATTTCAATTTATTTGACAGCAACACAAACAACCAACTGTCAGTGGGAAGAAACGCATTTGCATGTGACAGGCTGCTTGAGGAGAATATCAGTTCAATGAGTTAAAAACGAAACACAAACAAGTTCATCTGTTGCATTCGATTATTGAGATATTAAAATCTACTTTTAAATTTATTTTTTTTTTAATTCATGTTTAAACAAAATGTTGGCAAAACATATTCTGATACACTTGAAATGAATTTGACAGCAGGACAAGCTCTGCTTGTGGGTTCTTGGAAGACAGACAAGCAGCCGGAGTGCTCACAATGATTGTAACAATTCTTGCATATTTTAAGGGATTTCAAAACAATTTTTCATTTTTATAAAAAACTTTTGTCAAAAATCATGAAAAATAATTAAAAGTGGGCATGTTAATGTTTTGTTATTTTTTAATTTAATTTTTTGAAATTAAATTATTTGTAAGAACATGGCAGAGTACTACTGGTGTATGGCAGGACTATGAAGATGGTGCAACTAAACTGTGACTCGACTATGAATGGACTCATAGACACATTGCACTGGCACAAGGTTGTTGCCGTGACTCATGTTCTTATCTTTTCATAAAGTGAAAATATTGTTACACGCTTTTGAAGCACAACAAACTAAAACTTAAAAAAATGAATTTAGTTAAAAAAAACTAAAATATCAAAATCTCTGTATTTTTATTAGTTTCACTTGTTTGTTTGAGTGGTTGTTTGTTCGATGCCATTTTTTGTATTGTGCTTCCATGCGTATACTGAATATTACGAATTAATAGGATACTTATTCGCCGCATTATACTCGTGTGGTTCATGTTCTTATCTGTTCATAAAGTGTAAGTTTTTTTACACCCTTTCAAACCACATTAAACAAGAAAAAAATTATTTTAGTTTAAAAAACTAAAAAAGCGCTTTTTAATAAATAAATAAAAATAAATAAATACAAATAAATTTTAAAATTATTTTAAAGCGATAATGAACTAAAAGAAGACTATAATTCTGAAAAAAGGCGGAAACTTGTTTTTTAGAAAATCGAGCTAATTAGTTAAAAATAAATTTCAAAATAAACTTAAGTCAATAATATTCAAAAATACAATTATAATTCAGAAAAAAATGTGGGCGATTTATATTTCTTATATCGTGTGTTCGATGCTGTTTTTCACAACAATACTAGAATTTTGTTTGATGATTGTTTTAAGCTTCTTTTGAAATTTAGATTCAACTTTATAGTTGAATTTCCTTAAAAAAGGCTTATAGTTCCTTTTTTATAATTTTATTTATTTAAATATAAATATTTATTTTTTAATATTATTTATATTTGCATGCCCACACGATGAATCATCAAAAAATATTTAAACGAATTTGTTTGTTCTGTGCAAACAAATCCAATATTATCATTTATAGATTACAATTATTTAAATATGATGACGCCGAAAAACAAACAAATAAAGCAAAAGGAAGCAGGCAAACCATCCATATAAATTGTTAAAGTGTGTGTGTGTGTGTGTGTTGAAATGTGTGCGGGCCAAGAAAAAAATATTGTTAAAACAAAATCAGTTAATAAAACTCGCCGTGTATGAGTATTAATTAAATTTTATTATGTACGACTACGATACAAACAACACCAACATTAATAACAACAACAAAATAGGCAAATCATATTTATTTTATTATAAAATATACAAAAAACTTTATGGACATATTTTTATTTTCGCATCAAAGTATTTTTTCCACAAAATCGAATTGAAGTTGCCGAGGGGAAAAATGGAAATAAATCATACATTTTCCGCCCGTTGCAATTAGATTTATTTATCTGCGCTTTGATTAAATTATTCATATGGATTTCAACTGATGACTAATAAATGAATTTAATTCGATATGCGAAATGCCATCGAATATTTTTGCAATAATTTTATTATCATCTCGATAAGAGAATTAGTAATTTTGTGCAGTAAACAAAAGATACAATTTCGAATGGATTAAAAACAGACCAGGCAATTAAGTGTATTTGAAGGAATTTTATTAGGTGTACAGCTGAGCTTTGGACGGTGATTTTGTGTTTATAGTGAAAAATCTGAAATGGCTGAATTTCAGTTCTTCTCGTACACCTGCAACTTGAGAAAACTCAACAGGAAACTGTCAATTTTTTATCTTTTACTGAGGGGAAGACCCCTTTTATATACGGTGCATTGTGTCAGAACTAGAAACGAGGCAACATTTAATCATTTTTCAAATATTTACCCTTCTAAGCGTAAAATTATTATCTGCAAATTTCATAAAAATAAATAGTTTTTTAGTGCCAAAATTTATTTGCATTTAAAATTTTTAACTACAATAAAATATTTCTTTTCTAGAAAAGAATGCAACATATTTTACACTTTTTAATGGAAAATGGCAACATTCCATAATATTTCAAATATTTACACTTCCGAGCGTAAAATCAAATTATTTTTTTTAGTGCTAAAAGTTATTTTCATTTAACATTTTGAACTACAATAAAATATTTCTTTTCTAGAAAAGAATGCAACATATTTTACACTTTTTAATGGAAAATGGCAACATTCTATAATATTTCAAATATTTACCCTTCCGAGCGTAAAATTATTATCTGCAAATTTCTCGAAAACAAATAATTTTTTTTAGTGCTAAAAGTTATTTTCATTTAACATTTTGAACTACAATAAAATATTTCTTTACTAAAAAAGAATGCAACATATTTTACACTTTCGAATGCAAAATGACAACATTCCGTCATTTTGCAAATATTTACCCTGCTGATCCTAAAATTATTGTTTACAAATTTCTCAAAAACAAATTGTTTTGCTTAGTGCAAAAGTTGTTTTCATTTCAAATTTTCAACTATAATAAAAGATTTCTTTTCTAGAAAATAATGTAACATTTTTTACACTTTTCAATAAAAAATGGCAACGTTCATTTTAAAAGATGATAAATTCATTGAAATTATATTGGAAAAAGCTTTTCATCCGTGTCGATTGTAATAAAAAAATAATATATCATTCCATGAGTGATAAACTGCCATTTAACTCCCTGCTCACACACTCACACATTTCATATGTAGTTGTGCTTTTTATTTTTTTGGAGGTAGTCCAAATAAGAGATGATGTCCAAATGTTTGTTGAATTAAGTTTTGTGACATTTTTATTTCATTAAAATATTTCACCAGCAAATGGAATGGCAGACATGCCGCACAAGAAGCCAAACAAACCAACCAGCGAACTTGTGTGATAACTCGTATACTCGTATTGTTGTATACTCGTATATATTTAATAGAGTCTGCTACGTGTTTACTTTTGCTCGTTTGAAAATACATTTCACTTGTTGTGTTTTCGTTTAGGAACCCTTTTTATTTCTGATTGTTTGGATTTGATGCCAACTGGTAAATAAATGAAATGAAATAATAATAAAGACTTGTTTTTATATAATTATTTTATTTAATTAAGAGTTTAAGTTGAGGTCTAAGGATGTCATAATAGCTTAGGCGTTTTTTTCATATGTGGGTTCTTAAAATTAATGCGGCTTAACGGTGCCAAATACTGTTTAGGGGTTAAGCTGACCAGGCTTAAATGGACATGATGGCCAGGAAGGTAGAAGTCTGCAACAAACGTGGGCACACGAGTTCCAGTGCATCCCAAATAAACCACTTTTTGGAGTGGATTTTGTGCAGTAGTTTTTCACGGTTGATTTGTCGGTGCAGAACATTTTAGCACAACAAGTGATGCCATATTGCACAATTCCTACAAACCGTTTATTTGCATTAAAAATAATAACAAACGAAATTGTTTCCTAATTTTAATACAATTTTCATTTTTAATTTAAAGTTATTAACACACATTTTTTAACTACAATTTACAATAACTTCTTAAATAAATTTATTTATTTTTTTGATATTTTACATATTCTGGCAACACTGAATGCCATCTCTACACTCAAACACAGGAATGCTTCGTGTGCATTTAGTGTCAATCAAATGTAAATTAAGGAAGAAGAAGATCATCCACACCATGACAACAATATGCATAAATTATTTATTTACAATTGTAACAGCTGTTTTCTTATTTCCCATTTTGTGTTCATTTTAATTTTTGCACTATTTTTTTGGGGCGCATTTCTTGCTGCGACTTTTTGTTTTTTATTAAAAGAAAGGAACAAAAAAAAGATGAAAAAATTGTTTAAATGAAACATCCTCAATAACGAAAGTAGTAAATTTTTATTAACAACATGTTGTCGTTGTTGTCACACCCCGGCAAACGTCAGTCACATTTCCCAGCAAACAACCCCGCAGTCTGTCTTTCTGTCTGTCTGGCCATCTGAATATTGGGGTCACATTTCCGTGAGGGCGGGAGAGAGAGAGCGAGAGAGAGAGAGAGTGCCCAAGATAAACTGGTAGATTTTTCCTGATAAATTAAAATAATTTAAGAAAAATAAAAAAGCAGAGCAACGAAATGTATGGACCAACGCGTGTCTGAAATGTAAAAAAGCGAGTAAATGGAGTATGAGAGAACATCAACGAAATTTGCATAGTGCATGAGTTTTTTCTTTACACAGTTTGAAATGAAATGCCAGCACATAAAGTGTTTGACTGTTATATGGAATTACACGACTTCCTACCTCGAGTGGACAGATAATAGGGAACATATTTTATTTTTTTTTTAATATTTTAAAGTTCCTTTAAATTTCAACAACTTTTTTTTTAGTTTAAGGTAATTTTGTCAAAGTAATTATTTCATTAGCATTAAAAAATGCCAACAAACAGAATTTTTAAAATTAGCTTTCATTGAAAATATTGTTTGTGCCTTGGAAAATTTCCTTTCGCTTAATTTTAGCCGCAGTTTGTTATCATGTAAACAAATATATCAATAAAATATCAATTCATGCATCCAACCGATTCAACTCCAACACCAACAAGTAGTCGCAGCATGTGTTATTTCAGCATTTATAATCTTCTTCTTCTTCTTGTCCAAAAATCGCATGAGAACGTTTCCGCTGTCAGTGCAAAAGAAAGAAAGAAAAAAATAAGAAACTACTTTATTGGCAGAATATGTAAATCAAATATGCAGCACGAATGGTGGGGTATGAGGGAGTGAGTGTACGTGGGCAGGTTGCAGTTGGTTGTGTTCATTTCCGTCCTAGATGACAACAGTAAAATATTTAACTATTTAATATCAGCTTTTTTATGTTTAACAGAAATTACTTGTCCCAAATACTCGAAAATGTAAAAGAATTTTACGTATCAAGAAATTTTGTAATGATGAAGTGTATGCGAGGGGTGTTTTAAATAACTGATAATCATTGAAATAATAAAAAATATTTTTATAACGATGATTCTCTTACCGATTATCTTAAAATAGTATGAATTGCATATTTTCTTTAGAATGATGTAACCACCATGTGTGGTAAAGTAATTGTTGCAAAAGTTATGTTACGCACGCTACAAAAAAAAAAAAAAAAAAAAATTGAATAAAAATAAAATAGTAATAAACTTATAAAAAAAATTGGAAGTTTTAGTTCGATTTCATAACTTGTAGTGAATTTTACATGTTTTTAAAGCCGTGAAGTTTCTGTAGCATGCGTTACATATGCTCTAATTTATTGAATAAAGCAGCTGTTTTCCGATTCATATGATCAACAATCAGTATTTTAGTATAATAGAAATCTTCGAGATAAAGTGAAATTTGTGAAATAATTAATCCAAAAGTTATGTTACGCACGCTACAAAACACAAAACACAAAAAACTTATAATAATAAATAAAATAAAAAAAATTTGGAGGCCGTAGCGCGACTTTAAGGTTTTTGGAGAATTCAACATATTTTTAAAGCCATGAAATTTCTGTAGCGTGCGTTACATTTTCTTGAATTCTTCAAACAAAACAGCTGTTAACCGATTCACATGATCAACAAGTAGCATTTTATTATAGTAGAAATTTTCGAGCTAAAGCATTGTGTTTTGTGAAATAATTAATCGAAAAATTATGTTACGCACGCTACAAAAAAATAAAATAAAGAAATAAAATAAAAATTATAATAATAAAAAAAATAAAATTAATTTGGAAGCTGTAGCGTGACTTCAAAGTTTTTAGAAAGTTTACATGTTTTTGAAACCGTGAAATTTCTGTAGCGTGCGTTGCATTTTCTTTAATTCATTGAATAAAAAAATGATTGGTCGATTCATATTGTTAAGAACCAACAGTTTATCAGTTACCGTCACAGCAGAGTTCTTCGAGCTGAAGAATAATTTTTCGTGAAAGAATTAACCCAAAAGTTATGTTACGCACGCTACGAAAAAAGAAAAAAATTTATAATAATAAATAAAATAAAAACAGTTTGGAAGTCGTAGTGCGACTTCAAAGTCTATGGGGAATTTGACATTTTTTAAAGCCGTTAAATTTCTGTAGCGTGCGTTACATTTTCTTTAACTCTTTAAACAAAACAGCTGTTGGCCGATTCCTATAATTAAGAACCAGCAGTTTATCATCAGCATAATATTTCGTGAAACAAATAACCCAAAAGTTATGTTAAGCACGCTACACAAAAAATTATACATAAAAAAATGAAAGTTGTAGCCCATTTTCACATCATCAATTAATTTAGCTTTTGAAAAGTAATTTTTCAAATGCACGAACATGTGGGATAATATCAGCTGCCTTAACATCAATAAATAAAATAATAAACTTCAATTAATAAAACAAATGGATGCTAAAATGGAATATTAAAGATCCACGTCGTTTACAACCGAAAAAAATCTCATAATTTAAACATTTTGTTGCCTACAATTATTGTAGTTGTTCCTTCATTTGAAAACTTAAAATAATTTCCCCGTTAATTCTTCCACACAATTCCGTTGTCTTTTATCGTTTTATATTCTAAATAATTGAAACTACAAATCGTTTATAGTTAATAGTGAAATATGTGTTTAATACACTCACAGCCATAAAAGCACGCATGTTTAAACATGCACAAACACGCACATATTAAAGGAAACACGCACAAAAAATCCAACACACATGCTTCACAACATAATTGAAGCCATAGAACAAATATGATAAACCCTAAAACTATGCAAGAGTTCAAGCCACAATTTTTGGTGCTGAATATTTCGTTGTAAATAAAACACACGCACTCATAGATTCACACATCCAGACATACATATACACATACATACATATTTAAAATACCGAAAATGTTAATACAATTTCGAATACAATCCTGCACGCTGCTGCTGTTTTATCTGTTTAAATAAGATTCGTATATGATTCGGGTAGTCAACATCCATAAACGTATTTAATTACAAAACATGTGTTTTTTGTATACGCAGATACAATCGCATAGACATAATTATATCGACATTGATGCCATTCAAATTTTACATACAAAACAACAAAACAACGCGTACTCATACCAACACACAGAAGAGTTCAGACACAGTGTTGTCAACTTATTGCTTTTCGCATTGATTTTTAGTGCTTTTTCTTTTGAAGGGAAATATTTGGATGTTGGTGCTCCCTGCTTTTGATAAGCGCTTTTTTTAGCTTCACCTGTATGTTTGTTTTTGTCCAACTCTCCTTTTGTATTGTGCTTCCATGCGTATACTTAATATTATTAATAATATTACTAATACGCCACATTGTATGGGTAAACAGTTTTTGGTGTGACTCATGTTCTTATCTTACCAGAATGTGCTAGTAATTTTACACGCTTTCGAATCACATTAAAATAAAAAATAAGAAATAAATTTATTTAAAAAACTAAAAAACATGAATTTTAAGGAATTCGAAATAAAAAGTTAAAAATTAATTTAAAAAAAAATTAAAAAAATAATGAATCCCAAATACGGATGTTATTAAAAAAAAGGGCCAGGCGCACGATATACGTTACCAACTTTATATTAGACTGATAAAAATTTCGAAATATCGGGTGTTTTTTATAGAGTGATACAACTTTGAGTTGGCATCACTACCTTATTTGACCACCCATTTAATAGCTGATAGTTGCCTTTTGTTTAGTTTGCTTTGACATTTCATTATGTATTGACTTACACCAGAGCAACGCGTGCAAATTGTGGAAATTTTTAATCAAAATAATGGTTCTCTTCGTCGAACTTATCGTGCACTTCGTCCATTCAAAATTTTATTTTCCGATGAAGCCCATTTTTTGTGGAATGGGTACGTAAATAAACAGCATTGTCGCATTTGGAGTGAGCAGAATCCGCAGGCTTTGGTTGAAACCTCATTAAATCTACAGAAAATTACTATTTGGGGCACTTTATGCGCTGGCGGAATCATTGGCCCATATCTTCGAAAAATCCTTGATGTTCCGAATGCTGCCATTACTGATGAACAGAATAGAAACATGATTCTACATGATTTTGTACTTTAATTGCATGGCAATAATTTTGCTGAGATGTGGTTCCAACAGGACGTAGCCAAATGCTACACTGGAAGCCCTACAATTGATTTAATTAAAGAAACTTTTGATGAAAAACTAATTTCACGGAATGGCCCAATTAATTGACCACAATTAATGGGGTGATTTAACCCTATCGGATTATTTTCTTTGGGGTCATATTAACTCACTTTTATAGGTCGATAAACCACAAGAAACGGTACAGCTGGAAATCAAAATGCGAAGTAGTTATCGGCGAGTATACGGCCGCAAATGCTGGCAAAACTTGTTGAAAATTGGTGTCCCAGATTGTGCCTGCTGCGCGCCAGCCGTGGCAGAGATCATATATAAACTAAAATTACATAAAATTTTCTTTAAAATAAAAATATATTTCCTTGTTGTATTATAATATAAATATGTGTCATTCCATAAAAAAAACACCCATTATTTTGGTCCGTTATTGTGTTAGGCCTATTTTAAAATATATTCTTAGCTTTTTTGTCGGACTTTTTAAAAAAATGTGTTTCTCTGTTATAATTTTGTACAAGCGGGAACTGTTTTCATAATTCGTTAATTTTACTGTCGGCAAGCACTAATGATGGGATCGTAGTGAGTTCCGAGAACTGTATTTTCCAATTGTGCTGGAATTGTCTCTAATTCCTTCTGAATATTGCGTTAAAAACTTTATTTTAAACGGATAAAAATTTTGAAATTTAAAATAAAAAATATTTTCACTAAATATTTTCATATTGTCTTCTTCTTCATATAAACAATTAATCTTTTAAATTCATTATTAAAAAGCACAAATGTTTTAATAAAATTCTTGTTTATTTAGTTTTAGTGCTTTTTAAAACTTAAAACTTGACAGCACTGTTTATCCACCTTCATTATTTGTGAGGGGGACGAATCGCTAAGAATACTCCCGCTAAAGACCGACAAACCTCCTTCTCGCTAAGAGCAAAATAAACAAAATAATACATCCGTATCTGATAAATATTAAGTAGAGAGTTAAATACTTAAATGTCGGTTGTGTTTGTGTGCAAATAACTACGTGTACAAGAATATATTCCTTCATATTTGATGTAGCTGACGTTGACATTTAAATGTTTGCTTGACTAAGTGCTTGACTACTTCAGTTTGATGAGGAAGCCTGTCTGTCCATATATGGAAGTATCAGTGTGTCAGTATGACAATTCGCCTTAAAACTATTTCATTCTGTTGAATACACGGAGTTGTTTTGTTGGACTGGTTTCATTTAATTATTGTTTTCGTTTGTCTTCCATAGAAATACTAAATGTAAAATAATCTTTATCTGCTGCCGCTTATCTTTAAGAGAAAGGAAATAATCAAATTGAACTAATTCCAAGCACTCCTTTTGCGTTATTAAAGTAAAACTGAAGTTACATTTAATTAATTTCGATATTTTTCGATAACAAATGGTGTTGGTTAAACAAGTATTTGACAGGAAAAAGGTATCGTAGGATAATTATTGACAATAATCTCAGCAGTTGTTTTCTAAGAAATAAAATCGACAACAAAACAAAATCTATAGATATAAAAAAAGTTTTCTAGAAGTATTATCGATAGCAGTAGTGTTTTGAAGAAAATAATTTGTAAGAGCAGTGTTTTAAAAAAAATACAGTTGAACAAATTTTCCTGAAACGTTCACCGGTAGCAAAAAAAAGATATCGATAACAATAATTTGCTCAAGGAACTGTAGTGCTAAAAATTGTATTTTTTTTTGAGAAATTTCATCGATAACAAATTTAAGAAGAATGTTTTTTAAAGATTGTAGTTTTTTTTAGAAATTTTATAAAGAACAAATTTAGGAAGAATGTTCACCGATAACTACAAGTCTAGGCAAAGAATAATCAAAGAAAAAGTATTAATGAAAATTATCGATAACTTTCACAAGCAAATTTATAGGCAAAAATATCTGTAAAATGTTTCGATAACAATAATTTTCTGAAAATAATTTTGCGGTAGAAATTTTTAATAACAATATCCTTTTTAAGAAAGTTAAGCTATAAAAAATGTTTGAGAATCGTTTATCGATAACAACAATTTTCCGCATTGATCGATATTAATAGATTTTTCAAGAAAATTTATTGTTAAAAAATTTGTGTTAGAATTTTTTTTGCAATAGGAATAAGTTTCCTCAAGAAATAACGGTTAACAATAATTTTCCTAAGAAAATTTGTCCACAAGAAATATCGATAACAATCATATTAAATATGTCTGAAATGTTGACCGGTAGAAATAATTTTCTAAATGAAATAATTTTCTTAAGAAAATGCCTCTACTGTAGTTATCGATAACAATAATTTTCTTTAAAAAAATTATCGATTAAAATATGTCTAAAATGTAATCCGCTAGAAATAGTTTTCTGAATGAAATAATTTTCTTAAGAAAATGCCTCTATTGAAGTTATCGATAACAATAATTTTCTTCAGAAAAAATTATTGACACAAATAAGTCTGAAATATTAACCGCTAGAAATAATTTTCTATATAAAATAATTTTCTTAAGAAAATGCCCCGTTTGAAATCATCGATAACAATAATTAAAAAAAAATTATCGATAAAAATATGTCTGAATTGTTAAACGGAGAAATAAATTTCTATATGAAATAATTTTCTTAAGAAAATGCCTCAATTGAAATTATCGATAACAATCATTTTCTTAGGAAAATGTATCGATAAAAAATTTTTGTAAAATGGTTAACGCTAACATAAATTTTTTGTTTAAAGAAATAAACAATATATTTTTGGGAATATTTACTGGAAAAAATTATTGTAAGAAAAGAATTCCATAATAAACAATCAATAATAATTTTGCTTAGAAAATTTATCGTTAACAATTATTTATCGATAAAACATTTTCCAATAGTTTCCGCATAAAATAGTCAAGAGGAATAATTTTTTAAAGAAAATTTATCGCTGGAAATTTTTTTTGGCACAATATTCTGCAGTTGGTAGTTTGCTATCGATAGCAAATATTTTTTATTAAAAATTTATCGATGACAATATTATTTTTTTATTGAAAATTAAATTTTTTTTTTTTAATTTGTTAGACCAAAAAAACGTGTTTAAAATTTCTTTTGAAAAAAAAAGTTATCGATAGCAGAGTCAACTTTAAAGTTAATATTCTTCTCTAGGGAACATTATCATTTAGGTTTCAGATACCGGAGATTAAAGTTACTCACACACACATCCATACACACACAGATAGTTTTTACGTTACATATAAACTCGTATCATGTCGACATTAAACGCTTCATAATAAAACGATGTTATAAAATGTGTTTACGTGCTAACGGCTGTCGGTTAAAGATGGAATGTTGTTGGTTGCTGCTGCTGGTGCTGTTGTTTACCAAATGAACCCTTAACCAAAATGGATGCCACAACAGTTTTCTAATTTATCCAAATAAAATAACAAACATTCACGTCACGACAGAAAGAAATTAAACTGGCTTTTGTTAGAGAAATAAATACCCACATGATCTCATTATAAATAATTTCTTTTTTTTTTCTTTTGGGATCTGCCTTTAACTTTTATACGATGGTTGTTGATATCCACAAGGTGAAGCCGAACTTTTATTACAACATTAATCGGTGACTGGTACGAAATATAAAAACAACAAAAAGTTAATGTTTTCTTAACGCAACTAATCAAAGAAAAACAATAACGGAGAAGAGCTGGAAGGAGCTAAATTTAACTTAAACTTTTCAAAGTTGAAAGGCAAGAAATGTGATAATCGTAAATCGTATCGAATGGAAATATAATGGAATCATAATAAAAAATGAAATACGGCGGAAAAGAAGCGGTGGGTGCAAGAATATTTCTTCATTTTGGGATCGGATATTAAACGATATCGATTGCTCTGCGTAACTTTTAAAGTACCAGAGAGACTTTAATTTGAGGCTGCTCCGAAACAAAAACAAAAAAAAACTGCTTTTTGTAAGTTTTTGATGTGAATGATCCTGGTCCCAGGACCGCTACTGCAACACTTATATTGTGTTCTTTTCTACAAAAAAGTGCAACATTTCTTACACTCTTTAATAGAAAAAGGCAATATTTTGTTATATAAAAATACTGAGTTAAAGACAAACTAAACCAAGATTCTTCATGAAAAATAATCTTTGTTTTAAGACTCCTACAAACTGCACCTTTTTAGAAAAGAAGTGAAAAAATGTTGCCTGTTTTCCAGAAAAGAAAACGCCATTAGACTGGCCTTTGGAGAGCTCAGTTAAACCAGGTTTAGTTAATCTGATAATAGACTTAAGCCGTCTTGTTTGTTTACAAAATTTCAATGCTGGACCAGGCAAGCATCTTCCTAATCCCACAAGTCCTGACAGTGCTGCGTTATTATCCTGCAAAGAGAAAACACTTCCTTATTTTATATAATTTTTATCAAGTTTTTCTTTTATTTTTCTAAATTTCACATCCCACTTTTCTGTAGTTAAAGTTTGCATGAAACAAAATGCTGACTTAAACTTTTTTTGGGGGTTTCAATGATAATGCTGCTGTTGTTGTTGTTGTTATTATCCGCCTCATTAGAATTTATATCGAAAATACACGTAAAAACTTAAGTTAATCTTCTTTACCAAAATGTAATTTGAATAAATTTCTTTATTTTCCTTCTCTTTAATCTGCCGTTTTTGTTTTCTTCGCATTTAACTTTCTTTCTTTTATCGACTTTTTTCTTCGTTTTGCAAATGGCTTAACAAATTTCCTTCTTCTGGGAACCACAAGTGTTTCCTTGAAGCTCTGCAAAGTAGTTGGCCTTAAAGAGTAATTGAAAGATTTTGCCTTTTTAAAGACTTAAGCCTGCTGAATGCCTTCCCTTTTAAGCTCTTTTTTGTCTCTCTGTTCTCTTGAGTCTCTTAATGTGTGCTAAAGTCAAGCAGCACAGACACTTACATTTTTTTATATAGAATTAATATTTTTATTAACAATTGCAAATTGAGTAATAATTTTGTAAAAAATTCTTATATAAAATTAATTATTGATTTTGTTTTAATACTTGAAAATATAGTGAAAAATTTAATATGTTTGAATATATTTTGAATATATTTTTGTTTAAAAATACTCAGGCCCTTTCTTACAATAATTAAAACTAGTACAAGTTTTATAAGCGGCTGTGCCGAATCTTATATACCCCTTATATACCAAAAAAGTTTCCACTGTCCAACCCTGGAATCGTCATGATTTTGTTTAATTTTCATTGTCAATTCAATTCTTGCTGAAAATAAATTCTTGCCAAAAAAAAAAAAAAAAAAATTAAATAAGCTTGAGCTTTCCACCTCTGGAACAATATATTTTCGATATATCTACTTTTCAATAGCACTGTATTTATAGGGTTTTTTTATAGAGTGCTACAACTTTGAGTTGGCATCACTGCTTTATTTGCCCACCCATTTAACAGCTGATAGTTGCTTTTTGTTTAGATTGCTTAGAATCATTATGGATCGACTTACACCAAAACAACGCGTGCAAATTGTGGACATTTTTAATCAAAATAATGACTCTGTTCGTTAGACTTATCGTGCACTTCGTCCATTCAAAATTTTATTTTCCGATGAAGCCCATTTTTGGTGGAATGGGTACTTAAATAAACAAAATTGTCGCATTTGGAGTGAAGAGAATCAACAAGCTCTTGTCGAAACACCATGACATCCACAGAAAATTACTGTTTGGAGCGATTTATGGGCTGGCTGACAGAGTCATTGGCCCTTATGTCTTTAAAAACGATGATGGTCAGAATGTTACTGTTTGTGAAAATTGGTGTTCCAGATTGCGCCTTGTACGCACCAGCCGTGGAGGCCACATGGCCGTAATCATATTTAAGCATTAATGTCATAAAATTTTCTATCCAATAAAGACCGGGTTCATTGGTATCAAAAATAAATTATTATGTTTTATTATGTTTTAACTTATATCACTCTATAAAAAACACCCGCAACTATTTTTTAATACTAATTTTTGCTGAAGTAAAAAATACGTTTAATTTCAAAAACAACAAAAATTAGCAGCAGTTATTTAGTTTTATATAGCAAAAATTTATTTAAGTTTACCAGCTCTGGAAAAGTATTTTATTTATTTTTTTATGAATTAATACCAACTAAATTTTGTCTGAAAGAAAAAATAGTTTTAATCAACAAAAGAAACTGCTTTAGCTATTTATTTTTCTATGTACATATACCAAAAATTTGTTGACGTTTCCCACCTCTGGAATCATATTTCGTGTTTTGTTGATTTTCAGTACCACATTTGTTTGCATCCATATAATACATCGGTTCAAGAATGAGGTATCTAGTTTTCCTTAGGGTTGTGGAAAACTCACTCCACTCACAGACGGACGAACAGACGGACATCTCTTATCCGGTTTCCCCTTCTTAAGAATTCAGAACTTTTATACTCTATGGGATCGCAGGAAATTACAAACCGAACGATAAACTTAAATATACTCTTTTACATTTTTGTAAAGGGTTTAAGAAAAGGATGAAATTGTTTTCCAAATTAATACCGAGAAAATCGCAAATTCCGTGCAAATTCCTAAGAAAGGCAAAGGGCATTGCGGTTGATAATCTATAAATATTCCTGTTATAAACGTGTTATTACTGGGAGTACATGCCAAAGAAAATTTAATCAAAAGAATCTATTTATAAATATTTTTCGCCCAGCAAATGGCATGTGCAAATAGAGAGACGACCACTAAGTCTGTAAACACAAATACACAACCACACACACACACACTCGCAAATACACCCACTCACACACACAAACAAACACGCACGCACTTATAACATATAAAATCGAAACCACAAATTCATGTATGCAGGACCATTTTCTCCCACACATGTGTAGTTGTAAACACACATACACCAGTTTATTAAGTAAACAGAGAGAATCCTTTAAGTCATACTCGTACACAAACACATACACACACACGCATACACCTCTTCCACATTCCTCCACCAAACAGGACGTGCACCATTACACTTGTAAGTGGATATTTGTAAGAATATTTCTCTGCTGGTTTCTGTTTTTGTGTTGCATAAATATTCCGAAAATTCGTGCCTCAATAAAATACTTATGCGAAGGCATACACTCAACCACAAAAATAAATACTCACATAACGCCATGGGCATGTCTTGTGTTACAAGTTTTGCCGTTCGCATAACACACAGAAATTTCATTTTTATAAATCACGCTGCCAGCATTTAATTTGTACTTTTGGCATAAATTATTACAACAATAATAAAAGAAGAAGTAGAAGAAGAAGAAGAAATTTGCCTACTTTCATGTACTCGTATGTGAGTGAGTTCAGTTCATATCCTGCAGATAGTGGCACTAGACCCAGCGTGCATTTAAGAGAAGTAGCCAACACAGTAGGAGTACTTCAAGCGAACTATTTCAAATTTAAAGAAAAGCAGGTGTGTGTGACTTAAAACTGCGATGTCCTGGGAGTGGACCGTATAACCCATGTTTTTATTACATAAAACATTTAACCCCGGTTTTTGTAAATAAAATAAAAATTTTCGTTTGGGACTTTATATTATAGAAAAAAAAATATTTGAGTCTTTTTATTGTTGTTTCAATATAAATTCCCACACGAATAATTGTTTTTAATTAACAAAAGCCGGCAGTTAAACTTAATAATATTTATTTAATTGTTTAATTTAATTAAAATTGATGCTGTATAACATTTGTACCATTCTTACATAACACAGCAGAATGGTACCGTTTTCGAAGGTCGCTACACTATCATCACAAGTATTCGTGTGGATATTTGTTTATCACCAGTTATTAAGTGACCTTAATGAATCTTATACAGATTTTATAATGAAATGCAAGAATTGTTTCGACTTGATGGCAACACTTTTGAAATTCCGGTGTTGCCGTTTCAAAAATTTTTTTTGTCTTGATTTTTGAATTTTTGTTTTAATTTTACTTCAGCCAAACTAACTTGGTTGGCATATGTTAATGCTTAAATACATGTGAGCAGAATGGTGTTGTTTTCAAAGGCCGCTACATTATCATCATCAGTACTTATGTGTATTATTGCCTATCACCAGCTATTAGATGGCTTTAGTTAGTGTGATAATAATTTTAATACAGATTTTATTATGAAATAGAATGCGTGAATTGTTTCGAACTGATGGCAAGCCTTTTCCTGTGTTGCCGTTTCACAATTTTTTTCATATCTTAATTTCTGAATTTTTTTGTTTTATATTTAATACAGCCAAAGTAATTTGGGTTACATTTTTTCAAACTTAAATGTATGTGATCAAAATGGAGTTGTTTTCGAGGGCCGCTACGCTATCATGATCAGTACTCATGTGTATTATTTCTTATTACCAGTTATTGACTTTGATGGAACACCAACTTTAAACAAACAGTAACATTCCGACCATCACCGTTTTTGAAGACATATGGGCCATTGACCCCGCCAGCCCATAAAGCGCACCAAACAGTAATTTTCTGTGGATGTCATGGTGTTTGGACAAAAGCTTGTGGATTCTCCTCACTCATCGGAAAAAGCACGATAAGTTTGACGAACAGAACCATTATTTTGATTAGAAATTTCCACAATTTGCACGCTTTGAAATGTCAAAGCAAACTAAACAAAAAGCAACTATCAGCTGTTAAATCGGTGATCAAATAAAGCGGTGATGCCAACTAAAAGTTGTATCACTCTATAAAAAACACCCTGAATTATATAGAAATTTCGATTGATATTGAACGCCGCAATTCGACCCAAGTTTCGAAATTATGAAAATTAAATCTTCTCTGCATCCTCCGTAACTTTTTTTAATAAAGAAATTGCGAATTATGCTTGAATATATTTTCGATGTTGTTTTTATAAATTAAAAAAAAAATTCCATTAAAAAATCCATTTTGATTGGACTTTTTACAAGTCCCATATGTCGAGTGTTCTCTTGCGCTGACGCTGGAATTTACACGAAACCGGTGTGTTTATAATGGAAATTTAATATTGAATGGTGAACCATCTTATCAAACTGGTGCATCAGTAGGCAGGCCATATTTTTATAAAATCCAATTTTCTTAAATATATTTTTTTTGGCTGCAAACCATTGAGTATTTAAAAAAAATTTAATTAAACAAGCAAACCTTTTGGGAAAAGTTATTTTAATTTATTTCATGTTTCCACAAAATTGCAACTATTTCCAGTTTTGTAAAACCCAACTCCTTTAAATCGCCCGACCTATTTTTATTCTTCATTTTTTGTTGTAGCATTTTGCTTCTCTCACATGTGCCTTTAATTGCCTGTCAGGCTAAACTAATTTCAAATTCACTTCGTACCTTAAGCGTTCACTTTAGATTTTCATAATTGCAGTGCATGTGGCCGTGCAAATCAAACATTAACATGCAACACTCATGCAGATATTAAAACGAAATGCTCTGGGGGAAATGCAATATTGATGCCGTATTGCAACAGTTTTTGAAGTGGATCGGAAAAAAAGGAATTCAAAACCAGACTTATTTTGTTAGGCCAACTGAATTCGTGATAAGTAGACGAACAGGAAAAAATAAAAGTGTTGGCATAACAAATAATTAGCACGCCGAGAGATATTTCTAGAATCCAATTACAAGAAAAAATAAAAAACTTTTAAAATTATATGCAACAACAACGTGTTTGTGCTTTTGCTGTGCGTTCGCAAGACTTGAACTTTTAAGTTTCAAAAACTTATTTTCAAATATTTCAAACAAAATGTATTTCCTTTCCTTCGTGAAAAACTTTTTTCTTATATTTTCTTATCTCTTTGGCGAAAATCCCTACAACTCCATGTTTGCACGAGTATGAAGATTTTCTTCATACTGTTTGTCGAAGTGTTTGTGTGTGTGTGTGTGTGTGTGAATATTTCATTTAGTCGAATCGAAAGGAATAAAAGAAAATGAATAAAACAAAAAGTGCTAACTTTAGCGGATACAAGTTAAAACGAAGATTAAACCTCCGTTGCTAATTGCATGTGGCGCTAAAATGCCACGGCAACAGCTTGTGTCTATAGAGGGAACAAATAGAATAAAAGCAACAAAAAAAAAAGGACTTAATGAAATGAAATGAACAAACAAAAATAAAAATCCAGTCGTACAGCTGGACATAATAAATTTACACCCGCAATGGATTCTTGTCATCGGGAGCGTATTTGGGGAGGGAGTTAATGTTTTCGCTTATGGGGAGTGCTGCAAAACAATCCATTTTCTTATATTCGACTTATAAATCTTTTGTTTTTAATTTAAAAAAAATCAATAACTCAGGTTTATTTTGGTTATAAAAAACATTTACGATGCAGGTGTTTTGGAAATTAAAAATATTCAAAATAAAAATCTCTTCTCAGCTATTTCTCTTTTATTATATATATCAAGTCCTTTATAATCAATAAATAATAAAAATAGAAAAAGCCTAAAGGAAAATGAATCGACAACTAATGAAACACGTTTAAGAATGAGTTTTCTGTAAAATAAGTTAATATCTATTAAAGATAAAAGTTTCAATGGGAGCAAAGTAATTGAGAATTACGAAAAATTATTCCATAACAAAAGTAATCGATAACAAAGAAAAAAAAAGAAAGAATTAAAAAATTTTGTAGAAAAATTAATTTGAAATCCATGCATCAATTTAATCAAAAAATAAAAAGCGAACGCACACAAAAAATGATGTATAAAATCGTTATCGATAGCTACCGAAAGCGCTTTCGAATTAATCGATAATTGCTTAAAAATTGTTTGTAAAATTTATTGTTCTCTTATTAAATTCTTTTATATTTGTACAGTCATTAAGTTATCGAAAATGTATCTCTAACAAAATGAATCGATAAGTATCGAAAAGTTCTTCGCAAAGAAATTGTTTTACATATTTTCTATTATAAAAAATTATAGGATAATTTTAATAAAAATTTAAATAAAAAAATTTTTTTTTTGACTTATCGATTATTATTATCGATAATTATCCAAAATTTGTCTGCAAAAGTAATCGTTCTGCCCTCTTCGATAATTATTCGAAAGGTTTTTTATGTAGATGTTGTACCAACAAAAAATAATTAGATATATTTCTATAAAAAACAATCGATAAATATCGTAATATTTTCTATGAAAGAAAAGCAATAATTTAAATGAAAATAATTTTCGAATTAATCGATAATTGTCCAAAAATTATTTGTAAAATTCATTGTTTTCTCATTAAATTTCTTTATATTTGTATAGTGATTAAGTTATCGAAAATATATCTCCAACAAAATTAAGCGATAAGTATCGATATGTTTTTTATAAAGAAATTAATTGCATATTTTCTATTATAAAATATTATAAGATAATTTTAATGAAATTTGAAACAAAAGAAAAGTTGTTATTTAAATAAAATCGATTACTATTATCGATAATTATCTAAAATTTGTGTGCAAAAATAGTCCGTCTTCAACTGAAGAAAAATTTCCTTCTTTGATAATTATCGGAAAGTTTTTCATATCGATATTGTTCACCGAGGCAATAATCGAATATATTTCTATAACAAAACTAATCGATAAGTATCGAAAAGTTCTTTATAAAGAAATTAATTGTCATATTTTCTATTATAAAATATTATAAGATAATTTTAATGAAATTTTAAACAAAAGAAAAGTTGTTATTTAAATGAAAAAAATATATATTTGACTTTTATCGATTACTATTAACGATAATTATCCAGAATTTGTCTGGAAAAGTAGTTGTTCTTCATCTGAAGAAAAATTTTCCTCTTCGAAAGTTTTTTATATCGATATTGCTTACTTAGGCAATAATCGAATATATTTCTGTAACAAAATTAATCGATAACTATCGAATCTTTTTCAATAAAAATTAATTAAAATGTTTCGACTTTGACTATTTTCTGATATTTTGCATGAAAGAAAAGTATTTGTTTAAATAAAATAAATCCTAAGGCGATTTTCAGTAGAGTCCTGGAATTATCGATAACTGTTCAGAAATTGTCTGTCAACTCAATTGTTTGTTAATTAAAGAAAAAAAATTTATTAGAAAAAAGTTTTTAAAGTAGAAATTAATTGAAATATTTTCTATTAGCAGATTTTGTGCAATAATCATGAGGAAATTCTGTATGAAAGAAAAGTTAATTAATTAAATATAATAAAAATCAGGCGATAATTATCGCCAGAGATTTGGACTTAAACGGTAACTTTTCTTAATTTTCATAAGAAAAACAACAGAGAAAATTACAACACTTAAGTTTTTTGGTAGGATATATGAAATTTATTTTCAATAAAAGATATTTTCTTTATATAGAAATATTATATGATTATGGAATTGCATTTTTCTATTTAAAAATACACAGTTTCGTAACGTGCACTTTTGCGGTCTACTTTTACTTCATGCCTTTGTGATGAACAACTTCTTGTTGCTTGTGTGTGCGTGTGCGTGTGTGTTTGTGTGGCCTGAAAGAGGAGAGCAAAATAAATATCAAAAGTTATATGAATGAATGTGTGTTGTGTGGTTGGGTCGTTGCGGTTGTATTTACAATGTTGCCCAAAACTCTTCAACAAACCAACCAGCCATTCAATATGTAGCGAACATTCATTCGCTGCTTAAAATGCAGCAGAGAAAGTTTCATGTTGACAACTGTTGTTGGCCTTGTTGTTGTAGTTGTTGCTGCCATATTATGAAATGCGAATGCATTAAATATGAAGATTTTGTTGCATTTTGTAGCTCTTTTGTCATGTCTCGAATGAGAAACAAGTTTTTTTTTCCTCTGTTTCCTTTTCTCGTTATTTTGAAGTGGGAATTAAGACAAGTTGAAATAGTCAAGTTAATGGAATTAGACGGCGAACGAACGAGGATTTAAATATCATTTCAAAAAATCCATAAGGCGAAAGCAGGACTACAACAGGAGCAAATAAGTTAGTCATGGGTATTTTGTAATAATTAATTCAAAGAGAAAAAGGAATTTAATTTACAAAAAACCTTTTACAATGAAAATAGAAATTTACAACGATGTGGAAGCACCCAGCGGGAGGGATATTTTGTAGGAACTTTTTTAAAGATTTTTAAATCTGAAAAATAAATAATAAAAATTCAATTTCCTGAGCTTTTATTAGGAAGACGTGTCCTTAAAATTGCCCTTGTGAAATATTTAAATTTTATCATGATTTTAGTTTAAATCTTAAACATAAAAATATATTTAAATACGTACTTAATAATTTACGCAAATTTTATTACTCTAATGCAAAGAAAGAAAAACGAGTGGAAGCTTTTAATTTCACCTCTTTTATTTTATGCACCATTAAATCGCATGACTTGCTCGGGCACGTTATTAATTCTAATTAACTTTTATGGCCATTTTTAGTGAAATAAAAACGTTTCACAAAATTTTCTATTCCAACACATTTTCCATGCCAACAACAACAACAACAAGAACATGTGTACAGTGTTGCACACACAAACATGCACACTGACTGACAATATCCGTAGTCATCATTTTAAGTTAAACCTTTAACGTGTTTCATTTTTATTACTCCAACATACAGTTGGCCAAAGAGGAAGAACAAAAAACGGCCATTTAAACAATAAAAAAGTTCGAAAAATATCCGATTTGTAATACCAACTGTTTTTTTTTTTTGGTTGTTAGCAGCAGATAAGACGGCCAAAAAAGTAAACGTGCAAATATTTTTGAAACTCCCGTGGATTTTAAAATTAAAATTAAAAAAATTTGCCTTCACACTGTTTTCTTGCTGCTGCATAAATTCTTGTAACTCGAAATGTTGAGTGTAACACATTCCCACTGTGCAACACATTTTTGTGTAGTTGCTCGTGTTTAGAATTTTAAAATAGACTTGAAAAGCTTTTGCAAACATGAACTTGAACTTTGACCGCAATTCGAAAACAACAGCCACTTCAGTGAAAAGGTTTTCCCTCCAACTCAATTTAGCCAGCGATTTAAAAGTACTAAAAACATACACACAAACTGCTTCAGTTAATCTGAAGCTTAATGCAACGATTTATTTATATTTTTAATTCGCAACACTACCGGCAACGGTTTCGAATGCGTTTTAATATAAATTGCGGGCAAATTATTTAAATGAAGTTTATTTTGCTATAAAATTGTTTGGAACAAAAACTTTTGTCAAGTATGAAACTTAATTTTATTGAAAAAAAAAAAATTTCAATTATTTTCAATTTAATAAAACGCTATTATTTAAGTTTTCAAACCAACCGGTTCCCACGTGATAAGCGTTGATTGAGGTGCTCATCGATTAACTATAAAATAATCGATAATACCAACTGATCAGATATATAATTTCGTAGTTTGAAAAATAGCAAATTTTTTAAATTTTTTCGTTCTCAATATTTCACGAACGGATGAACCGATTTGGACCCGATTTCAGGTGATCGGATATCAAGAACGGAATATTTTGTGGAATCGATCGGTGAAGCCGTTCAAAAATGTTTCTAAAATATACACTTCGGAAAATACTCTTTTATTTAATTTGTTTTGGGATGTTTTTAAATCTACCGGTTCGTATCGGTTTAAATTCACAACAAATCTAAGATCGAGAACGCTCTTCAAAAGTCTACCAGTTTTATTTCATTCGGCTCATCTGTTTAAAATTTATAAGCGGGTAACAAACTTACACACACACATACAGTTACACATACATAAACTTACACACACACATAAAATTACACACACACACACACACACACATAAACTTACACATACACACACTTACACACACATGCACACACTGACACACTCACATACACATACATTTATACACCCATACCCAACACAATTTAACAATGAATCTTAGCGTGAAATTGCTTGCAACTGCTGAACAACGATTTGGGTGGCCATTAATTTCGTGCCATTTAGATTAGCCTTACCCCCAACAAATAAATATTTCCAAAACATAAATATCTCGAAACAATACAATACATTTTGTTAAGCTTTTAATAATTTTATAAGTTTCTTTTTAATGCTGCCAATTTTATTTTAACAATAACTTTCACCACTTCATTAAGTATCGCTTTAGCAATTCCACCAGCCAACTGACTTGGCCGTTGTTTAAAAAGTAATAAAAGATTTACCGCATGCCAGCCATCAGGCATTAAAAAGTCATTGACAATGATTTACTGGTAATTAAAACTAGAAGAAGTTTTTAACAGGTACAGCAAATAAAATCACAACCTCTTATTCGAGTACACTTTTTGTTGTTGTTCGTATGTGTGCGTTTGTATGTTTGTATGTGTGTGCGTGTGCTCTGCACTCCCATACAAGTGCATTTGCTACTGCCAACGTTTGGCGAGTACAACTTTATTAGGGAAACAACTTCAATACATTTTGTTAGCAAAAGTTTGCCACTTAAAATTCGAAACTGTTAATTGGCTCTGGTACTTTTATTCTGCTGAAAGGACTTTGGGACAAAAGCAAAATGTATTGAGTGGAGTGGCAGAAGAAGCAGGACTGATCAAACAGAATCGAAAAATTTTGCACCAACTAAATTTTAACAGTAGCACTCACTCACAAACACACATATATATGTATATATACACACACACAAACACACACATACATGTATATACACACACAGACACACAAAAATGCACACTTTGAAATTAATGGATTCTTATGGTGTGGCGACAACAGCCAAGTGTAAAGATTAAAAGTCAAACGTACTGCACAATTTCAATTGCCCGTTAGTTCGTTTAAAAGAAATGTCGTTATTATTGGATCACGGGGGTTTAGCAAAACTAATAATTTTGCAAAGACGATAGTAAAAATTAAATTCCAACAGCTGTTCTTTAAGAACACTGTTCACTCTATTTCCTCAGGCCAACTGTCGATAAAAAGAAATTAGTTTCAGAAAGCGAGAAATGGGACTTAAAATATTTCACTGCAACTGATTGCAATCGTTCATAAAATATCTGCGATCATGCATACATCCTGTTATCGTAATAATTAAAAAGTAAAAATAGGAACAATTAAAAATATGAACAAAAAAAATAAAATTAGATTGAAAAAAATTAGTGAACAAAAAAAAAAAGGTTCACCACTACGACTTCAGACGTAATCGGGTGTTTTTTTATAGAGTGATACAACTTTGAGTTGGCATCACTGCTTTATATGACCACCCATTTAACAACCGATAGTTGGTTTTTGTTTAGTTTGCTTTGACATTTTATTATGAGTCGATTTACACCAGAGCAACGCGTGCAAATTGTGGAAATTTTTAATCAAAATAATGGTTCTCTTCGTCAAACTTATCGTGCACGTTGTCCATTCAAAATATTATTTTCCGATGAAGCCCATTTTTCGTTGAATGGGTACGTAAATAAACAGAATGGTCGCATTTGGAGTGAGGAGAATCAACAAGCTTTTGTCGAAACACTATTACATCCACAGATTTTTGGTGCGCTTTATGGGCTGGCGGAGTTGTTGGCCCGTATGTCTTCAAAAACGATGATGGTCAGAATGTTACTGTTTGTGAAAATTGGTGTTCCAGATTGCGCCTTGTACGCGCCAGCCTTGGCGGCCATATGGGCCAACTAATATTTAAACATTAATGTCATAAAATTATCTATCTAATGAATACCGTTTCATTGATATCAAAAATTTATTACTATGCTTTATTATGATTTAAACTTGTGTCACCCTATAAGAAACACCCGATATATTCATCTATCGCCTCGTTTCCATAGCCCTGATAAAAGGCATGGCATGAGCAGGTTCCATCTCCTTAGTAACGCTCCGCTTAGAAAATAATATATATAAAAAAATATTTTCCCATATTACGGATGACGACATCACGTCATCTCGACAGCGAAATATTGCCACATGACTACCCTTTGTCGACTACAATTGACAAGACAAGATGATAAGTTTTTGCTGTCGAGTTGATAAATTATTTCTGTGAAAAAATACAAAAACTTTTAATTCCACTGAAAAACGAAATTTTGTGATTTTAAATTGGGCAGTGCCACGCCCATATCAGATATAAATATGAATTTTGAACTACTTCCTCTATACCGAATCTCGCAAATTTTATACACGCATTAACTTTGAGCAACAATAATTCTTCATAAATATAAAAATTGGCACTGCCACGCCCACAGAAAATAAATTTGATTAAATTTTTGTTCCAGTCGGTTGCTTGTTGCGCAACTTGGCGCAATAGTACGGTTTCTTATTTACAAAAATGCCCATATAAATTGAATTTAAAAAAGTAATTCTCTATAGTCAATTGTTATGCAACCTCTCGCACACATCCTGTTATCCTGATAATAAAATAAAATTTTTTCAAAAATTGTTCGAGTTGTTTTATTTTATATAATTAAATTTATTTTTAAAAAACTATAAATCAAAATTTTTCAAACAAATTTGGGGGAAAAAAACAGCATGATTAAAATTATATTGAATAATTTTAACAAATATATATTTTTATTATATTTAATGATAAACAGTGGGCAGTGCCCCGCCTATAGCTAAAATTTAATTATAAAACTTCGTCCAGTTAATTTATATTAGCTGCAAATTAACAATCTCTTGAGGTTAACATATTTACCCGAATCTACCAGCTCGTGTATATCAAATACTGCGAACTGCAGGGTATTAATTCCGTTACCAAACGTATATGGATGTTAAAATCTCTACACCTACTCCTACATACTGTTTTTTCTTGCTTTGGACAAATGAAGTGTATTGATGTGGCAAATTAGGTCGAGTATACAAATATTTAAAACACAGCCCCTGTACTTAATTATACGACTGGATACTGTAACACGGCCAGTCGAATGCTCACTGGCAGCAATCAAAAAGCATAGAAAACCTGACGATCATAATTTTTACTTTTCACTTCTGTTTTCTCTCAACACTCACTCGGGCATATATTTGTTTTAATGTGGATGCAGCAGGCAAACATTGAAGCGAGAAGAACAACAACAAAAGTTTAGAAAAAAAACCAAAAGCAAATGAAGTGTTTGATATTTTTTCCGCTTCTGTTGTTATTGATGCTGACCTGGCCGGCATGGTGCATATGGGCTCTGTAAAAGCTAAATTAAACCAACTTAACCAAACCGATTGCCACCAGCAGCAATAAAGCCACCAACGCTACCAATACCAGCATCATCGTTAAAGTTAAACAGGGTTGGAAAATACATATTTTTTTGCTTGTATTTAATGAATATATATTTAAACTTCAAGCAGGAAATTTTGTGAATTTATTATTCAATGACTTCATAAATAGATTTATTCGCTATTTTTATAACTATTACGTTCTCCAGCCCTGGACTTAACTAAAAAAAACTTGTTAAATAATTTAATAATCCCCGAAGGTTTAATTGAAAAAAAAACCAACAAAAAGTAGGTTGTGATACTTGCTTTTATATATCAAAAAGTAATCTTAAGTTTTCCAGCTCTGGAAACACATATTTTTGATTTCTATTTTATTTCCCATAAATCAAACCACCGAAAAAAGTTACAATAGTCTAAATCTGGAAATATGATTTCGTTTGATTATTAATCAATTAATTTCTTTAAAAAAAGTTTTAGGTTTATTATACAATGTCATTTAGATATATAAAAAATTTCATTATCCATCTCTGGAGCTGTCATTTTGGCTTTTCTGATCTCAAGTACCAATCGTTTTATTTCATACAAAAAAAAGTAATAATAATAATAATAATAATAAATAAATAAATTGACAGGGTTACTCATATGCAACGAAAAAAAAAATCAATTGTCCAACTCTGGAATTAGAATTTTATTTTTCTTCACTTTAAATGTCTTCCTAAACTATAAAATTTGTTAATATCAAAAAAAAAAAATACTTCTGTTAAAAGGTACTTTTTTAAAAAGCTCTTTTCTAAGAAGAGCACTTCAAAAACGGGTTCATTTTGAAGACTGTATTTTGCAGAAATGGTACTTTTTGAAGGAGGTACTTTTTTGCAGAGCGTACTTTACTTCGACACGCTATTTTATAAAGGTAGCTGCAAAGATAGTTGATTATTTCAAAGCTTGGTCGTGGAAAAAGTAAATTTTGGGAAAAAAAACTTAATTTTGGAAAAAAGTACTTTTCGGAAGAAGTACTTTTTAAAGAATACTTTTACGAGGAAGTGCCGTTTTCAAAAATACTTTTCACAAAAAATATGTTTTTAAAAAGCACTTTTCGCAATAAGCACTAATAGCAAAGGGGATATTGTCATTGAAATAGTACTTTGGACATTAATTTGGTACTTTTGGACAACATACTTTTTGAATACATGTGATTTTTCGAAAACATTTCAATTTTAGAAAAATCTACAATATGAAAAAATTTTAATATGATTTTGGGTAACAGTATATATTATTTGGTAATGGTACTTTTAGAAATTGGTACTTCTTAAGAAAGGTCCTTTTTTTGAAAATGTAATACAATATAAAAATATAATTTGAGAAAATATATTCCATGAAAATATAACTTTTTGTATTATTAGAAAGAAGTACTCTTTGAGAAGCGTAATATACGAAAAAAGTACTCATGCCAGAAAAGTATCATCGAGAAAAGGTACTTGCTTAAAAAAAGCCCCTTTCGAGAAATGTACATTTTGGAAAAAAACTAACGAAAATAAACATTTAGAAAAATTTGGTTTCAGCAAAGGCACTTTTTTGAAAAGGTACTTTTTCGCAAAGGTACTTTTGCAAAGGTACTTTAGTCAACCTGGTTTTTTCCCCACAACACATATCTAAGAAATGTACTTTTAAAGAAACGTACTTCTCTTAAAAATCGTATTTGTAGAAGGCACTTTTAGGCAAAAGTACTTTAATTAAAATATTTTTTTTTCTCTCAAAACACCATTTCAAATAAAGTACTTTTGGGTAAAAGTAACTTTATCAAAAAACACTTATTCCAAAAGGTACCTTCTACAAAAATGAGTTTTAAGAAAAGTACGTTTCTTTAAAGTGCGTTTTTTAAAAGAAACGCACTTTTCTTAAAAGTCATTTTTGTAGAAAGTACCTTTTGGAATAAGTACATTTTGATAAAGGTACTTTTACGCAAAAGTACTTAAATTAAAATGTTTTTTTTTCTCAAATACCATTTTAAATAAAGTACTTTGGCGTAAAATTAACTTTATCAAAAAGTACTTATTCTAAAAGGTACCTTCTACAAAAATGAGTTTTAAGAAAATTACGTTTCTGTAAAGTGGGTTTCTTTTAAAGAAACCTACTTTTCTTAAAAGTCATTTATATAGAAGGTACCTTTTGGAATAAGTACTTTTTGATAAAGGTACTTTTACGCAAAAGTACTTAAATTAAAATGTTTTTTTTCTCAAATACCATTTTAAATAAAGTACTTTGGCGTAAAATTAACTTTATCAAAAAGTACTTATTCTAAAAGGTACCTTCTACAAAAATGAGTTTTAAGAAAATTACGTTTCTGTAAAGTGGGTTTCTTTTAAAGAAACCTACTTTTCTTAAAAGTCATTTATATAGAAGGTACCTTTTGGAATAAGTACTTTTTGATAAAGGTACTTTTACGCAAAAGTACTTTAATTAAAATGGTTTTTTTCTCAAAACACCATTTTAAAGAAACCTAATCAACTTAAAAGTCGTTTTGGTAGTATGTACTTTTTGCAAAAAGTACTTATTGAAAAAGTACTTTTTGAAAAAGGAGTTTTGAGTCTATTTTGAAACAATTATTCAAAATATATCAAATGAGAATATATTTTGCGGGGCAGTTAGATCGTATATATCAAATCAAAACTCCACACAAGTGATTCTATTTTGTGAAGTGGGCTGGCCTATTTAAGTAACATCCGCTACTAAAATGTCGGGGTAACATTCTAAATTATATTCATACAAAAAGTTTTAAATTTTTTACAACTTTTTTCAAAATCCTCCAAAATATTTATTTAGGGGAAATTTTTTGAAGGCAAAAGAAAGTAAAAGGGGAATTATTTGATACCAAAAAAAGTCTATCTCAAAAATGTCACTCACATTAAAATACGTTGTAGAACGCCCTTATCTCTCAAATTACGTAGCAAAAAGCTTTTAACTCTCATATCATTTTATTAAAAAAAAATGTTGAAACATTCATTATTCAACAGAAACAAATTTTAAATTAAATGGAAAACATTTCGAAATTACACATGTTGCAGCGAAAAACTGCTTCCATATCCACATAAATATTTTATCCATTTCCATTCCTTTTCCTTTGGTTTTGCTTATTCATTTTGGACTGTTTTCCATGTGTGCGTGCATGAGTCTCTCCTCCAATCAGTGTCTTTCAATGCTTCCAAAATAAATTCCATTTTTTATGAGCGAATGCCACTTTTTTTAACTGGAATTTACTGTCATTATTTTTGTTTTTTCCCCTTTTTTATTTTGGATTTCTTTGCAAGATGTTGTTGTTGTTGGTGTTGCGTATTTTGCTTATCTTATCTTATTTTTCAGCCATAAAAGCATTTATCATTTTGTTGTTGTGTTTTGTTTTTTTTGCGTTTCAGGGATTTGACAATTTCTTTGCAACGATTTTTCTTCATAGTTTTCATCAGTTTTTTTTTTTTGTTCTTTTTTTTTTCTTTGGAAGTTGGCGTTCTTTCCCATATGATAATGTGTCTCTGTCATTTTTGCCAGCATTTTTATAGTGGCTGGAGATGCAAAAAACTGAATGTGTAAATTAAGTCACGTTCCGAGAAGGAAAACGTGTATTTTATTTGTTTGTTAATCTTTCGCTGTCAATAGAAGACACCGAGAGAAATTTTGGTGTAAAACTATTTGCAACATAAAAGGATTTTTTTTTCAAACATAAAAGGATTTTATTTGCTAATTAGTTTTCCTTAATTTTTTTACAGTTTCTTAATTTGAGTCTCCTGAAGTTAAACATTTTTTGCAATCAAATTTTCGAGTGTATAATTTTGAGAATGTTTTGAGATAAACATTTTTGTATCTAAACGTTATCCATTCATTTGTTGGATGATTTGGGAAAAATTTTCCCATTTATTTGTTCGACTTTTACATTTGCATGAGTTCAATTTGGTTTATACAAAACAATTTCTACATGACGTTTATATTTTGTTAGATTGTGTTTGAGAGAATTTATTTTATTCAATTCTGTAGAAAGGAAATCTATCATTTTGTACACACCCACACACAGTTAAAGTGTTCAAATGCACACAGACACACAGTCACTTATACTTACACAATTGGTAAGAAAATTATGTTAAAGCCTAGAAGCAGGCAATCGTTTTCAATAACGTATAATTGCCGCATTCATAAGAAATAACTAGGGTTTCACATGTATTTGGAAATATAAATTTCATAAAATATATCTTTTTTTAAAATTTATTTTGAATTGAATCTATCTCAAGGAAAAAATTAGAAAACATCTCTGCATGCTGGGCCAGTTCGTTCTCCGTTACAACCTGCTGTTTCTTATTCGCAATAGTTTGACATATAGACTCTTTGTCTTGTCCCACAGTGGGGGCCCTTTCCCTGAGATCTCATGCTAGAAAAAAAATTTGTGTAAATAATTCTTATCCTGTCACCATTTTTGTTGTCCTCACCGTTGTGTATCCTGCGCTAAAATTTAATGTTTCACTTATTACAGTTTTTCTACCGGCCCGTTTTTATTTATTTGACTTGGCCAACATGACCATCAATTCTTGTTGTTTCCACTCATAACGATTTAGACAAATTACTTGTAACAGCAAAATAAATGTTCATTGTGCTCGAATTTTCCTTTTAAATTGGCCAAATAAAAGAATAACGAAGTAAAAATAGAACAGCAGCAGCACATAAGTATGATGGCAGAGATAATTAATACTTTTATGATGTCATAAATTGACAGAAATGACAATTTTGATACAATAAAGATTACAAAAGTAAGAGCAAAACAACACAAACAACAACACTGAGTATAAATCAATTATGTACGTGCATAAAAAATGTTTTAAAAACGCAAAAATTTTGGTCAAAAAGCTGAAGAGAAAAAAATGGGGAACGCAAATAATAGAAAAATTCCTTCACTGTCACACTTAATTTTAAGGATGATGAAGAAATTAATATAAATTTTTATTTTAATAAATTAACACATGCTTTGTTTGCTGTGTGTTAAAGTACGTCTATATGCCTGCAGTTCCGTTCATCAATAATTGAATTCAACCGCATTCCAAAACAACAACACCTCGTGTGTTATCAAAAACCATTTGAGAATTATAAAAGTATTAGAAGTAAATGATCGCCTTCAAAACCCAATATAACAGTGAAGTTAGCGATGTCGAGACATCTTCTTTCGAATCATACTCTTTCGAAGCATCTTCTTTCGATGTATCTTCTTTCAAAGTATTTTCCTTCGAAGTATCTTCTTTCGAAGTATCTTCTTTCAAAGTATCTTCCTTCGAAGTATCTTCTTTCGATGTATCTTCTTTCAAAGTATCTTCCTTCGAAGTATCTTCTTTTGAAGCATCTTCTTTTGAAGTATCTTCTTTCGAAGTATATTCTTTCAAAGTATCTTCTTGCGAATCATCTTCTTTCGAAGCATCTTCTTTCGAAAAATTTTCTTTCGAAACAACTTGACTCGAAGCATCTTCTTCCAACAGGTTGATTTAAAGCATCTTCTTTCGAAGCACCTTCTTTCGAAGCATCTTCTTTGGAAGCATCTTCTTTCGAGGCATCTTCTTTCGAAGCATCTTCTTTCGAAGCATCTTCTTTCGAGGCATCTTCTTTCAAAACTTTTACATTCGCAGCATCTTCTTGCGAAGCATATTTTTGAAGCATCTTCTTTCGAAGTATCTTTTTTCCAAACATCTTCTTTCAAAGCATCTTCGTTCGTAGTATCTTCTTTCGAAGTATCATCTTTCGAAGCGTCTTATTTCGAAGTATCTTTTTAGAATGCTCTTCTCAATTTATTGATACTGGGATAAAAATTTGCCAGGGATGTAAATAATGCTATTGTTAGAGAAATTCCCTATATTTTCATCTTTCTTTATCGTACTCTCTACACTATTCTTCCCTTTTCTACTGGGGATCTGCCATATATTGATGATCCACAGTGGTGCGGCTCGCTGGATTTGGCGTATCTGGTCGGTTATGCTGACAAAGAAAAAAAAGATCGCAAAGTGTATACGTTGTGAGTGAGGTTTTTTGTAAAAGTCTGGAACGATCTTAAAGAGCTGCTGAATTTAGAATCTCTCTGTGGTTGAATCTGTCCAACACTGAAACAAGGAAATGCCAAATTAAATTGGGCAGTCAATTTGACATTAAATTGTGACTCACAAATAACATCGTGTACTGTGGTTGCAGCACACTTTATGATCCAGGCAAGCACAAGACCATACCGAACACCAGTGGTGATAAATATAGCAGTTTTAGCAAGTGAAACTAAAACATGGAAACTTAACAGAGAATTTAGAAAATTGATAAAATGTGTACAACGAATTGAATAAGAGAAGTTAAATAATTATGATAAAAATATTACTAAAGTTCCTTGTCTTTGGCTTTGCTATAATTCTGCACATTTAAAATTGGTATCTAGGAACGGAGTTGACTACTTACTGTGAAGCATTTAATACAAAAGAAAGAAACTTCAACTTCAACTCCACTCCAAGTCCTGGTATTAACAATATTGCAAAAATGTTTTATGAAGCGCACAATAAAACATAAATCACACTCATTCTACTTATTCTTTTCTCCTATTCTTGCATGTACTGCCATTAAATGTGTGCAACATATTTTGCACATGAGATAGTTTATCACCCAACGGTTCTGAAGATCACCTACAGATGGAAGCTCCTATTGATTTCAACTGCCCGTGCCACGATATCTGTACAATTTTTTTACTATGTTAATGTAAAAAATCTGCTCTGGACAATAACAAGAAAATTTGCAAACTTAGATATGTGTGCTTTGCCATCAGAACTGCGTGGCTAAATGAAGCTCAATTATTATTGTCTCCATACAAACATCAAGATATTTCGCATTAATGTTTTCATCCTTCATGTTTATTTGTAATAATATTATATAAAGAATATAAACTAAAAGGAAACAATAGCGATTTAAGCCATTTATGATAGTATTTGTGTGAGTGATTGAACGGTAAATGCTGCCATACTTAAGTGATACTTATAAAACGTTTTCATCATTATGGCTTTTATAAGGACTCGCAGATAATCAATCCAAGCAGTAGAACACAGTTTCCACTATGCACTTTCAAATGCTGTTTTCAAGTAGAGGCGATAAGAGAAAAAAATTGGAAACAGGTAAAAGGAAAATATAATACAATTTTATAATATCGTCTACATATAATTTTATACATATTTTTGTGGTACATTTTAAAAACTATTAGGTTTCACAAATTTTGATAAATGGCATATAATTTAAAAGGTATTTTTATATAGATGAGCACAACATAAATAATTTAAAATATATATATACTTGAGAACATAATATTTTTGTTCGTACAATTCTAAGCGATTTTCATGATTATTTTTAATTTCTCCCCGCCAAATGAAACTACCCTATTGTAAGGACATTTGTTCAATATCTACGTGGGTGAGTTATTGCTGTTTAAAGAAAATATATTTAACAAGTAATTTCACTTAAGAATTATTAAGTCTGATGGCAGCTACTTATTGTTCCTTGTTTTAGTCCTTTTTCCAATTTCCAGTCATAATCCTGATAATTGTTCATGTACGAAGAAGGAATTGCTTTTCAACCGAAGTCTAATTAATGTAACTTAATGCAGACTGTGAGTTCATAATTATTGTTAAAGAAAAGAAAGAGAAAAATCGAGCCAACTAAGAGTGAAACAAAAAAGCAGTTCCTTAAATGTATGAAAAGTTTAATACATTTGCTTTTCTCTTAAGAAATCTTGTGATATAAATCAGCCCTCGGAAATAATTTTATATTCTTCGTAATAATAAAAGTAATACAGAAATTTTTTTTTATTAAAAATTTAATCTTAAATACTGATGGTGGAAGTGTGGTGTGTTACGAAAACAGAGTTATTTTGCTGTGTTGTGTAAATTGCAAATTGAGCTGCTGCTGATTTTCTCTTCTTAATTGGAATGTTGATTATGTCTTTTACGTGTTTTTTTTTAATATTTTAGTTCTATTAATTACTTATTAAGGACTCATAAATAACTGATTTATTTATAATTTTGCAATTTATTGTGCTGGGCAGAATATCGAAATGGCACGCATGCGCATACTGCGCACTTATTTTCTCTCTATCGTTCTCCTACAGAGCATAATTTTTTGAATTCCCATAAACTTGGCAAGGAATCCCCATAATGCCAGAAGTTCCCCGGCATTTCTTAAAAAAATCAAAAACACTATGTATTTTATTAAAATAATAACACGTCAGAGTTTTTCCTCTACTTCTTCGGAAAACAAGGGTAATACTTATTTTCCTATAAATCCTCCACGGCAACGCTGATCAAACTTAACAAATTATTAGTACATATTTTTGGGAATCGTCATTTTTTAAAAGTCTTCAATTTTAATTATGTAATAATTATATTATCACCCGTTCTTAATAAGTATATACGAAGTTTAAGGCAAATCTTTTCAGTTGAAGTGGTTCAAAAATGGAGTCCAAACGAATCGTTGACAAACAAATGAATCACGTCCAAGTGAAGCTCCTGAAAAGCTGATAAATTCCTATTGACATCGCTATAAAATGTGATATCTAGCCCATACATATCGCTCAAAAGAGTAAAAGAAAATACACAAAACGAGTCTTTAGTCCCAAAAAGTTTTTTCAAAATCTCCAAAATACCAAAAGCTTCCTGGCAATTCCCAAAAAAAAAAAAAAACAAAAAATAATAATAATAACAAAAATAAAAAAACTTAGCATTATTTTTCTTAAAAATCCATAACGGAAGAAGCTTGCCGCTTTTTCCCCGGAGAGCAGCGGCAGCACTAGTTTTATTAAAATTTCACCACGGTAACGCTAATAAAACTTATAAAATGTTTGCACTGTTAATGGTTCGTTATAAGTGTACAATTTATAAAATAAATCTGTTCGTTCAAAGTGGGTCAATATTGAGTCCAAACGAGTGTTTGACAAACACAAGAACCATGTTCAAGTGAAGCTCATGAAAACCTGATAAATTCCCTTTAAAATCGTTTTATATAAAATGTGATATATATCCTACACATACATCTATCTCTCAGAAGAGTAAACGAAAACTTAGGGGACACACAAACCAGGTTCTTATTCCCAAAAACTTTTTTCAAAATCTCCAAAATCCCAAAAGCTTCCTGGCAATTCCCAAAAAAAGAAAAAAGGACATTAGGACTATTTTTTCTTAAGAATCCACCATGGCTTTTTTCCCGGAAAACAGCGGTAACACTAGTTTTCTTGAAATTTCACCACGGCAACGCTGATAAAACTTAATGAAAATGAGATTTTCTCAACGGTTGATTTAAAGGCCGAATTGTAATTGTATTTAATTATAAAAAATTAAAATAAAATGTATCAATATTAATTAATATGTTAAAATTAATTAATATATTAAAATTAATCGAGAAAAGTTGGTGCGTATTAAATTCGTTTGTGAACGAAAAAAATTGCAGTATATATCCTACTCTATCCGTAAGCGTCGGATGTTATATTTTTATATATTTTTTTCCGCATATTTATTTTTATTTTTAGCTAAAACCCAATATTTGTCTCAAATACTTTTATTTTGAATATTCGAAGCTTAACATTTCATGTCCTTCCAAATAGTGGGCAAACAACAAGAGCTGAGAAATCTTTTGTTGCAGCGCAGTAGATAATAAAACACCAGCAGATACAAAAGGAAACGATGTATTTATGCACAAATACTTGAGCGATTGTATGTGTGTGGGTACTTAAACGGAGATACACTGAACAAATATTTGAAATTTATTCAAAGCAAAATGCATATTCAAGTGTAATTTATGTGGCCTGCATGTTTTTTTTTTTTTTGTTTTTTTTTTTTTTTTTTTTTTGGTAGTTGGTTGGTAGTTGCAAAGCACACGCAGTTGTTTTATAAATAGAAAAGAAGAGAAAAGAAAAGAAAGAAGATCATGTTGTTGATGTTGTCGTCTTTATTTTTAATATGAACTTTTTTTTTATAGCCGAATAATGATTGTTGCTGTTACTGCTGTCTTCACTCTTTTGTAGTTCGTACATTGTTCGGTCCTGCACAAACAAAATGCAAAAACAAAAGGACTCCATGACCAAATAGCGGAGCCGGGCATACGGTTGCAAACAACATGTAACAAATTTTTAGAAGTTTTCCTTTAAAGTTGTCCAACTTGCACCCGCACCTACACATGCTGTTCCAGCATGTGCAACTTTACATGTCGTAGAAGTTAATAAAACAGAGTTTTTGTTTCAAGTCCTGCAGGCATTAGCAGTCATTGTTTTTTTCCTTGTAGCAACAACAAAACAGTAACAATAAAGAAAAGATAAAAAGGAATTGTCTGCAACTAGAAGTAGAATTTTGCAGGACTTTTTTGTTTGCTTTCTGTTTCGGCCTGGCTAAATGCATGATTGTGTGACTGAAAAAAGCAGGCATGTGTGTGTGTGAAGAGTTGTATGTGGAACAAACAACTGGATTTGCAACATGCTGTTTGTAATGTTGTTGTTAATGTTGCCATTCTTGTTACTGCAACAATGACTGTAACAAGTTATTCAAGTGCTGCTATTCACTACACACTGACAGAAAATCTATTATCTATCGCTGCTTCTAATGGACTGGGATTAATAAAACTGGGCAAGAAAAAAAAAATTCTTAAAAATATAACCTTCCCATAATCATGTGTTTTTAATGAGAATCAAATATAAAAAAAAACCATTTTTAATTTTGGCGTGTTGCAATTCTCAAACATTTTTTTCTAAAAAATCCAATTTCTAGAATATTCTTTTTAATTAGCAGTCATTTTTTTTTGCATTTAATATAAAACCTGAATTTAAAAAAAATATCAATACAAATTTGAGGATTTCAATCTGAGTGTGTGTAATAATTAATGGCGTGTTCTTTTCTGCAAAAGATGCAACATTTTCTCATAACTTTTTTAAGATCTGTCAGTTAAGAAGAGTTTTAAAACTGAAATAATATTTTTTAGTCGATGTTACATTAGTTTTCTATAGATACTTTGATCTCAAAGAAAATAATGTTGCCATTTTCTATTAAAAGGTGTAAAAAATGCAGCATTTTTTCTAGAAAAGAACATCACATAATTTAGAAAAAGAATAATTTTAAATATCATATTATATCTAATTTTCTCAGGAAAATGTACAAAAACTTTTTGGTATCCCTAATTCGGGTGTTTTTTTTATAGAGTGATACAAGTTTAAATCATAATAAAACATGATAATATATTTTTGATATCAATGAAACGGTCTTTATTGGATAGAAAATTTTATGACATTAATGTTTAAATATGGTTTTGGCCATTTGGCCGCCATGGCTGGCGCGTACAAGGCGCAATCTGGAACACCAATTTTCACAAACAGCAACATTCTGACTATCATCATTTTTGAAGGCACATGGGCCAATATATATATATATATATATATATATATATATATATATATATATGGGCGGGATATGCACTGAGCCCCGGCTAAAATTTTATTATTTCATTGCCTCATTGACTGTTAAGCTTAAGCGATGCGGTAGATGCTTTAAGCTAAACTTACCTGCATAGGGGTTACCTATATGAGCGTATCTAGTCGCTACCCATTTCCGAAATGCCGAGCCGATCAGAATGAAATATATATTGTGCATATCTGCAAATGAATACCTTTTAAATGAAGTTAGTTTTGTCTAGATGTGTTTCATAATTTGCGAGTGAAGGTGATAACAAAAAGACTGGATGCCCTTAAGCCTCTTCTAACCCTCTCTACATAAATATTAGAACCGCCTATTTTCACCCGGTTTCTAAACTTTTCGCATATTTTATGGCTTTTATTTTGTTCTGCCCCGAGAAAACTATTTAAGAAATTTATATATTTTATAAATTAAGATATCCTCAAAATCTTAATATATTTAGTCTCAGTCCTTGACATGACGACCACAATTTTCCTTATATTTTACATCCTTTCTTTTGCTGTATAACTATCTGCTGCCTGCCTGCCTGCCTTTCTGCCTGCATCTTATTAACATGCGAGTATGTGAATGTCGAAAAGAGTGATTGGCTAAAGAGCTCGTCTGTGTGTAACCTGGTTCATATTTTGTTACTCGTATTTCGTTCATTGTTGTTTTTGTATTCAAATTGTTGCCAGCTCATCCTGGTAATGGATTATGGTAATTCTCAGCTAATGTAAACACTCACACACACACACACAGACACATATAAATATGTTTCTATAGATAAACACAAATCCATTCAACTGCACTACACCGATGCACCATAAATAAAAATCCTGTTTACGTCACTTTAAATACAACGTCGTCCTGTAATTGAAAATTTTATGTTAAAATGCATCGAATTCAATATGGATTTATTTTCTTCTCTGTATGCGTTTCAGTTTACCAACACCTTTTGTGTTATCCTAAAGATAAATTCACATAAAATCAGCTATTAATTCATCGATATACTAAATCGAATAGATGGAATTGTGTGGCTTAAATTGTAATAGGGAAAACCCTATTTAATGGGATTATGAGAGTGATTTTGAGAGCTCATGATTTCAAGAGTATAAATGTCACGATATTCTGCCACTATCTGTCTACGTGCCATTATCTGCTGCAGCAGACTTGGGGTCTAATTAGTGTTTCCTTGTGGTTGCCATTCTGTTTCAATTGTTGCTATAGAAAATATATGGAATTTTGTTTCAAAATAAAATAAAAAATTATTGAATGTGTGGCAAAATATTTTGAAAGGAATTTTTAGATAAAAAAAATAAAAATAAATAAATGAAAAATTAAAATATTTAATTTCAAAAGGGAAAGTCAACTTCAGTTTGTATATATTCAACTTTGCGCATCAAGGCAGAATAGCTGTTTTCGAAAGCCGCTGCACTTTCATCACCAGTACTCATGTGTGCTTTGTTCATTATTGTTAAAAGTTCCAAAGTACAAGGGAAAATTAACAGCAGTTTTTATATATTTATTCTTGGACATCAGAGTAGAATTGATGTTTTCGAAAACCGCTACACTTGCATCACCAGTACTCATGTGTGCTTTGTTCATTATTGTTAAAAGTTCTAAAGCACAAGGGAAAATTAACAGCAGTTTTTATATATTCAATTTTGGATATCAGAGAAGAATGGATGTTTTCGAAAGCCGCTACACTTGCATCACCAGTACTCATATATGTATTGTTCATTATTGTTAAAAGTTCTGAAGCACAAGGGAAAATTAACAGCAGTTTTTATATATGCAGCTTTGGATAGTAGAGCAGAATTGCTGTTTTCGAAAGCCGCTACACTTTCATCAATAGTACTGAAGTGTGTTTTGTTCATTATTGGTAAACGTTCCAAAGCGCAAGGGAAAGTCAACATCAGTTTTTATATATTCATTTTTGCACATGAGAGCAGAATAGCCGTTTTCGAAAGCCGCTACTCATGTGCATTTTTGTTTATTGCCGCTTGTTAAGCGGCTGAATTTAATAAGAGAACATTTTTTATTTCTACAAATTTTTTTATGAAAAATAATACCAGAACTGTGTCAAACACAATTTTGTTAAATCCCTGTGCTGCCGCTAGATTATTTTTTTCATCTGTTTTATAAAAATATATATTTTCTACTCTCAATAATTTCTAATTTTTCACACTTTTCCGCTTTCATTTAACGTCAAATTTTGTTTTGAACAGAGTCGTCAAGCAAAGTAAAGAGAAACTTTTCATAAGACTTTTCAAATCAAGCAAAACATCTGATCTATAATAGAACAAAATGGACAAACTAATTCTGCCTTTAAAGTTTATCCGATCCAATTTAGGTGTTGGCTTATGTAAACTATCATGTGTGTGTGTGGGTGGGTTAGAGTGACTATATGAGTACACATTTCTAGCAAAAACTTTTGAAATACTCTCATTATAGTTTTATCATGCAGCGAGGAGTTCATATTCAGATGAGTGTTCATTTTACAGATTGTTGTCAATGATGAATGAATTACTTGTGTTAATAAATTGTTGCACACATACAACAATAGCACATACAATCACATACAATTACATGCTCGTATGTGTGCGTGTATGTGATTTCGTTGGATAGTTAATATTCCTAAATCATCGGACATGCAACCAAAACATTTTTGTTGCTTATTACACTGAAAGAATTTTGCTTTATGAATCCAACGAAATAATTTCATAAGATTTTTTTCGCAAATCCAATGAAAATCTTAAGAACATTGTGAAGGAGTTGCACTGGAATTGCTATTTTGGGTTTCAAAGTTTTGTAAAAATATTTCATAGGATTTATGACAACAACATTTTGTGTCCTTTTAAGGTTAAATAAAAATATTCAATTATTACTTAAAAATATTTAACTATCTTTTATATAACTGAATTAAGTTTTGTGTTAAATTCTTCAATTAAATTTTTCATAATATCGAAAAGAAATTTTTTATTCGTGGAAATAAATTTAAAACAAAAACAAAATTTTATAAATTCAAAAGAAAGAAAAACGTCTTTCGACATCGTGAAATGGCCAGTAAATTTGAAAATATCAATCAAAATTACTAATTTCATTGTACCAATGAAATATATTCGTTGTTTCAATGAAAACTTCGCTGAAGTTATGAAAGTCTGATAAAATAACTGGAAACACATTTTCCATTTTATTTGAGTGCTTGTCAATCAAAAATTCTTTTTGATGTCCATTTCAATAAGTCAGTGAAATTCTTTCATTGTATTAACGATTAAGCTTCATTAAATCAATTACAAAGACACAATTATTTGTTATTTTAAAATCTCTGCTTTTGCTTGGTAATTCTCAAATAGTTTATCAAAATTTGTGCATAAACAGAGAGGTTTTTTTCTTTTATTTTAAAATTAAATTCAGGTCTACTGAGGAGTTGGTGCAACATTGATAAATACTTGACCACACAATTAACAAAATAATTGTGTAATTAATAAATTAACTAAAAAACCTTTTTAAATAAATTACATTTTAGTGTTTCAAATCGATAAAGTTATTTTCTTTTATCATTTAACTAAATGCACTGTATCAATGAAATTATTACATTGAATCAATGCACTTATTTCATTCTATTAATGAAATTATTTTCTTGTACCATTGAACTGGTGTCGTTATATCAATGCAATAAGTTCATAGCGTGAACGAAAGTTGTTCATATATATAACGAAGCTTTTATTAACGTAACTTTTAAGGAAAGTTGGTTCACTAATCCAACCAATCCTGACGTTGGCTTAATTTTAATGAAATTCTTTATTGGATAAATGTCGTTCTTTTCAAGAACTTCTTCCAATCTCTTATAAAACAGTGTGAAAATTCTTTCAGTGTAGAGCACTTACATTGAATTAATTTTATTTCGTTCAAACATGGATTAGTTTCAATGGCCAACGGTCAATGTTATCATTTCACACAAATAATATTGACAGATTTGCCTAATTTCTGTCATGCTTGAAGGTCAGAGTTTTATTATTGTTAATAAAATTATAACGAAAACTAAAATAAATTGTTATTAAATCAAGAATACCGTTTATAAGCACATTAAATTATATCCGAATACTGTAAGTTGAAATCGTGTGCTGAGGATGTGGTGTGAGAGCCAATGAAAGGCGGACACTTGGACTCGCTTAACCCCCAACAATTAAGACAATTCTTGAGAAATCAAAAAAGTTGGACGCCCGGATAGGAGAGACTGAAACAAAAAGTCTGCAATTCGAAAGGCGGCATTCGATTTCGATAAAACTTTTCATTTTTATTGTATTGAAATTTTGAACTTTACGGAGGGCTCGTATATTGAGACTGACATATTTTAATATGGTCAAGACCTTTTCACATCACTCAGGATACCCGATATCTCAACTCCTTTCCAACCAGGGATTTGTGCCATTACCAAGGCTGCAATAAGAATTGATGGAATCTGTTCAGAGACCTGAAACTTTAGACATTTAAATTTTGCGCCACCTGATGTACACGTTGATAGACGTGGAGAAAATAATTATATTCTTTGGCGCGTTAAAACGAATCTTCTTTACAAATATTTCGATGGCGGAAGAAGGCTGTTTTCATTTCATGTTATTAAAATTGTCAAGAAATCAATATTTAATGAACAGCAATAATGAACATCAACTTGAGAACAATAACAAAAAGCAACAACGACGACAAACATTAATCGCAATTGACAATACGTTTGAAGGAGACAGCGAAATAAGCGAAAATGGAGGAAGTGAAAAATGATTGAATAAATGATGGTTAACGGATGATGTCATAAGAATGGAGAAAAGAATACGCGGGTGGTTTCAAAAGTTCATATCACGTTTGTCAAACATTTTTTTATATATTTCATACATGTTTTTTTTTTATTAATTAATGGCGTTTTCATTTCTAGGAAACATCTAAAATTTTTCACTTCATTTTTAAAAAGTGGCGGTTCGGAAAAGTTTTCAAAGAGAAATTTATTTTTTTATAAGGAATGTTGGATCCATTTCTAATAAATTATTTATTTTTAAATGGCAAAATGTTGCCATTCAAAAGTGTGAAAAATGTTGCCTTATTTTCTAGAAAAGAAATCGATATAAGTGTTTTATTAAGAGCTTTCGAATTTGATGAAATAAATTATAAAATTTAAAGAAATTTATGAAATCCTTATTTGAGTCGATAGAATGTTCAATATAATTTAATGTTTCAGGATGATATTAACCGCGGCTGCGCCTCAAATGATTCCTACGCTGCATCCAATTTTGGTATACTCTTCCTAATATCTCCGGAGGTTATTTCACAAATAAATTGTTCACCATCTGCATCCAGTTCATCGACCATTGCACGCTTGTCTCTATAGATCTAAGCCTTAACTGAGCTCCACAAAGAGTAGTCTGAAGGCGTTAAATTGTACAATCTACGCGACCCATTGAGTGGCCCCGAACGTGAAATAAACAGTTTATCTAATTCTATTATAAATTTAGTCATTATTTTGCGTACTTTGTGGCATTTGAGACAGTCTAAGTCCAGTTATTCCATTTGGGTCATCCCATTATTTCCTCTATACGCTTCTTACTTACGCGTGTTGTTGCTTTAGTGTCCAATAATATAAATTTGGTGCCAAATTCAGTCACAATATTCCGTATAGGTGCCTTAAAATATAGTTTAAACTAATCAGAAATTGGAAGACTTGCACGATCATAAAAATTCTTGATCGAACATGAATTTTGATAATAAAATTCAATGATCTGCAAGCACATTCAGTTGAAAAGTCGTTTTATGGTCAAGATATAAACTCAACTGATGCCTCAGAATGTAGTTCAATGTAATCATAAATAGGAAGACTTGCACGAGCAGGAAAATTCTTGATCAAGCATGAATTTTGTTAGTAAACTTTAATAATATGCAAGCATATTTCGTTTACAAATCGAATTGTGGTCAAAATATAAACCCAGCTGATGCCTCAGAATGCCGTTTAAACTGATCATAAAATGTAAGACCTGCACGGGCATGAATATTCCTGATTGGGCATGATTTTTGATAATTAAATTCAGTAATCTGCAAGCATATTTCGCTTATAAATCGCATTGTGGTCAAGATATAAGCTCAACTGATGCCTCAGAATGTCGTTCAAACTGATCATAAAATGGAAGACTTGCATGAGCATGAAAGTTCTTGTTCCAGCATGATTTTTTTTAGTAAAATTCAATAACCTGTATATCCCGTTGGAAAGTCGTTTTATGATCAAGATATAAACCCAACGGAACATACTTAACAGTAACAAGTTAGACGAAAATAACTGAGCTCTCGAAAACAGTGTTGCCGAAAAGAAATTAAACAAAAAATACACTCTTTAGATATACATTCAAATACTAAAACCTTACAGTAGATGGAGTCTCAGAACTCTAAAGGCATGATTAAGAGGAGCCGTCTAAAAGCGGAAAGGCCACTTCAGTTTTGCATTTATATAGATTTGCTGGTTCAATTAAAAACCTATTGCAGGAGTTTTTTGTTGCAGAAATCGTGATATAAATTTCGTTGAAAAATAAATCGTTTTACAAGAATTGATGCATTCGATACCGATCGAAGTTCCATCATAATATATATGTATAAAAATTTCGATCGATGTCGGTTGCTGCTGTTTGCAGACATTTTTAGATTTTAATGATTTTCGAATTGTCCCACGCTGCACTAAAACGCCTCTTTGGGAAACAGTTACACATCATTGACTTTTTGCGCTAGCAAAATAAGAACAACAACAACAACAAAAATATCTTTTTTGTTTACTTTTTTCTTGTTACTTACGGTGACACGACGTTAATGTTGTTTTTCCTTTTTTTCTTGCATCCTTTAGGCCACGAAACGGCGGGAGTCAGCAAAATCGAACTGGATATTGTTTTTTAAGTAAATAATTCTTGTTAGTTTTTTTTTTATTTTCTTTTCTATTACTATTGCTTTTCATTTTTCTTTTTATCTCATTTTATTTGCAAGAAAAAAAAAATAAATAAAAAACCGTTTTTATTGAACAACATGGAAGCACAGCGACGACGGCTCAAACAACAAGAACAAAAAGAGAGACATTTTCAAGATTAAAATTGTAAATATTTCCCATCGGAATAACATTTTGCAATTCCTTTGATTCTTTTCAGTTTTTATGTTCAATAATATCAAATTGCTTCAGAGCTTCACCAGAAGTTGTTGTAACGAAAATGATTTCATTTATTTTTATTTGTATTTCTGTTTTTTTATTTTTCTATTTCCTGTTTTAATTTTAAAGTCTAGTCATTTAATTTCATAAATTCTTTTCTCCATGTCCTTGGAGAGCTGCACATGAATCGATACAGTTTCAGTTTAGATTGAAACTTTATTGGTGTCGTTATTAAAGCCAATCAAGAGCGCGGCAATTCGATAAATTCACTTGATAATCGCTTTTTTGGCAAACATTTTTAGGCTGGTATTTATAAAAAATAATAAATTGTAACTGAGATTTTTGTTTAAAGAATTTGAAATAAAAATCTTTCATTTTAAATTTTACGATTATCGGGATAAGAGTTTTTGTTAAAATAATGTCGCTTTCTTTTCTAGAAAATAATGCAACATTTTTCACACTTTTTAACAGAAAATGGCAACATTTTGCCATTTCAAAATAAGGAATTTATTTGAAATGGATCCAACATCCCTCATGAAAGATAATTTCTCTTTGAAAACTTTTCCAAACCGCTACGTTTTAGAAAATAAGTGGAAAAATGTTACATGTTTTCTAGAAAAGAAAACGCCCTCAAATCTTTATATGAAATTTAATTTAAAAGGTTCCTTTTCACCTGGTAACGCTGGAGGTTTTATGACACGTTATATTCGTTAGTGTAGAATTAAAAATTATATAACTTTTAAAATGTTTTGTCTATGCAGATATTTTTAGTGTTAAAAACCAGCAGTGGAAATCTGCTTCCTGCAACACCCGTTTGACGGCTGCAGCTTTTGCTACAAAATTTTTTTTATATTCTCTTTCTTAAATTATTGCTTCAGGTGGCCTTATCATTTCAACGCGTATCTAGTTAATAGAATTTCTTGTTTTTTTCCAATAAATCCATTCAAAAGAATAATTATCGTATCTAACCTCACTTTTGAGTTCATTTTTATTACGGCCATACAACTATTCATTTTAATAAACCCCTTAAACTTTATAGCATCCTCCTCTCTCTCTCTCTCCCTCTTTCTTTTAATAACACTTTTTCTATCTAAAAGTCCATATAAAAGGTTAGAATGTATGTCTTCCTTTTAAATCCTTTGCTATCCTTTTTTCTCTTATTCTTCCAATTTCTTTGTTTTAAGTGTCTTTTATGGGATCGTTAAAGTGAATTATAGGCTTTTGCTTGGGATTTATCGTAGAGGAGATGGTAGATTTACAGGTATCAGCGCCCATAAGGATATTTAACTAATTACTGAAAGGACATATTTCATATTCCTTTCAAATGCTTTTGCATTTCCATCTGCCTATTTCTTACTTCTGCGAATGCTGGTTAAAAAGGGGAAACAAATAAACAACTAGCAAATGCTTTAGACCACTTTTGAATTTGAGGCAGAAAGAAATCCTTAAAAAGTGGCAGAGTGACCAGCAGGAGGGAATTTCATTTGTAAGGATACGTTTTCAGTTGAACGGACTTCAGAATCGTTTGTTGAAATGGGAACACGAAAATGTTTTTCTTGCCGTGTGCAGAGATACACTGCAGTTTTTAAACTGCCGATGATTAAGCGATTTAGCACGCGGAGTTCGTGAAAAAGGATTTTGAAATAAAAATTTTTTATATTATTTTTCTGTTATCTTTTTACATAAATTTTTTTTTAATTTAAATTTTTCTGTGTGCTTTTCTTTTTATATTAAATAAAATATGAAAGGCGTTTTCTTTTCTGCAAAAAGTGTAACATTTTTTTGCACCTTTTCTAAAAAGCGGCAGTTTGGAGGAGTTTTAACACTGAAATGCTGTTTCGCAGGGGAAATTAAATTAATTTCAAATAAATTCTTTATTTTAAAATGACCGAATACTGCCATTTTGTATCAAAAAGTGTAAAAAATGTTGCATTCTTTTCTAGAAAAGAAATCAACTTAACTATGAAAATAATTAATAACGAGTGTATAATATTTTATAAACATCCTTATTGTGGTACCCTTTTAGGCACTTTATCGTCCGCCAATATTGACAAAACGTGTATGATATAGAAGGCATTTTTGTGTAGATGTGCACAACATAAGTATGTGTGCATCTGTTTAAGTTATATTTTTACATTTGCGCTTGCGCAAAAGTTAAAAATTTTCTACATATTGTTTATTGACTTGTGGAAATAAAACGAGTGTTTTTCGTTCTTCTCTGAAATTGAAATCGGTGGAAATATAGTTCCTACTTATTTAAAAAAAAAAAAAGCTTTTGTCCTAAAAAAGGGTGAATTCAGCGTTACATTGTTTTGCCTGCTTTTTTTTTTGTTGTACCTCAATTTTAATAGATCCAATTTCAAACAAAATTCTGAAAAATGTATTGATCGTAAATGCAAGTGATCGAATTACGATCACCGATAAAAATAATCACCCCTATCGTGAATAATTTTTCCCTCGAAATTTTTCCCTTTTCCCTAAATTTGCAATCGTGAAGACGTTCCCCGTGAATGATTTCACGCTAACATTAAATTCCCCTTATCGGGAATGAATTTTTTCCCGCGAGTTTTTTCACTTTTCCCTTTAATTCATTCGCTTCGTTTTTGGTGGGGAACAGAACAAAAAATGTAAGTTGTTTTTATCACAAATCAAAGTTTTATTATATTTTTTTATTATAAATTGCAAATTTTATTTTTAGAGCAAGATCCGTTAATAAGGCACAAACAGATATAATGCTCAAAAAAATGCAAAGCAACAGAGCGATTCCCGGCGGCTTTGTGAAGCTTTGAAAAGATGTAGTTGCAGACAGGAGGTGGCCCAAATCAAACCAAGTGCCTTTCACAAATTCAGAATTTATATACGAACTGGTAGGGATGAAGGAGTCTGTAGAGGATGTGGATAACTCCTTAATTTTTGGTTTACCAGAGTGTTCTCACTCTAGTGAAAATCAAAGTGATCTACAGCCACGGAAAAAAGATGTTCATGATGAAATAATAACAAAGCTGCTCCAATTCCGAACATTATGTATTTTAAAATTTTTTTAGGATATTTATATACATATTTATATTTTTACATCCAAATTTCTTTGACTTTTTATGTTGTTTTCAGCTTCTTCTCTTTTTACATTCACTGAGAATTGATTACGGGAATAATTTTTCACGGGAGATTCACGATACCATTTTTCCCCTCGAGTGGAATAAAAATTTCACGTGAACAAAAATTCCACTTGCTATTCACGATAGGGGTGAATAACAAAAATAATAATTTTAATAATAATAATTTTAATCATAATAATAATGAAAATAAAATGTTATTTCTTTCTTTAAATAATGTCGATTTCTTTTCTAGGGAATAATGCAACATTTTTCACACTTTTTAACGGAAAATGGCAACATTTTGCCATTTCGAAAATAAGGTATTTATTAGCAATAGATCCAAAATCCTTCACGAAAAATAATTTCTCTTTTAAAACTTTTCCAAACTGCCCCTTTTTAGAAAATAAGTGAAATAATATATCAACCGTAAATGCAAGTGATCGAATTCCGATCACCGATAAAAATAATAACAAAAATAATAATTTTAATAATAATATCTTTAATAACAACAATTTTAATAATAATAATAATAATTTTAGTAATACTAATTTTAATAATGATAATAATGAAAATAAAATTGTATTTCTTTCCAGGCTGTTGGAAGGACATCTAAACCCCGACAAGTAAGTTTTTTCCCTTCACTTTTGTTTTACCCTTTTTTTTTATTTTCCCATAAAAGTTCAAACTCTTGTAAAATTTTCTTTAAATTATATATTTCCTTGTTATTTATTTCACAAAAAGTGTTGTTTAGTTTTTATAGTTAAATTTTTAGTTAATTTATAATTGTATTTACTGTTGCTTTACTTTTACTTTATTAAACTTTATAGAGCATTTTCTTTTTATTTATAGCTTCATTATATTTAATTCATTTTAGTTAATTAAACAAATTTATCATAATTTTCTTGCTGTTTTCTTCTTCTTTTAATTTATAATTTACAAAGTTTTTATTTACTAGTTTTAAAGTAGTTTTTTTCTTTTTGTAAATGATTAAAATATATTTGAAATGCTGTTTAGCGAAACCAGATGGTCAACTGGGTTGCAAAATTTATATAAAATTTTTTTCAATGATATCTATTGATAATTCATGGCTCCGATTGGATTGCTGGCTCGTTGAAACAGCATTTTAGTTAAAGTAGACTTTTTTAGGGATTTTAAAAATTTTACAAGTTTCACATTTAATACAATTTTTAAGGATTTTATTTAAAATTTGTGAGGGCTTGGATTTTTTTTCATTTTGAAAATAATTTTACTATTTTTTTGGGTAAATTTCTTTTATTGGTTTTTGCAATTTTTAATTACAATTATTGGGCTAAATTGTTTTGTTGTTGCTTTAGGAAAATAAATTTTAAACAAAAATTAATGGAGGCAAAACGAGAAGTTACTGCTTGACAATCACATTTAAATCAAGGAAATCTTTTAAATTTTTTTTTAAACTGTCATGGAGACATGCGTCCGCAGCAAGCGTTGAAGAGCAAACTTATGCCCTTTTCTTTTCTAGAAAATGTGTAAAATTTGTTCACTTATTTTTCTTGAAGGATGATGGATCCATTTCCCATAAATTGCTTATTTTGAAATGGCAAAATGTTGCCATTTTCTGTTAAAAAGTGTGAAAAATGTTGTACATTTTGAAAAAAGTGTAACATTTTGAAAAAAGTGTAACATTTTTTACTCCTTTTCTAACAAACGGCAGTTTGGAGGAGTTTTAAAACTGAATTGCTTTTTAGCAGGGGAAACTAAATTCACTTTAAATAAGTTCTTTATTTTTAAATGACCGAATATTGCCATTTTGATTAAAAAAGTGTAAAAAATTTTGCCTTATTTTCTAGAAAAGAAATCGCCATTTTTAACGTCCGTCGACGTTTGTCTCGTGACTTTGTAACGTTCTTTTGCAAACGATTACAAATCAACAGCTATTTTGTTTATCAATCACAACTGCACACTATCAAATAACTTTTTGTCAAATTAAAAAATCAAGAGCTGTTGATGCTCAGCAATCAATGCCGAGCCTAATTACGGTTGGCGTTGGTCGTCTTCAAAATCGGTCGATTTTTAGTAGAACTTTTTGTCCCTCAACTGTTCAAAATTGTCGGCTGGCGAAAGCACCAACCGTAATCAAGCTAGTTGGCATGACGTGACGTGACGTTGTCAAACATTTACAGAATAAAGGGTATCGTAATTTTGAAAAATATTAAAGATAATTTTAACTCAAAAAAGGCCCCAAAAATTGGAGGATTTACAAAATAAATCAACGAATACATTTTCCGAAACTCATGTGTGATATCTTTTTCTATAGAAATTATGTGTCTAATTTGCTTCAGATGCTTTTTTCTGTTGTGTTTTTAATATCTGTTTTCGTTTTAATTATTTTATATGAAACAGGGGTTTTTTTTTTAATTGGAAATATCTTAATTTATTTATTCTTTAAAAATTTTTAATTCATTTTTATTCAAGTATTTACATATTTATTTTAACGTTAGATATTAACAAATAGTTGAGTTTTGTTTTTCAATTTAAATTGAAATTTTTAATCTCTTACAAAGAAAAAAAGTAAATGAAATATAATTAAATTAAATTTAATTTATATTTTTCTGCATGTTTTGAATGGATAAATTTCTTAAAGAAATATTGGCAGGACTTCCTTTCTTTGCTGTTTTACGGTTTCTGTATTTTGTTTAATTAAAAAGACCACAAAAGTTGAGTTGATTGTTGTAGTTGTTGGTGTGCCTGGGGTGTTTGGGTTGGCTGTTAAATTCACTTGTTTTTGATTTTCTGTGAGGGCGTACGTTTGTGTGCGTGGATGTGTGTACGTTTGTGTGTGTATGAGCGAGTGTTTGCAATGCGTGCATTTACAAATACAAAAAATATTTTGTAGTTTCCGGTTCCTATTTTGTTGAGGTGAGCATGAGGTCCTTGTTTTAATTTTTTCCTGCTGGTTTAGTGTTTAATGTCTATTGTTGTTTCTGTAGTAGTAGTTGTTGTTGTTGACAAGTATATTTGTATGTATGTCAGTGTGAAAATGTTGTGTTGTTGTTGTTGTTTTTTAGTTTATTTCCTAGAAAACAAAATAAAAAGTTGTTCCATTTTTTTTTATAACATGAAAGTGAGAGGTGTAGCGTTTGTTTTTATTTTTTAGTTGAATGATTTTCAGCATGAATTTATTTAAAATTAAAATTTTTGTTTTTTGGCTTGTCTTTAATTCTTTTTTGTTTCTTTCCTTAAAAATTTATGCTACATTTTGAATGCAAGTCTTCTTTGTTTCCAAATAGTATTTCTTATTCTCTTTTTTTGTCTTTTCAAAAACGTATTTTTGGTTTTGTTCTTGTATTTTTGAAATGAGATTTGGTTTCGAAACAAAAACTGTCTTAAACACACGCAGTGTCCACTCCCTTCAGAGGTTGTTTGGACTGAAAATATAAAAAGATAAACAACATTAAAGTGTTAGTAAACGTTTTTGTAGGTTAAATAACAAATCTGAAGTTGTAAATAAAATGAAAATAAATGCATGAAATTAAAATAATTAAATAAATTTAATATAATTAAAAACGACTTAAAATATAGAAAAAACAACGACTTGTTGGCTACAAATTAAAGACTGAGAAAGTTTTATTAACAGTCCTGGCATTTAGCAGGACTATTGTAACTGTGCTATCGGAACAGGATATCGGAACAACATTTTGTAAAATTATTTCTTTTCATATACAATTCTAGGACACCACCTTCTGATTTTTGTTGTTGCACTTTTCCATCTCTGACATAGTCCATTCAATCATAACTTCAGTATGGAGGAATTAAATACTCACTTTTTGGTGATGAAACGATAAATTTTCAGTTGGTATTCAACTGGTTTCGAAACGAGTGTAGCGGTTGGTCACGTTGTTGGCAAAACTTTTATATATAAATATGTCACACTTTTTTTGTGGTACGCTTTTAAGCATTTTGTAGTTCATCAATAGCGATGAAGGAATTATTATTTAAAAGGCATTTTCCTGTAGATTTGCATCATGTAAATATTATTTTAAGTTTTTCGCATAAAAGTATTAAAAAAATTGTTTAAAAATTGTAATAAAAACAAGCAAACAAATTATAAATTTTTTTTTGATTTGTATTCTTAAAAAAATATTCAGGAGCGTTTATGTAAAAAATTATGAGCAAAAATATGTTGCCAAGTTAGAAATTCGCCTAGAAATGAAATATTATTTTGACTGTCAAAAATTTGATCTTCTCTTTTTATCGCAAAAACTTTTAATGGCAGAAGTTTTTGTTTAGAAACTTGGCCTGGTTTTTTATATTTATGATTTTGGATGGGAAAGTGGAGTTTCAAATAAAACTGTTAATAATTACAATTATTTTAATGCAAATGCGATGGTGTGGCGACCACCGAAAACATTCACATTTACATATTGTAAATGTTGTCCATATTAATGAGCTTTTTCTGTTGTTTATATTTTTATTTTTAATTAATAACAATTCAAATTTATACTTTGAGCCAATGCCATGAAGCATGTTGCAATAGTTTTTAAGTTGTTAATTTAAAAAAATATCAAATAACATAATTAATTGGGGCTATTCTGCGTTTCGATTCGAATCGAAATTTTCTCCGTCTGGTAGGTTTGGTATTCTGCGTTTCGATTCCGCTCAGTTTCTTTCGATTGTATGTATTCTGCATTACGATCGGAGCTCCGTTTTTCTCAGTTGTTTTTTTGTTAACGGAGGGGTTTTCTTTATCCGTGTTTTTTAGTTAAAAAGTTTAAAATAGAAAAAAATGTAAGTAGAAAATGAGATAAAATGTTCAGAAACGATTGAAAAAACTAAATTGTTAATTTTTGTACCCGAATCTGATGTGTTTTTTTATGTATTACAGGTCAAAAACAACAACACTAGAGCAATATGAAAAATTGGCAAATTTAATGGCGTCTAAAGCAGACATTGCATGCGGATACCACCAGCGATCAAAGGAGGAAGTAGCAGCGTTCTGGGAGGAAGTTGCAGGAATCCTCAATGCACTAGGTCCTCCAACAAAAAATGCCAGTGCATGGAAAAAAGTAGGTATGGTTTGTGTATAATTATTGCAGAAATTAATATCAATTTATAGGTGTGGATTGACTGGAAGTGCTACATAAAGAAGAAGATGTCAGCAAACAAAAGGGAAATGATGAGCACCGGAGGAGGCCCTTGCCGCTTGCAGCGTATTAGCCCCTTGGAAGAAAGAGTAGCACAGCTGACGGGGCTTGTAACCAGTACATCTGGTATATGCGGTGCAGTAGATTTTGGTGTTGCTTGTGAGGTTCAGGAAGTGGAAAATTCAGAAATGGATATTTCGGCACGTTCTGACGACATACCAACCACTTCACAAAAGAGACAGGGCCCAAAAGAAACAACTTTGGGCTTGTTAAAGGAACAGCTAAAATCTCAAAAAGAATTCTACCAGGAGACCAAAGACTTCAACAACACGATGGCTAAGAAATATGATGAAATGTCAACGCACCTAAGACGTATGAATCGCTCGTTGGAAAAAATGGCAGAAATCGCAGGGAAACAATTAGAAGAAGAACAACGTCACAATAGAATTAAGGAGGAATTATTAAAAAAGAAAGTGGAAATTAAACTAAGAATGCTTCACCTTGAACATCCCGATCAATCAGAATAAGTACAATATAATGTGATAAATTTACCAAATATGGGATAATTACAATACGTTTAAAACAATGAATTTTTTATTATTTACTAATTTTTATTATTAAATGAAGTGCCTTTTTTTTATTAAATAAAAGTTTTTTTATTGCATTGAATTAAAATTGATATTTCATTTGTTTTTATTTGAACTATAAAAAATTAAAAAAATACAATATATATATAATGCAGAGTAATTTTTTATTAAATATATTATAATAATAAATAAATGAAAAACAAAGAACGAGAGTATAATATTTCTTTTAACTCTTAAAAATTCGAGATTATATTTTCGCGAATATCACGTGCTATTGAAGCGTAGTCAGAGTCAAAATTTTCCTCTTCGCCCTCTCCCTCACTAATCACAACTTCACATTCATTACTTTCCACATCTTCTACCCGGTAATGTATACAAATGTTGTGAAGGGCACAAACAACATTAATTATTTGACTGGCTTTTTGCGGGGAGTAATGAAGTTCCCTAGCACCCAATAAACAGCGAAATCGGTTTTTTAAGACCCCAATAGTTCGTTCAACTATATTTCTTGTCTTAGAGTGGCGAATGTTGTAGTTGCTTTCCCTACTACCTTCACTTGGAGTTCGATACGGAGTCATTAGCCACGGTTCTAGGGGGTATCCTGCATCACCTGTTAGAAATACCATTAAGATTTTAATACTTGCAAACAATAACATAAAAAGGTACCTAATATCCAAGTATTTCGCTCTCCGTTCCTATAATTTCTTTCTAATTTAGCCCTCGCTTTACTTAAGGCCCATATATGTGAATCGTGGTTGCTGCCAGGGTATCTTGCATCAATACACCTTATGCGCATTTTGTTGTCACAGATCTATAATCATTACTTTAATTAAACAACACTTTTATCTTAAAACAAACATACCACCATTGCATTAATGCTAAAAAATCCCTTTCTGTTATAATAAAGGAAGTCCTCTTTAGATGGCTTTATAATCTTAATATGTGTGCCATCGACACACATAATGACACCTGGAAATCCAGCCTTTGAGTAGAAATCCCGCTTTGCCTCAATCTTTTCCTCCTCACTATGGTCAAATTTTATCCATTGAGGGCAAAGCTTTGCCTGCATTACCTCAAGAAAATTTGATAATGACTTCGACACCGTAGGTTGCGCCATCCCAACATTAAAATCTGCTCCAACTCCGTTTTGATAGCTACCTTCTGCAAAGAATCTTAAAGCAGCCACAACTCGGTTAAGCGGTGAAGTAGAAGTCAAAGAATTTACATGCACCTCACGAGCAAAAATGTCTAAAACATATTTGAACGCGTCTTTGTTTAAACGAAAGTTCTTTTTAAATCTGTAAAAGTAAATTATTTTACAACATTTACATATTTCTTTCACAATAAAAATTACAATTGACAAACTTACAATTGATCGCTCATTTCAAATGGATTGCACCTGTCTCTAATTCTGAACTTTTCAACCCTTGCCTCATTATTTCTCACGTTGTTCTCCTCTGTCACCAACAATAATGCACCTGTTATAGACTCCATTCCTCCTTGAAATTTAAAAAATTAATTGCAAACACACTCTAAAATTTTTATTAAAGTTTTGTTTTGGTCTTTACATACATATTTCATCACAACACTATTAATTTTGTTTAATTATGTACCTTTATCTTCACAAGATTCTTTGCACTGTAATACGTTTATGAACAACTAGTTTTAGTTTGTTTTTATATTTTTTTATTTTATTTAACAATTTTTTTATTAAACTTTATCAAGAACTTATTTTTAGTTATGTATACATACAACTTTTTGTATTAAATTTGACATTTTGTTTATGAAAATGATAACAAACTTGCTTATTTTGCTATTTCATTTCCACATTCCACAGTGATGCTATTAATTTTGTAAACATTGTTGTCTTCTTCTTTTTCTTTCGATTCCGTTTTTCTACAGAATACCAATTTTCGATCGCAACGGAACTGAATGCGGAGACTTAATCGAAATGCAGAATAGGGGTGAATAAAAATTTCCTGAAAGTGGAAACGAAAATTCCTACGAAAAGATAATATTAAATGTGCGATTTTATGTTTTATGAGCGCTTGAAAATTAAATTTATTGTTTGAAAAAAAATTTTTTTTTAATTTATTGTATTTCAGTTGTAGACTTAAATATTTCTGTTGAAGTGTGTGTTTTGTTAAAGTGTGTATTAATACGTGTGCGCCTTGTGAGTACTTAAAACTCACTCATATTGGGTGTTTTTTATAGAGTGATAGAAGTTTAAATCATATTAAAACATAGTAATATATTTTTGATATCAACGAAACGGCCTTTTTTGGATAGAAAATTTTATGACATTAATGTTTAAGTATGATTTCGGCCATGTGGCCGCCACGGCTGGCGCGTACAAGGCGCAATCTGGAACACCAATTTTCACAAACAGTAACATTCTGACAATCATTGTTCTTGAAGACATATGGGCTAATGACTCCGCCAGCTCATAATGGTGTTTCGACAAAAGCTTGTGGATTCTCCTCACTCCAAATGCAACAATTCTGTTTATTTACGTACCCATTGAACCAAAAATGGGCTTCATCGGAAAGTAAAATTTTGAATGGACGAAGTGCACGATAAGTTTGACGAACAGAATCATTATTTTGATTAAAAATTTCCACAATTGGCACGCGTTGCTCTGCTGTAAGTCGATCGATAATAAAATGTCAAAGCAAACTAAACAAAATGCAACCATCAGCTGTTAAATGGATGGTCAAATGAAGCAGTGATGCCAACTCAAAGTTGTATCACTCTATAAAAAACACACTATACATTTAAGCCTTTGCGAGACAGGGATGGAAATCAGGCAACAATTATAAATCTTTCGACACAGTACAGATTTCTTTACTTATTTTTTATAATTTTAAATTAAATAATATTTACGCTTAAAGTCATTTCTTTTTTTACTATTAATCTTGAAAAAAAATATTTCCAAAAATGTTTGCTATTTAAGTAAAAACCTTCTCCTCTGCCTTTTCACACTTTCGGATTTTAAATTAGATTCCCGCTAAACTAGTCCTCCTATTAAAAAAAAAAGTCTTTAGTTTTCGTCCTAAAAAAGTCAAAGTAACAGAGAAGAAATAATTTGTAGTTTTCTTAAAGGATTTAGGGAAACTAACGAGTGGGGGAAAATGTCCTGGATGTGCCAGCGCTGAGTCAAATGCTCATTTCTATAAGTGCGGTTGAATAAACCATTTAAATTCAAACTTGTGAATAAATAGCACTCACAAACACATACAGACACACACACACACACACACGCTTGCATCTCTTATTTACACATACAAAACCACAATTAATTAAATCATTTTATTTCTTTTTATTCTTTTTTTTTCCTTTTTAATATCATGTTTAAATAATATTGAAATGTGCAATTAAAGTTGAAAATTTTATTTATGCTCTCATGATTTTACAATTTATTAAATGCCATGTAAATTTAATTTTTATTTTTATTTTTTTGCTGAAAGAACTCAAGTAAAAAATATCAAATAAATTTTAAATGGCAGGTGAATTTAAAAGAAAACCCTTTTAAAATTCATATATTCCAAAGAGATGTTGATAGTTCTATTGAAAAAGTGATGTTTTTCAAATGCTATTTTGTGTAAAGAATTATAAAATTTTTTAGAAATTTAAGCCATCAAAAGTTAAGTTCAAATTTACAGTGATTTCAAATCACACGACTGATAACGGCTTTCCCGACAAGAACTTTAAAGAATTGCAAGTAAATTGTTTATTTTATTCCCTTGCAAAAATTTGTTGTTGGTTATTTAAGTATTTTATATTTTATTTCTTTAACAAAGATTTCATATTTTAAAATGCTTTTAAAAATATTCAAAACTAAATGCATTTCTAATACCCGCTCTCTCTTTGTATCGTTTCAGCTACTTTACTTAAAGCTAATAAAAGGAACTCGCAAGGATGACGAAATTAAAAATAAAACCCCACAATCGGTGTATATCCTATGCGTTATAGTGCCGAGTCTGCCGAGAAGGCTGATGAAATTCCAAGATCTGCGATATTTTTTAAATTATCTAACTGTTGGTTTAACATCAATTTAAAATTTGTATTTATTAAATATTTCTTACATTAAAATAAAATGTTTAATATAATTAATTATAATAATTAATTAATTTATCTTTATTTATATATTTAAGATCTATTATAATAATTAATTGTTTTCCAAAAAATACTCAATTCAATAAAGAAAAACTGAAGAACAAGACTGAAAGCGTTTTGTTATTTCATATTTCAATGCAACGACAGTTTCCCACTATTTCGGGCTTTATAAAGAGATTCTCGTTTCCCCGCTGCGGGATTGTAAGCGCTTTCTCTGCCGCAGAATTCAATTTTCAAAATTCATTAAAACACCAGGCGAACAGAATCCAGCAGTAGGGAGTAGTTTTGCAAAAATTATTTTTGCTAAAAAAAGTTGTCACACAATTTTAGGCGGGACATTTTATTAATATCACCCTGTTGTAGATTTTTGCAAACGGGTAGCCCATATAATCGGATGAACAGGGTGACTTGTATAAAACTTTAAGCCATAAGTTATGCTTTAGATTTTCTTGTTGTTGCAAAATGCAACTGCATTTTGGGAACGACAAGAAGCAAAGTTGGTGGTTGAAATAAAAATTTATAAAGAAACGAACGACTACGCGGGGAAATGGAATTTGATTCAATTGTTTTTTTTTCTGAAGATCATTTTTTGGAAGCACTAATAGAAATATTTATTTATCTTCAATGTTACCTTTTTTTATTTTCTGTAGCCCTTACAGAAAAATTTGGGCGTTTCTAAGAAAATTTTTAAAAAGTAGATTTTTTTAGCAAAGTGGTACTACCCCTTATGGAATTTTTCGATTTTGACTTTTTTTCCATAAATCAAAAAATTGGCTCTTCTACTTTTGAAAGTGGATTGTTATGGAAACTAGAGGCAAAAAGAAGAGCTCTAGCAAAAATTCAGGCTTTTCTAAGAAAATGTTTAAAAAGTCGTTTTTTTTAGCAAAGAGGTACCCCTTATGAAAATTTTCGATTTTGACTTTTTTTCCATAAATCAAAAAATTGGCTTTTCCACTTTTGAAAGTGAATTGTTACGGAAACTAGAGATAGAAAAAAGGACTTCAGCAAAAGTTCAGGCATTTCTAAGAAAATTTTTAAAAAGTAGATTTTTTTTTAGCAAAGAGGTACCCCTTATGAAATTTTTCGATTTTGACTTTTTTTCCATAAATCAAAAAATTGGCTCTTCTACTTTTGAAAGTGAATTGTTACGGAAACTAGAGATAGAAAAAAGGACTTCAGCAAAAGTTCAGGCGTTTCTAAGAAAATTTTTAAAAAGTAGATTTTTTTTTAGCAAAGAGGTACCCCTTATGAAAATTTACGATTTTGACTTTTTTTCCATAAATTAAAATTTAGGCTTTTTTACTTTTGAAAATGATTTAAAGTCCCAATAAAATCCACTTTTACTACACGTTCCAACAAAACGAATAATGTGCAACCGGGAACGGCAACACTTCTCAAAGCAGACATATTTTTCGGGTGAAAAAATATGAAAATGAAAAGCATGCAAAATATTTATTAATAAATGGCCTGAAAAGAGATTGTTAATAATATTATTGATTAAGAAGAACTATAAATTTTATCACTTTAAAGTACTCGACTTTTATTGAATGATTTTATTTGTTAGATTTTTATAAAAAATATGCCGACGAAGGCTTTTACAAAAATTAAATTTTTTCTATGATTCAGGCCGTTTATTGATAATGTAAACGTGTCCTTAAATGACGAATTTAAATTCAATTATTATCTACGATATCCCACACAATTTCGTGCGTGCATTCTCTTTATTTTATTTAAAACAAGTAGCGCTCATGTCATCTAATTAATTAATTCTATATTCATATTAAAGTATTCCATCGGTTAACCGTTAAACGGTTACTTACTAAGCGAATAATTATTTTGAATTAAGAACCAACATTCTTTATATCCCATTCCCATTCGACTCAGCCCACCTGGCATGTGGTGATAAGCAAGTTGAAAACTAAATTGATGCCGAATTGCCTCCGCTCCTTCGAAAATGCGGTAAGAAGGCAATTACTCATGTCGTTTTCTTTTCTACAAAATAATGCAACATTTTTCCCGATTTTTAATAGAAAATGGCAACATTTTGCTATTTCAAAATAAGAAATTTATTAGAAATGAATCCAACATCTCCAACGAAAAATAATTTCTGCTTTAAAACTTTTCCAAACTTCCACTTTTTGGAAAACAAATGAAAAAGTGTTGCATGTTTTCTAGAAAAGAAAACGCCATAAGACACCTGCAAACTTTGTCAGGATGCGTCTGTTGAAATCATGACCATTTCTTCTTCCGCTTGACTTGGCTCAAATATGGTTAATTAAGTCATTGTTTTTTCATTTACTAGTATAAACTCAAAAGAAGGAGTATTTAAGTGTAACCAGTAACCGATTAGAAAAAACTTCCATCAATATTAATAGAGTGGTGAGCCAATCAAAATAAAAACACTGATTAAATTGATTAAATACCTGAATATATCGAGCTGATGAATACATTCGCATGTCAATTGCTAAGATACATAACGAACAGTAATTGACGTGGTCTGAATGAGTGCAGTTGGTATTAAATAAAAGTTCTGGCTGGAGAGCAGAAAATGGCAATTTTCTGGCCGATAAAAGTTTTTACAAACTTGGTTATATTCGCACAAATATTTTTGCCAGCCACCCACTTGAAGGGTGAGTTTCTTTTTTTTTTTGGAAAAAAACTGATTGAATAATATTTATTTTCAGTTTTGGCCTCCCAAAAAGATGTGGGTAAGGAACAGTGCATTGGGAAATATCAATCAGGCATTGACGAAGTTGGTTTTCGGTATTCGGAAATGCAATTCAAGTTTAAGGGTTTGAATGAAATTCCCACCAACTCGACTATAGAAAATAATGGACGAATCTTGAAAATCGATTTCAATTATAAAACCGTACCTACAATGGAAGTTGATTTGCCACCTTTTGAAGTCGCTGATACATTCCGTTTGAAATTTGTGTACTTTCAGTGGTTGAAAACGTCTCCAATGGAAGAGATATTGCCGGTGGAGTTGCATGCTGTTTTCTATGACGAGAACGTAAAGAGTTATGAGGAGGCTACTGCGTTAGACAACAAGATCATTGTTTTAGCATTTCCCATTCAGGTATGAAATTAACCCATTAACTGTCGGCAAAATCATATACAAGCGAAACAAATTTCTCAGGTTTATATACAAGACGAAAGCCTTTTTGGAGTCTTGCAGGAATACCTTAAAGACGTACGAGAGCCAAATCGCAAGACAGCAATTAAAAATATTAACCTGAAATATTGGAGTCTAGCTCTTAGCCCACAACATTTTAAATATTATGCTTACGAAGGATCCTTTTCCGAGTTCCCTTGCCAAGGAACAGTGGTATGGGTTGATTTGGGGACTCCGTTGCTAATGACAGATCAGACGGTAAGCTGATGCGCTAACAAACACCTTGAATGCATATGAAATTGAGTTTTTTTAGTTTAACGAGTTTAAAAAGCTAAAATCGAATACAGGCGCATCCCTGGTGTCGCAAGTTAGCGAATTCGTGAAGCCACAAGGACCAGTATATACAAGTAAAGAGAACACCATCCTGTCGATGCCAGGACTAACAATTGGCGTTTTATTTTTAATATTTTATTCGTATTAAATTATTACATTTAGTTTTACACTGTCTGACATCTTTCTTTCTTATACCGAAAGAAAGCAGGATTTGTTCCATCTTCGTGGAACAGGCAGTAAATTAACTTGATAGAAGCATTTTTGTAATTTCACTTTAAAGTTTTCGCTTTGCATTTAATTGTCGGCTTATAGATGTGCATTCAAATTTTAATTCAATTATATCGCACTTTTTTCAATAAAAACTCATGATAATTAACTTTGAAAGAGTTTCTTTTCGACGAGCTCTATTTTTAGAGCAGGATTTTATGTGACCACTCCCATGAAAAATTTCATCTTCAATAACTATTGTTTACGATAATTTTTTAACGAAACAATCTATTTCAACACTAAATTGAACAAGTAAAAGTGTTATAATCGGTTGTGCCGAATCTTATGTACCCTTCACTAACGTACGTCTGGGGTTACATATATTTTTAAGTAACAATTTTGTTCTCTCTAAGTTATAAGATAGTTTTAGTTAGCAAAAAAAAAAAGAACGTCACTTGTCTTTTTGGTTACGTTTATGTATTAAGAAACTTTCAACTTCCCGAACCCTGAAAGGAAAATATATATAAAAAAAAATTTTTTCATCCCTGTAAATCTTCAGGCTGTATAAAGTAGTTTTATTTAAGAAAAACTCAATATTTGTAACCATATTGGTTATTACATGTAACAAAATAAATTAATTTTCCCAACCCTGGAAGCGAAATTTATCAATAAAAAAGAGTACTTTCATTTTTCAAACCCTGGAAGCGAAATTTTAATTTCTTTTGTTTTTTTTTCACTAGTGAACTCTTCATGAGGCATAAAATAGTTTTATTTAAGAAAAACTTAAAATTTTTAACCATTTTGGTAACTTTCATGTATCACAAACTATTGCAGTTATCCAACCCTGTTATAGAAGTTTAGATTTTTTTAAAATTTTTGATTCCAATTTTGATTTTTATTAAATGAAAAATTGTTTTAATTAGTAAAAAACGACGTTAGTTCTTTTCTTGTTTAGTTTTATGTTATAAAAAAATTTTAATTTCCCATCCCTGGGGGCGAAAATTAAATTTTTCAATCTTCATGATGTATAAAGCTGTTTTATTTAAATTTTTAAACATTTTAGTACCACAAAATACTGAATGTGCCAAAAAAAGCTTTTAATTTTCCATCCCTGGGAAAAAACTTTTTTTTAGCTCTTAATAGACAATTAAGGCTTCCCAAAGCATAAAATGGATTCAATTTACAAACAAAGAAATATATAATTGGTTTTTGTTATGAATTTTACGTCGAGAAATAGGTGCAAGCTTTCCAGCTCTGGCACCGTATTTCGGGTTCTCAATACCACCCTATTTAAATTCACTTCCAAACGACCAGTCCAAGAACAAAGTCGTTGGCTCTTGTGGGGGCTTGGGAAAACTGATTTCACGTACAGACAGACGCACACACGGACATCGCTCAATCGCTATTCATAAGGATTCAGAATATATATACTTTATGGGGTCCTAGATATTATACACGGAATGGCAAATCTTTTAAGCTTAAAAATCGGCTTCTCTACTTATGAAAGTGGTCTGTTGTGGACACTAGAGGCCGAAAAAAGGGTGCTACCGAAAATTCAGGCGTTCCTAAGAAAATTTTAAAAAAGTTGATTTTTTAGCAAAGAGGTACGTACCCCTTATGAAATTTTTCGATTTTGACTTTTTTTCCATAAATCAAAAACTTGGCTCTTCTAGTTTTGAAAGTGAATTGTTATAGAAACTAGAGGCTAAAAAAGGCCCTCGCAAAAATTCAGCCGTTTCTAAGAAAATTTGTAAGAAGTAGACTTTTTTTTTAGCAAAGAGGTACCCCTTATGAAATTTTTCGATTTTGACTTTTTTCCATAAATTAAAATTTAGGCTTTTCTGCTATTGAAAATGAATCGTTATGGGAACTAGAGGCAAAAAGAGGGGCTCCAGCAAAAATTCAGGCGTTTCTAAGAAACTTTTTAAAAAGTCGATTTTTTTTAGCAAAGAGGTACCCCTTATGAAATTTTTCGATTTGACTTTTTTTCCATAAATCAAAAAATTGGCTCTTCTAGTTTTGAAAGTGAATTGTTATAGAAACTAGAGGCTAAAAAAGGCCCTCGCAAAAATTCAGCCGTTTCTAAGAAAATTTGTAAGAAGTAGACTTTTTTTTTAGCAAAGAGGTACCCCTTATGAAATTTTTCGATTTTGACTTTTTTCCATAAATTAAAATTTAGGCTTTTCTGCTATTGAAAATGAATCGTTATGGGAACTAGAGGCAAAAAGAGGGGCTCCAGCAAAAATTCAGGCGTTTCTAAGAAACTTTTTAAAAAGTCGATTTTTTTTTAGCAAAGAGGTACCCCTTATGAAATTTTCCGATTTTGACTTTTTTCCATAAATTAAAATTTAGGCTTTTCTGCTATTGAAAATGATTTATTTTGCAAACTATTGGCTGGCCAAAAGGAGGTGGCTAACAAAAATTTAGCCCTTCCGAGAAAATTTTTAAAAAAGTTATTTTTTTTTGTTGGAATTTTGCGGTTCTATCTACTTTTTTGTTAGAAATTAAAAAGTTAAGTTTTCTACTTGTGAAATTGTTTTATAGGAAATATTAAAAAGTGTGTGTACAATTATATTCAAAATCATAATAACAAAATAAATATAAAAATTAAAAATTACTCTTAACAGCAGTTGTAATTAAAAAATAAAATTTATAATACATAATTTTTTTAATTAAAAAATACAAAAATACTCATGCATTTTTCTTGTTGCAGTTCGCTTAATTAATTGAAATTGTTTGTGAACTTACCGCTGATCTATTTGAATTTGAAATCCCTTCTTTTCTGTTCATTTTCGTTTCATACAATTTTGTAATTATTTTGTTTTTTTTGAACTCGTGCATTTTAATTAACAACAAAATTGTATGTTATTTAACAAAAATAATGTTGCAGTTTGTTTGTTTGTTTTTTCAATTAGAAAGTAATTAAAGAGAAATAATTTGCAATTAATAATAGTTGGCAGTCAAAAGAATTATTAATAAATTCATACTGTTTCTGTTACATTCATTTGAAATTTTTTTGCTCAAACAGATAAAAAATTAAATGGAGATATATGCGTTTTATTTAATTGCTAAATTCACAGGCTGTTCCAAATATTATAGATTTCAGAAATGGAATAATTTGAGCGGAGAGAAAAATGTTTGTAAATAGTTGTGTCGTTTCTGTAACTGATGTGAGAATTTCTGGCATCAAAAAACTTAATAATTATGCTTGTCATGCTCTTTGGTGTAGGGTGATCCGTAGAATAATATGTTGATTGTTAAAAAAGCCTAACGAAATTATATATATATATATATATATATATATATATATATTCTGACTCATTCTGTGTTTTCCACAGAGTGACGATAATTTTTTCGTTACAGAAACGAGACACTGTTTCAATTCAACTGAAGTAAAAGTTGTGAATTTAACAAGTTTTTTAGTTTTTATTTTTATATTTTTTTTATTTATCCATTCGAGTGCTTCAACTTTGCTCGCCTTTTGCACTATTTTGAGGGTGAACCGTTTTCCTTGTTCAGCTGAATTGCGGAAATTCCCGTCATCCACTGGTATCTAGTAAAACTAAAGACGGGAATTCCCGCTTATATTGAAATCAACTTTTGAATGAAAAAAATTAATAGATTCTTTGGCAGCCTCCACCGAAATTTAAGTGAAGCTGAAAGTGTTAATTGGGCCTTTTGGGTTCGGGGCCTTGGTTGAGCAGAGAGGTTCTCATAATTTGCAAAAAGAGAGACTTAAATATTTTTTTTCGTGTTCTGTCATTATTCACCGATGTCGAGATGAATACAACACTATTTGACTATAAAAATCGGTGGAACGATGAAAACAACACTATTTCCGAGTATTAAAAAAGGATGGTATTCCTTGACTCGTTTCTAGTCTTAAAAATTTATTCCAAATACTAGACCCGATCCAGCAGAGAGGGCTTTTAAAATAAATAAAAGTTAATGATAAAGATGCAGTAAATTCTTATAACTGGCAATTAGAAATGGCTTTCAGCACATAACCTCAAAGTCCGGCAGCAAAGTTGGAACACCCTATTTGCAATATTTTCTTTTCCAAAATATTTTAATTACATGCCACTCCTGCCTTTCACAATTTAAAATTAATTTTAAAACTATTTCTTTTTGTCGGTGTAGTTGTTGGCGTTTAAGGTTTTGCTTAACCCTTCTGCATCCCTTGAACATGTGCCCATTGTATGACATTTTATTGATCTATTCATGTTTTGAAATTTGGAAGGAGAAAGAAAAAACTAAATTTTCTTCTTTTCTTTTAAAAACATAATTTTCGTGCCTAGAATGGATAAATTCAAATTTAACGTTTACATCTTTTATAATAAAAGCGAACAACTTTGCGTCTTAAGACCAAAGTTGGGTCAAATTGACCTAAGGTGTGCAGGAGGGTTAAACAGTCTTAAAATGTATAGACTTATTTTATATTATATTCAATTTAATTTTTGTGTATTTTTAAATTAATTAATTCAATTAACACTAAACTTAATAAATCTTAGAATTATAGAAAAAAAAATTTACTACGTATCCAGTTGTTGTTGTTGTTGGACCAGTTTATATATTTATAAAATTGTTTAATAAATATTTTCTAATTAAAAATTAAAACCTCTTAATAAATCCTTTATAATACTGATCATATCTTAACACTAACATACTCTTATATCGATTGAATAAAACTCATTATCGCTGATGACAAAATCAATAAAATACTTCCTATCCAATGATATATAAATAAGAAAAAGAAAATTATTTTATGAAAAAAGTCATTTTACTTTCATTTTTAGTACTGCGCAAACAGTCTTCTTTGAGAACAGTGCAGCTAAAAGAAGGTAAAAAGAGGTACGAAAAATATAAGAAAAGAACACAAAGTTGCCATAAAATTGTGATTGATTTTGTTGTTGTTATTGTTGTTATTGTTGTAAATAATGCTAAAAACTTTACGGATGATTTGCAAGCGGAGTTAATTCTAAATTTACTTATCAAATAAATTGCAAGTTTCTGTACAAAAAATTTATTATTCTTAATAGTTTTTTTTTTGTGTGGATATTTTTTAGATTTTTTTCTCTAAATTAAATTGTAAACTATTTTATTTAAATTTAAATTCACTATTTATATTCGACTATTTATACGTTTGTGTTTTGTTGGTGATAGTAAAACTATTAACGGTTCTAGAATTTCATATAATTAAAATCATTTATCAAATGCGGGCTTACCTCTTCGTCAACCGTACTGGGGAACATGCGCACCGGTAGATTCTTCTCCAAACTGAAGTGATCTTCAGTGGTTTTGCGGTAGACAGGGTTTTCAAAATTCATAGAATTGATAGAACGCCTGCTACAATAGCGGTAGCCGCTATACAGAAGCTGCAAAGAGAAGTGAATAAAGAAAGTTATTAAGTAAATAAGAAAAAAAGACAGCATTTTATTGGCTGCAAACAAAAGAAATTTTGTTATAAAAAACCTTTTTTTTGAAAAAATATTGTATTCAGAAGGAATTAAACATGACCGGTACATTCCCAGGACAAACGGAATATCAACATTTTCGGAAGTCGCTACACTCCCGTCATCAGCACTCATTTGTAATTTTGTCTATCACAGATTTCATGTAACGCTACATGGTTTTTCTTAAATTAAAATGGTAGTAATTTTTGTATGCCATCGAGTAAAATATAACAATCTTAATATTGAATATATCGTCAGCTCAAACACAAACAGCTGTAACTAACAAAACTTATTCGTACTAAATTGTTAATTCAATGTATTTTGATTGAAATTCACAAAAGAAATTCTAATTCAGATTTTCCATCTGTTAAAGCCTTTAGGAATTTAGATGCCGATATATAAAATATCGTAGGAAAAAATTGTTGCGCTACTGCAAACGAAATAACTCCGAAACTATTAATTATTTTGAAATAAAATTATAACATTTTTTTTTTCAACTATAAAAACTTCTTTAAAATTCTCAAATTTTATAATTTTAATTTCAAATATAATTTGAAGCCAATACATTTTTAAAGACTAACAAAATTCTATATGAAAGAATCCACTGGGATCCGTATATAAATTCATTTCATACTCACCACTCCCAACACCAGCGATGTGCCCAATAAACTTCCTATCACAATTAAAGCGATATAACCGGAATCGGGTTGTGTTGTTGTTGTTGTTATTAGGCTGCCATCATTATTATGGGTGCCATTTCCGCTGGGATGTTTATTAACTGATTGTTGAAAAAGGCAAACAAAGAAATTTATTTTTATTAAATTATTTATAAAATTAGTTAGAAATTTCATTAGCTAACCACCACCAAATAGAATGAAGAGAAAAAAAAGTTGTAGAAAATCAATAAACAAATAAAAATGGTTTAAAAAGTGGTAACAAAAACTAAAAGCCAGCACATTAACAATTGTGTGTTACATTATGGCGCAGGCACTAAAAAGCTAAACAAATAAATAATAAAACATTAAAATGAAAAAATTATGGTTTCAATAATTTGTTTTAATTTTATTTTCACAAAAAAATTATGTTGGGTTGTATGTGTGTATTGTGATTTTATTGATGGTCCTTTTAAGCTGGAATTTAGTTGCTTAACTGGGTCATTTAAGGCAGAAGGCACAACATTAATTTGTTAAGTTAAAAAAGTCCAGGAACTTTTTTTTTTGGTTTTAGCGAAACATGTGATCGTGATGATGCATAAATAAACGCAGATTTCTCTAGCACAAATCCCACAAATGCTTTTGAATTAATAAACTTTACAACTCCATTAAAACTTTTCATAACCTCACAAAAATATTTTCTTCAGATAATGAGAGAAAAAAGAAAAAGAATCGGCCATTTATTCTGGCACTTTTACTTTGCATTTGCAAAATAATATGAGACAGAATTGTTTGTATTTAATGTGATAATTTTGGCGGCATAATAACGACTCCCAGGAAATGTATATAAAAAAGCAGTCAAAATTGTGTAACACTAAAAACAACCGCTGGAAATGCCAGCAACTCACACCACTAACGCGACCAACTGAAAACAAATGCAAGAGGCGCAACTTCAGTCCTACTTTTTCGTTTTTTCTTTTTGTTTCCACTTTATAAAATTAAAATAAAGACATTAAAATACTGGCAACATGTTGTTTCATTTGGTAAAACATAAATGAAATGGCAACAGAAAAACAAGGAACATAATTTGCCGGAAGCAAGAAACTGTGGTAAACGGATGCCGGCCTACAAGCAAAACAAACATTTAAATTATGCCCGCCGTTTATAAAATATTCAAATAAGAACATTTACAAATCGCATTCTAAACAAGAGCATAAACAGTAGGGTATGCATGACATTAATCGTTCATCGATTAATCGTTTAATTTTGCACAATTAATTATTCAGAGATTAAAATGATTATTTTCGATTAAAAATAATTTTTAATAACGAAACAACGAATAATCGATTAATCGAACATTTATTTTTTTAATCATATTCTTAAAAGTATTATAATTCAAAAAAGATTCGTAAAAGTTATAAAAGAAAACTTTAAATTAAAAAAAAAAAAAACAACAAGAACAGAAATCATATACGCGTTACAACGCTTAACTTTCAATCTCGCCAACGTGGACACATTTTTTCTCAATAAAATTTCATAAAAACAAAAACAAAATTACAAACAGAAATCGTTTTTAAAAATTAATTTTGGAAAATTTATTAATTAATTATTATTCAAATAAGTAATTCATAATTAACAAATTAATTAATTATTAATGAATTAATTAATTCATAATTAACGAATTATTTAATTATTAATCAATTAATTAATTATTCAATTAATTAATTCATAATTAGCAAATTAATTAGTTATTAATTAATTCATAAATAACAAACTAATTAGTTATTAATCAATTAATTAATTCATAATTAAAAAATTAATTGTTATTTAATCAATTAATTGTTCAATAAATTAATTCGTAATTAACAATTTAATTAATTATTAATCAATTAATTAATTATTCAGTCAATTAATTCATAATTAACAAACTAATTAATTATTAATCAAATAATTAATTATTCAATTAATTAATTCATAAATAACAAATTAATTAATTATTCAATTACTTAATTTATAAATAACAAATAAATTAGTTATTAATCAATTAATTAATTATTCAATTAATTAACTCATAATTAATAAATAAGTTAATTATTAATCAATTAATTAATTATTCAATTAATTAATTCATAATTAACAAATTAATTAATTATTAATCAATTAACTACATATTGAATTAATTAATTCATTTATAACAAATTAATTAATTATTAATCAATTAATTAGTTATTCAATTAATTAATTCATAATTAACAAAGTGATAAGCTATTAATCAATTAATGAATTCCTTAATTAACATATTAATAAATTATTAATCAATTAATTAATTATTAATCAATCAATTAATTATTAATCAATTAATTAATTATTAATCATCTAATTAATTATTCAATTAATTAATTCATAATTAACAAATTAATTAATTATTAGTCAATTAATTAATTATTCAATTGTTTAATTTATAATTAACAAATTAATTAATTACTAAACATTTAATTAATTCATAAATTATTTATTAGTTAATATTAATAATTTTAATGATATTAATGCTTTTTTTACTTTTCTTATTTAAATAAATAAATAATTAATTTAATTGTGATTTTTTTAAATTTGTTCAATTATTGTGCTCTTTTTTTTAAATCTTTATTAAACAATCTAATTACTCTTAAACTCCTAACGAATCAACTAATTATTAAACAATTAATTAATTCTATATTAATTAATTAACTAATTTAATAATATTAATGCCATTTTTTATATTTTTATTTAAATAATTAATTCATTGATTTAATTGCAATTTTTTTAATTTGTTAAATTATTGTGCTGTTTTTTAATAAAATCTTTATTTAAAATATTTAATTACTTTTGAACTCCCAAACTTAACACAGAAGAATTAATAGTAACCCATTTAACGAGCAATATTAAATTGTTCGAGTTTTATTCGATTATTAATTCGCTGGATTAATCGATGAAGACTAGATTAATTGAACACCCTAATAAACAAGCTGACGCTGCCGCAGCCACTTACGATCAGCACAAATGTTGCAAACGCAAATCATGTCTTATTTCCAACAGCAAACCACTAGGAAATAATTTCCCTGAAGACAGCGCTGAGCGGAAAAATTGTTGGTGGAAAAATTATACAAGAATTTTGCGGGCAATACAATGCGGAAATCCTTAAGTGACAAATACAACAGCAGACAGTAAAAAAAGGAACATAAAAAACATAAATTTTATTTATATTCGAATTCACTTGCCGACAGAAGTTCTCGTTTAGAATTTATTAAGTGAAATTCAAAGTTTCTGCCTCGAATCCGAATTATTGTGTTTAACATTTCCGTTGCACACAACTCAGGGGCTGATGAGAGTGGCAGCGTAGAAGATAATTTAATAAATTCACTGGTTTGTTATCGTAAATATTTTATGCGAAAAAATTTATGAAGAAAAAATTCATAAAATTTTAAAGAGGGTAAACAGACGTTCAAAATAATTTAAAGAGCATAAAAAATTTTCACAACTCACAGATTGAGCTAAACAACTTTTATAGCAACTGAAATTCTTATCTGTCACAGTTGGTCATGAGGATTTTTTGTTTGTTTTTTGTATTGAAAAACTTTTTGCAAAAAATACAAAACTGTTGGCATAAAAAGCAGAACGTCTTATCACAGATTGTGGCAAAGTTTTTTACATCAAAAAACTTGTCACAGATTGTGGGGAATTTTTCTATAAAATTTTATATCAGAGATGGTGTTGCAATTTTATTAATTTAGTAATTGAAAAAAAAGGAAAACAATTTTGTTTTCTAAAAAAGCGTGGCGAAATATTGAATATATAAAAATATTTATTAAAAAAATTTTTTCTATCAAAAAGAACATCAAAATAATTTAATATCTTATCACGGGTATTATTTGATGTAAAATTATATAGGGTGTTTTTTGTAGAGTGATACAACTTTGAGTTGGCATCACTGCTTTATTTGACCACCCATTTAACAGCTGATGGTTGCTTTTTGTTTAGTTTGCTTTGACATTTCATTACGGATCGACTTACACCAGAGCAACGCGTGCAAATTTTGGAAATTTTTAATCAAAATAATGGTTCTGTCCGTCAAAACCTATCGCGCACGTCGTCCATTCAAAATTTTATTTTCCCATGAAGCCCATTTTTGGTTGAATTGTCGCATTTGGAGTGAGGAGAATCTACTTGATCTTGTCGAAATCCACAGGAAATTACTGTTTGGTGCGCTTTATGGGCTGGCTGGCCGAGTCATTGGCCCTTGTGTCGTTAAAAACGATGATGGTCAGCATGTTACTGTTTGTGAAAATTGGTGTTCCAGATTGTGCCTTGTACGCGCCAGCCGTGGCGGTCACATGGCCGAAATCATATTTCAACATTAATGTCATAAAATTTTCTATCCAATAAAGACCGTTTCATTGATATCAAAAATATATAACTATGTTTTATTATGATTTAAACTTGTATCACTCTATAAAAAACACCCGAAATAGGCCTACCAAAAAATTACAATTCAAAAATTTTTTTTTATTTTCCTGAGAAAATTACCTGAAAGCGGAGCGAAATATTGCAGATATCACACTATATAATTAGTTTGATATCTAATTTCTTTTCTAAATTATGTGATGTTCTTTTCTAAAAAAAAGTGCTACATTTTTTACATCTTTTAATAGAAAATGGCAAGGTTATTTAAACTTGTATCACTCTATAAGTATTTTGAAAAAAAATTTTCAATAAATATATTGTCTAAAAATATTTTTTTTTTAAATTATTATTATTATTGTTGTTATTATAATTATTATTATTATTATTATTATTATTATTATTATTACTGTTTTTTTTTTTAATTTTAATCCAAGTAATTCCTGGTTTTGCTGGGTTCAAAAGCCTTCTCAGTCCACTTTTAACTTGTGATTGGTCATGTGCTTAAAATGCTTTGCTTTTTATGTTGCAGAAGTTAAATTAAAACAAAAAAATTAAACGAGTTGCTGTGGAAAAGAATTAAGTTGTAATTTTATTTAATAGGGTAAACACAAAGTCTGTATCCCTTTTGTAATAAAAAGCTTTAAAGCTTGAAAAAAAGTAAGTGTTTGGCAAAAAAACTTAGTTTGTGTTGCAGCACAGAATCTCTTAATTAAAAAAGTTGAATAATTTTATTATTTAAACAGTTTATCCCTTTTCTCTGGTTATCTGAGATACACATGAAATTTTGTTATTTTTTAATTGGCTTGAGGTTCAAAGAACATTCAGTTGCTAACTGCGCAACACATTTTTTATATTTTCGGAATTCGTTAAAAAAAATCCAGTCTTGAGTTTTCCTCAAACAGATTGTAAAAAAAGTTTCACTTTTTTTTTTGTTTAATACGGATATAAAAGATATTAACTATAATGCCGAGTTAGTGGCCAAGTTTTAATCAAATGAATTCAGCTGGCAGCGAATAAGAAAAACGCTTTAAAAAGAAAAGCTTTTGATATTTAAAGCCCATCAAAATACAATTTTCTTAAGAATCCTGAGCAACAATAACAATAAATTGTTTTTATAACTCTCCCGCTAAAACAACTAAAAATACTTGCACTCGTTTTGAAAATTAAATTTTTTTTATTGATTTTATTTAAGCTGTACTAAGAAAGACAGTCGAACACACACGCCCAAATAACTTCTTTATACAGGGAATAGCTTTTCAATTTTATATCCATCGACTTAACTTCCTGTTATTGATGGGAGTGTTCAACTTGCAAACAGAAATAAGTCAAAAATAAATTACAGCTTTAAAGGGAAAAATTAAAAAAAAGAAAAAAAGGATATAGAGAATCGTATGAGCCCTACGCAATTAATTATTGTTTATTTAGGATAAAAGGACTCTTTTTCACAAGACATCTAAAATGCTAAAACATTAACAGAAAGTTTTCGAAAGAAGAAGTTAACAAAATGATTTCAGATTGCCTGCGTACATATCGAAGTGCTTAAATCCAAAGCCCTCCCGGCTATAATAAACCAGAATGTGATCTTGTAAGAAAATATATCCCTTTTAAAAACACAAGAGAATATTTTACTTTTCATTGTGGTGAAGCGTGAAAACAGAACATCTCATCTCTCGACTTGATGTTTGAACACAAAAACATACCAACAAACAAATCAGTGTGTGTGAGAGCATATCAAACACAAACTTTTAATCTATTACAATTCCACAGCCTTAAAGAGATCGATGTTCATACTCAATGAAAAAGAAAAAAGAACAACAACAAAAACATCATATTCTGCTACCAACACATCATACAAGTTTTCCCTTAAATTTTAATAAGAACACACACACACACACACACATACAAACGCATGTACGAATAAAAATACATGTTCCCAGGAGGTTTATAACTACTGACATCTTACAAGAGGAAAAGTCGTACGTACAAGAAATGGAAATTTTTTTTTTTAATAAATACAACACAAAACGATAGAGGGGAGCCCACTTAAATGCTCGTATTTCTTTCACTTCACCAGAAGTTATCAGAAATGAAGCAGGAAAATAAAAGCAGAAGTTTGAAGAAAAAAGTTTAAGAAAACAACTTAAGAAATGTTTGTAACAGAATTTTTTCTTAAAATTTTGACAAATAAAATCAATATTTTTTTTCCGAAAATTTTTTAAAATATTTTTTTCCTAAACTTCCTTAAAGCTTAAAAGAAATAAGTGGTTTGAAGGAAAATTTAAAAAATACAAGTTTAATATAAATTATTTCAACACTTTAACACAGAAAATTAATAAAAATTTTTTTCACAAAATTTAAAAAAAATGTTTTTTTTTTTACTAAAATCCCTGAAATTAAACAAGAAAAAGGAGAGAGTTTCAAAGAAAAAATTTCAACAGAATATTTGCTTAATATTTTATAAAATAAAATTTATAGTTTTTTTCATAAAATTTTTTTAAATATTTTTTTTATACTAAATTCTATTAAATTTTCCAAGCAAATTCAGTTTGAAGGAAAAACTCCAAAAAAGAAAACAAATTTTTAATATTCTGATTGAAAAAATTTAATAAGTATTTTCCATAATTTTTTAAGATAATTTTTTTTACTAAATTTTTTAAAAGTTTTCCTCAAAAAATTTTTAATACATACATTTTCTTAGTATTTTATCAGGGAAAATTTATAAATTTTTTTTGCGAAATCTTTCAAAACATTTCAGAGAAATCATTCTTTCTGAAACTGGCACGGCACCCTTCAAATCATGTTTGTGTTGCACGAAGCAAATAAACAATCTTAACTAAAACGATCTGTTTGTAAAATGTTTTATGAGAACAGGATTTTGTGTGAAGGCATGTGCTTAAGAGAGGGTGGCTTTGTGCGAATTTATTTCAATATGTGTTAGAACTGTGCTTGTGTGTGTGTGTGTGTGTTAAGAGTTATTTTCAAAATTGTGATATATTAACCCAAAACGTACAGACGTCTGTGGTTAACTTTTATTTTGGTAACAGAATCCTTTTAAAATAATTTGGGAATATTTGATGAAAGCCAAAAATGCAACCACCACCAGCCCCTTTAAGTAGGCTACAATTTTCAACAATATTCTTTTTCTCAGTCAAAATTTAATAAAATCTTAAATTTCTAATAAAAATTTAAAAATATTTCAATAAATAATTCATGTATATTTATTATATATTTTTTCATAGCATACTTTTTGGAGGATTTATTGATGACTACAAAAGTAGTCACACATTTTGTTTTTCTTTGCCAGCAGCAAACAATTACTCTGCATAAATCCTTTGTTACGTTTCTTTTTTCGTATTTTAGTATTAATTTTTTATTTTCAAAAAGCTTTAACACCGATTTTAGACAGGCAAACTCTCAAGCACACGTCGCTTTAATCCCTGTTGATGTATGCATATTGTGAAAAATTTAATAGCCCACTTTTAGGAGGATTTGTTGCTGGCATATTTGCTGTTTAAGCATTATTTTTAATAATATTTTGTTATCTTTCTACTTATTGTCCTGTTGTACTTAAAATGTTTATTTTGATACACCCACACACATACACACACACAAATAAACAAGAAATTGTTAAGCCAAAGTACAATAAATTTAAGAGCATATTTTTAGTCGTTTTATTATTTTAGAAATTTTTTTTGGTTGCTTTTTAAAAACAACGCGGCTTATGGTGGATATTTTATTTTAATGTTTTTGTAATTAAGCCATTTAATGCATGTGATTTAATTGTGAAAATTCTATACAATTTTCAAATAAATATTTAAACTGGTGTATAGTTTTGGGCGTGAAAAAAAACCCAGTTTATTTTGAATCAATGAAAATAGCATTAATTTTTTATATGCTTTTAATGCCATAAAATGATTTAATACTGACATGATTTTATTGGTTTTAGTAATTATTTGTAATTAAGTTATTTGCATTCGTTGATGCCGTCAAGTACTGGAAACAAATTTTAAAAGATTTAAAAAATTATTTTTATATTTTTCAAATAATATTAATTAAAACATTTGAATTGTTTTTTTTTTTAATACTGAGAGTATCCTTAAATACACAGAATCACTCGAGTTTTCGGTTTAACGTTAAAGCATGAAAATTTCAACATAAATTGAAGAAACATTTAAGAATTAAAGTTTATAAAAATATCTAGAAACACCAAGGGGAAAAGCAATATCCCTCTTTTTTTTTTGGATTAAGTGGCTTAATACTCGACACTTTATTAAGCTTAAACAAACTCTGCTAAGGTCGCAGTTTTTTTGGTACACAAATTTACTTCTCTTTCCTCCCTCTCCTGTCACGAAAAAATTTCATATGTGGGTCATAAAAAAATTTAGCTTGTAGTCGTAAAAGAAGTATTTCCTCATTAAAATTTAAAAGCTTAAAATATGTTAAGCTTTCGTCCTTTTTCGAATATTAAATTTGCGAAAATTTATGTTTAAATGGCAACCAGTTTTAATACTCCTCCTGTGCTCCATGGAATATGTTAATGTGTGTTTACTGCCATTAAAGCAGAACTTTATTTATGAAGTAATAAGCAGAAAATTTTACCAAAAACTACATTTATAACTTATAAATATGTTTGTTGCTCCTTTTCTGCACCATAAAAATACCCACATTAAAAATTTATGGCGCATATTTTTTGCACCATTAGTTAACCCTTTGGGTAACCAAGTAGAATTCGTGTAAGCACATGTGGGACTATATTTGAATTAAGTAACAGTTTTACGATGTAGGAAAAGAAGCTGGAAAAAAATCCCAAAGTGGGAGTGCTGCTGCCCATACTCAAGACAGTAAGTTGTACTAACGAAGGAGCACAATTTGTATGGGGCAATTGTGGGGAGTAATTAAGTAAATGTGGTTGGAAAATAATATTGTCTCTAGGGCAGGGCGTGCCCACTTTTCTTATCATTAAGTTGCATTATTTGGGAAAACAAATTTGCATAAAAGATATAATCAAAATCGAATTATTCTTAAATATATACAAATTATCTTCTTAAGTGGGCATGCCACAGCCCACGTTTTATTGAAGTAAATTTCAAGGTCATATAACTTTATTTTCAGCGCATAGTTTCCCACAACAAAACAAAACAAAAGAGAAATTATCAACTACAACATTCTTTTTTATGGGCGTGGCGCTGCCCACTTTTTATATGAGCATATTGTGCTACCAAAAAAACTGAAACCGAGTGTAAGGTTTTGTAAAAATCGGTTAGAACAAGAATCTTAACCAAAATATTATTTTTTACGGGCATGGCTCTGCCCACTTCTTATATCAGCACATTTTATATCTAAAGGAAGTTATTTTGAATGAAAAATTTAATAAAAATCGGTTATGGGCAAGTATTTCAAACAAAATATTCTTATTTTATAGGCATGCCACCGCCCACTTTTTATAATAATAAACTGCCTGTTCGCCGATATCGAAAGCCATCGTTCGTTCGAATAAATAACACTTAAAATAAAAACAAATTTTAAAAATTGTTTTTGTATCAAATGTTATTTATTCGAACGAACGACAACTTTCGACATCGGCGAGAAGGCGGAAACTGTATGGTCTTAACAATGAAATTTGCTAGCAAAGTTTCATAAAAATCGGTTAAGTAGACGTATTTAAACATATTATTATATATTACTGTGGGCATGGCACCGCCCCATTTTCGATAACTTAAAAATGTATCACCACAGATATTTAATTTCCTTCCAGTTTCATAGAATTCGGTTATGTACAAGAATTTAAAGCATAATACTATCTCTCGGTAGGTGTGGCACTGCCCATTTTTTTCACCAATATGTATGGCCATAGAAATTAAATTTGCTGGCAAAGTTTCATAAAAAACGGTCAAGTAAACGTGTTTTAACATAACATTATTTTTTATTGTGGGCATGGTCCCGCCACATTTTTGATAACATTAAAATTTTTGGCCCCAGATATTAAATTTACTTCAAGCTTAATAAAAGTCAGTTAAGTTCAAGAACTTTAAACATAGTATTTTCCTTTTTGAGGTAATGGCACTGCCCACTTTTTCTATCACTAAAATGTACGGCCATAGAAATTAAATTTGCATGCAAAATTTCCTAAAAATCAGTCAATATCAAGTATTTTAAACATGGTATTCTGTTTATATGGGCATGGCACTGCCTACTTTTCATAATAGTAAATTATATTTTCAAGGAATCAAAATATAGGAATTGGTCAGGGCAAAATATATGACATAGAGACATTTACTTTGCATGGACTGGACTCTGCCCACTTCTTATATTATTTTAAGGAACCGGAAAAGTAAGTGCATTTTAAAATGTTTATTTATTTTGTGTGGGCGTGGCACTAATCTGTTATTTTATTAATCAACTGTTTGAGGAAATAATAATAAATATATATTTACTTTGTAGGGGCGGGGCACTGCCCAATTATTTATAAATAAAAACTTAAGGTCAATAAATTGATGAAGAAGTTAAAAAAAAACCAGTTTAAAAATTCCAACGTGTTTTAAATTTTTAGAAGGCATCGTTATAGCATTTAAAGGTTTAACATGGACATTAGGGGCTACAGTTTTGTGCAGTAAAAAATATATTGATCTAAATATTTTAGAATTGATATTGAAAATTATAAATTAAAGTGAACAAATTTATTGGTTTGTATTAGAGATGATATGGCGAGTCACTTTATGCTCACAATGATGCACGCCCACGATAAAAACTTCTACTCAAGTGCGGTATTATTTGGGGCATGCTCATGCATGCTTAAGCTGTTTTAAGTTTCCCGCAATCATGCTCTTGATTTACTCAGACAATCATACATTGACGATATTATTTCTTTAGTGCTTAAGCCGATAGCCAATAGATTCTAATGTCTTTTTGTTTTTATTTATGGTAACTGTAATTATTTGATATTTAAAATATTAATAATAATTGATTTGATATCGTTGGTGTCATGTAAGAAGGCCTAAAATAATTGAAATTTTATAGCAGAACTCAGAACTGAAATAGAAATTAAGACTATTAATTCAGTGTTGCAATAATTTTTTTAAGAGGCTGCAAAATGTATTGGAACCACTATCATGAATAATTTCGAAAAATATGTCACTTGAGCTTTTTATAGCGGGATAAAAAAATTTACAACAAAACTGATCGGGGGCATAAAATTGTATTTGTATTTTTAAGAGTCTATTTCTTTTCGTTTAGTAATTTTAGTAAAACACACTGGCTTACAACGATCCTGTTTGTGCATCTACTCTTCACTCAAAATCATGATTAATCATGATTGATCATGAATGATCCTGCATAATTCATGCGAATCTTGTGAATCAACACAAATCGACACAAATCCGCTGGTTTCTGGGTATCAATAATCTATGATTCCTAAAGCCTTTCCAAACAATATTGTACATGATATAATTTTTCGTTTTTATGCCACCCTTCTAAGGACCAGCCTAATAAACACTAAAAGACATACCAAAAAGCCACAATTATACGGAAAAGCCAAAAATGCTGAACAAAATAGCACAAAATGTATGAAATTTCGGTTGTATTGTTGGTCATTTTGCCACTTTTTTTTTCTATGTCCATTTATAGTTTTACCAAACAAAACACCACTCAAACATTAAAAAAAAAAAAACAACTACAAACAAACCATAGGAAACTTATAAAAGTTCATTATAATTTTATGTGTGTTTTCCTTTAATTTATGGCTGTTAAGTGGAATAAAGAAACAGAGCACAACTCCTCGTTGTGATGCATAAACAAGAGTTTCCATTTATTATCTACAGTCGGACAATGGATTTTCATGTTCCTTTTTTTTCTTTTGTAGTTAATAAATACTCGGGCACACATACACACATACATATAGGGTTTATACATTTTGGATTTATTCAATTTCTCTTTTTGTTCAAACGATCAAAATAATATTTTTGATTCTCCATTAAAGATGCTGGCATAAATTTAAAAACTTCAGTTAAGGGAATTTAAAAGAGAAAGTAAAAAGGATATGATTTGATAAATGCCCAGTCCCCGGGTTGTGGTCGAGGAAGAAAGAAAAGGATAACGTTTTCCATGAAATAGTTTATGAGAAAACTTTGTATTAAAATTGTTGTCATAACAAAAATAGAATAAAATAAATAAAAATAACGATAAAAATAAATTGGCGATAATTTATTAATAAATTTCAGTACTTAATTCACAAGCCTTCTTGTTTTTCTAGTATTCGAAGTTGTTTTTGTATAAAAATAAAATTTTCTAACAGAAAAAAGTATCTACTCAGGGTAGCATTTTTAGTATTAATTGTCTCCCCTTTATGGCGTTTTCTTTTCTGGAAAACATGCAACACTTTTTCCCTTCTTTTATAAAAAAAATGCAGTTTATACGAGCCTTAAAACAAAAATTATTTTTTGTTAAAAATCGTTTTTAAATTTTTCTTTAAGTCAATGTTTTTGAATAACAAAATATTGCCTTTTTCCATTAAAGAGTGTAAAAAATGTTGCACTCTTTTTTAGAAAAGAAAACAATATTAATTTATTTTATTATATAAAAAACAAGTTTAAGATTCTACTGATATAAATAAAGTTCGATAATTAAAAAGAAAGAAATCGTTGGTATATGTAATGGACTCTCCCATATGACTGATCGTAAGTATTGAAATACTATCTCCTGAATATGAGATGAATTAATACACTTCTTATATAAAATCAGGAACATTTTGATTAAAAAAAAAAATCAAATCCAAATTTTGACGGAGACTTTTTTCGAGAAGCTATTTTTGTGATATGGGTAATTCCCTGATAAATCGGCAAAGAGCACGAGCATTTTCAATTTGGATTTTGTTCAGCATTTTTGGCGTCTCTGTATAATTGTGGCTTTTGCAATGTCTTTTGGAGTTCATTAGGCTGGTCCTTAGAAGGGTGGTATGTAAACGAAAAATTATATCCTGCAGGATATTGTTTTGGAAAGGCTTTGGGAATCATGGATTATTGATAAGTTGAAACCAGCGTACACTAAACATCAGCTGCACTTGCAAGAATTATGAAGGATCATTCATGATCAATCATGATTTTCAGTGAAGAGTACATGCACAGACAGGCATGGTCATTAGCCAGTGTGATTTAATAAAATGGCTTCTTTCGTTAGTACTCGTGCCAGAGGAAAAAAATCAAAAACAAAATATTTATATTTGACAAAATTTTGTCGTATTGAAAATTTGATTATTTTAACGACTTTTTCCAGATTCTTTGCATAGTATCTCAAAAACCATGTGATACACGAAAATGATACTGATATAATTTTGAAGGGAAATTGTAATAAAAATATTGTTTTTTGCAAAAATGTAGTATCAGCAAGGTTTTTGAAAAATTTATTTGATAGAGGAACGCACATTTTCCTTGGGGGTGCGGTGTTTACAATAAAACAGCGCTAACTGTTAATTAAAGGTCCTGGAACTTTCAAGGATAATTTTTAATATATAATTATTTTGTTTAAGAACTTTTGATGGGACACATTATTTTATTAAAGGGTTTGGAAACAAAACAAATGCTATTCCCTAAAAAGGATAAAAACATATCCTTCAAAATATCAGGATCTGTAATTAACAGTAAGCGCTATTATTGAAATATTATTTAGAGACAAAAAACTATAAGTTCTTTTCCAAAAATCCATTTAAAATTTCACTTGGCAGATATTACATTTTTCCAAATAATTAGATACTTTACAGATATTATATTTTTTCAAGAAATCAAATATTCTCTAGATTTTGGGGCTCCAATTTTTTAAACATCCTTCAAAGTTTCAGGACGTTTAAATAACAATCTGGGCTTTTACTCAACAGAAAGCTGAACGTGAATTTCAAAACTTTGCAGATATTACATTTTTGCACAAAATCAAATGTTTTTTTTACATTTTGGGGCTCGCTCCAAATTTTTTTTTTAAATAAAAAACATCGTTCAAAGTTTCAGGATGTTTAAAAAACGCTTTTACAAAAAAATAATAATAACCTCTATATTCATCTGTCCTCTTAACCCTGGCTTGCTACCATTCGCATCGAATTTTGAAGAGAGAAAAAGAGTTTTTGTGTCATATTTTTTAAAATAAGATATTTAGCAACAAAAATTTTTGTTATCATATTTAAATATGAAATTTTTTCTTCATAAATTATTCCGCTAGAATAATTTTCAAAAGTTGTTCGTCGGGTCAACTAAGAGTAGCCTTAATGTTCATAAATGAAGAGTAGCCATCCAGGGTTAAATATTTATTTGCTTCCTCAGATATTATCTACTTGATTTATTGGAAATTTCAAAACGAATAACGAATATTGTTGTTGCAATAAACGACAGCAATTGTGTAGAACTATAATTACAAAGAAGAACGTGTACTAAAACTTGATCCGATGTCCAATTAAACGATAAAAACACTTTATTTTCTTTAATATCTTCCGAATTCTTTCGGTAGTATTACAACTCACACATACACAATTTATAAAGTGTAATATGAGTATTTCGTTATAGCCTGTGATTATTTTAATGACAGCCCATTTGTTTTGTATGTTTAATTCGAATTCATTGCAGTTTTGCCAGTCAAGTGTCAAAATTTATGTGTGCTAAATTACTAACACACACACACACACAAAAACAAAGAACTTTTTCAATATATAAAAAGAGCATCGGAAACAACCAGCACACATACACACAATAAAAATACAACATTTAGCATGGTCACACACACACACACACACACACACACACACACATACATAAAAAGCAGGTCTAAAATATGTAGTTGTGTGTGTGTGTGTGTAAAAAATCAAATAACATATTCCCTACAGTGATAAAAACTTGCATTTATATGATGTTGCAGTTTCTACTTATTTTTATTTATATTTACTTTTTTGTTGTTGTTGCTGCAATAATTGCTCGGAAAAAATGAGAAAAACTTTTATAAATAATAGTGCATAAAAATGTTTTTTATTGCTATTGTTTTATGCCCAGTAGAAATGTGCGTGATTGGCATGAGTCACGATCGTGATAATTTTTTTTTCCACCAACTGCACTCACGTGGGGTGCAGCAGGGAAAAATATGTGATCGAGCTTTATGCCCCAGTAATTTTTTTGTGGTATTGAAAAATCATGATCGTTATTAAAAAGTAACTCAGGTTCCCATCTCCCATGCCTGTTAAAGATTGTGTGCTTTATTTAATGGAATATTTTATACACAAAATACATGTACAAATGCCTGTAAGTATGCGTATGTGTGTGTCTGTGTATAGTAAATGAAAAATTGTATGCTGCTGCATAATTTTTTTGTTTAAGTTTTTTTTTTTATATCCGGTACAATATTTTTAATGCTTGTAATTTACATTGAAGTCTGGCACACATACTTCAGAAATTTAATACTTTAAAACGCCTTAAAGTAGATTTGTAATTTGAAAATTGTATCCACACACACTTTGAGTTTAGAAAGTAAAATTTAATGGACTATTTGTGTGTACAGAGTCTTATAACGTGGGTTTGAATGATGGACACAAAATTTTAAAACAAAGTCTAGATATATTTTAGCTACAAGTCTGGGTTTTTATGTATTATGACCTAAATTGGCTCAAATTTCCCTTTTCAGTAGTATAATTTATGTGTTAATTTTTAAGTTTCAGGTCTGGGTTTTTATGTATTGTGACTTAAATAGGCTCAAATTTCCCTTGGCAGTAGCATAATTTATGTGTTAACTTTTACGTTTTGTCTCTTTATAAATACTTAAAATATTTGCTGGCTTTGAAAATTTTTTTTATAGGGAATTTTATAAATTTCCTTTCAGAAAATTTAGAAAAAAAAAACATTAAAAAGGTAGTAAAAGCTAGGCCTTGTTTTAACGTATATCTTTTTCATTGTAAGTTTTATAAAATAAAATTTCCCCTACGGGAAATTTTTTATAGCCTAAAAATATTTAGTTTTATTTCGTTTTTAATAAGTAAAAACTTGAACAACTAAATTTGAGTGCGTTTTAAAAATTTCCCTTAAAATTTCCCTAAAGGGAAATTTTCAAATATTTATTTTTGATATAAAAATTCAATATATCATAGATATCTAAAGGTTGCAGCCTTAGAATCCTTAATATATACTATATTTTCATTGAAACTTCCTAGTAAATCGTAATATAATAGCACTGAAATATTTTGTTATAAAAATCCTAGTAAATTTTACTTAAAAATAAGGATGAATTATGTAAAAGAAATTTTACAACTCTTTATGATTATATTAAGAGGAATATTTTATAGAATTTTGTATTTTTGTGAAGACAATTTTCTAAATATTAATAAAAAAAAGTATATTGTTTAAGCTAAATAAAACAAAAAGGACATTTTTAATTTAGTCACTTTTACCGCAATAGTTTTTATAAAGTTTCCTTTAGATTTTCAAGAGAAATACATTTTTTCACAAGCTGGCCAAAGTTTATAACCAAAAAAACTATAAAAATGTTGCAGCTCCGAACGAATAAAGAAATTAAAAAGAAATTTCCCTTAAAGTTTCCTTAGATAAAATGAAATTAGATATCAACTTTTCCAAATCTACGTTTGCTTAAAAGCTGCTTAAAAATTCTTTGACGGCATTTCCACTTAGTTAATTAGGATTTGAAGTCCTTTGTAATCACACAAATACCCTGATTTTTATTAACTCCAAAGACGAAATGCTGCCAATAACGTTGAAATGTATACGTACGGTTGTCAAAGAAATTAAGATTTAAAAAAGTTAATTCAGTTTCAGATATGCCCTTGAGCTTTTTCGTTTTATTTTTCCAACACATTTGGGATTTACTTCAACGTATCTGGAATCTTAGAGTCTTCTTCTATTTAATTTCATTAAAAGCTCTTACCTAAAAGGAGATTATATTTTAATGCCTCTTCAACTTCATCACATCAATCATCATCACCTTCAATACAAGTGCACATAACAACACATACATACATACACCTCTACCTGCCTGCCTGCCTACACATACAGAGAATTCACATTATTTTCTTGTTATTTTTTAAGATATAAAAAGAATGTAACCGGCATCATTATTAAATTGTGTATGAAATTAAGCCACAAGGAAAACATGTGGCAGAGAGACATGTTGAAGGCTGAACGTGTAATTTTTTTAGAGACACATTCACGACGTGGGAAGGAGTGTAAGTGAGAGTAAATGATGGATTTAGTTTATCCTTCCATACGGCCAAACTGTTGAATTGATGATGTTATTTTTTTAAGAACTTCATCAAATACATTTTCCAGCAGCTAAAGGAAAAGTATGTATGAGAGAAACCACATCGAAAAAACAAAATTATACATCTTCAGTTAGACTATTTTCAGAAGAAAAAAAAATTTCAAAATAAATTTTTTTTGGTACAACATCTTGTTTTTAAGTTTTAACTCGTTCAAATTTAAAACATTTTTTTATTTAATTTAATTTGGGTTTTTTACATGGTAAAACTCAATTACACATTGTGGTTGGTCGTCGTGCGTTTTACATTTTAATTTAATTGTATTATAGACATTTTTCTTCTTTTTCCCCGTAAATTTTGGTTGCAAGCTTTTAGCTTTGCTGTTTAAATTTATTTTGCTGCAAACGACTTCTGATAGCGCCAGCAAATGCAGTGTGAGGAATAAGAGATTAAATATTATACAAAATGTTCAAAAGAGATTAAATTGTTATTTGTATTTAATTTAATGCAATGGGCATTTTATTTTTTATTTTAAAAATTAAATTTTTTCATAATTTTTAATTTAAAAAACTAATTTTTTTCATTATAGAACAGCTGAGAGCATGAGCTGCCATTAAATCATGATTTTCAAAAATTTCCCATCAGGGATATTTTTGGGAAATTTTTAAAATCATTAGAATTATTATTTACACTAAAAAAAAATAACAAAAGTTAAGATAAAATCCTCTTTTTACCGAAATTCCCCTTCGCGGATATTTTGCAAACAGCAGGAATTTTGCATATTTGTAGCTAAAGAAAGAGGCATTTTATTGAATTTTGAACAGAATATAGAAAATGGTATCTCTTTCAATAAAAATCTTGAAATCGGAATGAAATATGTGTATGCACGGTATTCTTAATAAATGAAACTTTAAATAAATAAAACGAAATTATAAAAAAAGATTTTCATTCATTCACATACAAATCTAAATTGTTATTTCTTAATTTTTTGCATTATTTTGAATATATGAAATATTTTAAAAAACTTTTACTTTTTGATTGCCGATCCCTGCATCTGCTTGTTACGTTAGTCCACTATTGTCAACGGAAACGGAAGGAAATAGTTAAATTAAGCTCGAATTCTATTCAGATATTTTATGGTGTGGTGTTTCAGTCTTTAATTTTCATTAAATTTTGTACGGCTTTAAATCGGCTGAAATGTTGTGTAGGTTTGCGTGTTGAGTTTTTAATTAAATTTAGGTCGCTTTATTAAGTCTTTGTACGGAAAATATGGATACAAAAATGGCCGCGTATATAATAAAATATTTTGAATATTTAATGAATTTATTCAAGCAGTTAAGCCATTAATTAATTAGCAATCAATTATATTGCAACAACCAGTAGTAGCATGCTAATTAAGTGTTAGAAAATATATTATTGATATTGATTATGAATTTTAAATATTATAGATTAATTAATTTTTCTTCGAAGATGCAAGAACACGGCGGGATTAAATTAGTTGATTACAGGATACACCATGTTCTTGAAGGTTTTGTAGTGTGAAATGTGTTCTGCGTAAAGATTTTTTTATTACAAATATGCAATTTTACAAGTTTTAGCAATTTTTCAACCATTAACCTTGAATAAATAAAAATTTAAAAAATTTCCCTTTGGGAAATTTTGAGGGAAATTTTTGAAAACTAATAAAACTTTATTATTTTGTATCTAACAAGCATAAAACATAAATTTTTTCTTTTGTTACACAACTTATAAATTTTTCCCTTATGGGATATTTTTATTTAGGTATTTATATTATATTATATTTATATTTCGGACTGATATTAAAATAAGACTGCTAATTATTCAAATTGTTTTATATTGCCATTCGCAGTAGAAAGCCAAGAATATTTGCAATTTAATAAATTTTTTTTTAAATATGCCATGTTTGTTGTGGTTTAGGTACGTTTATATGCCTGCATTTCATTGCTTCTCACAGCAGATCAGCAAATAAGATGCGGGCGTACATACATACCAAGCATATGTCTATTTAAATTAAGTGAGACAATATCTGAAACAAATTCCAATTCAAATTAATTAATTATTTTAACTTTTTTGTTACATTTTTTTAAACTATTCATTTCCATAAATTAACACTTTAATAAACAATAGCCAAACATTTCCTACTAGTTAAATATATTATTCTGCGATATTGTTTTTTCAATTGAATTTTACACTTTTTAAATAATTCCATCAACAAGACCTTTTTCTAAAAAACTATTAAAACAAACAGTTTTAACTATCAACATTAACTTTTGTCATTTTTACGATACAAATTTTCAATAATATTATTAATAAAAATTTATTGCAATAATACTCACAAAAGCAGAAAAACTATTTAAATTCATAATATAAAACGAGGATTTTTTTTTAAACGAAACGTCATAAAATCCAATATATTTTCTAGTAAAAACTGGCATTCGCCTGATTTTTTTTTTGTTTTCTTTCCTTTTTCCGTCAACAACCGTTTCGTTTTTATTATTATTTATTATGTATAAAATATAATGGCAACATATATTTTTTATACACTAGAGAGTTTTTATAAAAATCTCTTTCAATCACATATTTATTCGACCACAAAAATGTCACAATAAATTTCCTTTGCGATTTATAAAAAAATGGAATAACATCATGAAACCATATCGATAACTAATAACAAATACAAAACAACTATTGCAGGAAAAACAAACAAGACATAACGAACGAATATCACTTATTTATGTACGAGTATAAGAAGTAACCAACAAAACAAACAAACAAATAAAAACAAAATAAAATGAATGCTGAAATAAATAAATAGAAAGTAAAACTCATACTTGAAAAGAGTTTATATTAAAATAAACAAATAAAAATCTAAAGTGTACTTTAGACCTAAAGAGCCAGTAGACACTTGAAATAAATAAAAACACACACAAACACACTCACACTCATACATACAATATGTAGTTTGTGCATCTAAATCCTTTATGAATAAGAAATAAAGAAACGAATGAGCAGCAGCAGTTAAATTTATAAATAAATCTAAATAGAAATTTCAACTCGCACACACTCGACGATAAATACAAACACTTGACTCGTTTCGCGTGTTGGCAAAAAAAAATAAAAAAAATAAAGAATAAATAAAATAAAGAATATTATAGATTGTGCTCTTATTTGAGTGGAAAAGAAAACTTTGCTGTTGTAAAAGTTGCGGCATAAAAGCGCCATTTAGCTTTCGTTTTTTATTTTTTATTTTCTATTTCACACACTTCCAGGCAAAGTGTCAAACCCAAAGCCGCCACACTACACAAGCAAACAAAGAAAAAAACTCTTGCAGAAAAAAAAAAAAGAAAAAGTTGTTGGTAAACAAACGTAAAGTTAATGCATATTTTATTGCCGAAAACAGCAAATATGATGATACATTATAAATAAATAAAATATATGTACAGCATACATGTAGGCGCGTGCCTAAAGCGAGATAATGACGAACAAACAGCTTTTGATAAACCATTTTTCAAATGTATCCCAAAGTCAGAAAAAATTCAAGAAGAAAACGAACAGAAAACAGCCAAAATGAAACGAACTGTGCAGGGTAAAAAAAATAAGGAAAATCTTAAACAGTTAAGGAAAAAGTTTAATCACTGACACAGACAAATGCGATTTAAGTAAAATATTATTTTAATATACAGAAACTTTTAACAATTTCCGGAGCAAAGTTTTGTGCAACAAAACACAACATGTTATTAAGTTAAAAAAAATTACAAATCTGTACCTGACATTTTTCTTAACAAATAAACAGGGCCATTAAAGATGATTTTTCCAAAAAAAAAAAAAAAAAACCTACGAAGATTGAGACTGAATATCCAAGAGTTGCAAAAATAATAACATACCAGAGATTTTGGTTTTCTAATAAATGGCCTTCATTATGGTTTCTCTAAAACAAAAGTTACAACAAAATCATTTTGTTTTCTCAGCAATTGCCTCAAAGTAGGCAACAGGATTTATTAGCCTATATGTAGGCCATTAAACATTCTCAAATTGCATTACACATATAAGACTGGAGAATAAAATGAAGTCTGAGGCCATTTTGAAAAATTATAGACAAAAACTCCAACGTAAACGATATTAAAAAGCACAACGAAATAAAAAGGAATTTTATTTATCACAAACTTAATTTATTCTCTAGATTTACAACACTACAGAAGTACTAAAATCCTGTAGAGAGGATTTGCAATTATTTATAAGAAAAGTATGTGTTTTATCGGGTTTTTCCACAAACTAGAAATGACTTTTATAATTTTAATACAAAATTAAAATAAAAAAATAGGAGGGCAATACAGCTTTATGTCCTTTTTTATTTTTTTCCAATACTTAAATCCTTTTTATATAGATTAACTACAAAATAAATAATATAATCAGAGTATAAAAAGTCTGTCTGAATCTGAAAATCTGTTTTATGGGGTTTTTTAACAAACTAAAACTGACTTTTACAATTTCGATACACTATAACCTGCATAAAACAATAGTAGGCAACACCAACACATGTAATTTTTTATGATTTCTTCTCCTTAAATCTTTTTTATATAGATTGACTACAATATAAGTAATAAAATCCGAGAAAAAAAAATCTGTCTCAATCTGACTTTTACATGCCGGATATAAGTGGCATTTTATAATAAAATTGTATTTTGAAAACAAGCAAACAATTATCCAAGTTTTTGTAGCAGACTTACAGGCGTTATAAATACACTTGTTAAAAAAGGAATATCAATTTCATTTTTAAAAACAACATGGACAAATTGGCGAAACGATTAGCAAGATTATTTAAATTCCTTCCAAAATTGTAAAACTGTCAATAAAATATATATGGAAATGAAAAAAATATGTAGGACTTTCTTAAATTATATTACAAATTCCATAAAGATTTTTTAAGGAAAAAAAAAATTTTGTGAAGGAAAATTTTTAAAAGCGGGTCATATTTAGAATTTCAAACCGATAAATTCAATAAGAAATTTTATGGGAAAGGTAGTGCACCAAAGCGTACCACAGTAAGTTAAATAGGTACAAACATATCGCTACCTGATATGCTAAAAGGCAGTGCATAGAAGTATTGGTTCAGAAACCCCATTTCTTTACCACACAGTGTCCAACTTCATTTAACAAAAAAAAATATTATTTTGTTACAGCATTGAGTGGAATACGCTAAAGCGTACCCCATTACAAAACATATGTCCAAACATATCGCTACCTTATATGCTAAAAGGCGGTGCACATAAATGTTGGTTCAGAAACCCCATTTCTTAACCACTCAATGTCCAACTTCATTTAATAAAAAAATATTATTTTGTTACAGCGTTGAGCGTAATACACTAAAGCGTAGCCCATTACAAAACATATGTCCAAACATATCGCCACCTTATATGCTAAAAGGCGGTGCATATAAATGTTGGTGCAAAAACCCCATTTCTTTAACACTCAATGTCCAACTTTATTTGATAAAAAAAATTATTTTGTTCCAGTATTGACCGCTACCGAAGATGTTATACATGCCGCGAATACCCCTAATGATTTAGTGTGATGCAGAGTGCATTTTGCTGTTATTCGAAATTATGTTGCTTCAAAAACTCCATTTCATTAACACTTAATGTCCAACTTCATTTATAAAGAAAACTTATTTTGTTCCAGCATTGAGCGCTACTGAACTTATCGCGAATACCCTTAATGATTTAGTGTGATGCAGATGGTATTTTACTGTTATTTGAAATTATGTTAATTAGCGATAAGTAGATAATTTTAGCTGCGGTTTTTGTCTGGTTTTGCTTACACTAACAGTTTCTTCACTTGGCCATTACACAACCAAAATGGCGACCTTAATTCTCAAGAGTCATTTACACAATTACAAAAACAAACATATTTGCGAAATACAACAAAACTAACGCAAAATCTACGCACAGACACAGACACAGACAAAGAATTTGCTTGAGTGAACCGTAGAAATTCATCAAGATAGCCAATTGGAGCTTAATTAAAGCTGCGGTACCTGGAATTGTGTTCAATAGAGTTTCATTTGCTTGGAAAACATTTTTAACAGCATCAGATCTATTGCGACTAATGCCGCTTGTCGTTAAGTTGGGCAAACGTTGGCACAACCAACGCAAATAGCCCACGGGTACATCGTAATTAGTATAGAATTTATGATGGCCTGGTGATGATTGGGACGATAATGAAGAGGATGGAGACGAAGAAGTGGAAGTTTTATTAAATGAAGAGGACATGTGGGCGCTTTTATTGCGGCTGCTTAAAGCTAAAGTATCCTGTAGATGCCCCGCAGTTGTAGTCAATTCAATTTTTATTTCCGTATCCTCTGACACCAGTTGTTTATTCCCAGCTCCTCCTTTAACATAATAATCGTTGTCGTAAAATGTTTCATCATAATAAATTCTTGTATCGTCGTCACTATCAACTTCACCATCACTCTGCTTGTCGTCAACTAGAAAATATTGTTGTGCTGCTGTTGCTTCTTTTAATCTTTCCGTATCATCTAAAGTTGCTGCAAAACTTTTCTCGATTTCTTTATAAGTTTGTGTTGGTGCCGGGGGGAGAGCGGTAGCGGTAGTGGTAGTGTTAGTATCAGAAGCATCAGCGGAAGTGGCGGTGCTGAAAAACGATGCTCCATCATAATTAACAATTTCAGATTTCAGCATCTCATCATTATCAGTTTCATTTATATTTATGACGTCTTTAATTAATATTGATAATTTATTATCATCGTTTGTAATTGTATCACCATGATTAGATGGGGACTTGTTTGGTGGCTCGTGCTTAATCACTAACGATTTGTTGTTGTAAAGAGTTTTATTATTTCCACCATCATCATTTTTCTCTTCTTCAGTTGCCCGTATTCGTGTTTGTTGAGTTTTATTGTTTCGGTGATTGTATTGTTTGCTGCCGCCTTCCTCTTGCATCGCTGCTAAAATATTATGTTTCCTGCTCTGCTCCATTTCATGTTCATAATCTTTATCACGATTATGTTTATTATTTTGCATAACGTCTCTCTGGTCATCATCATTTTGTTGCAATAGCAGACACGCTGCCTGCAGATAGAGTGCAGCATAAGTATCGTGCTGTTGAAATGATGATGTAATTGATTGCTGTGCATGTTGCTGGTGCTGTTGCAGCTGTTGCTGATGCTGATGCTGCCGTAAATCTCCATCGTCATCAACGCTGGTTATAAATGCCACTTCCACTTTGTTGGATTCCAGTTCAGGTGATTCAAATGCATTGTTTCGTTTTAAAGGTGATGAATTGTTCATCGCATCCCTTTTATCTTTTCAAATGATTTAAAATTTTTTTTTTTCGTTTTTTTTGTTTGTTTTTGCAACGTGTTTAAATATGTAATTGTATTTGTGCATACAGATGATTTATTATGAATGTAGAAAGTGATATGGAATGAAGAGCAAAAAAGAACAATTTAAAACACGGACGGATTAACTTCAGCGCACAAGTATAAGGGTGTTTTTTATAGAGTGATACAACTTTGAGTTGGCATTACTGCTTTATTTGATCACCCATTTAACAGCTGATAGTTGCTTTTTGTTTAGTTTGCTTCGACATTTCATTATGGATCGACTTACACCAGAGCAACGCGTGCAAATTGTGGAAGTTTTTAATCAAAATAATGATTCTGTTCGTTACATTTATCGTGCACTTCGTCCGTTCAAAATTTTATTTTCCGATGAAGCCCATTTTTGGTTGAATGGGTACGTAAATAAACAGAATTGTCGCATTTGGAATGAGGCGAATCCACAAGCTTTTGTCAAAACACCATGACATCCACGGAAAATTACTGTTTGGTGCGCTTTATGGGCTGGCGGAGTGATTGGGCCAGATGTCTTCTTCAAAAACGATGATGGTCAGAATGTTACGGTTTGTGAAAATTGGTGTTCCAGATTGCGCCTTGTACGCACCAGCCGTGGCGGCCACATGGGCGAAATCATATTTAAACATTAATGTCATAAAATTTTCTATCCAATAAAGACCGTTTCATTGATATCAAAAATATATTATCATGTTTTAGTATGATTTAAACTGGTATCACTCTATAAAAAACACCCTTTACAAAAAGAGTTGCACAGGCACACAGACCATTCGTTACCCAGCAGCGGAGGGCAGCTTTTTGTTTCACTAAAATTTGGAATATTTTTCAAATCCAAAAAATTTATTTTCTGTCTGTTGGATAGTTTGTTACCAGTGGTATTCATGAATTATTGCTCAAGTCGAGACTGGCTTAAATCAGTGAGTTTGTAATGCACAACTATTTTGAAAGAATATTTCAAATGCCGTTATAATTAATGTTTAATTTAAAAACGAAAAGCGTTTGAGAGGGACAAGAAATCGGGGGTGTTCAGATCTCAGTTAAACCAGGTTTAGTTAACCTGAGTCTTTATAAACAATTTTAGCGGAACTAAAACATCTTTATTCTTTTATAAAACTCACTCCATTTAACAGAAAAAAAATTATAACTTTAATTAAAATATTCTGCCATCGCAAAATTATTTGTTCGACTGTCCTAATCGCGTGCATAAACTGCGAATGCAGTTTTCCTTTTCCAGGAATTTTCTTGGTGCTTTCGTACATTTTCAGCTCAAATAAAATGCTGCATCATTATCAGGCCAGCAGTGAAATTTTTTTTTTTAATTATTTCAAAAAGTAAAATAAATTGTTATTCATTTTGGCTTTAAAGTCTGTATGTATGTGTGGCTTCGGCCTAAAAGCATCTTGCCAAGGTTGCAAACGAAAAAACAGCAAAAAAGGAGCAACAAAAATATATAAAAAAACTAAAAGTAAAAATAGACAAACAGCGAATACAAATAAAATCTCTGGGCACAGAAATTTTTTCGAATGCACCAAATCAAGGACACTTTTTGGCATTTTAGCCATGGACTACAGTAATGGAAAGGTAACATTAATGGCTTTGGTTAAGCAACCGCTGCTACATGTAGTGCGTGGGTGTGTGTGGTATGTGTGTGTGTGTGTGTGTGCGTGTGCAGTGCTACGGCTATGCAGGATGTATTATAAAATAAATGACCAACACCATGGCATGAAAATTAGACACGACTAACTGACAGACAGACAGACAGTCAGTCAGACACACAAAGAAACCTTTTTAATGCTGAAAATAGTTTCAATTAAATGAATAAGAAGAAGAAGAAGAAGAAGAGCCAACACAAAAAGGCGAGTGCGATAAAACAAGTTAGAAACAGTTGATGGCAAGCGGACATGTTGTTTTGAGGGCAGTTTTTGTAAAGCTTTCAAAACAATTTGTGTTAAGACAAATAGAGTAGCTGGTGGATGATGGAAACAGTTTCCAGGGGTTTTTATGTTAAAAAAAAAAATTATTATGAAAAAAAAGAATAGTTTCAAATCATACCCGCACTGTGGTGCTCTTGAGCCGTTTTCTCAGCATCAAAGCCACTGAGATGAGGGTGGTCTTTTTGTTGTTGTTGTTGTTGTTGAGGTAGTTTGTTTGTAGACAACGGCGATATTGTGTCTGATTTAGATGATGAATTTGACAACGACGACGAGAAGTTTGACTTCGGTGACGATGATGATGATGAAAAGGGCGACGGTGTAGTGGGTTTGAATTTAAAGTACTTCTTTGGTTTTGTTGTGGCTTGTGAATGTCCACCTGAACGTTGTTTTTGCAAGGCTGTACATTATTGTGGCAAACAAGCAAAAACAACAACACCACAACAACATTTTGACGATTTTTGTTTTTTGGTTTCATTAAATGATTTGAATAAAACAAAAAAGTGATTAACAAAAGCGATCACAAAAATTATTAAATTGTTAAGTAAAAAATAGTTTCTAGTCAAGGTGGCTTTTTCAATCCCTTTTCAATTATTGCAATTTTTTTAAATAGAAAAATAGGAACAGCAAAAATGTACTTACGATCTTCAACACACATCAGTCGGTCGTCCATTAGTTTGAGACCGGTGGGACAGGCGCACGATATACGTGGACTATGTTCATTGATACGCGGCGCTGGCAAACATAAATGTGAACAATGGCCATTTACTGCTTGACAATGATTGATGCCATCGGGTTGGCGATATGGATGATAGACGTGTATGACCATGGGATGCATCAACTGAAAGTCACAGACATATTCAATCATAAATACAATTTAGTGAAACATTTTCGGCAAATAAAAAGTCAAACTTTAATAATAAAATCGGTTCGAGTTTCCTAAAGCCGGTTTTAAGATTTCATTTCCCACACTAAATTTCGTTTTAAATTAAATAAACATTAAAAGCTTTTAAGGCTTAAGTATAAAAAAAGCTTTTATTAGAATAATAAATAATAGAATAATACAATAATAAATTAATAATAATAAATTATTAATAAAATAATAAATATAATATTATTTTATAATAAGCTTTTAAATTTTATACTTTCAAAGTTTATTAAAGAAAGTGTAAAAAATTGTCGTTAAAAATAAATAAATAAAATTATCAACGATATCTTGCAGTTTTTTTTTTTTTTTTTTTTTTTGTAAAAGCTTTCAATTAAGAGTTATCAACTTTCATGTTTAATATATTAATTAAAGCTGTTAGAAAACTTCAAGAGTTATTTACATATAACAGTTTTATTAAAAACTTACAGTTGAGGAAATAAACGCAGTACACTTGAAACGTGCAGAGAGCTTGATTTCCAAAGATGGCCCTAAAGCTTTGGAAAAACACAAGCTTAACGAAAGCTAACAATTTTTAATCAATTATTGTTACAATTTTCGTATTAAATTTGAATAAATTTCCTTAAAAGCTCTAACCAATATAAAGCGAAAAATTTTAATAATAAAACTATTTGTTTTGCTTTTGAATTAAGTTTTGCTAAAAGAAGCTTTTACTAACTTAAAAGCTTGTTATTAAGAGTTTTCAAATTTAATACAATTAAGAAGCATTTAAATAACATTCGAAGCTATTGGAAAGCTTCAATGGTTATGCAACATATACAATTAAGCTTTCGAAAAGCTTTGATCACTATTTAAGAGCGAGAGATTTGTTTTAGATTTACAGCATAGCGAATATATGCGCAGGTTATAAAGTATTTAAAACATTCTCGAAAGCTTCGGAAATATTAAAGCTTTACAAGGCCAACATTCGTTTGAAATTTTTAAGAAAATTTCCTTTACAGTTCAGAAGGCTTAAAAGCTTTATATATAAATAATCTAACACATTATCATTAACAATAGAAGGCTTTAATATTGAGGCTTTCCTAATCTTTTTATAATATATAATTTTAAACCAATTCGAAATCTTTCGGTACATGTGCTATGTTGCTTAAAGTTTTACAAAAGCTTTGGAATTTTTTGCCATCAAATTGAAGCATACATTTCAAATTGATTCCCTCTAATATTTTAATATATCAAAAGTAAAACATATAAGAATCGTGAGAAAAAAGCTTAAACTTGCAAAGCTTTCAAGCGTAATTTTAAAAACGCATGAAATATAATAATAAGCTTTTAAGTCTTTATGGACCCCAGGACCAAACGAATCTAATAATAATTTAAAGAGTTCCTTTCATTTTACTTCATCCTGCAGCATTTGCCCAACTCTCATAAACTGCTTTTTAGCAAATTTAATATAAGCAATTTTCTTTCAAAATCCTTTTCAATCCTTATAATCTTAAAAAACAATCTCTTTACAACGCTCCTTACTCACGCTTGCCAGCAGAAGTCTCAAAGGATGAACGAACGAACGCACTTCAGGGCAGAGCTGACAAATTTATTGTTGCACTTCTTTCGAAATTGCCTCTTTTACAGGAAAAATAATGCCAGCAAAAATAATTCCGAGCCACACTGTGTGTATGTGTGTGTGAGTATTTGTGTGGCTGTGTGTGTTTATTAAATGCACCATGCAGTTAAGTGCGACAAACATCAAACGGCAGCAGTTTGTTTTTTTTCAAACAGATGCGGTCAAAATATTCCATTTACATGTAACACAAGGCGAGCGGTTTGTTCTTGTTGCATTATTTATGTATTTTCATGCACAGGCATCTGTGTGTGTGTGTGTGTGAGTGCGTTTTCTGTGTTAGTAAGAAAGTCGGTGTTTGCTCTTTCCTTGTGCTCCTTTCCATGCAAAATACACACACACTCACACACACCAAACATCATCCTGACAGAGTATCTTTCATAATTTATAAGATTTATATGCTGGTGGTGGTTGTCTGTGTGTGTGTGTGTGTGCGTGTGTGTTGTAAAGAACGTGCACTTTAGCTTAAAAGGCTTCCCTACACGCACACACTCATGCTGTTACACACAATTTACCACGGGACCATAAGGAAACAAATAATAAAATGTAGTTTAAGAAAAAAAGTCCAAAGAGAGAAAAAAAGGAGGAAAGACAATATATATTTGCAACAATAAAACACTAAGAAAGGCCACAGTGTTCACACTTGTGAGCTGAAAAATATTAAAAAAAAGAACACAATAAAGGCAGGGATTATATATGTAATGCGAAGAATTTTGCCAGGATAATGGACGTTCTTTGCAAACTTTTCTTTAAATTTAATTTAAAAAGGTAAGTCGAGAGAAGATTGTAGTAAATTGCTGAAAACGGAGTGTTACATTTTACGAAAAGTAACAAGAATAAAAGGATTTTTTAAGGAGTAATTCAGTCAACGAGTACAGTGTTTCTAGGGAAATTAATAATAGAAGTCGCAGAGTGCTTGCAAGGACGGTACATCAGCGGATTATGTTTGCAAAAAGGTAATTTAAAAAAATACGTAAATTTTAAGGTTCCACTTTCCTAAATTTTTGAAAATATATGAAACTTTCTTAATACGCCCTGAACTAAAGGTAAATAAATGGCTTTTGATTTAAAACAGGCTCTTCAAAATGTTCAAGTTCGATTTATAAATAAATATAATAAAAGATTTTTTTAAGAAGAATATTTTTTAGGACTGATTTTAAAAAAGCTGCCTTCTGAAAGAATTAAAAACAATAATAATAATAAAAATATATATAAACTGCCGTAATCATAAGAGATGGCTGATACTGTAGACCGCTTCGATAAGTAACTTTTCATAAATAATTATTTATGAAAAGTTATAATTGATTTTAAATTACTCTTCTTTTCAATTTTAATGCAGAAGGTTTCACAAAAAATTAAAAAATTTTATATATTCATACAAGCACATCCATCGAATATTTGACGAAATAAGTGTAACTAGTAATATCTGGTTTAAGTTTTTTAATTGTAGGAAATTATTGCTGAAATGAAATGTTTGTTAATAAATAATGCAATACAAAGAAAAGTTTGTCAAAATATATTGGTTACGCTTATTTCATCAAATACTTGATAGATGTGAAAGTAGTTCACGGAACAAAAATATATACATATATTTTATAACTGGCACCAAAAGCAAAAAAACAAGAAAATGCACTTTGTAACTAGTACTTTTAAGAAATGTAAAGAAGAAACTATTAAAAATACTTTTCTAAAACTTAACTTTTATAAAAAAAAAACCTTCTGACGAAGTAACCTAAAAAGTGTATTTCAGAAGGTACCTCAATATCATGGACCCCTCAAAATTTCACTTTAAAGAGCTTTTTTTTTATAGAACACAACATTAAAAAAAAGTGTTACTCAACAAAGCAACGTTTAAAATAATAACTTTTAAAAGGTAAATTTAAGAAGGTACTTTATTAAACGTACATTTTAAATAGGTACTTTCTTGAAAAGTAAATTAAAAAAAAGTACTTTTTTGAAAAGTAAATTTTTAAATAATGCTTTTCTTAAAAGTAAATTTTAAAAAGGTACTTTTTTGAAATAAAAATTTAAAAAAAAAATACTTCTTTGTAAAGTAAGCTTTAAAAATGTACTTTTCTGAAGAGTAAATTTTAAAATAGTACTTTTTTGAAAAGTAAATTTAAAAAAAGTACTTTTCATAAAAGAAAATTTTGAAAAAGTAAATTTGAAGAAAGTACTTTTTTAAAAGTACTTTTTAAAAAGGTACTTTCTTTAAAAGTAAAATTTAAAAAGTACTTTTTTGAATATTGATTTTTTTGTAGGTAAAAATAGTATTTTTTCGAAGGCATGTTTTAGGAAAGTACTTTAAAAAACTTATCTGTTGCAAAGTAACTTTTGAAGAAATTTCTTTTTCAATATATTTTTGAAATCAGGCGCATTTCAAAAATTACTTTTAGGATTTATCTTCAGGATAGCAGAGTTTAAAACAAGTCTCTCGCAAAAAGAATATGGGCCTTGTAAAAAATGTATCCTTTAGAAATACAACTTTTAATTGCACGTTACTCTGAAAAACAAAAACGTTTACACAAAATACACCCTCGTATGTCTGAACGTACTTTAATACAAATGACTTGGTACCTTTTGAATAAAGGAGCTGCTAAGCGAACAACTTTCAAAGTAAATTATTCTTAATAATTAAAGATGTGAAGGACATTTTAAACAAAAAATCTTTAAATTTCGATAGTATTTACAAAATAAGAAGACTTTCGATTGTAAAAGTTTTTAAAAATACAAATTATTAAATTCAATTGCTTTAAATAGGGAGTGATTAAAATAGTGCCTTTAAAAATTTATTCGCAAACAATTTTTCAAAATTTTTTAATTCATGCTCTTGAAGAAGTATTCTTAGCAGAAGACTCTTTTCTGAAAAAGTAGTTCCAAGGCCTCGATTAAATATTTTTACATGAGAGTTCTTCAAAACTAAATTCATTATTGATAACATTAACTTTTTAGCAACTGCATTTGAATTCCTATTATTGTTGTATTATCGTATTCACTGTCATCTTGATGGGCGGTTTTCCGCTCTAATTAAGTGAGACCACCACCCACCCACTATCGACGTCACTTTTAAGAAATTTGTTTCAATTTTCAACTTAAAAACTTACCAAAGCTGTGATGGGCTCAACACCTTCGCCATTAAACTTATTTGCCTTGAACACGGCCTGTCTATCCCAGTCAGTCCAATAAATGTTGTCCTCAAATGTTGTTATCGAGAAAGGATGACGCAAATATTCCGACGAATACAAAATCTGACGTCGCTGTGAACCATCATAATTTGCCGACGAGATGATGTTTAATTTGCCATCAACCCAATAGATGCGCTTGTGCACTAAATCCAAAGTAATACCATTTGGCCACTTGACATCGTAGTTGATAATTGTGGTGCGATGTGAACCATCCATGCCGGCACGTTCGATACGTGGTGAGGCGCCCCAATCGGACCAATACATCCAACTGGATGTATGAAGGCAGCAAGAGGAAAGAAACGAAATAACAAAAATATAGAGATGAAAATGAAATAAAATTTTTGGTAAATCAACTCATATCAGGTCCTTTTTTATACGACACAACAAAAACAAAAATATGTTAAATAAAAGAGAAAACAACAACAATATTTTGCATTGTGGTGTTTGCTGCTTGTAATCATTTCTGAAATGCCAAAAGTGTTTATTTGTGTGGATGGTGTTTTCGTTATAGTTTTAAGCTAAGGGAAGCATATGGTGTGTATGTATATATGTGTGTGTGTGTGTGTGTGTGTGTGTGTATTTAGCCATATCGGTTTATATTACAATGTCATGTTTCGTTTTTGGTTGTGCAGCTTTTGTTTTGGTTGGTGCTCAAGTCTGAAGGAGATCGGTCGTGTCATATGTTGTGCCTTTTATTGTGAATTTCTTTTTTATGGCTTTTTTGTTTTATCGTTGGTAGCAACATGTCAAGTGTCAATCAAAAGATATTTTCTTTTTTTTTTAATTCTATTTGTATGTATTTTTGTTGTCATTTTGTTGCCACATTTGGTGTCCAATTTTTTTTTCCTTCTTTTTGTTGCTGTTAAACAATATCGAGTGCTGTTTGTCTGGTATCAAACCGGCATGTGTTGTTGTTGTTGCCAGTTTTGTGTCGACCTCTATTCATATTTACTTACCCGTCTATGGGATCCAGTGCTATTGAACGTGGTATATCCAATTCATCTTCTATGAGCACTTTGCCCATGTTCCCATCAAAGTTTGTCAATTCAATTGTACATCTGTGGGTGTCTGAAAAGTATATGTGATTGTATATCCAATCGACTGCCAAGCCATCGGCGTTGACTGTGTGCTCCTTTAATACAATTGTTTTATCGTTGCCTTCGTCAATGGGTGCTCTACGTTGTAAAGAGAAGAAAGCAAAAAGGGAGACACTGAATGCACGACTCATATAAATTTAATAATAATTTCTTTTGGTTGGTTTTCATTTTAATTTGATTGAATAAAATATTTATTTTTTAGAGGGCAGATCATAATTTAATAGTTTTGAATGCATGACTTTGGTCTTATTAAATTATTTAATAATGAAACAAAGCTTTCCAACAAAGTTTTGCATATTTTCTTTGTCGTTTGTTACTGCTTTTAAGAATTCAAGTTTATTTCCAGTGAAGTAATAGGAGAGGTCAGGTAAAAACGTCTATACCTTTTAAGAGAGCTGCAAAAAGTACCAGTCTTCTTTTAATAAAATTATAAATTGACCCACCTATCAACATAACAAAATATTAGGAAATATTTTGTCGACGTTTTCAAAGCGAAATTAAAAACACTTTTTGATTAATTCTATGCTTAGAATTAAGATGTTGTTGCACATTTTTAAGTGTTCCACAATAATGTATTTGAAGTTTTTCTATAATATATTAATTTCTTGAATATCTACACAAAAATACCTTTTGAATCATATATATTTCATTGCTATTGATAGAGGGTAAATATATTTAAAGTGTACCATGAATTCATGTATGAGAAATTTAAACACAAGATATTTATATTGTGTAGAGCAGTACAAAAATACCTTTTCAACTGTGCAAGTTTTATTAAAATCGATGGTCGATACGGTACTTAAAAGTGTACTACAAATATATGTATGAAATATTTATAAATAGGGTGTTTTTTGTAGAGTGATACAACTTTGAGTTGGCATCACTGCTTTCTTTGACCACCCATTTAACAGCTGATAGTTGCTTTTTGTTTAGTTTGCTTTGACATTTTATTATGGATCGACTTACACCAGAGCAACGCCTGCAAATTGTGGAAATTTTTAATCAAAATAATGGTTCTCGTCGTCAAACTTATCGTGCATTTCGTCCATTCAAAATTTTATTTTCCAATGATGCCAATTTTTTCTTAATTGGGTACGTAAATAAACAGAATTGTCGCATTTTTGATGAGGAGAATCCACAGAAAATTACTGTTTGGTTTGGTTTTATGTCTTCAAAAACGATGATAGTCAGAATGTGACTGTTTCTGCAAATTGGTGTTCCAGATTGCGTCTTGTACGCGCCACATGGCCGAAATCATATTTAAACATTAATGTCATACAATTTTCTATCAAATAAAGACCGTTTCATTGATATCAACAATATATTACTAAGATTTATTATGATTTAAACTTGTATCACTCTATGAAAAACACCCTCTATTTTTACTTGCAGGCTTGCAGGCTGTAGATTCGAGAAAAGATGGGAAATTTTCGATTTGACATAGTGAACTTTCAAAATAATTTATTGTACGCGCATAAGTTTTCCATAAATAGCACGATACAGTGAAATCGAATTTAAAATAGAAAATATTTTCAGAGAAAAAAAAAATTAATAAAATTTTTGTAGAATATGTGTGACTTGGTGCGATTCATGGCGTTTTCTTATCTGGAAAACATGTAAAATTTTTCCACTCCTTTTCCAAAAAGTGGCAGTTCGGAAGTGTTTTAAAATAAAAATTATTTTCCTTTGAGGGATGTCGGATTGGTTTCCAATAAATTCTTTATTTTCAAACAACAGAAAAAAAAGTGTGCAAAATGTTGCATTTTTTTAGAAAAGAAATTAACGTTAAAACCGTTTAATTTCCCTTATCAGCCAGATTAATGGCAAGTATATGATTAGTGGAGATGTTAATTTATAAAAAAAAAACGCTTAATAATTTTCATAATATTCCATTAAAAACCTATTAAAAAGTAAATATATATAAAAGGAGGGCACGGATGAATATATTGCGCTGCTTTGGGGTTGCAAAATCTTCAACACACTTCGTTGAGCAATTAAATTTAAATGATAAAAACAACTAAAAATATGAAAGTGAATTTGTTAAGATTAATTATTGTTATTTTTCATATAAAAATTTCAATAATTTATTATTTCGTGGTCACGCGAAACTAACGAGAAAATCGGCTGAAACGAAATACAATCTGAAAGGCCACTGAATATGCCATGGAAAGAATTATCTAAAATTCATATTTTACCCCCTGCTATTTTGCCTTTGAATTCACTTGAAAAGTTAAATTCCCCTCTTTTTCTAATACGAGCTAAAAAACCAGCAACAATCAAACCCCAAATTTGATTTTAATACAATCAAAAGAATTCTTTCCGCAACCGTATTGAAACGAACAGTCAATGAAACCAAAAGTATTCAACCCTATTAAAAAAAAAAAAACTCCAAAGAATCACTTTATGATTCAATAGCATCCTTTTTCCCCCCCTCCACCCCCTCCAACTGCCAACGGAAACTGTTTATAATTTCATGGAATTTTGACGCCACATAAACCTTTTGTTCTCTCACACACTTCCCCTAATTAATAATGATTCTAAGCAGAAATAATTATTCTGCATGTGACATCATCCCCCTGGCCATTTACCCCCACCCCTACCCGCATATGAATGCCTGGCTGGCAGTTATTCAAAACAATTTCCACTCACTTGTAAATACTTTCGGTGGTCACATCACTCCAAAATATCATGCCTGTTCGGAATACAAAATCTATCGCAGTCGCTGATTTTGTATTATTCACAATCGATGTCATTTCCATGTGATCCAGAGCTATTTTCCGTATGTCATGACGATGTGCCAACAATAACGAGGCATGTCCTTCTGTTGCCTTACAACGTGTATGATTGCGTGGATCACGCATGTAACCATCCATACACTCGCATTTGTAGCCGCCAACTTCGTTAATACAAATTTGCGAACATGCTCCAGGATTTTCATTGCATTCATCAATATCCTCACAGGATTTATTGTTAATTAATTTATAACTGCAACAAACGCAAAAAGAGAGAAGGAGAAAAAAATTAATACAAAACAAATAAAAGACAGCGTGAGAGTGAAATAAATGAAAGCAAAATAATTGTTAATATTTCCACTGCAGGGATTAAAAGGCAACATAATTTTAATGGGGAATTTGTGATTTTTAAAACATTTTGATGTGCAACTTTAATTCCACCATTAAAAACGGTGATCCAGCCATCACAAGCCCGTTGAGCCGGGTATTAAAATATTTTATTTTATATAAAAAAAAAAATTAAAAATATAAAAACCAACTCACCCCGTCTCACATTCACATTTGAAGCCCACCGGCTGGTCAATGCACTTGTGCATGCAACCGCCGTTGAGTAACGAACACTCATTAACGCCGCACTTGTTGGCCGGCTCGTCTTCACCATCCGGACAGTCCTTGTGTTTGTCACACACTTTGGCAAGTGAAATACATTGACCGCCTCCACAATCGAACTCCGTTGCAGCGTTGCATTCCGTTTTCTTGCGAATAGCTGGTTGGTGCAACAAACAAACGAACACACATTTTTAATATTCTCTACTTTTTCTTAATAGTTTTTTTATTTTTTATTTCGAAAACTCACCACATTTAGCTTCGTCACTTTTGTCAGCGCAGTCGAATTCACCGTTGCACTCGAGATTTCCGGCGATGCAAGAATGATCGGCGCACTGAAACTGATCCGAACGGCAGGTACTGTTTTTACAATTTTGACCGATTTCATCTTCACAACCGGGACAGTCACATTCGGCATCGCACAACCAGCTGGGATGTAGACAAGTCATCAGATCGTTGCATTGGAATTCGTGGGCCAAGCAGGGCTTATGGGAGCCAATCGACTCGCGACAGTTCTGCAATTTAAATATAAAAATTTATTTTCAAAACTTATTTAAAAAAAAAATTTTTTGAAAAAAATCTAATCGCTGTTGCCCATTTTGATTTTAAATTAATTTGCTGCTTTTATTTAGAATAGTAGGCAAAACCACGCCCCTATAAAGCATATATAAAGTTCTTAAACTTGTTATACTCCAGCGATTGTCAGGGGAATTAATACACGCATCTCAATATCTTTTCAAATGAACGAAAGGAAATGAAAAAAATAGGCAGTGCCACGCCTATTTAAACTAATAAACATAATTCAAACTACTTCTACTCCCGCTTTTTTTATTAAACTTTTTACGTTTATTAAGTATCAACTGATTTACAATATTGTGGCAAATATGGGCAGTGTCACGCCCACATAAACAACATACAGACGTTAGACTTTTCACAACCCAGTTTTTCTTATGATATTTGGTCTAGGTAATGGATAAGCTACAATATTGTAGCAAAAATGGGCAGGGCCACGCCTATATTCAGTAAGCGTAGTAATTTGAACAACTTATACTCCAGCCATTTTTATTAAACTTTGCACGCTTATTAAGTGTCAACTGTTTCATAATATTGTGCCAAAAAAATGGGAGGTGCCATGCCCATGTAACCAACATAAAGACTTTGGACTTTTCATACCCAAGTTATTTTCAGCACATTTTTTCTAGGCATTTGATGGAAATTATAGTACAATATAGTGACAAAAATGGGCAGAGCCACACCCATATTAAAATCGTACAGATCTTAGACATTTCATGCTCAAGTTGTTCTCAGGACATTTTGCTCAGGCATTGGATATAAATTAAACTACAATATTGTAGCATAAATGGGCAGTGCCACGCCCATGTAAAGTAAACCAGATCTTTAAAAGTACTTCTACTTCAAGTTCAACTTTTCACGCGTATTACACTTCAATTGATTTGTAATGTTGTGATAAATATGGGCAGTGCCACGCCCAAATAATATAATTTTGATTTTGAAATTTTTATGCTCGAGTTATTCCCAAGACAATTTGAACGGGTATTTACTACAACAATGTTGTGACAAAAATGGGCTGATTTGCAATATTTTGAAGAAAATAGAGCTGCCACGCCCACATAAATTACATAACAATTGTAAAGCTTTTATTTTCAAACTATTTTCAGGACAATGAACAATGATTGAATAGCAATTAGAGTATATTATTTTAAAAATGGGCGGTGCCACGCCCACATAGAGTAATAAATATCTCTTAAACTACTTGCACTCAGGGTATTTCTAATGAAACTTTTGCAAACGAATTGAGGATCAATTGAAGCACAATATTATGAAAAAGGAGAGAGTTATGCATTTATTTTACTTGTTTTATTAAAGCGAAATACTTTGATTAGCAGAATGAGCTGCTGCATCACATACATATACGAGGTCTGTTGAGAAATAGCGCGAATTTTCATATTTCTAGGGCTACGTAATAATAATTCGTCGTGTTCTCGGTATAACTTGTTCGTGAGAGAGCTTAAACTTAAAAATGTTTATGCTGTCGCAAAAATGCATGAAAAATTTTGCATAAAATATTTAATTAAATTTCCAAAACCACTTAAAATGTTAAGAGTGTCAGCAATCCTGTCAATAAAACTCGCTTGTTCTTTCTAAAACCTTTAAGAATACATACTTTAAAAATACATATTCGATGATCCTGCATCTATATTTTGTTTTTTTTCTCTTTATATCCTTCTCTTCTTCATTTGCAGCATCTTTTGTTCTTATTTGAAAAAAATTTTTAATGCTGTAATTTTCCTTATACGAACGAGTAATAAACCGAAAATAATGCACCACATTTGTTTTGTTTTCAACAGCCCCTAAATGTATGCAACTGACATTGTTTGCTTTTAATGCATGCAGAAATAAAAGTGCTGTCGTAAATACAATTTGATAGTGTTGGCTTTTATTATAATTAAAAATAATAAAAATAAATTCAACCAGGCTTGCAGCGTATTTCCGGGCTAGATTTAACACGTAAAACTGTAAAGCTTATAAACACCAGGCAACACAGACTTTATTGTGCAATATTATACCTACGGTCAAATTAATTGTAATACAGTTTGATGAAAATGAAGTTCTTGTGGTCATTTAATATTAATAAAAATTATAATTTTCCTGAGAACTCTGAACACAAAGTATTAAATTAATTTTTTTTTTCAAGTCGAAAAGACCTCGAACCTTAAAAATAATTATTATTAAAATAATATTAAAATAACAAATACGATATATATTTGAGTAGAGATTGAAACCAAAATTCATTCTTACGAACTTTCCAAAACAAAAAATTTTTTTTTCAAAAGAAATTAATTTAATTTATAATAAATATTTTTCAAACTAATTTTGCTGATAATTTTCAGAGTTAAGAGTAGTCGAGAAATAAGTTGACAAGAACAATATTCCAAAACAAAATATATATACAAGTAAGTTTTATATTTCACAACTGAACAACATTGTTTTCAGAAGCCACTGCACTACCACAGCCACAGCTCAGACTGTCGATGTTTTTTAGCACTGGTTTGGCGGAATGTGGGAGAATTTTTTACTTTAAAAAAGTTAATAAATGTTTGCCACTATATTTTGCAGCACATCGGGTTATTTATTTAATTATTCACAATTTACTTCTCTGTATTTCAAATAGTTTGAAATAGCGAATATAATTTTTATTGCAGCAATCGCCAATTTATTTATATTCATATAAAAATCGGTGTCGAAACTTCCCACGTATTTCCTTTTTAAGGCTCCGAATTTTGAAATTTGACTATTTAAAGCCGCATCAAATTAATTTAATGCATTTAGCAGCCATTTAAAAAAATTATTTTTGTCTTTAAAACAAGCAAAAAATTGTTTCTCTCAAGAAAAAAAAAATACATGAAATTCCATAACGCAACTCCTGTAGCAGCAAACCTTCAAACAGAATTACAGATATTTATGTTTAGTTGCATGCCGGAACGAAGCAGGAACTACAAAACAATTGTTGCAGAAAGAATTCAGAATAAAAAAAATCCTTTTAACATTTTTTTCATAGTCAACAATAAGAACAGTTGCATTCGCTGCAACTCCTGGCATACTTTAAGGATGAAAGCAAAATACAATTCTTGTTCTATTGTAATTTTAATAAAGTTACACGCTGCCATACAATTGCAAACAAAGTTACGATTTTAGTTTTCACAAAATACATTTTGTAAAATAGAGCAAAACGTTATTCCCTCTACAGTGATATACGACGTGCCTCAACTCGTGCGCAAGTATGTGTGTAGACGTGGCAAAGGACTCGCAGATAAACACCAGGACAGTCAACTCCCGGTAATTTAAAATTAAAAAAGAAAAAGCAAAAGTTGACAAGATAACAGGTAACAGGGGTTTGATTTGAAGGCCGTAAAAAAGGTAAAAAATGTTGCACTTTTTTTTAAACTAAAATCCCCAAATAAAAAAATTTATTTTTCAACTTAACAGCAACAATTATAACAAATGCAGCTGCATTCACTGTAAATAAAATTTTTATTATTTAATTTTTGTATTTAAAATTATAGGGCGAAAAGTTGCAGAAAATAAAATTTAATTAAGGGTTCTGGCCGCTCGAAATGCTACAAATTTTGGGAACAAGAACGATGCACCGAAAATTCATTGTCAGAAATTAAAAACCCGCACACACACACAATCATGCTGTTGCCGGAATTCTTCATACGCCCATGCTTTATGCAATAGATTTCCCCTTTCTTGCTCCGACAAGCAGAATATAAGTCATTCGCAGGTGACCAGGTTTCGTTTTCTGTTCTATATTTTTAAATTTTATATTAAATAGTTTTTAAATGTTCTATTTTTATTTTATAAATTTTAAAATACTAAAAAAAATATAAATAACTTAAAAACTCTTTTAATGAAATTCCTTAATATTGAATTTTTTCAAAATTATTTTCTTTTAATGGCCACACTTTCACGCCAACAATAAAAAACCAAGCGATTTGAAATTTTTACGTCGTTATTGTGTTTCACACGAATATTTATCACGGAATTAGCTGAGTGGGGCGATATAAATTGTTTGTTAAAATTGTGTTTCTAGTAGGGTATTGAGACGATTAATCGTTGTTCGATTAATCGATTAATTTTGGACGATTAAATGTTCGAGTAATTTAAAATTGCTGCTTTTCAATTAACGATTCATTTCAATAGCTTTTGGAATAATTCAAAACCGCTCTGAATAATTCGAATGATTTATGCCGATTAATCGATTAAACCAAATTAAAATATTTATAGCACTAATTTTTTTTATGTTTTATAATATAAAAAGTGGGTGCAATAAAATATTAAAATTTTTATTTAAAATAGTGTTTCTAGTAGGGTATTGAGACGATTAATCGGTGTTCGATTAATCGATTAATTTTGGACGATTAACTTTTCGAGTAACTTAAAATTGCTACTTTTCGATCAACGAATAATTCGAATAACAGTTGAAGTGATTTAAAACTGCCTTTTTTCGATTAATAAATAATTCGAATAATTTATTCCGATTAATCGATTAAACAAAATTAAAGTTTTTATAGCACTAATTTTTTTATATTTTATAATATAAAAAGTGGGTGCAACCAAATATTTTAATTTTTATTTAAAATAGTGTTTCTAGTAGGGTATTGAGACGATTAATTATTATTCGATTAGTCGATTAATTTTGGACAATTAACTTTTCGAGTAATTTAAAGCTGGTACTTTTCAATTAACGATTAATTTCAATAACTATTAGAATAATTCAAAACCGCTTCTTTTTCATCAAAGAATAGTTCGAATAATTTATGTCGCTTAATCGATTAATAAAACAAAACGATTTTTACAGTCCTCATTTTTTCTTATATTTTATAATATATAAAGTGGGTGCAATAATATATTTCAATTTGCTTTGTTATTAACATTTAGAAAAGACCAGAAGTACAGCGGAGGAATTTTGGATATTCTCCTTTTTCAACACCGGAATTATTATTTTTTTTTTGTTAAATTGACATGTTAATTTTAAAAAAATCTATATTTTCAAATAAGTAATTTTGGGACATTTTTTCTACTTAAATAGATAAATAAAAATTTACTCAATTAACCGAATACTAGTGATTTGCTAGATTATTGGCTTAAGTTTTTATATCGATTAATTATTTACACGATTAATCGATTAATACAAAACCTTGATTAATATAATATCCAAATTAAAAGAGGGTACCAGATTATTCGAATTGTTGTTATTCTTCCAATTGCTGGACTATTTTCCAAGGAAACTTTGAACTATAAAAAATTACTGAAATTAAGGAGTTTCATTTTAGCCAGAGTCGACTGTATACTCGCATAAAACACACATTTTATTTTACTCTACTTCCATCATTGTTCTACAAGTTAAGCTCCTTTTGTTTCAGTTATTACGAAACAAAGACTTCAGTAAAGTTCAAGCTCAATGCTGGAGGGGTCTTTTGTGATTGCATGCGTGTGCGTGTGTGTATGTTTATGAATTTGTATTTGTATTTGTATTTGTATACACTTTATGCAATTATGGTTGCAGTGTAGGAAATGCATCTACATCAAGTCAACTTTTGGTTCATAAAAGCATCCGGAAAGATATTTTTGGAGGGCATTTTCTTTTCTGTCTTTAATTAATCAAGGATATAGTAGAAGCAGGCAAAACAAGATAATAAACTTAATAGAAGTTGGAATATATTCCGGGAATGAGTTGAGATTGCAGGCAAATATGCAGCCTTCAAAACTAATGCAAGAAGAGTTTTTGATTGGCCAAACAACAACGATTTACCACAATGAAAATTTGATAATTAAATCTATTTACAATTCGCCCATCTCTTAGAATCCTTAACCAGTAGGGATATTATTTGTTGGTAGCCAAGAGAACGGGTTTCAGGGAATTAATAAATTTTAATTAAATTAGAAGAGAGATTTAATTTAGTAGATGAAATTAAAGAGGTTAATGCGAAAATTGAACTTGAAGAAAACGAAGAAACTTAAATTGTGTTAACTTCAGTTTGCTGTTCATACAATTCTCGTACAATTTTTTCATACAAAGTGAAAAGCAAAAAAAAATGTAAATAAAATAACAAAAATTATAATAAAATTATAATAACATAGAAAATAATATAAACATGAATGCTGATGATCGGAGTGCAGTGACTTCCGCAGACAAAATTTTTTAGTTGAAACATGTTCATTCATGACATTATCTCACATAAAATGAAACAAGAAAATCAATTTAATATTCTTATGAAAACATTTCATATTTTTGTTTCGAATTTAAAATTTTTCTTGCTTGAGAAAATTTTTGTATTTCCTGGCGCAAAATTCACTTAAAAGTTTATGCTTAAAAGTATGCAATAGAATAGTATTTTGTAATTACAGCATGAAAATATGCAATAAATTTTTAGAAAGTTTTCCTTAGAGGACTCTCACGTGTATTAAGATATTAATATTTCAAATTAAGTGCGAAAAGCTGGGAAATTCAGTCAGCATAAAAGTGGAGTTGTAAAATAAAATGAAAGTTTGTGTGTGTAAAATATGAGAACGAGCGGAAGGTTGAAATATTTAATGGTTTTTGTGTAAAAGAGGAAGGGAGACTATTCGTAATGAAATTTTTAATGCGAATTTTTAATGGCCAAATAATTTGTTTTTTTTTTGGAGTTGTTCTTTTTTTTCAAAAGGGATTTTTAATAAAAATTAAAATTGTTTTGTAATATCCTTCTTCTATACACTTAAACGATTAATTGTGTTTCGATTAATCGACTAATTTTGTGCGATTAACTGTTCAAATAACCTAAAATTGCCTATTTTCGAATAAAAAATCATCGAATAATTTTTGTCAATGAATTGAAAAATTTTTCAAAGTAGTTTTTATAAAAAATTTTAGTTATATTAAAACATAATGTTTTTTAATACTGTATGGTAGTCAAACAATTAATTGCTGCTTGATTAATCGAATAACTTTATGCGATTAACCGTTCAAATGACTCAAAATGAGTTACTTTTGAATAAAGAGTATTCAGACAATTTATGTCGATTAATCGATTAATCAAAAATGTTTTTGAAGAAATCTTGTTTTTTTTTGTACGGTCTAGTTATAGCAGGACATTGAAACAATTAACCATTTTTCGATTAATCGAACAATTTTGTGCGATTAACCATTCAAAAAACTTAAAATTGCATATTTTCGATTAATCATCGAATAGTTTTTGTTGATTAATCGAAATTTTTTTCAAAAGAATTTTTATTAAAAACTTTTGTTATATTAAAATATAGCGCTTTTATAAACTGTAGGGTATTCAAACGAATAACGATTGTCCAATTAATCGAATAGATTTTTGCGATGAACTGTTTCAATATATTTAAATTGATTATTTTTGATTCGATATTTTAGAATAGTCTATATCGATTAATCGAAAATATGTTTCTAAGGGGATTTTTATCAAAAATATGTTACATTAAAACATCTTTTATTGGAGGGTATTCGAACGGTTAGCGCTTGTTCGATTAATCGAATAACTTTGTGCGATTAGCTGTTCAAATAACTTGACATTGATTTTTTTTTTGATTAAAGAGTATTCACACAATTTATGCCGATTAATCGATTAATCGAAAATGGATTTGAGGAAATTTTTATAAAAAGCTTTTATTATATTTTTCATACAGCCTAGTTAATGGTAGGCTATTTAGGCAATTAACCATTTTTCGATTAATCGTAAAGTTTTGTGCGGTGAACTATTGAAATAAACTGAAGTTGATTATTTTTGATTAAAGAAGAATCACATAATTTATGTAGATTAATCGAAAATGTTTTTAAAAGGATTTTTAATAAAAACTTTTCATATTGAATCATCATACTTTTTTATACAGCCTAGTTTTTAGCTGTTTTTTTAATTAAAGAAGAATCACATAATTTCTGTCGATTAATCGAAAATCAATTCTTCATGCTATTTAAACGATTCTTTAGGGTATTCAAACGATTAACCCTTGTTTTATTAACTGATTGACTGTTAAAATAATTTGAAATTGCTTGCTTGCGATTAACAAACATCTCGAATATTTTAATCGATTAATCGAAATTTTTTTTCAGTATCTATTTATATTTTCTTTATTTCAAAAATAGACGCTACGTTTTCTTCATATGAAATGTTTATTTGACAAACTTTTGTTTGGAAATTTGTCAATTAAGCAGGTCTTTTGGAAGTTCTATTTTTACATGCACTTTTAATTCAACGCTGTCAAATGGAAAGTCGGTTAAAAAAAGTATTTTTCTTTTCTTTAAATACTTTTAATACACAATAAGAGCGCACTTGTTGAAAGCCAACAACCTTCAATTAATTTCTTAACTATTCATTTCGCATATTTTTTTATTTATAAAAATAAAAAATAAAGAGTCCTGTTTGTCCACTTGCTGAATACCCCACACAAACTGTCTGTTTTGCTCTCATCTTTTAAATAATAAATACTGAAAACAAATTGTCCCCCTCATACTTTTACCATTTATTGAGTTGTTTATGTGTGAGTGCCAGTGTTAGTGCTTGTGTTGGCTTGTGTTTTGTGTGGAATATTTTAATAAAATTCGAAATGTCATTTAGTTAAAATCCTTTTTTCTGGAACGCTGAGAAACAGAGCGAAAACCTCAACAATATTAAAATGTGTTTTTGAGCGTATCTTTTAGAGAGCAAAAAAAAATGAAAAAGGAAATGGGAATTTTGTCTCTGCACAGTTTCTGTCAAGGACACAAGTTGCACATAAAAAATAGTAAATATATTAAATCATTTTTTTTTAAATATAATTTTGTTGACACTATTTTTTGTACAAACTAAAACTGGAGTGGAGAGTAAACAACTTATGAGTTATCAGAAGACTGTAAAAGTCCTCAGTTAAAATGCTCTTTTGCATTTTAAAATCAAACATTAATTTTTTTTAGGAACTTTTAATAGATTCAAAAGAGGACGTATGCCGATGAGGAATGAAAAGCCAAAAGGCTTTTGATCATGATCTTCGAATCTCGATAAAGCGTTCGCCTCAGTAATTCTTTATGGGGCCGAATGTTCCCATTCGATAACGATCGAAAATTCAATACAATTTATAAAAGAATTTCGATCGAGGTCGAGTACTATAGTTTGGCCCATATTTCATAAATTCGCCCCAAAAGATAAAAATCGCACAGACTTAAATCGCTTGATCGTGGTGGGCAGATCACATCGCAATTTTTTAAGATAATTTATCGCTGCTGCTATAAATCGGTTATTTCATGGCACGTGTTACTGAAACCACATGTCGTCAATTTACATGATGTATTGTGTGTTTTTTATAGAGTGATACAACTTTGAGTTGGCATCACTGCTTTCTTTGATCACCCATTTAACAGCTGATAGTTGCTTTTTGTTCAGTTTGCTTTGACATTTCATTATGGATCGACTTAAGCCAGAGCAACGCGCGAAAATTGTGGAAATTTTTAATCAAAATAATGATTCTGTTCGTTAAACTTAGCGTGCACTTCGTCCATTCAAAATTTTATTTTCCGATGAAGCCCATTTTTGGTTGAATGGGTACGCAAATAAACAGAATTGTCGCATTTGGAGTGAGGAGAATCCACAGAAAATTACTGTTTGGTGCGCTTTAAGGGCTGGCGGAGTCATTGGCCCTTATGCCTTCAAAAACGATGGTGGTCAGAATGTTTGTGAAAATTGGTGTTCCAGATTGCGCCTTGTACGCACCAGCCGTGGAGGCCACATGGCCGAAATCATAATTAAACATTAATGTCATAAAATTTTCTATCCAAAAAGGACTGTTTCATTGATATAAAAAATGTATTACTATGTTTTATTATGATTTAAACTTGTATCACTCTATAAAAAACACACTATACAGTTGAGGAAACAACAATTCCTTTATCATGATCCTGTTACGAATCCTTTTCACCATCACTGTAATCTCATAATTTTAGTTTCATCTTAAAAAATGTAAATTGTGCCAAAATCCGCTTAAAAAAGAGTTGCTCCTTGTGAGTGCATTCATTTTTCAAGGACTGCATGAGAATTTTTTTCAAGGATTTGCTGATCATCAAACTCGATAATTTCATGCGAATCCATTCAGCTGGATATGCGCTTAATCGGAAATGATTTTTTTTCTTTTTTTTTTTTTGTTAAAACTGGATTTTTGCCAATTTCCGCCACTTTAAATGGTCGGCTGTTTGGGCTCCTGACTAGACGGAATTTGGTAGGCATGAGCGTAAAAGGACATTTGCCCAAATTGACTGAGTTGAGGTTCGTGATATGTGAAGTGTTTCAGAACTGGGTTAAATATTTTAAGGAACAAAAGAAGATCAATAAGAATTTAAGTTTACCAATTTAATGCGCAAAACAGAACAACAGTGTTTTCGCAGGACGCTGCACTGCCATCATACCAGTACTCACAGGCATTTTTCTTTTAGATCGCCAGTTGAAGATGACGCTAATTTTTATTTACAGAAATTTAATAAAAACAACTAATCGGAATATATGGACACTATCGTTTCCTACGTTGGCGGTCAAATTTTATAATTTTTTTATTTGTTGTCAACTCTCCTTTGAGAAAATTTCAAATTTCAAAAAAACCGAGATGTTATTTATTTTACGACGTTTAGGAAAACCGAACTCTTATGAGATCTCCATGTTCTGAGTTCCTAAAAAAATTTCTCTTGATTACTCCTGGAATGGTGTCACTATGACTTCGTGTATGAACTGTTCATAATTTTTTAACGGCTTGAGCGGCCGATTTCACTATTTTTTTAGGTAGATACTTTGAAGTTCCGAAAACTTTATGAAAAAAAAGATAAATAAATATAAATTCTATTTCCAACTGCTGCACTTTAATAGTCATCAGATAAATAGAGCACTCAGCCAGGCAGTCATGTAGTCAACTGCTCAGGCGGCCATCGAACAGTAAGTCAACGTGAGAATATAAAATTTATATTCAGAACTTTATTATTTTTTTTTTTGTTGATGGCACATGAAGCAACGTTTCATGGTTGTGCGGTCACACTTTATTTAGGTTGAAATATATTTCATAAAATATCTTTTTAATTCATGGCTGAAGTAGACATGCAAATGCAAACAGTAAGACACGGAGTTAGTAAAAGACATGGTCAGGGCCTCAGAACAAGTACGTCTTAGAAGTCTTAAGTAATCTTAATATATATTAAAAAAATTATTAATTAAATAAAAAGTCTTGATTTTATAATTTTTTGTTACTTCCAACAAAGTTTTCGCAGAGAGAACGAGCGATCATGTAAATCTGCTTAGAGGTCTGTCCGAAGGCCTTTGAAAGCCATGAATTATCCTGCAGTCGTGCTGCCTTTAATGTTTGTTGGTGTTTGTGTTTAAATTTGTAAAGCGTGTAAAGCCACACACACACGTATTCCCACTTACGTGCAGTTAAAATACTCACACGCTGCAAGTCATATTGCATTTTGAGAACGCAACAGAAATAAATGTGTGTCAATTTATAAAACTGCGTGCGTTTGATATAAAACATTTATTTATTAAAGAAGTAAGAAAATGCTCTTAAAAATGCAAATATCTTTTGCAAAATAAATTGCAAGATGCACTTTCCTTGTTGGCTGTTAGTGGAGTTCATCAAATAATTTTATAAAATTTTTCAAACCAAAAAAAAGAAAGAAAATATTTAATAAAAAATTTATTTTTAGCCGTCTTTCAAATAAATATATTTGTTTGGAAATTTTTTATCCAGTTCACACGATGAATTTTATGTCCAAATTTCTTAGTTTTCCTTTGAAGTGAATGACCAAAATTTTATACGTTCATGCTATGAATTTGGAGTTTATGTCTTTTTTTATTGTTTTTATTCTTTCAAAAATTTTAAATTCAAAATTCTATTAATAAAAAGAAAAATATCAAGTCTATTTGCCCATCCCGCTTGCTTCAATAGACAAAAGAAAAAAAAAAGACGTCCTAAAATACATCGTGTGAATTGGCTGTTTATTAAAAAATCAGCATCAATTTAGTTTTTACTAAAAAAAGTCCAAGAATATAAATTTGATTTCATTCACAAAAAAGGCAGTCGTTTAATAATAATTGTTTTCTATACGTTTGGACAAGCGAAAACTTCTCATGACTACTGATAATAAGAAAGCGGCGGCTTTTGAAAACAGCTGTTGTGCTCCATTAATAAAAAGAAAAATATCAAGTATATGTACCTAATAATTTTTTCTAAATGTTCTGATAACTTCACATGAATATTGTTCAAAAGATTGCAGCGGCCTTTGAAAACAGCTGCTCTGCTCTGCAGTGCAAATTAAATCATGATTTTTTCCTCATTCTTCCAAATATTTCTTATGTCTTATTTAATTAAAACTCGTTTACAAACTTAATCTTTAAGGAATTTATTTATTTCAAATGAATCTCTATCCCATTTATTATCTAAAAGTATGAGGTCGGATGGAAAATAGACTGAATATTAAATTTCTATTAATAAAAAGAAAAATATCAAGTCTATTTGCCTAACCCGGCTCACTAGACAAAAAAAAAAAAAAAAGACGTGCTAAAACTCATCGTGTGAATTGGCATAGATTTTGTTTTGTCAACATAGATTTTGTTGTTAATAAAAAAAATCCAAGAATATAATTTTCATTTCAATTAGAAAAAGGCAGTCGTTTAAATATAATATTTTCTATATGTTCTGACAAGCGAAAACTTCTCATGAATACTGATGATAAAATTGCAGCGTCCTTTGAAAACAGCTGTTTTGCTCTGCAATGCAAATTAAATCATGAACTTGATGTTGATTTTTCCCTCATTCTTTCGGATATTTATTATGTCTTTCTGAATTAAAATTCGTTTACAAACTTGAGCCACTTAATTTTCATTGAATTCAATATAATTTTTTCAATTTAACCCTTAAAGTTATAAACAGTCCATTCATTTTCGCAATGAATCAATTCCTTTAAATTTCTTTCTTCCCTAAAAAGTCTGTTATATAGACATCGATTTAAAGAATTTATATTTCTAAATTCAGCTGATATTCATAAATCAAATAAATCTTTATCCCATTTATTATCTAAAAGTACGAGGTCGGTTGGAAAATTAGCTGAATATTATATTTCTTTGAAAAAAAAAATTATCAGCTTTTAATTTGTCATCTTAAAATCAGCCCTTCGGAAAGATAATAAATGCCAGGGTTACCCCCAATCCTCGTAGCAGTTCTGACATGAATTTTTGTATTTCCTTGAGTTTTTTTTTCAGCGCTTCGGGTTTTTATCTTTTCAATCATCAAAAATTTAAATTTTTCATTTTTCTCTTCAATCTTGGCAACTGGAATAGGGTGGCGAATACGTTGGCTCAGGCATGACGTTGTTTGGGAATGTTGGGACCCTATTGAGCACATTTAGATCGCTGTTAATGTCACTCACAGATTCCTGAGCGCTTCTCAAGCAACTGGTGTTTTTATTAAAAATTTAACAATTTTGAAACGATCTTTTCTGTCTTCAGGCCCTAATTGTGGGAGCCAACTGATGTGCCGTCATTTCCAACCACTTCTTAAAAAATCATTCGACGATTCTCTAAAAAATTTCATTCACTGTCTCCACTTGTTCATCAGGATGATGATGTACTTTCTCTTGTTTGTGTTTCTTTTTCAAATTTTCATTCTCAGAACTTAGAGAAAAAGATAATGTTGTGAATATCTACACAAAAATACCTTTCAAACCATATCCGATTCAGCCTTCTTGTTGACCGAAAAGCTGCTTAAAAGTGTACTAGAAAAAAATGACACGGCCTACTACCGCTTCCACTCACATTTTTTACTTTCAACTTTTCATACTATTTCGGAAACGGAATCTTATTTTTTCATATCATTTGAAAATCAAATTCAGAAAATATATGGACAAGCGAACTTCGCTTTTAAAATAAGTTAAATAAAACTTTTCCCTTCAACTTACCAACTCATCTGATTTATCAAAACAATCTGGATCGCCATCACATCTCCACTTTCTGTGTATGCAGGCGCCGTTGGTGCACGTGAATTCGTGCGCATCGCACGGCACTTTCGCACACTGTTTTTCATCAGAACCATCACCGCAATCGTTGTCATGATCGCACATCCAACGTTTCTGTATACAATGGCCATTCGCGCAAGTGAATTCATCCGAACGACATGTTTCATCTTGATGGGGAAAGTTGGTGAATATAATAAAAAAATTTCATATTAGTAAACGGATATATAATTCGTGTGTATGTAGAAATAAATTTGTGCGATTGTTAGTTGTTTTGGTTAGTCTAAAACTACGACATAAAAAACATATTTTTAAAGCATGACGAGAGAATGAGAACGAGATTATTTTAAAATATTTCGTGATACATATAAAACCTGTTTTAAGAAAAAGTACCTTTTCAAAAAAGTACCAATTGAAAACCAGCCTTCGCAAACAAAACCAAAAAAATAATAATCTTTTAATAAGTATGTTTTAAAATGGAACTTCTCAGTATAAAAAGTTTTGAAAAAGTACCTTTAGAAAAAAATTTTAAAAAGAAAGTACTCCTGAAGGAGTTGAAGTACTTTTTTCGATATATAAAGTGTTTTTTATAGAGTGATACAACTTTGAGTTGGCATCACAGCCTTATTTGAGCACCCATTTAGCAGCTGATAATTGATTTTTGTTTAGTTCCCTTTGACATTTTATTATGAATCAGTTTATACCTGAGCAACGCGTGCAAATTGTGGAAATTTTTAATCAAAATAATGGTTCAGTTCGTCAACCTTATCGTGCACTTCGTCCATTCAAAATTTCATTTTCCGATGAAGCCCATTTTTGGTAAATAAACAGAATTGTCGCATTTGGAATAAGGAAAATCTACAGAAAATTACTGTTTGGTGTGCTTTATGGTCTGGCGGAGTCATTGGCCCATATGTCTTCCAAAACGATGATGGTCTGAATGTTACTGTTTGTGAAAATTGGTGTTCCAGATTGCGCCTTGTACGCGCCAGGCGTGGCGGCCACATAACCCAAGTCATATTTAAACATTAATGTCATAAAATTTTCTATCCAATGAAGACAGTTTCACTGATATTAAATATATATTACTATGTTTTATTATGATTTAAACTTGTATCACTCTATAAAAAACATCCATTATTCAGCGAAGGGTTTCTGTTGACAACGTCGACGAGTTGATATTCCGGACTTTGATGTACAGCAGCTATTTTTCCATGACTACGAGCATATTCTTTTGGTCCGTTACATCTCAGAAGTAGCCTGATTAGGAAGAAAACCTTCCCGAGATCCATTAAAATTTCCAGCATTTTGTTTGTCAATTTTAGTAATTAAAATTTTTTTTTGTTGAACAGTGTTGCGTTTCATATTGTAAATTTCCCAACTTTTTACTAAATAAACGTGAAAAGGTGGCAGCTCTGTTACTAACATTTCATTATTTGACAGTCTATTCAGTTTCTAACCTCAAATTTATCAACCCTGTATAAATAACCATATACACACACTGCAACATGAATGAAACATGAGTTGTGACTCAAAATTCATGTCGATTTCTTTTCTAGAAAATAATGCAACATTTTTCCCATTTTTTTAGAGGAAATGGCAATATTTTGCCATTTAAAAATAAATAAATTTATTAGAAATGGATCCAACATCCCTCACGAAATATTATTTATATTTTAAAACCTTTCCAAACCGCCACTTTTTAGAAAATAAGTGAAAAAATGTTACATGTTTTCTAGAAAAGAAAACGTCATTACAAAAGAAATTCCTACAACTTTATTGTTGTAGTTACAATTCCTTACTATCTATCAAATGAATTGATTGAAATTGTATTTAAAAAAAAAAGATTTTGAAGTCGGCTTAAATTGCGAAAAAAAAGTATATTAAATTAACAAATTTTACTAGCAACTGTTGAGGTTAAGCGTACGTTAAATATAAATAAATAAAAGAAATTATTAAAATTACAACTACTTGTAAAGATTTGAATAACTATTTGACATCTGAATATAATTTTTGTTTCTACAGCAAAAGGAATAACCAGACATAAAGAAAATAGAGTTTAAGAAGAGGAACATACTGAAAGAGAAAAATCGAAAATATTATCTAAAAGTGCAGGTGAGTGTTTGAAAGAGGTGCCATCAACTACAACAACAGAAGAGAGACAAAAAGTAATCGGGATATTTGAAATCTACGTAGAACCAAAATATAAGTGCTTAAGGGCAAATAAAGTGTGCTAAGGTGTGTGTGTGTGTTCGTGTGTGTGAGAGATGTATACAACACGGCAATCTTACGTGTGTTGGGTTTTAATAAATTTTTTATTTTAGTTTTGCTCTAAATTTACTACGAAAAAAAAACTATTTTTTTTAAATAACAACAAACAGATAAAAGAAAATTTGCTTTTGAATAGAAAAATCTTACTGCATGAAGCCTCATCGGAACCATCCGAACAATCTTTACTCTGATCACACATCCAGGCCAAGGGTATACATTCACCCTCGCCCGATTTACAAGTGAACTCGTCGGGCGTACAAGTTTTACTTTCTGCAATAAAAGAAAAGGGGAAATTAATTTTGTTTTGAATACTTTAAATTACGCAGGAATATATTGAAGATCATTGTCATAGTGTGGGTATATCTTGTGGGTGTAGTGGTGTGGCCTGTTTTAATTAGCGATTTTTAAAATTGTATCAGTGTTGCCAGGTCTTTAATGATATTTATTGATATAATTCTTATTTGTTTTATAGCAGCGGATGTTTTCTTTTTAGCTGCATGAGAACTTGAAATATTAATTCAACACAGAATTATTGTTGTTTTTTTAATATTTTTATTTAAAATTTTTTTTTTATGATCGAATATATAGTTTCGTGGCATATTATTTATATATTGTTGCCGTTATATACCGGCCACCATTAAGTGTTGCATTCTTTATTCGATCGGTTTAATTTTTAAATAGTTCTTCCCAAAAATCCAAGGATTTTAAACTAAAAATATTTTGTTTTAGAAATCTACGGAAGTAGTTTCAAGATTCAAGATTTTTTAAATTAATCGAACGAACACTTCCCAAAATAGAACACATAAAATTTAAATAATATTATAAAAGAAATTCTTTTACAATTTTATTGGGTTATTAACTTTTTAGTTTTTTATTAAATAAAAAAAAAAAACAAAAATAAAATTTGTTGCCTAAAAACCAACATTTTTTAAAAATTAGTTGTTAAATTAAAACATACTTTTGGGTACTGTCGTTTAAACCTCTTTAATTTTAATTTCGTGCTGATTCTTTTTCCCAAAATGTTACTAAAAAATTAGTTTTACTTTAACAGAAATTAGTTTTTTTTAATTCAAAATAGCAACTGCGTATTTGCTTTTGCACAATAAACATTCGAAAAAGTCTTGTGGCTCATCCTAAAAGTATGCCATCTTTGCTGCAGTACACAAGCGACTGCATGCATTAAATAACTGATATAGCTTTTGCCTAAATATATACTACAGTTTTTGTGTAAATAGAAAAAACCTTTATATCATTTAAAAGCATCTCTCCCCAAAGAAACACACCGTTTTACTTGCAACAATCGACATAAACATCAGCACTACTTTAGTTTGCCACATCTGAAGTCTGTTGCCTCTTCCCAGCAACTGCTTCTTCCGGTCTCGCTCCAACAATTATTCTTGTTGTCAGTACACACGTTTGCTTTTTACGGAGGTTAAATATAAAATAATAAAAAACTTCCATTCTTGAGGAATTTCTTAAGTGTTTCATCATCAGAATAATTGACTACTTAAGTTTATTGTTGCAAGTGGAGGTGTGCATGTATTTTATGTGAGTGTGTATGTGTATGTGTGTGTGTGTATCCTTGAGGGAGTGTGAGTTTGTAAGAAAACATTTTATAGATATCTAAAGCCCGGTGTATGTACTTAACAAGTGATGACAAAATAAATTGTTTTCTAAAGTTGGTGGAAGTAGTTTTTACTATGTCAATGCTCACATACATACAAACACACACACACACACACACACACTTGCATACATATATAAACTAATATCATACAAAATGAGAAACCACTTTGAAGAAGTGAATTTTTAAATTGGTTAAAGAAAGTGTTTCTCTTATTCTTGCACTAACGAAACACACACTTCGCTGGCAGCTTCTGCAGCAGTTCAGTTCGTCCTGTTAACCTTTTCTATCAGGGCGGAGGCGCACCGGCAGATACGATGAAAATTCAATATTGAGTTTCATTTTATTGTTCATGTTTCTAATGCACGACAATTAAGGAAAAGCACAAAGACAACCGGAAGTCTTTTTATAAAAACCCAGGAATGACTAGAGGCTGGCAGTTTAATAAAGTGACTGGACTTAAAGTGATTCTAACGAAAATTCCCGTTTTATGGTACTTTTTTCCAATGTTTCGTACAAGTACAAGAATTTTTTTTAATTGTTTGTACTTTTGAAAGTGGAAGAAGTTTCATATAAAACGTAGTTTATTGAAAAAGTCCTCAATTAGAGGATGCTTTTCTATTAAGGACATTTTAATTTAGGGATACATTTTCGGCAGGTACTTATTTTGAAATTAAAATTTTTTTAATTAGCATTTTTTTGACATTCTTTAAAAATATGTGTTTTAAGTCAACGTTATCCAACTTGAAAGTTCCTTTTTTAATCGGTAAATTTTGAGGGCTACATTTCAAAAAAAGTTATTTTTCAATGATACTTTTTTCAAAAGTACTTTTCTTAGAGCCACTTTTTCAAAAGGTATTTTTTAATAACTCTCTTTTAATTTTTTTAAAAACTCTCTTTTACAGAAAATACTTTTTGTTAAAGTATTTTAGGAAAGACATTTTCATATAAGGTACCATTTTTCAATGACACTTTTTTAAGAGTAACATTTTTTAAACGTGATTTTTTTAAATTGTAATTCTTTTAAAAAGTAGTTTTGTAAAGAATATTTTTTGGAAAATAACTTTCCTTAAAGTTATTCAAAAATTTGAACTTCCTTATTATAAGTTTTGTTATATCAGCATTAGTTTCAAAAAATTAAATAAATTTTTAAAAAAGGCCCTTTAGGCGGAAGAATAGTTTTCTACAGTATTTTCAATGAAAGGATTTTTTAAACGATATTTATGCAAAGTAAACTTTTTAAAGGTTTTTATAACTACTTTTTCAAAAAGTACTTTTTTAAAAGGTGCTTTTCAAAATGTACCTTTTTCAAAGATTACTTTTTAAAAAGTACTGTTGTAAAACTTTTTTACATATTCTTTTTGGAAAGTTACATTTTGAATTTTTTAAAGGTACTTTTTTAAAAGGTACTAATCAAAAAAGTACTTTGTGAAAGGAAATTATTAAAACATACTTTTACAAAGGTACTTTTTAAAAGGTACTTTTCAAAAGGTACTTTTCAAAAGGTACTTTTCAAAAGGTATGTTTTCCAAGGAGTACTTTTTTTTGCTGCTTCTTTTCGAAAATTTACATTTTTAAATCTACTTTTTAAAAGGTACTTTTTTAAAAGATACTTATCGGAAATTTTACATTTTTAAATCTAATTTTTAAAAGGTACTTTTTTAAAAGGTGTTTAGTGGAAAGGTACTTTTTAAAAGATACTATTTCAAAAAGTAATTCTCGAAAAGTACTTTGTGAAAGGTTATTATTTAAAACATACTTGTTAAAAGGTACTTTTTCATAAGGTACTTATTTAAAATACGACTTTTTACAAGATTCTTATGTCAAAAGTAGTTTTGAAAAGTTTCCCAAATATACTATATTTGAAATCAGCTTTTACAAAATGTTCTTTTTATCAAAGTGGAGCTTCCCCAGTAACTTTAATGCAGGACTTTTTTGGACGATATTCAAATGGGCTGCACTTTTTAAGAATTTAATAAATAATATTTTATTAGATACTTATTTGAGAGGAGCTTTTATGAAAATATATTCTAAAATATAATTTTTTAAAAAGTATTAAAGGTACTTTTTATGAAAGATACTATTTTATAAGGCAAATGTTGGAAGGTAACTTTTGCAAAGAGTTCCTTTTTCAAGGGTACTTTTTTAATAAATATTTTTCGTAAAACATTTTTACAATAAATAATTATTTAAGACGAATTTTTATTAATATATAATTTTGAAAAGGGTACCTTTCTAAAAGGTACTTTTTTAAAATATATTTTTCCAAAGACGAATTTACAATAAATAATTATAATTATAATTATAATTAGTTAAGACGAATTTTTATTAATATATAATTTTTAAAGGGGTACTATCTTGACCGGGTACTGTTATAAAATTTACTTTTTGAAGAATTTTTTTCAAGGTACTTTTTTTAGAAGTTAGTATCGTAAACGTACCTCTTTGTTTTAACGGGCACTATTTGAAAATGTATTCTTTTACAGATAATTTTTTAAAAGGTACTATTTAATAAGGGAATTTTTCGAAGATACCTTTTAAAAGGGTACCTTTCTTAAAATAAATTTTTCAAACATATTTTTTTAATAGAAAATTATTTAAGAGGAACTTTAGCCAAAATCAGTTTTTTTTTAAATTACTTCTAAATTGTTAATTTTGAAAAGGCATTCTTTTACAGGTACTTTTTTGATATTAATTTTTTTTAATTTTTTACTAGAAAATAATTAAAGAAAACTTTAATCAAATATACTTTTATAAAAACTACTTCCAAAATATACTTTTTGAAAAGGTATTCTTTTAAAGGTACCCTTTTCAGAGGTACTATTTTAAAAATACATTTTTAAAGTTACTTTTGAAAAGAATACCTTTTTAATAAGTACCATTTTAAAAGACACTTTTTCGAAATGTACTTTTTTAATAGATATTTTTAGAAAGGTACCTTTCTATAAGATTTCCAACTGGTACCATTTGCCATATGATTTTTTAGTACCTTTTTTAAGCGTTGCTTTTTTCAATATACCACTGAACCTCTAAAAAGCTGGTTTTATTAAAACAAGTGTTTTTCAAAGGTAACTTTTATAATAAAAATAAAAAAACTTTTCACGGGATAATGAAAAGTTACTTGCTAAAGTGGATCTCTACTGCAAAAAGTAACTTTCCACAGGATCTGTTATACAAATAATTTTTCAACGGCTCTTGTAAAACAACTTTTCAAAAACACTATTTCAAATTCATATTTTTTGTTTGTTTTTCGTCCTTTTTAAATTATGCAAATATATTTCAAAGTTACTTTCCATATTTATGACTTATTTACGTTTAATTTGGGCAACGACTTTTCTAATTTACTCAAGTTTATCACTCGTAGTTACAACGCAATTTGCTGATGCCAGCAGGTTCTGATTAAACAATAAAAATTATCTATAAAATGCCTTCCTTTCAAATAATTTCTATACGTAAAATTAATGTACCCTGAGCTGTCAGCTATAACAAAGTGTCTGAAAATTTAAGAGAGAAAAAAACAACAACTTTTTGCGTGCTTTTTCACAAACAATTAAACTTCCAAAATTAATATAAATTATTTCCTCTTGAATGAACATTTACAAGTCACAAACACCAACACACACACACACACACACAAATACACGCATATATGTGTGTGTAGCGAAAATTTAAATAACTTAGATCGAAATCTGTTAATAAATATTTAGGAAAAAATAAAAATATTTTGCGTCAGGGGCATGAAATTACCAGCAATCCAAGAAGTGGAAGGAGCAGAGCAGCTGCTGGAATTTATCTTTTATTGTTTGTCTTCGAGAGCAGCGATTTTATAAGCAAATTAAAACTGCACGGACTAATTAATTTTTGATTTTATTGTCTATTTTGCATTCGCATTCTTCGACTTCTTGTGATTTTGTTGCATTTGTTGAATGCCAAAGTTGAAGGATTCACAAGTGGCTGGCAGCATTGTAATTTAATTGCTACAACGGCAGCAACAACAATGATAACAGTTAAAACGTTTAAGTTTATTTTCTCTTTATTTGTGCTACTATAAGAAATATATGTATATTGATGTTGGCTTGTGTGCAGTTCTACTTTTCATACTGTTTAAACAGAAAAATAAAATCTCTTAGGAGAGCAAATTTTGTTAAAAGATATTTTTTTTAATAATTATTCAATTGATTTTTAATACCAACTCACGTATTCTTGAGTTACTTATTCGTCAATACTTCTTTAACAAAATATTGCGTTTAAAAAAATGTTTCTAAAATGCTTAAGTATAGAAGGTTTAATGCCTAAGAATCAGAGTCCTTTTATCCTTGCAAAAAAGTCTCTTTTTGGCTTTTATATTAGCGGGTACATTTAAAGGTCTCATTCGTAAAAAAATACTTTGTGCTTATAAGCTGCTTATAAGATAAATTTTTAATGCAAAATCTGTTTTATAAACAGTTTATAAACCTAAAATATTTTTTTAATGAGACCTCAACAATTTGATCAAATTTTTTTTAACTATTAAACGATCCGTATTCGTAAATGGAAATAAAAAAACAGATCAAATAATTTCTAAACGAGTTAATCAACACCAGACTACACGGCGGAACACGACAAGAGGATGTCTGCGAAGTGTGCCAGAAACAACCACTTATAAAAATCAATTGTTTTTTATTTCAACTTTTGCAGCAGAAAAGTTTCCCTACAATTTTGCTGAATTCCATGTTTGTCTTATTTTTTATTTTTATTTTTGTAACGGCTGTTTCCTTTACAAATTGTTCAAGAAATGGCAGCCAACAAAAGAAAAACTTTTTAATTATATATTTATCGTAAAAACGATAATCAGATATTATTGGAAACACTCAGCATATGTGCGCTTTTATTGTCGAACACACACACACACACATACAAACCCATAAACACACACACTCTTACCACATTTCAAACTAACTTTATATATAATTTTTAGGTCATTGAAAAATGAACAGCTGGTGTTTGCTTTTTGGTTTTATTTCATACAAGAAAAAGCAAAAACAAAAGAAATTAAATGAAATAAAAAAAAACGCCCAAAAAAGTAAATATATAAATGGGTTTTATGTTCGCACTTTTTTATCGGGCAACATACAATTTTATTTTTTGCCAATGCCCACAATCAAGGATACGCATCAAACATGAAAACGTTCTCATAAAACACACACACACACACACACACTAACACAGCAGATTTCTTATTTGCAAAAAAAAAAAAAAAACGAACACTAGGAATATGTTGTAATAAAAAATTAAATTTATTAGAATGTTGTAAACATTTGAAATGAATGAATTTATTTAAGTAGCATTTCGAAAACAGACGAGCATCAAATGAAAAATCTTGAGAAAACTTTTTGTTCTGGAAAATTTTTATTTATAAAAATTTGTTATTTGCTACTCTGTTACAAAAAATTGATAGCAGAAAATGGATTTGCTACTGCAAAATTTTCAGAATATCAATTTGCTACAGCTTCATGATTCACAAAATATGTTTTAATTTTAATAAAATATGTATTAAGAAAATATTTGCTATTTGTTTAAAATAGATTTGCTATTGCCTAATGTTCCTATTTTCAGTTCAAAAAGATTTTTTTTAATTATTTGCTATTTCTTATATTTGCTAAAACTATATATTTGCTATTTAAAACACTTCTAAAACTACTTTTGCTATTGAGTTATTTTTTTACAGATTTTTTAAAATATTTTTATTTATTAAAAAATTTGCTATTAAATAAATAGAGTTGCTACAGAAAACCAAAAATTTTTGCTTTAAATTTGAGTTTAAAAAGTGGATTAAATTTTCACAAAATTTATTTTAAAAATGTTTGCTATTTGCTTTAAAAGGGGCTGCTATTGCAAACATTTCTAAAACTGTTTTTCGACATTTCCTGAAAATGGTTTACTACTGCAATGTTTTCAATATATATATTTGGTACTGATTCGTGATATACAAAAAATGGTTTGATTTGAAAAATATATATTGAGAATATATTTGCTATTTGTTTAAAGTGGATTTGCTATTGCAAAAGGTTGGAATACTATTTTTGCTACAATTTCCCATTGTGTTTTTTTTTGGTTTATTTAAAAATTATTTCCTTTATGTTAATTTATTAAATATATAAATTTGCTATTGCAAACTTTTTTATGAATACTTTTGCTATTGATTAATTTATTAAGGAAAATTTTTTGTACTGCAAAATTTTTATTTATAAAAGAGTTTGCTATTTTTAAATTTTTCAAAGAAAATACACATGCTTTTGGAAAAAGAAATATTTTTGCTATAAATTTAAATTTTACAATATATGTCTCGATGTTTAAACAATTTTGTTATTAATTGTTTGCTATTTGCTCAAAATGGATTTGCTATTGCAAAATTTTAAATAATTATTATATTATATTTATTTATTTCAAAATATGTTAATTTATTAAAAATATATATTTTATATTGTAAAAATTTCTAAAAATACTTTTAGAAAAAAAATTTTTAAAGTTTGCTATTTTGTTATATATTAAAAAAAATAGATTTGATATTGGAAAAAGAAACATTTTTGCTATGAATTCGAATTTTTGAAAATATGACTTGATTTTTAAGAAATTTGCTCAGTAAATGTTTACTATTTGTTTAAAGTAGAGCTGGTGTTGCAAAATTTCCAAAAACTACTTTTACTGTCGATTCAAAAATGTTTTGCTTTTCAAAAATTTGTTATAGTAAAAATTTTCTTTCCAGTACTTTTTTTCCAGGAATTATTTGCTATCGCATAAAAATTGTGCAGAAACTCTTTCATTTCAATGGAATATTTTTGCTACCATGGCCTTTAATGTCAAATGTATTTTAAGGAGCACATTTGCTACAGGTAATTTTAGAGTTTTCTACAAAATGAAGTACAAATCATTTTCGGGTAAAATCAAACAATTTTAAAGAGGTGGGAGTGTATAACAGCCTAAAATTTATCTTGATATTTCGGTGAAGTTAGCGAAATTTATTTAAAATGCTAACAAAAACTAAAAGTCGATTACATTCGATTTCCAATACTGATGACATCTTGTGTATTAGGAATTTATCAGTGAACTTTAATTTATAGGAGAACTGAATGACTGTTGGCAGTCATACTATTTAATGCTACGCCAAGTGATCTCTCAAGTCTTGCAAAGTTTGTTGCTACAGGGAAACTGAGCTGTCAACAACAACAACAATAACTACCTGAAGGGTTGCTCATTTCAAAATTGGAGTTGTTACACTTCAGCGTCAAAAACACAAACACAAACTTGAAGCAAAAAGTGGCAGCGCAAAAAGATGGTAAAAGAAAATGACTTTGAAATAGTCAAACTTTCTAGGACTTTTGCGCTCAATACCAGGGAATGAAAATGAAAATAAAAGAAACAAGACACTGAGAAGACGGAGTTCAAACGAAAGCAACAAAACAAAATGCATGTTTACAGTTGTGGCATGCGGCTGAGAGTGTGACGAAAAGGATTTGTGAATGTTCGTTTCTCTCCACTGAAAAATAAATAACAAAAAAAAAAAAAATTAAGAAAAAATTATAAAACAACAGCATTCCGAACAAACAAAAGATGTAAATTCAAACAAGAAGAGGAAGCAAAAATCAAGATTTTTTTCTCTCACAAATTTCTCTTGAAGTTGTTTGTTTTTCCATCGCCGGATTGTTTTTTGCATTTCTCAATTGCTGCTGTTAAAACTGTTCTATTTAAGAATATATTTTTACAACAACGACAACTCCATTGTCTTGGCATTTCTAGAACGGATTTTTCATCAACTTTTATTTCCCTTTTTTTGTTTCCATTTATATCCTATTCGGTTGTGCATGTACTTATTATTATAATCATCATCCTTCGAGTAGTGGAGTTTTCAGTTTCTTTAGTGTCGCACATGAAAGAAATGTTTTTGAAATAAACAGAGAAGAAAATATGCAGAAGAAGACTTCCAGTCGAAAGTCAACTTAAGCTGAAAGCCTATCAGATAAAGTTGAATAAAAAATGTGCTCGTCTCGATTACAAAAAGCTTGTCAATAAAATATTTATTGTTAATCAAATTAAGTTAAACGAATATGCAATTTTATGCCAACAGAGAAAGTAAAAAATTTTATGGAATAAAAGATGAAATAAATAAAACAAATTAAACAGATTCACTTATCTTATGACTTGATTTAAAAAAAATTTTGTGAGAAAATATTTGCTATTTGCTGAAAATGGATATGCTATTAAAAAATTTTGAAATAATATTTTTGCTAACGATTCCTATTTTGCCATTCAAAAGAGTTTTTTTTACAAATTATTTGCTATTTCTATATATTTGCTTTTTAAACACTTCTAAAAAATTTGCTATTAAAAATAAATGGATTTGTTAGGGAAATACCAAATATGATTGCTATAATTTCGAGTTGAAGCAACATGATTAAATTTTCACATCATTAAGTTTAAAAATTTTTGCTATTTGTTTCAAAAAGCGCTGCTATTGCAATTATTTCTAAAACTATCGATTCGATATTTACTGAAAATGGTTTGCTACTGCAATATTTTCAGAATATATATTTGCTACGGATTCGTGATTCACAAAAAAGTGTTTGATTTGAAAAATATATACAAGGAAAATATATGCTATTTGTTTAATATGAATTTGCTACTGCAAAATGTTGAAAAAATATTTTTGCTACTAATTTTGTTTAAGAAAAAAAATTTTTTTTTTAATTATTTGCTATATTTTAATAAATTAAAAATATAAATTTGCTATTGCAAACATTTCTAAAAATACTTTTGCTACTAATTTATGTTTTCTAGAAAATTTTTTGTCTTGCAAAATTTTTATTTATAGACAAGTTTGCTATTTTCTAATTTGTTAAAGAAAATAGATTTGCTATTAAAAAAAAAACATTTTTGCTATGAATTTTAGAAAATATTACTTGATTCTTAAAAAAAATTTAGTAAAAAAATGTTTGCTATTTGCTCAAAATGGATTTGCTACTGCAACATTTTGAAATAATATTTTTGCTATCAATTCCTATTTTGGTTTATTTATTTAAAAACTATTTTCTATAAGTTAGTTTATTAAAAATATATATTTGCTATTGCAAACATTTCTAAAAAAACTTTTGCTATCGATTTTTTTATAGAAAATTTTTTCTAAAAAAAGTTTGCTATTTTTTTATGTTGAAGAAAATAGATTTGCTATTGGAAAAAGAAACATTTTTGCTATGAATTCGAATTTAAGAATACATTGCTTGATTTTTTTTTTAATTTGCTCAGTAAATGTTTGCTATTTGTTTAAAATAGAACTGCTATTGCAAAATTTCCAAAAACTATTTTTGCATTCGATTCGAAAATGTTTTGCTTTTCAAAGAATTTTTTATAGAAAATATTTGCTTTCGAATAATTTTTCTCAGGAAGTTTTGCCTGTCGCATAAAAATTGTGCAGAATCTCTTTAGTTTCGATGGAGTATTTTTGCTACACTTGCATTTTATGATAAATATATTTTAAGGAGCACATTTGCTACAGGTAGTTTTGTAATTTTCATTTTATTTTCTATTTAATTTAAATTTGGGTTATTTATAAATTTTTTGTTTTTTTTTAATATTTTCTAAAATTTTCTTTTGCATGAATTTTTTGTATAAAATTTATCGATAAAGGCTATTGTTGCTATGACCACTTTTTGCCAAATTGTGAAAGATTTTTGTTCAGCAAAAATTTTTGCTTTGGACGAAAATATTGTTCAAAATTATTTGTCCAATTACTTTTTCAAATCTTTGCTTTTGTCAAATTTATTTAATCCTCATCTATTTTGCAAACATTTCATCGTCAACAGAAATATGTTTTTTCTGAATTGATTTCACAATTAATGCAACAACTCTTGCAAAAGTGATAACTATTCATGTGAATTTTAACGATGCCAACTTTCGAACATAGATGAAAGTATTAATTTTATTATGGAAAAACTTTTCCCATAGAAAGTTGCAACAGTATGCCGGAGTTATGTTTCCTCTTCATTAAAGCTTTTTATTAAAATTTTAATATAAAACTGAATAGAAATCCTGCTAAAGTTCTTATCTATTCTCAACTTTTTTTCCCCCTAATCAGACCATACGAGTGCAGCTACTTTGACTTATTTTGTACTGCACCGGCTTAATCCTTTTCTATTGATCACTCAGTTGTGTTGTAGGGATTTTTTTTCGAATCTTTAATAATTTCTTTTCATGTTTACTTTTGCCAGATTCTATAGATGTACTTTTTTCCTTGTTGTTGTTGTTGTTTTGTTTCAATGAAATGCTTAACAAAATGGAACACAAGGATGTGCACTTGAAGAGATGTGAGCGAGAGTGAGAGTAACTGCACCACATGCACTCACTCACACTCGTACATGTTTTGATGTTAAATAGCCACACAACGAAATGGATACTTTTGAACGAATGCGAGCAGAGAATGGAAAGAGAGTGCGAGAGGTGGTTGGGAAGAGATTCTACTTCGTTATTCATCATAACGTTTGATATGAGTCTGTGCGCTTTTTTCATTTCCTTTGGGAGGGGGTTCGTTTTGTTTTTTGTTTCCATGTTTAGTAACTTTTATTGTTTGTAGTTTTTTTTCATATTATTTTTATTGTTACTTGTTGTTTTGTGTACATGTTTTGTTCTCACTGCTTTTGTATGCCGATATGTAAGAAATTAAAAGGAGAAGTTAACAAAAAAAAGAATTATAAAAAAAAAATTGTATTAGAAAATTGTATAAATTCCAAATGTTTTGTTGGTTTTAGGTTTTTATTTTCTACAGAATATTTTCATTTTATTTGGTTTTATTATCTGACTTATTTTATTTTATTTTTGTTTTTTTTAATCTTTAACTAAAATAAAATGTTAAACATTTTGTGTGTAGAAAACTAGAGATTGTTTTTTGTTGTTTCTAAACTTGATGTTTTGTTAAGTAAATATTGGTAATACTTGCCAACAAGTTTTATTAGTTATTTAGTTTTTTTTTGCTACAGGATATCCTGTGGATAAAGTGCACTTTTTAATCTGCATTTTGGGAGATTAAAACGTGCAGAAGATCGAAGTTTATCATTGTAAAACATGTTTAGAGAAAATTTCCCCAAAAAATCTATGGCATTATATAGTTATTAAAGAAAATGAATCCTGAAATTTAGTTATAAATTTCTTTTCAAGTATCGCTTTTTGAAATTTATTGATATCAAAAATCCTTCAAAAACTTTAATATGAAATTGAGAAGCTTTGGTCAACAAACTCTTTCACAGTCGCAGGACGAACGTCGACTTGAGACTTTAGTGTCAAAATAGCTTCAGGCTTCAGAGGATAAAAAGTACCTTAAAACCAGAAATATCTTCCCCACAAAATTATTATCAAAAACGATCATAAATTGTCAACACCGATATCCCACAGTCGTGTACTCCTAATTTTACCTTGTTCAGAAGCTGATGGATCATGTTTCCTAGCAAGGACATGATTACATTTTAATATAAAATATTTCGCTCTTTATGGTATGTCGAGGGACAGTGGGTCTGCGAACATCCACTCTTTTCCTAGAAGGAACGTATTAATGCCGTCCTGCTGTAGAGTGCTCCCACAATCCTTAATAGGAAAATTTAGTTTTAAATTTCTATAAATTTTTCAATTCCTATTAAAAACTTAAGCAGGTTTTGGGATAACAAGAATATGTTTGTTTGACATTTAACGACAAGAATACATCAATGCTGATGGAATATTAAGTCAGCTAATATCGACAGAAATGAACCCTTAAAATGTGTTGAAATTGCGGTGGATATCATCGGAAGCGGTAATTTACTCAACCACTGTTGGTTTTTTATGCAATTTTTTTTTATTACTTTACAGGTCAGTGCTGACCACTATTTACGTCATGAATGCTACTTTGAGAAATCATGTATTATTTAAATTTTCACCAAGTTTATGGAAGTATTTTTTTATAAAACATTTTCATTCTCAACTTCAAAATTCCTTATTTGAATTATGAATTCAAATATGAGAATAATCTTAAGATTTACAAAAACCATAAGAAATTCTTTACTTTTCTGTTCGCCATAGCAAATTTATTTTACGCACACACTCACAGCTAGAGGTATAACAAGAATCAATTTATTAAGAAACAAAAATTCAATACGAATTCCTCAACAAGCATTAACAAATTGCCAGCTTCCACCAGTTCCCACTCCCCCTGCCTCAAGACAATATTTCATTAATTCAGCAAATATCGCTTTACTGTTGTTCATCCTTTTGCAACTTATCAGCAGGACATTCCTTTCTGACTTTTGACTCTTAATTTTTATCTTCCATTTATATGAGATTAATTATGTGCAGTGCTTTTGTGAAATAATTAAGCCGTAAAAGCGTTTCTCTCATCTCTGCCACACACTTAAATATTTTCCATTTCACATTTAATCTCTTCTGTAAATTTATTAACAATTTGAGGGGGGGTGGGAGATGCCTTCATCAAGTGTGATTACATGCGTTAGAGGCAGGACTACTAGCAAACATTCATTGTGAACAATAAAAATTCCAAAAACTTTTACTTATGTCACACCCATACTCTGGTACAGACTACACACACACACACACACGCACACCCATACGAGGGCGATGATAATAAACCATAATAAACCTTTACAACATGTACAACTAAAAATTTATGATAAAGTCATAGACATTTTTCTAGGCACCAACACATTTACTGTGTGTGTTTGTGTGATAACATTTTGCGTTCATGTGTAAATTAATGAGTGTGAAAATTCCAAAACAGTCGTTTCTATAAAATTAAGTACTCTTAAAATTTATTTCGTTGAATTTTTACTTCTTTGTATTTAATATTTTTTGCTAGTTTTTATTAAAGATTTGCCAATAGATTTCAAGCGTTTTGGCATTACCTTGGGGAAGAGTTCATTATAAATTATTAAAGCAGAATAGGTCAGTACTATATAAGAAAATTAAATTTTTGTATGTCTTTACTCTCAAGCAGTAACGCATAATTGAAATTTTGCTACATGCAGATTTTTTGCAAAATATCAACTCATTTTACGCTGCATTTTACTATGTGTTATGCCAACACCTTAATAATATAATTATTGTTAAGCGCTTCTATGCGCAAAGACCTTTCACGCGATATATATTCCATCGATATTTATGGTTATTGAGATATTGAAAAGTGTACCACAAAAAAATTATACAGGAAAAATTTAATTAAAAAAAAATCTTTAAAAACAGTTTTATTTTATTTTTTTTCAAAGATTTTTTAAATTATATTTTTGTTATTTAAAAACTGAAAAAATATATCTGCTCATTTTTAAGTGTTGGATGATATATGGTGTTTTTTATAGACTGATACAACTTTGAGTTGGCATCACTGCTTCGTTTGACCACCCCTTTAACAGCTGATAGTTGCTCTTTGTTAAGTCTGCTTTGACATTTCATTATGGATCGATTTACACCAGAGAAATGCGCGCAAATTGTGAAAATTTTTAATCAAAATAATGGTTCTGTTCGTCAAACTTATCGTGCACTTCGTCCATTCAAAATTTTATTTTCCGATGAAGCCCATTTTTGGTTGAATGGGTACGTAAATAAACAGAATTGTCGCATTTGGAATGAGGAGAATCCACAGAAAATTACTGTTTGGTGCGCTTTAAGGGCTGGCGGAGTCATTGGCCCTTATGCCTTCAAAAACGATGATGGTCAGAATGTTACTGTTTGTGAAAATTGGTGTTCCAGATTGCGCTTGGTACGCGCCAGCCGTGGCGGCCACATGGCCAAAATCATACTTAAACATTAATGTCATAAAATTTTCTATCTAATAAGGACCATTTCATTAATATCAAAAATATATTGCTATGTTTTATTATCATTTAAACTTGTATCACTCTATAAAAAACCCCCTTTATGATAAAAGGCTAGAGAATGCATCCGAAGTTAACGCGTTCGACTCCGCTCTCAGTTATGAATATCGGATAGAATTTTGTTGAACCGTTTTTTGAGAACTGTTTTAATGACGAAGTTAAGGCACTGGTCATTTAGTATTACAGGTAGCGATGGAAACAATTATGTACTACAGAGCATGTTACAGTACCCTCTTTGTCATGCGCGCAGACACGCCACACATTTGTGGTACGCTTTTTAACATCTTATTGTCTACAAAAAGCGATGAAACTTATAGGATTTAAAAGGTTTTATCGTGTAGATATGCGTAACATAAAAACTTTTTTAATATAACCTACATTTATTTATTACATGATAGAAAGAGAACACATGTGTTTGTCTCTTTTTTCATATGTGTTGTGTAACGCATAAAAGAATATATAAAAAGTTGTTTTTTATTTGTCTCACAAAACTATAAAATTAGTTTCACCTGCAGTTTTATTGTAACCGTGAATGTCAAGTGGTCTAGTTTGGAGCTCCCAACATGATCCCCTTCTTTAAATACTAGCGGCACTATGGGCTGCATGAGCCCCAGTTAAAAACAAAAAAAGTGATGAAATATTTAAAAAAGCAGCCTCTCAAAATTACGAACTGATATGAACAACTTTTCTTATGAGATATTTCTTTTTTTGGTGTTTGGAAAACACGGCAACTTTTCTTCAAAGAAAATAGACAAAAAAATTAAACTTTTTTCTGTAGTGCAAACGTTGCTTTTTTAACAAAAAAAAAACAAAATACTTCAGTGGCATACGGAGAACTTCTTCACTAACAAAGACAACTACGAGTATTCAAGAAAATAAGTACGATTTATAAAAGCATTTTAGGTTTCCCACTTAAGTTGTGGATAAGTGTTTAACGACATACTTTCCAACCCAACAGCAGCAGCAGCAGCGGCAGCAGCAGCATCTCTTCTATCGACTTACAGCCACAACAACATGCAGACATTTCACTCCCCTCCCGTCTTGCAAACAAAATCACACACAAGTGCTGGCACTCACTTAAACATTTTTATATTCGAAAAAAAATGGAAAATAAAAATTATGAAAAGCTTTAGGATAATTCCATAACACGTTTTAATTTAGATAAAAATGTTTAGCACGAAGGGAAAAAATAAGCATCAACGTCAAGTTAACTAAAACAAAACATTCAGGTTTTAAGGGTCAGGGTCTTTAACACACGCACACACACGAACACACCAACACATACACACTGCCACACACTGTGTTACGACAAGAGAAACATTTATGGCCATCCCATACACAATTACTCACTTATACCAGTTGGTTTCCCCGCTGTAAATGTAATCCTTTTTGTTTCCTTTCATTTTACTTGTGGGTGGGGTGATATTCTGATATCGTATTAGCAGAGATTTTATTTTATATTTTCTTGTGGTGTGAAATGTGAATTTTGTTGTATTTACAACTAAATTGCTATTATTCGCCTGAATGTTATTTAGAAGACCCAACAATCAGGGATGGTAATTTTGCTGCAATTGGGTTTATTTGGGTATATTTGGGAACTCGTTAGTAACGGGTTTTTGGTACGAAAAAATATTTTTTTAATGAAAATGGAAATTTTCATTAAAAAAATAAAATATTATGTCGAAAAAACTAAAACTTCCCTAATTGAGATTTTAAAAATATCTTTGGGAATTGTGGGGATATCAGGAACACAATAATATTAATCATTTATTTTATATATAATAAAAAAGTATTATATAATAAAAAGAAATACGAAAAAAACTAAAAATTTCTAATTGGCATTTTAAAAATATCTTTGGGAATTGTGGGGATATCAGGGACACAATAATATTAAGCATTTATTTTTAATGATAATATTTTTAGCACGAAACATTAAAATTTCAAAAAACTAGTACAGCCAAAGTACTAAAAAATCCCATTATTAGGATTTACAAAAAGTTCCTATAGGGTTCACGGCAGAAAATAATTTTTCGTTCAATTACATTAATCGCAGGATTTACAGAGGGAAATATTTATATATAAAAATAAATCAAATCATACGGTTAAGAGTATTTTATCTAAATATTTCCATATTGAAAAGAAAAAATTTTCCCCGTGTGAATCTACAAAATAATGCAGCAGAATCGGAGTTTTTAAAATTTTACTTGGAATATGATAGAATCTCAGATGCAGTGTTTTCTCTTTCGGCGAAAAATAAAACAATACCGCAAATATATTAAAAATCCCAATATGGGAATTTTCAAAATTTCTTTGGGAATAGCAAACGTTTTTTCTTTCATTGTATCAATCGCATTATTTTCAAACTTAATTATTTATGTACAAAAATTGTATAAATTAACACAGTAAGAATTTAAAAAATCCCATTATTGGCATTTTGAATTTTTTTTTTATTTCCTGAGGAAAAATTTTAAAAAGGAACTTGAAAAATATTAAAAGTTTTAATCTGGGGATTTTGAAATACTTTTTTGGGAATTGAAGGAATGTCTTTAAAATATTTTTTATTTCCATTTTATTAATCATTTTATTTCAATCAAAGTGATTAGAAATCAATCAAAAAATTAGAAATCTAAAAATCTCTTTTGTCGAAAAATAAAGTAATACCGCATATATATTAAGAGATCCCATTATGGGAATTTAAAAAATTTCTTTGGAAATTTATCTCAAAGCAAACGTTTTTCTTTCATTGTATTAATCGCGTTATTTTCAAACTTAGTTATTATGTACAAAAATTTTATATATTAATACAGTAAAAAGTCTCAAAAATCCCAATATTGGGATTTTGAAAAATTTTTGTGGGAATTGAAGGGATGTCTTTAAAAAATTTTTTATTTCCATTTTATTAATCATTTTATTTTAATCAAATTGATTAGAAATCAATCAAAAAATTAGAAATCTAAAAATCTCTTTTGTTGAAAAATAAAGTAATACCGCATATATATTAAGAGATCCCATTATGGAGACTCAAAAGATTTCTTTGGGAATTTATCTCAAAACAAATGTTTTTTCTTAAAATTTTGTTTCCTGAGGAAATATTAAAAGAAAAACTTGAAGACTATTAAAAGTCCTAATCAAGGGATTTTGAAATACTTTTTGGGAAATGAGGGGATGTCTAAAAAGATGTTTTTGTTTAATAGTAATCACTTTATTTTAATTAAATCGATTCGAAATCAATCCTGCTATCGTTTACGCATATTAATTTTTATTTTGAAACTCTGCCTGAAAGTATGTTGCATGATTTCTAGAAAATAACACATCCAACTTAGTGTGAACCCCGGTTTCGACAACTACTCAATAAAAAGTAAATTTTATGACGTGCCCATAACTCTCGTATTTGCAATAATTTGAGTGCCCATAAAGTTTCTGTCGTTTAGTGCACCACTAAATCGTGTAGAGTTTGGAAAAAAGGTTTATGTAAGTGCTCTCACTATCGTTAACATGTGTTAAGTTTATGTATTTGGGATAGCTGGTAGGTTGCCTACTTACACACGCACACACCCACACACACTCACAGACGCACACTTGTCTTTGTAGTCGTACATAATTTTTATGTAGTCAAATGTAAAAATGAAAATGTTAATGTGCTTTCCAACCAGTGTCGTGTACAAATTTACTTTATTTATGACGTTGTAATCTGTGCTGTGGTTGTTCAGTTGAGTGTGTGCGTGTGTGTGTGTGTGCGTGTGTGTGTGCACAAGTGGTAACATTGTGCAACTAAAACAGCTTGTCTTCCTCTAATCTTTTGTAGGTATAGAGCCCACACATACTCACACCAACACACACACACAAACCAACACACACACACCAACACACACACGCAAGAATATTAGTTGTGCTGGCACATGATTACTTTTTGATATTCTTTTTCGCTGCTTTTTAGGTTCATAACTTTGTTTGGCTTAAGTTTTATACACTTAATCTGCATAATTATGTGCATTTAAATTAAAAAACAAAATCCACAGACTCAATAAGAGAAATACGAGATGGAAATTTATCACATGAGTTTCCACTTGAGGTCCTTCTTGTTTTGAGAAGGTTGGGCAAAATTTAGTTTCGTTAAAAGTGCGATTATGTTTTTAGTAAAAATTTCTTTTTTATACAAAAATTGTTTCCAAGCACACTTTAATTACTTTTTGCGTATATGGTTAAATATTTTTAAATAGACGATTTTTAACTAGACGATTTTTAAGCAGACGATTTTAAAATACACGATTTTCAAATTGACGATTTTTCTTCATTTTCTTTTTAGTTGTTTTAGTTTTTAATAAAAATTTTTTTAAAAACCTCACAATTTTCCTACACAATTTATTTCAAAATAGTAGACTTTCACAGACTCAATAAGAGAAACACAAGTTTCCACTTGAGGTGCTTTTTGTTTTAAGAAGGTAGCGAAAAGTTTAAGTTCATTAAAATATTGAAACCTTTCAATGATTGCAAAATTTTTTACTTAGAATATTGGGTGTTTTTTTAGATGCATGGCAAAAATCAATAATTGTTTGACTTTTAAAGATCTAAATTTAAATATGGCAACACTATGAAGCTTAAGCTTGAGCTTAAATATGAATCATGAATCGTTTCACGACACAACAACACTAACAAATTGTGGAAATTTATTTTGAAAATATATCTTAAGAAAACAATTAAATCTTCTTATGTCGGTCTATGTTACGACCGACATAAACGATCTAACGCTTGATCGCTAATGCGTGGAATTAGTGATCGTTTTTTTTATTTTCAATGCGAAATCATTTACAAGATAAAAATTTAACCATGAGTAGACTCACAATTTCAGATTATTGATTTTTTTTAATCCTTTTTATTTTTATTTTCCTGCAAAAAAATCAACGACTTTTTTCTCTGGGCTAAAAAATTCACACGATTACAAATTAAATAGAAAAATTAGAAAAGGACAATTTGCAAAAAAAATTTAATTTCACTGTAAAATATATTCAATATTCTCTGCCTTCAATCGAGCATGAATTATCTTGCTCGATCAAGAAAAATTACGGAGATTTAAAATTCTGTAATATATCATCATTGTTTTCCTGCCACTGAAAAAACACCCGATATATGTAACTTTTATTTTTATTTAATTGTAGAGTCGGCAATACAAAGTCTTCGATTTTTTATTTTATTAAGTCTGTTTTCGCAAAAAAAAAAAACAGAATTCGAGAAGTATAATTTCTAAAAGGAATATTTTCGATATTCAAAAAGGAAGAGACGATTGTTGGTTTAAAAAAACATCAAAAATTTATAAAATAACTGGGGGGAAGTTATACCAACTGCGATTTAAGGCCGAGAATTTTTAATAAATTTTATAGTGAAATTAATTTTTTTTATTGTCGTTTTTTGCTCTTCTATTTAATTTGTCATCGTGTGAGTTTTTTAGCGCAGAGAAAAAGGTGCTCGATTTATTATTTTGATTTTTTTGCAGGAAATAAAGAATAAAAAGAGGATAAGAATTAAATTAATTAAAAATACAAGAGTTTAATAGATTTTATTTAACCTTTTTTATCTCTCTTAAGATTGTGTCTACTCTATTAAATCTGTTAAAATTTTTTATTTTTAAATTCCCTTTTACTTTTCTCTTTGTTGAAGCCACAAAACCAAAGAACATGTGTGTTGCTTAATTTATTTACTTTGAAAGAAATTATTTCACTTTGTTGTCTAATTTGCATTTTAATTGTAAATTACAAAATCTGTTCCCTTTCCAAAACTTGTATCGTAATTAAAGGTAAAACAAATTTTTCTGTTGAAAAGATCTAAAATTGAGATGAAAAGTTTTCCAATTTGAAATTAACACGAAAAGTTGTTAAATTTACAAAAGAAGCAAAAAAGGTTTCAAGTTAATTATTCAGTGAAAAGTCGTGTAAAATAATGGAATTATTTTTGGATTTTGTAAGTATTGTCTCACAAAATTTTCAAGGCAGGGGAAAAATGAGAAAAGGTTGAAATCAAGATTTATTTTATCGTCAACAAATACAAGACATTTTTTTTGGTATCACATTTCGAACTCAGTTCAAACGATGATTTAAAAGCATCAGAAATTTAAATAACAAGACTTCGAAATCGTTAAAAATAGCCATACCGAGTCCAAAATAATATAGACTTAAAAAATGCTGTAAAACGTTATATTCATAAATGTTTAAAACCCACTTTAAGTCTAGATTATTTTTCGCGTTGATGGCAAAATATTTTTAAAATAACCGATTTTTCCTCGCTTTTTTTTTGGCAGAAAAAAGTGTGATTATTATATTTGAATTATAAATTATTTTGCCCAAAAAGCCTACTTTTTGTACTACTTTTATTTTAAAGTGTACTTTAATTCTATTATTTTTTCCAAATGCGATAGAAGATTTTAAGATTTTTCCTTGTTTTTTTTTGCAGAAAAATGTGCCCTTGTTATTTTTTAATTACAATTTTTTCCGAAATGCCCTTAATTTTTATACAAAATTTACCTTAAAGCACACTTTAAGTCTATATTACTTTTTTTGAATAGGACACCCCGTTTTGGATAGGATACCCCGTTTTCGCGCCATTATTTTTTATTATAAATTTTGTTTTCATAAATACTCAAAATTTTTAAGTTTTAAATATAATTTTTTACGAACACTGAAGAATATTTTTGAAATAGACGATTTTTTCTCGTTTCTTTGCAGAAAAAGGGAGTTAAGTATTATTTAGTTATTACATTTTTTGTAAAAATATATTATTTTACAGGGGAACTACAAAAGGCATATTACGAAAATAAAACTTTCTCAAAATTTTAATTTTTAAAAGAGATACATTTTTACTGGTATTATAAATTTTAAATGTAATTTTGAAAAATCGCAAGGAAGAAATTAAAAAGTCCCAAAGCAACGTAAGACCTAATGCGCCCCTTTTTTAATTAAAAAAATATTATTTAAAGTTGGTGATATATAAGAAAGATTCCTTGGAAAATTGAGAAATCCCATTTTGGGAATTGCGGGGATTTCAGATATATATCTCGTTATATATTTTTATTTCACGTGTATCAATTTCATCGTTTTGAACGTAAGTGAGAGCCGATAATGTTAATGAATAAAAATTTTACAGATTCTTTTTAAATTCGAGTGTAGACAAGCGTCGTAATTGCACAATTAATGAAGTAATTGAGCACAATTTTTCATACATTAAATTAAACAATTTAAACTTAATTCCCCATGTAACCCTTATGAAGTGTATAATAGCAAAATTGAAAATGAAATTGAAAACAAAAACTAAAAAAAATATGTCGGCTGATAGTGACAGTTGGTAAATTTACTAAAACTTTAACCAAAAATTCATAAAAAATAACGAAAATTATTTTTAAAACGTATTCAACAGCACAAACGCCAAAAAGAAAGAGGAGGAAAATGACAAAAAATAAAAGCTGCGATATTCTAATCAAATAAAATACATCGTTGATTATTCCTAAAAAAACTCCCTTCAATTCTTAATTTAATAAAAAGAACTCTATTTTTTTCAAATATCCAAAATAATTTTTCTTATGCAAATCAGATAAGCCCTGACTTCATATCAAATTTTCTCTATTCTATTTGCTTTTGTTTGTTTTCTTGGTTTTATCTATTTTATTTTTATTTTTAATTTTATTCTTTTGCTTTTGAGAACTGCTTTCGAATTGCAAAAGATCTGTAATGAAAATCTGCAGATACGGCATTTTATTACAAACAATAAGCAAATAATAAATAAATAAAAAAATAACAAAATGAAAAACTAGAGAAAATGAAATGGAGTCATATACGAGGGTATTGCAAGAAATTGCGGAAATAATTTTAGTGCCAAGAAACATTTGAAAAAGAATAAAGTCGCAGATTAGTTTAACGATACTCTAGAGTCATTTCGAAGCATCAACAGTCTGACAAGTCTTGTGTGAGGCAACAACTCGAAACCACAAAGAGGCACAGTGGAGCTCAAAACCCACTTTTTCGTGAATCAATTACTTACAAAGTGTGAAAAATAAAGTTTAAAAATACTTCATGATATTTAATTATATTAGTAATCAATACATGACTACTTATTTATTTCTCAAGCGTGACTTAGGCACGATTCAAGCGTGACTTATGCAGGATTCACGTGTGGCTCATATATGTGACCCACCCAGAGAAAATCGTGGCACACGCTATTTGGTTATATTAGTCACGCTTAAACAACGCGTGACTTAAAAGTGATTCACGGCATATTTATTCTTTGCTCATAAGTGACTTGTGCAGAACTCACTCGTGGCTCATAGAAGTGACCCACCCAGAGAAAATTAACGCAAACGCTATTTGGTTATATTTGTCACCCGTAATCACTGTATATTTATTCCTTTCTCACGCGTGACTTTTGAAAGTCCCGTGTGGTTTATATAAGTGACGCATCCAGAGAAAATGATGGCAAATGCTGTTTGGTTATATTTGTCACGTTTAGCCGAATCGTGACTTATAGGTGATATAAAGCATATTTATTATTTTCTCATGCGTGACTTATGTAGGTGTCACGCGGGGCTTATATAAGTAACCCATCCACAGAAAATTATGGCAAACACTATTTGCTCATATTTCTCACGCGTAATCACTACGTGACTTATGGGTGCTTCACGCTATATTTATTCTTTTCTCATGCGTGACTTATGCAGGACTCACGTGTGGGTCATACAATTGACCCACCCAGAGAAAATGACGGCAAATACTGTTTGTTTATATTTGTCACGCGTAACCACTGCGTGATGCGATGATTCCCGGCATTATTACTATTCTTTTCTCGTGCGTGAATTATAAACAACTCACGCGTAGCTCATATAAGAGACCCACACAGAGAAAATTAACGGAAACCCTGTTAGTTTATATTTCTCACGAGTAATTACTGCGTGACTTATAAGTGATTCATGGCATATGTATTCCATTCTCATGTGTGACATATGCAGGACTCACGCGTGACTATATATGACCCACCTACAGAAAATCGGGACAAAAAAAGTGACAACAATAGCAATAGAATGTTAGCAGAAGCAGCGAAGCTCCGTTTCCCTGTTCAACTTCACACGTGGTTTTGTTATTAATTTATAACTTTTTTAAAACGCTCTCACTTGTCCATCCTCTAAAATAATATGACATAATTAATAACTCCTAATTATTTATTATCTTTCTTATTTCACAACATCAAAAGGATTCTTTCTTCCGTATAATTAAATATGAAACAAAAACAAATTTTAAAAATTGTTTTTGTTTCCTGTTTAAAGGGTGGGCAAATTTGAGGTTAGGAAGTAAATTGGTTGTCAAATGTTGAATTGTCAAGAATTAAGATGCCATTCTTTGACATTTATTAAGTAAAAAGTAGGGAAATTTTCAGCATGAAACGCTTCAATTTTGAAGACGAAATTTTTTGGGGTAAAACTGCGCATATTTGCTGATGTAAATAATTGCGTAGTTTAAGGATTTGGCGATATTATTTGGCCGCCTTGTTCTCTTGGCCTCAAACGCCTTTGGACATTGAAAATACTGGGTTTACATGAAGAAATACTAACGCTCTGAGAGATGAAATTCAGTTTGTTTTAGGCCAATAGACTTCTAAAGCTCCAAGTTGCGAACCCTAGAAGTTGTACGAAAGAAAAAAAAGTCGAAAAAAAGTTTCGACTTCGAGAAATCTTCACAAGGCCTTTAGTATTTTTTAATATATTTTATTTTTCTTCAGTATTATTATCGCAGTGACATTTTTTGAATAAAAATATGAATTACTCTGACAACAGAGTCAGCAAAACTGACTCTGACAACAGAAACAACAAAATTAGAAAAACTAAATACTGAGAATATTTCCAATATCTACTGCAACTGAATGAAATCTATATTTAATTCAAGATTTTTTAATTTCATTTTTATAGAAAAAAAAAGTACGACTGTTTCTGTGAAATCATTGAATATTGTGTTTAACACTTTTCAAGTTTTTTATAATTGAAATTGTGACAGCACAACCACACATCGTTTTCATTCAATAATTTTGGTAAGTCTTTTAATTGAATTAAATTAATTAAAAGAACAAAATTATCTGTGTGGTTTTTCAGTTGATTTACTGAACAAAATATACGGAATTATTACTGTGAGACTGGCTGCTTGTTGGTTGGGTGAATTAAAGGAATTTTTCCTGGAACTGAATACATTTACAAATACTAATATGCATGCACGAGCATGCATTGCATTCTTAATTAAGTACATATTTTTAATATATTCAATATAATTATTATAATTTAATGGATTGCAATTAACTCAATTAATGGCCTAAAGACATGCAGCTGCATGATGCATATTGACATGATATGAATTTATAAGAAATAAATTGTAATAAATTTTAATTTTTTAATTTAAATATCTCTGAAGTTTCCCCAGCCATTTTATAATGTATTATATATTATATATTCGTATTATAAATTCATAAATCTGCTAACGAAGAGCTCATTGGATTAACTAAAACATTTCATGTCACTAATTTCTTTTGACTTCTGGGAAAGTCAAAGCAATTTAAAAGAAAATAAATTTAAAACTGATTAAAAATAATTAACCCATTTATTAGCCGGGACATCGTTTATGAGTTTTTCTCTCCGTTTTAGCCAGACAAAAAAGGAAGTAATTTTCTTCATTCTTAATAGCATTTTCCCGATTTGTTTCGTTTCTCTTATGGCCGCCTTTAATTCCATTAACGTTTCATTTTTTTCTTTCCTGCTTTCAATGCCTATTTATTATATTTTTTTTTTGGTGCTAATGTTTTGGTTTGCTCAACTTTAGCTTTTTTATTTCTGTTCTACACATTCATTTGGTTTCTTTCTTTTATTATTTATTTATGAGAATGAAAAGACTATTTGGTTTGGGATTTTTCCTTTTGCAGCTTCATTAATAATAACCAACAGGGCTATTTTCAAGTACTTTGGCTTTGTGTCTCGTAGAAATATCGAAATGTAGTAGGAATTTAAGCTGAAATGCCATAAAAGAAAATCGAAAATTCTGCTGGAAATTAATTTCTTTAATTTATTTGCGTTTCCATTAAACAAACAAAAATTTCTTTCTTAACGCTAAAACGTTTTAATAATATTTTTTCATTTATTTTGAAAATAAGTTAATTTGTGTGTATATTTTTCAAGGGCGTATTAATAAATTTAAGACAACAAAAATTGTTAACTTGAAAACTAAAACAGATCTAAGAAATTCTGATATATATCACAGGAAGAAAACTATACAACAGCAACACTGGAGTTCAATGTTTCTTAACATCAGTTTAGTAGTGCTGAAATTCTCGTATGCTATTTTATAATAAAACTTGTATAAATAAAATAGTTTAGCACAATTCAAAAAGTGCTTACAAATAAAATTACACACCACTACTAAAAAAAAGTGCAGTGGCCTTCAAAAACAGTGCTGTTCCACTCTGCTGTGTAAGTAGCAAATTAAATTGCTATTAAATTTCCCTTTTTCGTTTTCAATATTTTGTACGAACTCCACTATCTGCCGTTTTAGACAAAAACCAAATAAATTCAAATGAATTTGAGTAGCGGTTTTTGCCTGAAACAGTTGAAGAAACCAGTGCTTTGGACTTAACAACACCCTACGATTATTAGGCAATCAATCGAAACTGTACTTAATTGACAGTTTGCGACGTTCTTTTTATCAACAAAACTTCAAGACTTATACAAATCCCTGACCTTCTTGAAGACACAAACATTTTTTTAAATTTAAATATTTTCTATTTATGATTGACTTTAACCATCGATGCGTAACATAAAGAACACGTGTCCTTCGGTATCTTTTTAACAACTAAATTTCTATTTTTATTTATTATTTATTTTTAGTTACTTATTTTTAATATATTAATTCGATACCATTTTGTAGTTGTTTTCTTCTCATCGCTTATTCCGAATGGGATAAATAAATAGAAAATTATATTTATCTGTTATTTGTTAAGGCGTTATTGAACTATTGCATGATTTTCTGTATAATAAATAATTGTGTTTGTACAATAAAAAGAAAAGCAGTTCAATTTTAGATTTAACTCTGGTGTGTGTTCTATGAAAACCTTAAGAAAAACAAGCTAATTAAATATATATATTAAAAATAAAACAGATATAGAATAATGATAAATAATAACACACAAATATGTAACCCTTTATTCATGAAAATTATAAGAGTCTAATAACAGCGTAATGAAAATAGATTTCATATGAGCTTTGCTCTATTACACTCTTATAAGCGTCTCATATTTTTTATGAATAAGGGGGTAAATATATAAAAGATAAATATAGGGTGTTTTTTATATAGTGCTACAAGTTTAAATCACAATAAAACATAGTCATATATCTCCGATATCAATGAAACTGATATTTTGGATAGAAAATTGTATGACATTAATCTTTATATATGATTTCGGCATTTGGCCATGACGGCTGGCGCGTACAAGAAGCAATCTGAAACACCAATTTTCAAAAACAGTAAAATCCTGACCATCATCGTTTTCGGAGGCATATGGGCCAATGACTCCTCCAGCCATCCCATAAAGCGCACCAAACACTAATTTTCTGTGGATGTAATAGAGTTTCAACAAAAGCTTGTGGATTCTCCTCACTCCAAATGCTCTGAACTAAGTCGATCCATAATGAAATGACAAAAAAAACTAAACAAAAAGCATCCATCAGCTGTTAAATGGCTGGTCAAATAAAGCAGTGATGCCAACTCAAAGTTATATCACTCTATAAAAAAAACCCTATACAAATAAATATCAAACATGATAATGAAACAAATTTTAATTAAATATAAATAATAAATTTTTAAATATTATTTGACGTTATTTTGATATTAAATTCTTTTTGTTAAACAAAAAGAGTTTAATTAATAAATAAAAGTGAAATAAAAAATCAATCCACTTCATTTTCCTACAACAACAACTTTTTTATTAATAAATAATAAAAAAAGTTTTAATAAATTTGTTATATAGAAATAAGGTGGATCTTTTGCTTAAAAAAATACTACAACATAAAAATACAATAAGAAGATGGGAGAAATCGAAAGAACAATAAAACAAATAAAATAAAAATAAACAATAATAAATATATTTAAAATAAATAAAAATATTTTTTAATAATATATAAAATTAAGAAGCGTTAAATAAAAATAAGCAAATCAAAATAAGCATAAAATATTTACAAAATCATAAATAAAAATATATATATATTTGAATAGAAAATATTAAATTTTTCTCTAAAAATATCAACTGTAAAAACATCTGAGAAAAACTCTAAAGAAAACGTATTTCAGGCCTAAAAGTATGCCACAAATTCCAGTAATTTAGCTTTCTGTAATATATCAGACATGTCTGTGCATGACTTTACTTTGCAAATAAATTTAATATTAAACCAGATAGCGGGCCTAAACGTATGCTACAATTTATATTAATTTAGCTTTCCGCAATATATCAGACATGTCTGTGCATGACTTTAATGTGCAAACAAAATTTAATATAAAATCATATTAAATATATATTTTGAATAAGAAAAAATACAAATTTTTAGTGGAGATATATTTTTTGCCATCACTGTTGATGTGTTTAATTAACAGCAACTGTTTGCCAAAGATTAATGATAATGACAGTTGAATTTATGATGAGATGTCACATTTAATAAAGTGATAATCAAACGAACAAAGAAACAACGTAACACGAGCTTTTTTTATTAATAAAAAGGAACGCCCACACATACACGCACACATACACACTCATCATCTTATGCAATATTCATAATTTTATTATATTTCTTCCTTTTGTTTTAATTAACTTGGAATATATTTAATCCGATTAATTATCAGTCCTAAACAAAAGCTCAACATGATTTGCTTCTGGGAAATTTTGTAAATCACAAACACACCAACATTTTTAGAAATATATATATTGAATAAATAATTGCCGTATTTTATGTCTACCACTGTAATTATTCATACGTCCCATTGCGCTTTAAAAGAACAAAGAAATCAAATAGAAAAGAAAACTTTAAACAATCCTCCGATATTTTCTAGCTCTTTAAAAGCACAAATTGTTTTACAAATTGTTATTTGAACCATTTAAAAACTTCATTATTTGAGTTTTGTTTGATTGCCAGCCCGGCATCATTTATCATTCGAGAGTGTTTGTTATAAAAGCGTTTGGGTTTTAGCACGAGTGTTAATTATCAAAAACTTCTTAAGTAAAGAACACACTCGTGCAGGCAGTCAGTCCGCTGCTGAAAAAGTTTTAAGAAAAATATCTCATATTTCATTTCATGTCGTAACATTCTTGAAGTTTCGTACAGTGTGTCAGTGTTGTGTGTGTGTGTGTGTGTGTGAGAGAGAGAGAATTTGTGGCAATAGCACTATGAAAAATTAAACTTAATCCTTAAGACATCATTTATTATAATAATTAAAATATACGAGTATAAATAATTTTCTCCTCAACTTGTTTTTTTTTTGTTATACGCTGCAAGCAGCTGTTTGCTTTAACACTTATTCTTGAAGGCTAAATGAGAAGACAGAGTGCCGTTACACTGTGGCCAAGAGGAGTTACAGTTTTTAAATAAAATTAAAAAAGTTGTGACTTGCAGAGAGTGTGTGTCACAAGACTGTTGGTTGAATCCTGCGGTACCAGACATATCAAGTTAAACATCCTGCATGTTTCTGCATGTTAAGCGAATATGAAAAACTGAATTATTATTGCGAAAAATTTGGAGAAACTAGAGAGAGAAAAAACCAAAGAGAGCTACAGAAGTCCTCCGAAATAAATTATTTAATGGAGAATGCTGTTGGTTGAAGTAGTGAACAGAAGACTACGATACCTTAAATCGTAGAGGCGACTCCGCCCCAAGTCATGAATACTAAAAGAGAAGAACACAGCATCCTCCGTCGTCGTTACCTATAGAAAAAATATTCACCTCTCAATATTATCCCCTTCTTTCCCAGTTCCACCACAATCTACTGCATATGTAGGGGTGATCCCCTGAGGGCTGGTCCTACTCATAAAAAAAAAACAATGAATATGACACACAGACGACAGCGTGTGCTGGCGGAATATCATGTAAGTTCAGCCGTAGTACATAAACTCTTATTGCGTTTGGCGTTTTATGCCTTAAAATGCGACACTTTGTAATCGATAAGACAAATTCAAATTTTAATCTATTAAAATACTTTAAATACTAGAAAAAACCAATAAAGTTAAATTCCACAAAAATGTCTTCAGTTTTTTATTGTAAAGTAGAAGGTAGACAGTGCCACGCCCACTATATATCAGTATTCATTTCAAACTCTTTATATCTCACCGATTCCTACTCAAAATCGATCGCACAATAATTTCACAATATAATTCAATTATAACAAAAGAGGGCGGTGACACGCCCACATGCAATGATATTTATTTTTATACTTTTCAGTAGAGTCTTACGTTAACCTTAAACATTTTTAAAGTTGTTGAACAAAACAAGAATATTTTTTAAAAGTGGGCGGTAACACGCCTCTAAAAATAGCTATTACCAAAGCAACAGTTGTTAAATGCTTAAGGAAGTTTTGAAAAAGACTGATTGATATAATTTAATTATAAAAAAAAAATGTGTAGCGACACGCCCGCATAAAATTTATTTCAAAAATGTTCGTGTTATTCATCCCAGTATAGTGGGCGGTAGCACGCCCCCTGCGAAATAAATATTAACAGCTTTTAAAAGCTGAAGGAAATTTTACAAACCATTGACTGTTATAATTTAATTATAAGAAAAGTGGGTAGTGACACGCCCACTTAAAATTAGATTTATTTTAAAAATTTTCGTGTTATTCATCCCAGTATAGTGGGCGGTAGCACGCCCCCTGCGAAATAAATATTAACAGCTTTTAAAAGCTGAAGGAAGTTTTACAAACCATTAACTGTTATAATTTAATTATTAGAAAAGTGGGTAGTGACACGCCCACTTAAAATTAGATTTATTTTAAAAATTTTCGTGTTATTCAACCCCGTATAGTGGGCGGTAGCACGCCCCCTGCGAAATAAGTATTAACAGCTTTCAAATGCTAAAGGAAGTTTTAGGAGATATTGACTGATATAATTTAATTATTAGAAAAGTGGGTGATGACACGCCCACCTAAAAAGAAGTCTATTTTAATACTTCTTGTATTATTCAACACAGTTTACATTTTAAAAATTTTGTATAAAGTTGCTGAGAAACAAGATTATTTTTGAATAGGGGGCGGTACCATGCCCTGGTAATAAAATGCAACAGAAAAATATTTATTCTCCTTTAAATTACAGAAAACTATGAGTGTAAAAGCAGGCAGCGACACGCCCATTACAAAGTAGAGTCGGTTTCTCCATAAAATAAATAATTCTTATGGAACTTCAACACAGTTTTCTTATGTTTCGAAACCTGATGGTTTCGCATTTCAGTTGGAAACTGTGTAATTCTAAATAAACACAATTTCAACTTTATTATACTTCATTTGAAGTTAAAGCTAAAAAGTATAAAAGCAGCAAAAAAAATATGCAAAAAAAAAGGAAAATATTAAAACATGTTTAGGTATAATTTATGGCAAAAACTAAAGAAACATGAACAATCATGCAAATTTATGCTACACAAACAATAAGAAAGTTTAAAGAAAGAATTTTCCACCAAGAAAAACAATAGAAGAGAAAAAGTTTCAGAGTATAAAACAAAGACAAATATTTGCCACACAATGAAAGCACATGCGAAGAGTGGAAAAATGTGTGAAAAAATTACAATAAATTTTCATTACACTGGAAAACATGACACTGTCCAACAGCGAAGAACGAAAATCTATAATGACAAGTAGGAAATGAGGGTCTGTTTTTGCTTTCGTTCGTATAAATCTTGTGTGTTTGTTTATGTACTGACGCAAATAATGAGCGGAAAGAAAACAAATAGAAATTTTTTTGGTTATTTGGGAATAGGGAAAAAGACTTCGAGCACATTAAAGACGAGAATTAAAGAGCTGTACTAAATGTTTTAAAGGTTTTCTAAGGCTACTGTACGGTTTTAGAAAATATCTATTTTCTAAGACAATTTATTTTAAATTTATAATTCAATTGTTAGTTTGAAGGTCTTATTCATTTCAAGCACTTTAACTGTCATCAATTGCCTTGACTTCCGCCTGTTGTTGTGATTAATTTTGTTTTATAATTCTTTGAAACTGTTTAGAAACATGTTGCATGTATTAAGCAAAAATAAGTGGTTTAAGTTGCCACTTCATAAACAAAATGCTTTAAAAGCACAACGTGATTTATCATTTAAATCTTTCATGTTATAAAATAAAATCTTTCATTTAGATTTCAAAAGAAATTAAAATATGATTTCATAATGTTGTTCATCTGTATGCGTGTGTGTGAATCTGACTCCTGAAACATTTTACATTTTGTCTAGACTTTTATATTCAATTTAATAATGATTAAAAAGCAAATTATTAAGTGGCTCAACAGCAGGAACTTAATTAAGTTCCTTTTTAGTCCCTAAAGCGAACACGAAAGCGTCATTTGCCTTGTTGGGCGTACATAATATTTCATCATCTGCTAAGAGCGAAAATGAGTCATAAACAATATTAACATGAAATATTTTTCATTTTAATTACATTTACAGTCGTTTTCTTTTTTAACGGCAAATTTAAGGATAATAAAACTGAGAAGAGGATCATATGGCGCCTGCCCTGTGTTATTTGATATCCTTATCAACCACGGTGTAGACAAATGCAATACTGAAATCTGCCAAATAGTTTTTTAGTTTTTCCTAAAACGCAATTTAAGATTTTGTGTTTAAGCATTTTGTGCCAAGCAGAGATCAAGTGTTTTTGGATTGAAAGTTTTTTGGAGATATAAATTTTTGGATATGTATAAAATCTTTAAGAAATATTTACCTATATGTATGCTACAGTAGAAGCTTAAATATGCATTATTTTATCATTTAAAGGCAGGGAATTTTGTCAAGCCATATAAAAAAATTTTTTAATATGTATTTAGATTTTATGTTGTTGCAAAACCCTGTTTTCTTAGGTCCAACCATAAATCAGTCAAAATTATGGAGTTTTAAAAATTTCCCTAAAAATTTCCCTACAGGGAAATTTTTAAAAAATAATATTTTACCATACCTTCATCACTTATATTTAATATTATACAAACAACAAATATTCAGAAATCAAATTTCCCTAAAATAAAACGTTGTTAATATAACTATCTAAAGCAATATCCTTTAGAAATGGTATTCCTAAAGTGTGCTTATATTTGTTACAAGTTGAGCATTAATGTAGTGATGAATTAATGCTAGAGTCAATGAAATCTTTTATATATGAAACTAACCAACTCGAAAACAATAAAGCAATAATTTTTCATAAATTAATTAAAATAATTTCAAATAATGATGAACAAAAAGTTTGATTTATATTTGCCCCATTTTGTTTCTGGAACTTTAGTCTTTTTAAATTTTTCGACGTTTTGTTTTCAATAAAAATATAACTGAATGCAAAAATTATAACAAAATGCTGTTTTTAAAAAATTTCCCTTTAGGGATATTTTTAGGGAAATTTTTTAAATTGCAAAAATGTTATCTCTTAGCAGTTTAAAGCCTTTTAAAAGTAATATTACATCGATTTCACAAAGAAATTTACATTCCTTTTAGGAAAAAGATTATTATATTGATTTTCGGTACCATGTCATGGGAGTTTTTAATGATAAAAATCTGCTCAAAATATTTCCTCATGCAAAACTCAAAATGTTTCTGCTTTTAGATCACTACTAAAATAATTTTAAATTAATTTGTTGTTTTTTCGCGATCGCTTTTAAAAATATTTGTTAGCTGAAACAAACACAACTTAATTTAGAATGCCTGTATGATTATAATTAGAATGATAACCCACATGTTAAGTTAATTATGAACATATAGACATTCAAAAGTTCTTTTAATATACCTGGTCGTTAGTAAAAGTAGTATTTGAATTTAAAACACAATATATTTAAATCCACCATGAAAAATACTTATTGCAAAAATGCTTACAACAATCAAGTTCATCGGATTTGTCGCGGCAATCGGGACTGCCGTCGCACCACCAACTTTGTGGTATACACTGCTCCCCATTCCTACATTTTATCTCGTATGTTTTACAGAAACTTACTACAAAAGAGGGGGAAGGGTTTTATAAAAACAGGCACGTGTATGAAATCGTAAGTGTTTTTTGTATGTTGGTGTGGAAAGGATATATAAAATTAAAATGATAAAGGACTTACTGCACAAGCCAGGAAACTCGTCGGAGCCATCTGCACAATCTTTTTCCTGGTCACAGCGCCATCTGTTGGGTATACATTTGCCATTGTTGCAGCGGAACTGTTCAACGCCACAAGTCGATTCTAAAACAACAAGAAAGTTACAAAATTAATTGGGTTCGTTTTAGAATAAAATTAAAATTTCCAAACTTAAATACAATTTCATAAATTGATTCATCTGTTGCGAAAGTTTAGGGAAAAATATATAATAAAAATAAAGAAATTTCCCGGAGTTCAGAATTTTGCTACAACAATTTCATGTATTTACAATTCATATCGCTCTTTGGCGACAAGAGCTCCAGGCAATGAAATGGAAACATTTTGACACATTAATCTTTGCAAGATAACTTTTGAAATTAAAAATTTCAAAATTATCTGCCAGCTCACGAAGCTTTTTAAAGGCATGACAGGCTTTCAGAAGTAACAAATTGATGTAATAAATACCAGGATGTCATAACGACGACCGGCACAATGTCCTGAAGCAAATGTGCGTTTAATTTAGCAGGAAGAAAGTGAAAAAAAGAAAAATTTCTTTTTCCAACTTCAAGTACGTATTAAATTTAATTTTTGAAGCTCTACCTGACGGTGGAGATTCGACCATTAACGTTCATTAACTTATAAGCAATTGGATTAAATGTAATGAAAAATGTAGTTAAAGGACATCTTGATATCAATAAAAATATGAGGGTTGAAAAATGCTCTCGTTTTTTTTTTAATTTAAGGGAGTTTTTTTTTAAACTCATTAAAAATTTTTAAACAAGAAGTACTTGGGTGGCATCGAGTACTTTTAAGGTTTATGTAACGTTTCCTATTTCATCTCTGAATATATTTTTACCAGCATTTTGTGATCAGCATATTCAAGTTAAAAGTATATAAATTTTCTTGGTAAATTTCTTTCCCTTTAATAGGAAAAATTTTCTGTTCATAGAATTAATAAAAAGATTTATTGGAATTTTATTAGCTGCAGTGTTTCTGGGATTTAAAATAAATTACAAAAATAGGTGTTTGTTATTGTACAACGAATTTAAAGACAACAACATTTATAACTTATAGAAAATTATTGTTAGTGATATTGTAACAAATTTATAAATTTATAATTTCATGAAAAAAAGAACTACAGTCAAAGCTCGGTATAACGAATTATATAATGACAGACCGATTCGTTATTGTGAAAGATTCGTTTTATAGCGAAGTTTTTTTTGTATACATATGTACGTAGTTTTATTAATTTTAGTTGATTTTTCATAGAATCCTTCATTTGAAAAACGAATTTATGGATGTTTGTTTTTGTGAGACTTGCAAACTTCTCTGATCAGCTTCCTCTTGTATTTCTCTTAATACTAATGACTTCGAAAAAGCAATATTATTTTCTTGACTCCATTGGATGCACTTGTCCAAACATCTAATTACTTCTGCATGTTTAATTTTAATTTCATTGTTGGGAATCGCGTTTAAAATTTCTTCATTCTCTTCATCCTCTTCATCGTCTTCTCCCAACATTAAATTATCACTTTGATTCCAAACATTTAAGTCTTCGATATTGAAAGAGGTCTGCAAATGAAAAAGATTTTAAACCAAAAAATTATCGAGAAGTAAATTTTTTACATTTGGGAAAACTGTGCTCAGTAGTCTAACACCACGTCTAATAGAAACAATTTCGTCTTCTTCCAATAGTCTGGACAAAGGAATATCATCTTCCTCATCAAACTCTAGATCCCTGACAATTAAAATCTTATTCCAGCATTTTGACAACGTATCTTGCTTTACATTGTTTCAAGCGAGACCAATCATACACGATGCATCATAAAGAGTTAGATTTTTTTAAAAATTAACGACGTCTTCTGATTCAGATGTTACAATTTTAGAAAGTAGACTGTTTCTATAGTGCAATTTTACTAGTCGGTTTGCATTTTGGTCCATTGGCTGGATAAGAGGTGCAACATTAGGTGGCATAAACACTGCCCATATTTTTCCACCTTCTGTAAGCTTGACAAGATCTTCTGCAGGTGGGTGACTTGGAGCATGGTCGAGAATCAGCAAAGCTTTCAACGGCAAATTGTTAGATTTCAAAAACGATTCAACCTAAAAAAAGAATTAGAAATGAGTTGTATCAACTTATTTTTACCAAATGTTATGAAAATTTTCTTACTTCGGGAACAAACATTTCAAAAAACCAAATTTTAAAAATTCCAGTATTCATCCAAGCATTTTTTGAATGCATATATCTAACAGGTAAAAATTTATTTCGAAACGATCGTGGTTTTTTTGCTTTCCAATGAGAAGAGGAGCCACTTTTTTTGTAGCCGATGCATTTGCGCAGAAAAGAGCAGTTATTCTCTCTTTCGATATTTTCCTCCCAGGAGCAGTTGCTTCCCCAGCATGAACAAATGTTTTGTCAGGAAGCATTTTCCAACACAAACCTTTTTCGTCCGCATTAAATATTGAATCATGTGTTAAGCCCTCTTCCAATATAATTTTTTGCAGCTTTCTTTTAAATGGCTCTACTAAATCACCTCGTGATGATAGCTTTTCACCAGACTCCTTTAAAAGTCGTATTCCATACCGTTTCTTAAATCTGTATAACCATCCATCACTGGCATTAAATCCTTCGGAACTAAGCTTGCCGTGTAGTTCTAAGGCTTTTGCTTTTAATCCTATGCCATTTACCGGAACAAATTTTTTTCGTTGTTTAAGGAACCATTCATACAGTTTCTGCTCCATATCTAGATATTCTCCTTTTCGAATAGATCGGCGGTTTTTCGATCCATTGTTGGTGTTTTCCAAATTTGAAACAATTTTTCTTTCCATTTTCTTTAATGTGCATATGGAAGATTTTGATATCCCATATTTACTAGAAATAACCGACAAGGGTTTACCACTTTTGCACTCTTCTAATATTTTAATTTTTTCACTTAAAGAAATTATTTTTCTATTGCCCATATTTCTTTGCACTACTAAGCTCAACTAAAATTGTATCAAAAACAAACTTCAATTCATACGCGTAAAAAAATTAGCCAAAAAGATGACAAGAAAATAACGGTAATATAATAATAATCTTGTTTTTTTTCTTTGTTTTCTCTTTTCTTTGTTTTAAATGCATAAACGATGATTTGTTTTATTTCTCTTTGTTTTTAATACATACATAAGATTTTTGCTTGTTCATATATACCCAAGCATTCTTTATACTGAGCGTCAAAAATTAAAAAATTCGTTATATAAGGTAGTTAATGTTGAAAAATTGTCCATTCGTTATATCGCGAATTCGTTAAAGTGAGTATTTGTTATACCGAGCTTTGACTGTATTTATATTGTGCATAACTAAATAGAAATACCTTTTGAGAAATTGTCAGTTCATCAACGTAAGTAACCGGTGATATATTCAAAAGTGTACCACAAAAATATTTAGGACATATAATGAATGACGGATGAAGATGCTTGTGTTCAACAACAATTCATAATATATATTTCTTTTGTTTTAATTATAACGACAGGAGCAAAAGAACTCTTTTGACACTGTGCAAATATCAAACAATTTTTTTTTTATAATTTGACAGATATTTAAATAAATTGTAGGTTCACTATGATTTTAAGTAAGAACCGAATAAAAGACAACAAATTAATTTCATTGGCATGTATTTGTATCTAACATTAACGTGATATTGCAAAAGAGAAATTAAATATTCTAAGCCATAAAAAAAAATAATAATAATAATAATAAAAAACACTTTCTCTATTAATACGGACGAACACATTCCTGGAAGTGTTATACAACCTGCTATAATTATTGATATAAATAGCCAAAGTGCAAAAACATATTCGACTGCATATTTAAATAGCAGAAATATGGCATAAAATATTATTTATTAAGCAGCCGATATTACAAAATGTTACTTAAATACTTGCATAACATTATTCACAATTCAGGGAATATTAAAAGCTGCATGTACAAAGTTCTCATCTTCCTCTCCACCTCAAATACATGCAAAATGTTTGTATTTTCCTTCTCATACTCACACTACATGCAAGTAAACAGTAGTAACATTTTGTTGTTACACATTAGCGCAATTAACATGAGTAAACAAAAACAAATAAATGCACACATACACACAATGTAATACAACAGTAACAAAATTCACCTCCTGCTCTAATACACTTCAACGTAAGCATTTTAGTTGTAGTTGCAATAGAAAGTGTGTGTGTGTGTGTGTCTTTTTCCGTTAATTTCTTCTCATAAGAAAAAAAACACAAGCAAAGCCTTACATGTATTTTTTTTTTTTTGGTGAGAGCAGATAAGCCGAGAGAATGAGCGACTGGCTGCTGGTGTTTTTGCATTCAATGTTTATATTTGTGTGAGTGTACTTAATAACCCAATTACACCACCGTTCAAAAACAATATACAAGTGAGTAAATGCATAGATAAATCAGGTAGGAGAACGAGATTCATAAATATTATTTTGAATTTGATTAAATCATCATTAGTTGGAATTATATTTAATAAACAAAACATGCTGCTGCATTTCAGCAAAAAGATAAGATTTAAATTTGCATGTTTTTAGCAGAAAAATATTGATATTTATAAAGAAAATATATGGGAAAAAGAAAATGTTTTTCAAATGAGTGAACAAATCAGGATTTTAAAGCAAATAATTTATTATAAAAATTATATGCATATTTTTGATGTTTTAATAATATTAATAAATATATTCAATTTGAGTTGCCATGAAACAGATAGTGATGAGAGTCAGTGGCAAAACTTAGAAACTGATCACCACATTTAATTAAAAGTTGTTTATCACACCGAACATGAATCGAAGCAGAATTTAAATGTGGAAGTATGCACTCGGTTTTATATTTTTATTTTGAAATAAACGGGTATTCGTGCCCATAGTCTTCATTATGCACCCTACACCCTGTTATTATTTTTCAAAACTGTTTAAAACAAAGCATACTTTCGAGCGGTTCAAATTCATGCCTGGAACTCAAGTCGGTTTGATATATATTTAATAAAAATTACGTGTTCTGATATGATTTCAAATATGCCCTACAGTATAATAGAATTCAGAATTAACTCCTTTCGCTGACTTTAGCAGAACTTTACATTTAAAAATAGGTTTTTTTTATCAAACAATTTAAATTAATTTTATACTTTAAACAATTTTCTGTAGTTCCTTTTTTATAAAAAAAATTTAATATGAAAATTTTTTTATCATTTTTAACTTTAAACAATTTCCTGATGCTCCTCTTTTATCAAAAATTTAATTAATTTTTGGCTTAAGGCAATTACCCGCTGCTTCTTTAATATTTTTTTAATAATTTATAAAATTTTTATAAATTAATAAATCCCGCATTAGCCTACAACTTATTGTTACTCAAATATTATGAATCAGCTTTAAGTAATTTTATTTCAAACTCTTTTTTATTCCTCTCAATTTTAAATTGAAAGCACTTTAATATCCCACTTATCTTTTAAATGTGTATAAAAACCAAAATTGAAGGCTGGCGGTAGAAAAATTGAAAACAAAAAATTATTAAATAGTATTTTTTTTTAATATTTTTAGAAGAATTTCCTAAATCCAATACGTAGAAGTTTTTTCCTTTCTTTCTTAAAAATCATTAATAAAGTTCTTATTTTTTTTATAAATATTATAACTGCCTTGACTCTTATGCCTGTCATCTTAATATGCCGTAAAAGTTTAATTTATATTTCATACCACACATCAGCAGTTTTCTCTATATGAAAGTTAAATGGTTTTGGGACATTTTTATTATTGAGCTGAAAATGGAATTTCTGGTAGGTCGATATTGAAATGACACGTCTTGGGAAGAAAAATGAGCTCGAAGAGAAAATTGCATGCTAGTCAGTTGGCGTAGACTATGACAAGGTGTTTCGGCATAGAAATATAAAAATAGACATACAATCTTTTATTTAAGATATCGTCAGTTGAAAGATAAAGTTCCGTAACCGACAAAAACAGCAACTATATGAATTTTTTTAAATGATTTTGCTATAAAAATAATAAATTGTAGTCAATTTGAATAAAAAATTCATTTCAATATTTTATTCAGTTAGAGTTTTGTGCATTTTAGCTAACGATATGTAGTTTTTCTTGTTGGACAAGCATGACTTTTATTATTCACAGAATATAAAGAAGGCATAAATAAGGCAACCAGCATGAAATAGAAACGTCCCATGACAAAAATTGCAAGTGAGTACGTGTTTAAAAGAGGAGTGAAGAAATCTCGCAAATAACACAATTAAACTCATTTACAGGCCACAACATGATTGAACATGTTTTTGAATGCCTTCAAATATTCGATTTGCTCAAATACATTTTGGCAGGTATATTTTCTCATTCATATTAACTGTGCAAGTAATTACCTGCTACTCATTAGCAGCAGTTATGCCGCTAAAACTAGCTTAAAGCCAACTTTGACTTAACAATGGCTTATAAGAACTAGTCAAAGTTTAAATTATGCTTCGCTGTGGCAAATTTTTGTCGATAAAAATTGTGTTAAAAAGAGTTGTAAATTATATTTAAACAGCACAATTTATATAAACTTTAAATTCATAAGAGGTTTATAAAATAAACTTTTGTCTGAAAATTTGTTTTACTAATCTGTTATAAATCGCAAATAAAATTGAAAATTTAGGCCTATAACATTATTCACGGAAAAGAGTTCATTTTCTGGTGTTAGTTATCACATTTAAATTTGTTTAAATCATTGATATGGATGGAGTGTAAACAAACCAGAATTTTAAATAATTTTAAATAAAATTTTATTAAGACTTTTTTATGGTACACTTTTAAGTATTATAGCGTCTAGTTATCATGATAAAACATGCACGATTCAATAGGTATATTTGTGTAGATAAGCACTATAGAAATAATACTATAAATAAACAAATAATATACTACCGACCAGCAAGCCACCAATATTTTGTGGTACAATTTTAACTATCTTATCGTACATCAATATTGGTGAAACATGCATCATTTCAAAGGTATATCTATGTAGACAAGCCCAAAAGAAATAATTATATATACATATAGGGTGTTTTTTATAGAGTGCTACAACTTTGAGTTGGCATCACTGCTTCATTTGACCACTCATTTAACAGCTGATGGTTGCTTTTTGTTTAGTTTGCTTTGACATTTCATTATGGATCGACTTGCATCAGAGCAACGCGTGCAAATTGTGGAAATTTTTAATCAAAATAATGGTTCTGTTCGTCAAACTTATCGTGCACTTCGTCCATTCAAAATTTTATTTTCCCATGAAGACCATTTTTGGTTGCATGGGTACATAAATAAACATAATTGTCGCATTAGGAGTGAGGAGAATCCACAGAAAATTACTGTTTAGTGCGCTTTATGGGCTGGCGGAGTCATTGGCCCTTATGTCTTTAAAAACGATGATGGTCAGAATTTTACGGTTTGTGAAAATTGGTGTTCCAGATTGCGCCTTGTACGCGCCAGTTTTATTAAGATTTAAACTTGTATCACTCTATAAAAAACACCCTATACGAGCTTAAGAGCTTCTAGCAACCTTCTTTACAGGTGTAGTGTGACCAATAAAAGAATTTATGAAAACTTATTTGTTATTTTTTTCAAATTAAAATTTCTTTAAGTATTTTAAATAAGAGTTTAATTTAACGGGTGTCTTGTAAAACACAAGTTGTCCTGTCAGATAATTTGATATTTTTAACAAGAAATTTATAAAATTTAATTTTAATTTCATATATGATTTTCAAAAAAAAGGAATTCTTTGGACATTCTGAAATGGGCAGTTAATTTCTTCTTTTCAGTTTGAAAATAAATTTTCATTTTCGGGGCAGTTGTCTGTAACCCAATTTTGCTTTGTTTAATTAAACTTGTACGTTTTTATTTTCATGGCAGCAGTTTCTTGCACACAAAGCATGTCTGTGCATGTCCAATGTGTGTGTGTGTGTGTGTGTTTGTGTTTGTATATGTATTGAAAAATAAAATAAACGTTGTTAAACTTACATGAGCTGCACACGGATAGACAACACAAACTCAAGTTAATAACATGTTGTAACCTTCAACTTTGATAACAATTCTTTATTAAAAGAAAGAATTTTAAGAAGGAAAACACACATGAAAGAGCAACTTTTTCTTTTTTTAATACACGAAAATTTCTTTCACTGTTTTAGATTAAATTGGTTGCGAAACAGAATTTATATGAAATAAAATTGCAAACAATTTAGAATTTCTGGTTCAACTTTTATTGAAGTTCTGCGAAATTTTTCAGTAAATTTTTGTTTCAGCATCATTTAATTGATAATAAATGAAACGGAACTTTTTTTATTGAAAAAAGTTTCAACAGCAAAAGGTGAAAAATAAAAATAAAAATAAAAATGGGAAATAAAATACACTGTTTTCCTTCATGAAGGAGACTGATGCTGATGATTGCTTTATCCCTCATTAAACACACCAACAAACACACACACACACACGAACACTTCTTGCCAGGAAAATAAAATAAAGTAAAACAAAACACAAACAATAAATCGGTTAAAGGGAAAAACGATCATGAAAAAATATTTAGATGTGAACTGCTTTAAGAGATTAAAAACGTTTTAAATAAATGAAACACAAGAAGTAACAATGAGAAACGGAAACATAATGGAATTACAAGAAAACAGTTTCATAAAGCAAAAATAAAAAAATAAAAACGAAAAGAAAAACCGTTATTTATTAAAAGCACAAGGGCCACAACAGAAGGGTGGAGATGGCGCACGAAGAAACTCGAAACAAAAGGAAATATTTCAGCTCATGACTGCGGAACAATGGCATACAACTTGAGAAAGCAACAACAACAAGAAGGAAAAAAAATTATTCAGAAGAAGCAAAATGATAACAAACAAAATAAAAGAGCCTTTTAATTTATTTACAAAATACACAAACAAAAAAATATCGCTTAAAAACTAGTTCAAAGTCATGGCCCTGGAAAATGGTGGCAAAATTAAAGTTTTAGCGAAAGTATTTAATAATAAAATTTCTGTACAAACAAAAAAATTTAATTGAAATTTAATAATTTATTGAAACGCAAAATATGTACTCGAGGCAAACACACCGACTGCAATTGTGGCTTCAATTGCGTACTTGGATTTCAATTGTTTTTATTTTCGTACGCACACAAAACTGAATGTCATAGAAATGAAATAATATCACAATTTATACAGAGCACAGTGGGGCCATATGCCGGAATTTCACAATTTGAATAAAAGAAAAAACAGCTTCAAGAACCACGAAAACTTTTCTGCCCGTTTCGAGTGCAGAAGAGTTTTGGTGTTGTTGTCACTGCCTAAAGAGTTTTTTCATTATTATATAAGTCACGCATAGGTCACACGTGATTCAAAAGTAAGCCAAACATAAGTCACGCATAACAAACGAATATGTTCAACGTGAATCACTTATAAAGTACTCGTAAGGCACACATGAGTCTCAGGAGCCACACCTGAGTAATACACAAACTGGTTTGACTCGCGCATAAGTCACGCACGATTTAATCGAGGATTACTTGTAAGCCATGAACAATTTAACGGATAATCCACGTGTAAGATACAAAGAAGTCAAGCGTGAGTCACGCGTGAGTAATACATATACTAGTTTGAGCCAAGCATGATACACTTTTATATATGCAAGTCAGGTATAAGTCACGCCTAAATTACAAAAAAGTCAAGCGTGAGTCCCGTATAGAGTAAGCGTGATTTACAAGTAAACCAAGCATAAGTCACGCATATGTTATGGATAAGCTCATCGTGAACCACGTATAAGTTACTCCTAAGACACGTGTGAGACTCATAAGTGACGCTTGAACAATACACAAACTGGTTTGACTCACGCACGATTTCATTATGGGTTAAATGTGAGCCATACATAATTATTTTTTATATCAATTATATCACGCAGTTGCCACAAATAAGAATTCCGTATAGAACAAGCGTGAGTAAGGTGCAAGTCACGCGTGAATAACGCATAAGTTAAACGTGATTTACAAGTAAACCAAGCATAAGTCACGCGTAAGTTATGGATAAGTCCAGCGTGTGCCACGTAGAGGTCACTCTTAAGACAAGCGTGAGCAATACATATAATTTACTTGAGTCACGCACTATTCAATTATAAGTTACGTGTAGGTCACATGTAATCCAAGCATAAACAACGATTATATCACGCAGAAGTCACGGGTGAGTGATATGTAAGTCAGGCTTAGTAGCACATATATAAGTCAAATGTGACTCACGTATAGAACTAGCATGAGTAAAGTGCAAGTCAGGCGTGAGTCACGCATATATCATGTGCAAGTAACGAATAAGTCACTCACGCATGGCGATTATATTACGCAAGCCTGCTATTAAAACAGCGTGAGTGGCAAAGGATGCCATGTTTTTATATAAGAACTTATTCGCGAATTTTCAGCTTTCGGTCCCACTGTGCAAAGATTGATATGATTTATTTCCGAAAATTTCTTTTTTCTTTTGGTTGAATGGAATAAAAATGAGACTTCCTTTTCGCTTTCTTTGAATTCCGCATTTAATTTTTTCAGTATCGCTGAAGGGGAATTTGAATACGCAGTTTTCAAAATTTTGCACTGATAAAGATCGCCTCCAAAACACCATGTTTAATTGTGTTATCAGTGCCAGACCGAATGAATACAACTCGTCAGTGCTTTTGTTAGACAGTGTCGTCGGTATGGAAACAGTTTTGTTGTTTAGAAAAGTTCAATAATTATCTCGACTTGTTTCTGAACTTTTCAAATTCTTAGCGTCAGAGCATTTGATCAATAACTGAAATAACGATACTCTTTTATTTAGTTTTAAATATGTCGTACCCTGAAAAACTTTTAAGGAACCATATTTATTTAGCTGTCTTATAATAAAAAAAATTTCTATTAAAGTCCTGTTTGGAATATCCCACACAAACTTTTTAAATTTCCTGACAAACAAACAAAAAATAAAGTGGGTTATTTTGAAATATTCCGATTTTAGCGAACAGGTTTTCCGACAACAAATTAAGTGCAACATTATGGCTGACACAAACTAATGACACGGAAAATATCTCGATATCTAGAATAAATTGTAAGTGAAAGCAAAAGTTATTGTTTTTTTTTCTAACTGAATGAAACTTTTGAAATGATTTCCCTCAGGCACGACAAAATAAAATTCACAATGAAAATTTATCAAAAAAAAAAACATATTGAAAAATATGATGTGAATAATATGGGCCAAATAAATGATTTGGTTGGAAACAGTGAAAGGAACAAAGAAAAAAAGGATACAGAAATAACAAAACAAAAAAAAAAAAAAAATTATAAATAAACCGGCCTAAATGCAGCTGCTGCTTTTAGTGTGTTCCAGAAAAACAAACTCCCAAAAGTATGCTTTTGCCATTTGGAGTTTCAGCTGCCTAATGGATAGACATCAAGTAGCATGCCATGATGGCAAAAAGGGAAGCATACTTTTAGGATGTTAGAAAAGATTATTCATTTTGGCATGCACACACTTAAAACATGCGTTATCACTCACTCAGATAACGTAAACGTGAGCGTTTGTATCCGTAGCTAAAACCATCTTCTATAAAACAATTTTTTTTAATTTTTTGTTTGAAAATTGTTTTGTATCCGGTTCATTGCTAATTCCCTTAAGGAGTTAATTTTGTTATTGTCTTTTGTTGTATGAATTACGGAGTGTGTTTCTTCACTAAAATGAAATAAACGAATTACAGCGTCCTTTTTCAGTTGTCTTTTTGTTTGTTTTTGTTTTTGTTTTGTTTCAAAAGTGCTAAAGTTTTGCAACTTTTTGCTTTTTTAATGCTTGATTTTATTTGCCGAGAGAGTGGAAAAGTTAAATTAAATTTCATACTAAAAGAGTATTTGAGTTGTTGTTTATTCTTTGTTGTAAATTAAAAGAAAACACTTTAAGGCGTTGACACTAATGCGAAATAGCTGGCTGCAGCAGTCAATGAATAAATAAATAAATAGAGAAATAGAGAAATAAATAGACAAATGCACTTGTTAAGGAGCAGAGAGAAATTGTAGTACAAATTGGAATGAAATACTTTTGAGTATTAATCTTGAAAATAGTGGACTCTGCGACCGAAATTTGTTCCCTGGCCCACGATGTCACACAATGAGATTCAAGACAAAAACAATATTTATGAATCTTTTTACAGTTTCAGTGGTATTTTGAGACACAATAATTTGTAGTGCTCACTAAAAAAAAAAAAAAACACGGTGTGAATTTATAAAATCATAATCCGAGAGGTCTATATAAAAAATCAATTGTGAAAGCGTTAGAGAAAAGTGTGAATTCTATATAAAAGTGGAGTCAAAGAAATGCATTTTGATTTCTATCTCAGTTTTAGTTACATGTCAATCGATATTATTGCCTACTTTTAGGAGCAAATAATTGTGCAACGCCCCTAAAGGTGATAATTTAAAGGTCTTCGCACGAGTATTTCATACAAAACGACGAATGGCGAAAATTTTTAGGGAAATAGTAGTTTCCCCAAAATAAATCATGGCGTTTTTATATTTATTTTTTTATTTATCCTTCTTATTGAAATGCAAAAACTGTCGTTGAAAAATTATGTTAATGTTTTAACTGCAACTGTTTCAAAACTCTGAGCCACTAATAAAAACGGTGCCACTGAAACTCTAGACAAACAAAATATGAAAACGCATGAAAAAACAATAAAACAAACCACGAGAGTTGCATTTGCGAAATGTTTAAGTGCAAGTAAATATAGAAAGAATGTCAAGATATATAGACACACACACACACACACTTACACTTACTCATACACATTCATTTGCATTAACCTCATCATAATGTTGCAGCTACGGTGGAACAAAGCTAAAACTAATAGAGAAAAAATATATGCGCCTTCAATAGCGCTGTATATTTCAATATGAGTAACATACGAGGTCTGTTCAAAAGAGTTAATTTAATTTTTAAAGGGTTAAAAGTTTTTTATTATTATTTTTTTTTGACGCAGTTGAACATTTTTTGTTGTTTAATTTATAAAATTTTTTTATACAACAAATTTTATGTTTTGTGTTCGTTGTATAGAACTATTTTGTTCTTAATTTTTTTTTTTACAGAAAACCGTAGCACTTCTTGTCAAACTTGGGCTCGCCTGTGCTTCCACACATGCAGTGCCAGCCAACCAGTAATTTGTGTGCACTTGAGAGACAGTATAGCCTTGAAGTATGCAATGAAAATAATTATGGTTCAAAAACAATGTCTGTGTATGAGTTTTGTATTCCTCGTGCACATGCTGGTAATTTATAGAGGCAAAATATAAATAAATTTTTCTCTTTTTTTGAAATAAAACTTTTTTTTTAAATACTTATCGAATATAAATTTCTTTGCGGCAGACTCTGACAGCCGATTAAGGAAATTGTGCATACAAACTGTTTAGCTGAACTGTGTGTCGTTTGCCAATTTGTTTGTGTAAAATTCGAAACTACAGACGCAAAAGTGGTTAACATATGATGTTCTGAAAAGCAAAGAAACACAAATAATTACACCGCACTTGTGTTCTTGTCAATATCTGCTCGCATGTGAAAATTTACCTGAGAAGTTAAAACATGTTTTACGTTCAATTTACTTCAACTATATAAACGCCTTCAAGAATTTTTGTCTACACAAACTTCATGTGTGTGTGAGTGCTTCATCAAACACTAAATTATGCGTGCGTTCATTTGAAATTCTATTGCAAAAACCTAATTAAAATATGCTGCCGCTGCATCACTCACTCATGAAGAAGCTGCAAATTGGAAACACGAATTTATTATTTAAATTACCTTTTTGTGTGATTGCAAAAGTAATGAAATATTTTATGGATATTTTCGAAATGACTAATCCAGCCATTATGCACGACAACAAATTCACTGAATATTTGATTGCAATTTAAGCCAAAAATGCATAGAATTTCAAAGTGATTAACATGTTAATTGGCAATAACGAAATTGTAGTAAAAATAATTTATTTATGCTTTTCGCAATAAATAATATAAAAATATTGACTGGTAAAGGCATGAAGGTAGAAGCAAGTGAAACAGGGCGCCTCATTGTATGCTGTTGATATTGAATTATCTTAAACGAAAAAGCAATTGAAACAGTTGGAAGGGGCGTAGTATTTTTGATGATTATTTTGAGCTCCACAATATGTTGCCTTAAAAATAAATATATTCTCAATAATACCATAAAGCATACTTTGCGGCTGCATGTATAATTTAGAGCAGAAGTAGGTCGTTGCCCAGGAAACAAAGAATATGTTGTTGTTATCTAAACTTTCATTTAATTATTTCCCATATTTACAATAATTTCTTGTTGATTTCCTCGAATATTTGAAATTCATAATCATTATTTTGGCATTAAAATTATGCTCTTTTCATTTGATAGTCGGATAAATTATTCATAAAAATTTATTCAACTGAAAATTTGTTAAAGATTTGCTTATTTGTGTGATAATAAAAAATAAAACTCTTGTGGTGATACACTAAAATTATGCAAATTATTCAGGGTTTCTCAAGTAACAAATATGTTTGGCAGGATATTAGTGACAACGAAAATTATGCAGGATGTTTTTTGTCATTTCGCAAGAGGTCTTAAAATATGTTTTTTTTCTTATTTATTAAATTCTCATTTATAAAACATGTAGCCATTTTACCGACTAAAAATACATGCAACAAAAAAAAATTATCTCCACCGAACAAACTTCTGGGTTAAATATACCGATCACAAATACGTTATGGCGTAATTTAAGGCAGTACGCTAAGAAGCGATGTAACAAAAATCTGCCACTTAGTATTTTTTACATCAAATAAATTCTAAAACAATCAAAAAATCAGACATCGAATTCCAAAAACTTGTTTAATAATTTTTCACACTTTTTATTAAATACCCCACTGTGCTTCGGACAAACACGCCAACGTCTTAAATGTTGCCATAACTGACAATAATGTTTTGAAGAACATTATGCACGATTATTTAAAACATTTTTTCATTGATATCTTAAATAATCAGTTTCCGTTTACAAGCTCAAAAAGTGCAAAATTTTTCCCATTTTTTATTCAATAACGCACTGGACACTCACGCCAACGCCGTAACTAATCAAGAGAACTTAAAGGACATAATACACGATTTTTTCTACAAACGATATTTTCACTGAAAACTAAAATAATCGATTTTCCATTTGAAAAGTGTAACATTTTTCCCATTTTTCTTTAAATACCCCACTGTGCTTTGGATAATCATGCCAACGTCTTTTATGTTGCCACAACTAACAAAAAAAAAAAAAAATATTAAAGGATACGATTTTTTACAGAAATTTTTTCATTGAAATCTAATAAATTCGATTTTCCATTTACAAGTTTAAAAAGTGTAACATTTTTCCCACTTTTTAATAAATACCGCACTAGACACTCACGCCAACGCCTTTTGTGTTGCCTTAACTAATAAAAAATTCTTAAAAGACATAATAACGATTTTTTTTACAAATAGAAAGTATGGAAATCTAAAATAATCGATTTTCCATTTAAAAAGTGCAACATTTTTCACACTTTTCATTCAATACCCAACTGTACTTTGGACAATCATACCAACGTCTTTTATGCAGTCACAACTAACAAGAAAAATCTCAATGGATGCGATTTTTTTATAGAAATTTTTTCATTGAAATCTGAAATAATCGGTTTTTCATTTATAAAATCAAAAAGTGCAACATTTTTCCCACTTTTTATTAAATGCCGTCCGTACTGGACACTCACACCAACGCCTTTCGTGTTGCTTTAACTAATAAAAAAAAATCTTTAAGGATTTTACAATTCGGGAATATGGAAATCTAAAATTATCGATTTTCCATTTAAAAAGTGCAACATTTTTGCCACATTTTAATCAATACCCCACTGTGCTTTGGACAATCACGTCAACGTCTTTTATGTTGCTACAACTAATTTAAAAAATTTTAAAAGACAAGGTTTTTTTACAGAAATTTTTTAATTGAAATCTAATATAACAGATTTTTTGTTTACAAATTCAAAAAGTGTAACATTTTCCCCACTTTTTATTCAATACCCCACTGCATGCCAACGCCTTTTGTGTAGCCTTAGCTAATAAAAAAAAACTCTTAAGGGACATAATACACAATTTTTCTGCAAAAATGTTTTCATTCAAATCTAAAGTAACTGATTTTCCATTTAAAAAGTGCAACATTTTCCCCTCTTTTTATTAAGTACTTCACTGTGCTTTGGACAGTGTCTTAAAAGACATAATAAACGACTTTTTACATACATTTTTTATCATAATTTTACAAAATCTATATTTAAAAAAAATTTAATTCAAAAAAACCTAAAAATGTATGTTGCCTTATTTTATTTTATTATTATTATTTTTTTTTAAATTTGTTGATCGATATTTCGTATGCTGCCCTAATATCGCTTTGATTTAAGATGGCAGCGTAACCATCAGGCTACTAATTCATACTCAATCTGCAGGGGTCTTTACTTTAACTGTTTTTAGCCCGATATTTTCTTAAATCCATTGCAAAGTATATAGACTTCAAAGCAGACATTAAGTGACGGCCTTAAACAATCACTTGTTATCATCTTTCTATCTTCCACTTAGTCTGCCTGGTGTAAAGACTCATTCCTCCAGCACTGCTAGTAAAATCTGCTCACCCACTGCCTCAATACAACACAAAACACACACACACACACAATTATGCTGCCAGATAATACTCAGACTCGCTGTCTCCTATTAACTGCATCGGTTTCCAGGTAAACAACGAAACGATACATTCTCCTCATATTTCACTTTATATGGATTTTGTTGCTCAACTTTTATTAGTTTGAAAATGTAATTATTATTTGTATTTATTATTAATGAATACACACACAGCAAAATTACTGTTAAATTACAACAACATCTTTTCATTTATTCAGCTCTCCTTTTTGTTCATTAACTTTAATTGCAAAAACATGTTGAACAAACACCATCTCTTTTGGCTCAAATAAATTGGTTTTGATACTCCGTATTTATTTACACTGAATTTGTTTAGTGTTCGTACACACACACACACACACCTTTCCGACTAGCATGTAGTTGACACACGATTTTAAATGGTGAAACAAGAAGTTTTTTGTTTCTTTTGCTTTCACATCTTCATTTTAGCACACAATTCAATTAGTTTTATCATTCAACTTGTGGAAGTTTTTTTTTTCTTTTGCAAAAACATTAACAACAACAATGAAAGCTTTTATGAAAATTATTTAAAGATATTTATTATGTCAATGGTTGCAATTACATTGCAAAAGAAAGTGTGTTCAGTTACGATCCTCAATTAATTACAGGAAATATTGGGAAACAATTTTTTTAATTAAAGAAATTCCTAAAAAAAATTATTCTTCTTATTATTTACGTATATTGACTTCTCGATTTTGCTGACAATTCCATTCAATAATACTGAGAATTTTATCTTGAATTCCGACATATTTTACCCAGGTTGCCATGTCACAGAAACTATGAAATACTTGTAAAACTCTTTATAGAAATAAGAGGAGTTAATTCAAATGCTACGCATATATATGTGGTACACTTTTATATATGTATAAAAGTATTATTCATCAATATTGACGAAACTCATACGCTTTAATGGGTATTTTTGAGTACAAATGCTGAATGTAAAAAGTCTGATATACAAATATGTCGCAGCATATTTTTGTGGCACACTTTTAAGTACCTTAACGTCTACCAATGCAAATAAGAAGCATCTAGTTTGAAAGGTATTTTTGTGCACAAATGACCACTATAAAAAGTCTCATATATGTATATACCACTAACACATTTTTGTGGTACTGTTTCCAGTGTCTCATGTTTTAAAGATATTGACAGAATACATTTCGTTTGAAGGGAATTTTTATGTACAAATGTATATCACACAATATGAAAAGACTCACATATATATATACTTAATAAAATTTGTGGTACATTTTTAAGTAGCCCACCGTCAACTGATTTTAATAAAACATGTACGAAATTAAAGGTATTTTCATGTACTTGTGCACATTATGAAAAAAAAGAGAGAACATTTTTTCTATAGATTTAAAATAAAGCCGTTGTAACGCCTTGTGATCCAACTTGGGAAACAATTTAAATTTATTACATGTTTTTGGGAATTGTAGTTTTAACTCTTCAACTTTTATTTTCGTGCTGATTCTTTTTTCCCAAAAGTTGTTTATTAAAATTCAAAGTGATATATTGAGGGCTTTTAGCTAGTTCCTATGCGCATTTCACTGGGGCTAATGGAGATCATCAGGGAACCTTTACCCAACATTTCTAAGAATAACTAGAGATATTTATTTCAGACTTCCACATTAAGGAATGGGAAGCTTAAAAAAATGGGAAGCTTTAATTTTTGAACACACTGCGTATTCTTAATTATTACTTCAGAAGTTTATATATAATTCAAATATCATTCCGCCATAGTTAACAGTCTCACTGACACTTTAATTAAAAAAATAATGATGTTGTTGTAAGAGAAATATATAAAAAGATCGTTTAGAATAGTGCCTTTTTGAAAAACATTTTAAATGGCGCTACAAAGTGCCCGTAATTTTTTACTTGTTGCATTTTATATAGAATCACACATTAATTTTTCTTTTTTTAATTCCTAATCTGGTCATATAGATTTTCATTAAACAAAATATTTCAAATAATTTTTTTCCCCATGGAAATGGTGTAACAAACACTTTTGTTTTTTTAACTTGCAGTTTTCTGCTTCAATTGACTTAAAAAACAAGAGCGCGCTTCCACACACACTCAAACATACAATAAAAAAGAATTAACTTATAACATCTACGGCAATACAGAATGGAACATGCACAAGCATGCTCACAACAGATGCACATGAGAATACATACAAGCACTTCCGTAAAAAAAAAAAAATTTACTACATACACAACACATTTTAACATCTTGTATGTTGTAGAAGAGTACATGGCAGCCAATTGAAACATGTTTTGTAATCTAATACAATTTATGTGTGAAAAACTACTGCAACTACTTGCACAATGGCACTGCACTGCACACATTCGAACACACTCGAACACAAACAAAATGTTTTACATTGTTTCGCAGCAAAACAGGATGGATATTTTCATGTTAACAAACGATAAAAATTCAATTTATTTATGAACGTTTTTTATTTAAAATTTTTTTGTTTTTTTTTTTTTAAATATTGGCGAAAACTGCAAAAATTTTTAGATTTTTCAAGGAATTTTTATTTATGTAGGTGCTCACTCAGCCGTACACATAAAAATCCACATGAAAAGTTGGGTACAGAATATTTCAATGATGTTTGAATATAATTTTCATACTCGTACTTTAAAGAATACCTTGTGGTTGTTACAACTTTTAATAGCAGAATATTATTTGCTGATAATCATGTTTGAAAGGTTCTGTTAATAAAATTCTTTATGTTTTGAAAATCCTCCAAAAAGACCAGAAAACGGAAGCCACATTTGGATAATTAAAGCACTTTTGCTCCAACCCAAATTTATAACTGCTGCATATTTTATTTTCTTCAGTTAGAGATTTAGTGCCAGAGCATGCACAATCATGCTCTTTTCAAATACCAAAAAGCAATTAGAAAGAAATATCTGTTCGCTGTATTGGTTGGTGTTGGTGCAATGAGGCTTTTTTTGCATTCTCTTTAACTGCATTATTTTAGTTTTTTTTTTAATCTAACTTAAAAATTCGGGTCAAGGTAAAGCAGTAGTAAAATGTAAGAGGCAAAGATTTTAGGCTTCTCACTTCGACTTCTGCCCGTTACCATGACTGCTGTTATTTTATTAAGTCTATTTATTTGGAATTAAATCAATCCTGTGCTAATTTCTGAAATAATAACTAGACCCCTCCTCTCTCTCTCTCTCTCTCTCTCTCTCTATCTTTATATTAAATTCCCATTAATATATAATTTTACTTGCTTTATCTGGAAAAAAATACTTGGAATTCTTATTGAATTATTAACGACAGTCAGCTCGCCGAGTCACAGTTTGTCAATGTTCTGACACATTTTGGGTCTTTAGCGGAAATCTGCTTTAAGCGTACAAATTAAATTGTAGTTTGCTACGTGGCTACAACAACATTCGCCAATATATAGGGTGTTTTTTATAGAGTGATACAACTTTGAGTTGGCATTACTACTTTATTTGACCACCCATTTAATAGCTGATGGATGCTTTTTGTTTAGTTTGCTTTCACATTTTATTATCGATCAACTTACACCAGAGCAACGCGTGCAAATTGTGGAAATTTTTTGTTCGTCAAACTTATCGTGCTTTTCGTCCATTCAAAATTTTATTTTCCGATTAAGCCCATTTTGCTTGAATGGGTACGTAAATAAACAGAATTGTCGCAATTGGAATAAGGAGAATCTACAGAAAATTTCTGTTTGGTGCGCTTTATGGGCTGGCGGAGTCATTGGCCCATATGCCTTCAAAGACGATGATGGTCCGAATGCTACTGTTTGTGAAAATTAGTGTTCCAGATTGCGCCTTGTACGCGCCAGCCGTGGCGGCCACATGGCTGTAATCATAATTAAACATTAATGTCATAAAATTTTCTATCCAATAAAGACCGTTTCATTGATACCCAATTATATGACTATGTTTTATTATGATTTAAACTTGTATCACTCTATAAAAAACACCCTTTACAACTGCGATATTGTCCTTCTTCTTGGTTTTTTTTATTCCTGTCGATATTAATAATTTCGGAGTTGTAGGAAAATTCATCAATCTCTTTGTAGTTTGTCAATTTTAGCCAAAAACATGTACCACTTTAATTTAGTCATGCTTTCAGCATGTCCGCCTTAAGTATTTTTCCTCGCAATATTAAGAAATAAAAATGTTTGCAATTTGATATTTTTGTCTTTTGCAAAACGTGTGAAATTATTTCCTTACTCTACCGCCGTGTTTTTTAAATGATTTAGTTTATGAGAGAAAATTAATAAATATTTTTTGCTCAAAATACATATTAAAAATATATTTAAGATGTTGTTGGCTGACAGCGGTGGCGGCTCCCACAAGAACTGGGTCACTGGCCAAGTAGGGAATATTAAATTATTTCGCCTTTTTCTGTTTTGCATAAGAATGAATTTATTACGAAGAAATTGTTGTACTTTTTTTTTTATTTCGTTAAGTTTACTGCGAGCAAATAAGAGATATATTTTCAAGCATCCTTAAGATATGCTTCAAATTTAATATGTTTGCTGAAGCCCTATTATTATGCAAATTAAATTGAAAATTGAAATTTATTAGCTGATAGAACAGCTCAAGAGCACTCATCGTTATTTATAAATAGGATCAAGGAAATTTTGTATTTATTTATATTTTATAGATTTACAAGTCAGCAATAAATTTCAATATCTTTATGAGGTAAATTTTTGCGTGTGTGTTTGTGAGAACGGCTGGATTTAAAATTATTCTAGGAACTAAAAAATCCAAAAAGTACTTTTTAAATTTAAACGTTTTTGTTTCGTCAATTGTTAGTACTTTTTTAATGAAAACTCTTTGCATGTCATGGAAATAAGGCATGAGTCTTAAGAAATTAAATGAGAGCAAATTATAGAGATAAAATTACTGAGTTTTGATAATTGTTATTGTAAAAAGTTACTCAATTACAAAGAACCTTTTGGCAGAAGTACCTTTTTAAAAAGTACCATTTGAAATAAGTGTCTTTTTTACAACCACCTTTTTTAAGAAGTATTTTTCCAAAACAGCTACTTTTTCAAAAAGATAGTTTTTCATAAATATTTTATATTTTTTTAGAAAATCGTATTTAATACCAGGTTCATTTGAAGTTGTTTTGAAAATAATACCTTTTCAAAAGTCATGTTTTAAAGACATTTCGAGACATTGAAAAAATATTTTTAGTAGAAAGAAATATTTTGAGATAAAATATCCTTTCTAAGGATATTTTTTTTATAAACAATTAATTACCAAAAAAAATTTTTCTCAATAAAAAAGAATCTTTTAGCGAACGTTTTATTTAGCATGACAACAACTTAAAGTCCTTTAGAAAGCAAATCATTTAGGATAAAACGAAATTTTTAAAGACAAATATTTTTGAAAAATATATTAACAACAGATAATGACTTTTAGGAAAAACAAAAATTTCCTTGGTTAATTAAGTACCGATGAAAGAAATTTCTTTTATAAACTTCTTTCATAATTTAAGAAACAACCTTCTCACCATAAAATTATTAGAAAAGTTTTTCAAACAGGTACTGAAATATTCTGCTTTAAAATACCCTTTTCACTAAAAGGTTTCAGAACTTGGGAGAGTAAATAATATTCAGAGACTTTGTCGAAAGACATAAACAATCACATTGTTTTTCTGTCATCTCTGTCGTTGTTACAAATTTTTATGAATATTTTATTAAAGAGAAATCAAACCGTTTGTGTCAAAAGTCCCTTTCACAAAGACCGCCAACAAAAGCGCCAAAAGTGTGTGTGTGTGCAGTAGTAGTAGTGCTACAAACATTTATTTATGTATTGGAATACAGGAGGCATGAATGTTCAAGCACAGCAGAGACTACACTTTTTTTATTTAAGGGAAACAATAAAAGTTTTGCAAATTCATTTACAGGCGTTTGTATGTGTAACTTCATGTCAGGTTGCAATAAGTCTAAAAGTATGCTAAGGTTTTGTTAATGTTGTTACGCTTTCACTTTCGCTCCCATTTATTTCACCCACACACACACACTCGCAACAAAAGTTGTTGGCAGACACGGCCGAAGGGTAGACATTCTTTAACATTAACGATGAAAGTTGTGTTTTCGGGCTTTTGTCCTTCTTCTAATTTATATGATTTATCCTGGCATTTGTTTCATTCGCAATATTTTGTTTACATTTCGTGTTTGTTTTGAAGGCTATTCATGGCAGGAGGGTTTCTCATACTTTTCTGTTGTTTAAATTGGGGAAAAAGGTTTAAGACGCAACGAAATTTTGGGCATATTAAAATAGAAATTATAATTATTAAGACGAGGGCAGTCTGATGTTTGAAAGTATGGTATCAAGCTTATAAATGTTGTTGAAAAAATTAATATCAAATTTTTTCGATAAAACATGCTGCCAGATTTATTTTACATGTTTTTTTTTTTAATGAAAAGCAGAGTTCCACTTTTGCAGCATTTTTTTCATAAATATTTCAAGCCAAAAATTTGTTCACGCAGTATAACAGGATTTCTCAAGTAATTTTGATGAGCGTAGACTGTAGCAGCCTTGAAAAGCCCACATCGGTTGCGATTGACATCATGGAAATGCTATAAAAAGTAATTGTTTTATGTTCAATTCGCCCAAAGGTCACGTGCGACATAATTTATATGTAAATATTCGAGTTTTTCCACTTAAAAGTCCCGATCGACATTGTAAAGATTGTGTAATATTTTCATTTACGGTCATTTTAAAAAGAGTTACTTTTCAATTTAGATTAAAAATTTTCCTTAATGGCGAAGTTGTGTAAAAGCAAACATGAGATGAGAAAATACTACTCTTTTAAGAATTTTTTTATTACCACCGAATTTATTTCTTTACTAAATCCCAGAAGACGTTTCAAATATCTAAAATAATTCCTTATCATGTTGCTTCCAAAAAGTAGGCTACATAAATAAATTGTTTACAGTAGTTTAAGAGCACATTGTTGCTGTTCCTTTGAAGTAGCAAATATTCCCAATACATTTGTGACTCAGCAGCTACAAAAAGCTATCGCTGTACGATTGTAATAAAATAATACGATGTATAACATTTGCTAGTAAATATTACCTAGAAGTAGACTACACATTATCAGTGTTAATTTTTGTTGTACAAAGACGAATAAGATGTTTTAAAAGCAGCTGAAAATGACAAGTAAAATTAGGAGGAGTTTTGTGTTTCAATATCAGCGAAAGCTGGAGTTTATGAGTTTAATATGTGTCTAAAAGTATGCAATAATTTATTGTAATTGTGTTATAAATATCAAACAGTTGTGCTGAAGGTTGAGACAATTATTTCGAGAAAATAGTTTAACACTATTTTAAAACTTTTGGCAAAAAATTTATTATGAGAAATTAAAAAACAGTAAGATATATGTATTTTATTGTAGCATACCCTTCAGCGCTGGGTTAAGTTAAGAACTTACAGTTACAACTTGACATCATTATTTATTCTTTTTATTCCTGTTAAATTTCTTAAAATATTTTTTTATAAGAAATTCCAACCCATAATTGCCTTTTTTAAAACTTTTATATTCCTGCAGTTTAAACTTTTTTCCTTAGAAATCCGCCATTTATAATTAAACCCACGAGTTCAACAGGCCACAGTATCGGCCAAAGATTTCTTTTAACAAATAGCTAGTTTTCCAGTAACAGTCACCTCATACAACACCATTTCCAAAAAGAATTTCACAACGTAATTAAAACTTTCCAGTTTTTAAAATGAAAATGTTAAATGGATCATTTTGTTTTTGCTTTCACTGTTTGTAACATCCACAGCCACTTACTGATAGATATCGATTACTGAATAGTAAACAAATGAAAACAAGACAATGGCACCGAATGGCAGAGAGACAAAAATAAATAATTATATAAAAGTTAAGGAATGAAATGACAGCATTCTTAATCTATCCGTCAATAACACTTAAAATTAAGAGAAGCAAAAGGCAAATAAACAGATACAAAAACGAGAAATAAAATGGGAGAGAGAGAAAAAATCATCCGTAGTTGCAGAAATTCCCACATGATTTTTAACACACAAAAATAATACAAAAATAGAATTCAGTTTCTTAATTAAACTAGAATAAAAATACTGAATAAATAATGATGTCAAGTTGTAGCTGTAAGTTCTTTAACTTAACCCAGCGCTGGAGGGTATGCTACAATATAATACATACTCCTTATTATTTTTATTTCTCATGAAATATTTTTTGCCCAAAGTTTTAAAATAGTGTTAAACATTCTTCTGTAAATAGTTCTCTCAACCTTCAGCACAACTGTTTGATATTTATAACACAATTATAATAAATTATTGCATACTTTTAGACACATATTAAACTCATAAACTCCAGCTTTCGCTGATATTGAAACACAAAACTCCTCCTAATTTTACTTGTCACTTTCAGCTGCTTTTAAAACAACTTCTAAGTTTTTGTACAACAAAAATTAACACTGATAATGTGTAGTCTACTTCTAGGTAATATTTACTAGCAAATATTGTACATCGTATTATTTTATTACAATCGTACAGCGATACCTTTTGTAGCTGCTGAGTCACAAATGTGTTGGGAACATTTGCTACTTCAAAGGAGCAGCAACAATGTGCTCTTAAACTACTATAAACATTTTTTTTAGCCTACTTCTAGGAAGCAACATGATAAGGAATTTTTTAGATATCTGAAACGTCTTCTGGGATTTAGTAAAGAAATAAATTCGGTGGTAATAAAAAAATTCTTAAAAGAATAGTATTTTCTCATCTCATGTTTGCATATTCACAACTTCGCCATTAACAAAAGATTTGGGACAATTTGTATGGGAAAAAGTATTTATTAACAAAAGGAATTTTGTGTGCTTCACCAATACAAAGATTTTTAGTAAAAGTACTTTTGAATGCAAGTCCATTTGCACAACAAACGCGTTTACAGAAAAGTACGTTTTCACTAAAATAATTTGTTATTAAAAAAAAATATCTTTTGAGTTATCATTATCTTAAATGTGGCCGAAGGCACCTTAAAGCCAAAAGTACTTAAAAAGAAATACTTTTTAGTACAAGTACTTTTTCAGCAAAAGTACCTATTTTGTCAAAAATTCTTTTTTACTTTTTTATTTAAAGTTCTCGTTTACAAAAGTGCCTGTTGTCCAAAAGCACCTTAAGGCCAAAAATACTGTTTACCAAAATAACTAGAAAGCCACAAGTACTTAAAACAAATACTTTTTAGTGAAACTATTTTTTTACCAAAAGTAATTTTTTAACAAAAGTTCTTTTTTACCAGAAGTACTTTTTTTTATCAAAAGTAATTTTTTACCAAAAGTATCTTTTTTGTCATAAGTCCTTTTTTACTAACAGTACTCTTTTATCAAAAGTTATTTTTTACCAAAAGTACCTTTGTTTTTATCAAATGCTCTTTTTTACTAAAATTAGGCCCTTTTTTGCCAAAAGTAGATACTTTTTTTACCAAAAGTATTTTTTAACGAAAGTTCTTTTTACCAAAAGTACTCTTTTTTACCAAAAGTACTTTTTTACCAAATTACTTCTTTTTCCAAAAGTACCTTTATTGTGAAAAATTCTTTTTTACCAAAAGTACTTTTTTAATCGAAAGTTCTTTTTTACCAAAAGTACTTTGTTTCTAACAAAAGTTCTTTTTTAACCAATAGTACCTTTTTTGTCAAAAGTTATTTTTTAGCAACAGTACTTTTTTTTCTAAAAGTATATATATTTTTTTTGACAAAAGTACTTTTTTACAATATATACTTGTCATTAAAAATCCTCTACATGAAAGAGTATTCTAAAATAACCCTTTAGCTAACAATGATTTTGATACTAAAACTTGGGACATTTTACACAACACAAAAGCAACAACTTTTTTATATAAAATTCTAGAACTTGGAACCTGTCACTTGAGTACTTTAAGGCATCCATCCTTCTCCAAGTAAATAACTTTTCTTGTAAATACTTTAATAAAAAATTCCCACACAGATTTAATAAGTTTTTTCCTTTAAGCTTTGCCAGGACAGTCTTTTCATGGTTCTCTTTAAAAGAAATTCTTAATTTTTTTTTTTTTTTTTTTTTTGTTCAACAAACATTTTCGTACCATCTGCAGTTGAATTTCTATTAAAACTTTCATACAATTTCTATATCTCTGATATTTGCACACAACGTGTATTTTATGATGTTCATGTAACTTAAAAAATTTAATAATTTACGGTCTGGTGAACAGCGCCACCTTAACGTCACTTTCCTGAACGAATAACGAAACGGGAAGAGTAATAAAAGTAAAACATAAAACTAAAGAAAAATGAAAAAAAAAACGAAAAAGGATTCCTGTAAAAGTTTGGTTACTCTTAAGCTGCATTTGGCAATGATTACAGTTATCTTTATCAGGTTTCTGTGCTCCAAAGGGAAAAAGGGGGGAAAATATTAAATAACATAAAATATTGTAGGGAAAGGAGGGGAGGGAGGGGGTTGGAAATTTTCAACAGTTTACCCTGATTTAAAGCAGCTCAAAAGGACACACGTAAAAGTACATAAATTCTTTCCTGTATCTTGCATGGCAAAATCCTTTGGCCTAGTTGGTACATACACAGATACACACACACACACATACACATATACCCACATATACAACCGTATATATCCAATAAAACATAAGAGTTAGGAGCCCTGGTATTATTTTAATTTATCGCTTATTTGAGGCAAAATAAAGAGCAGATTCTGGCGGCCTAAATATGTTTGAAGGCTTAAACGCTTATCAAGCAGAACACAAGCCAACAACTTAAATTTTATATTTTTATAATTTTTTTTTTTAGCCTCCTTAATCAATTGAGAAATCAGCAGTTTTAGGGGCCCTGTAATAAATACGACTCGACCATCAAATGAAATCATTTTCTGTTGAATTTATTAACTCAAATTTATGAGAAATCGTGTTCTACTTTTAGTTGCTGCTTTACAAGTTCACTTTGATTGATAAGGCTGCTTGCTGGTGCTGCTGCTGCTGCTGCTGTTGGAATATAATTTTATTTAATTATTCACATTTCCAACTATTTTTAGAATGACATTGAACGCAATCAGTCATTCAGTGCAGCTCATTTTCTCCATTCATACAAATCAATTTGCTGCGAAATGCAACAGTTGATCTGCTTTTAATCTCTGCAAGTAAAATGAAGTCAAATGAAATCAAAATAAAGAGATAGAAAAGAGCCGTTCTAAGTGGATTCGAGTGCTTTTTGTAAAATGAGAGCAGCAGCAAAGAACACAAAATTAGTAAAAGGGCATCCTCCTAAATGTAGACTCTGGATAAAAATATAGATTCTACAAAAATATATGGTTAAAAAAAAAAAAATAAAAAAAAAAATATATATATATATATATATATATATATATTAAATTTAAAAAAATTTAATACGAAAATAATTTTTAGAAATTAGGAAATGTTTCTTGGCATTTTTGACCGAGTTTCATAATAACACGGGCGAAATGAAATGAAACGATATTAATGAAAATATAAGAAGCAGGCTCGATTTCTGAAAAAGGTACCTCTGCAAAGGGCACATTTAGAGACTTTTCAAAATTAATGGTACCTTTTTTTAAAAAAGGGCTTGGTTTCCGAAAAAAGTACCTTAAAAAGTACTTCAAAGAACGCATTTAAGAACGTTTATCTCTTTTAAAAATGTATAACTTTTTCAAACAAGTAAATATATAATTTTTGAAAAATTATTTCTTCTAAAATACCACAATAATCATTTTTATTAAATTTAGTAGCTTTTTTAAAAAATACGTTGGCTAAAAATGGTACCTTTTCGTACAAAAAAGGGCTTGATTTCTGAACAAAAAGCGCCTTTTTAAAACACAGTTCTGCAAAGAGCACATTTAGAGACTTTTCAAAATTTATGGTACCTTTTTTTAAAAAAGGGCTTGATTTCCGAAAAAAGTACCTTAAAAGGTACTTCAAAGAACACATTTAGAAACTTTTTTTTTTTTTAAATTAGTAACTTTTTTTAAACAAATACAAACACTATTTTTGAAAAACTACCTCTTCGATAAGCATTTTTTTTTCAATAAGTATTTTTATTAAAAATGGTAGCGGTTTTATAAAAGTCTTAAAAATTAGTAACTTTTTTCTAATTAAGTAAATACATTACTTTTGAAAAGTTATTTCTTTTTTTAATACCACTTTTTTCAATGAAAGTTTTTATCAAAAATATAATTTTTCTAGGTACGCTGGTTAAAAAAGGTACATTTTTATAAAAAGGGCTTGATTTTTTAAGCAGTACCTTTTAAAAATAAAAGTACTTGGAAGAACGCGTTTAGAAACTTTTATCTTATGAAAAATTAATAACTTTTTTAAACAAGTACAACTACTATTTTTGAAAAATGATCTCTTCTTTTTTAATAGCTGTTTTTCCGAAACATTTTATTAAAATTGGTACCTTTTTATAAAAGTACGCGCATTAAAATGTGTTACTTAAAAAAAAAGGTTTTAAGAAAACATTTAAAACTTGTATTTTTTCAGAAAACAAATAAAAGTATAATTTTGAAAAATATTTTATTAAGAATAATACCTTTTTAAAATAGACGTACGCTGGTTGGAAATGGTGCCTTTAAAAAAAAAAAGTACTTCAAAGAATCCATTTAGAAACTTTTATAACTTTTTTGAACAAGAAAAAATACTATTTTAAAACTCTTTTACTTTAATGGTACTTTTTGCAATGGACACTTGCCAACCAGCGTACTTTTTAAAATAAACGTACGCTGGTTGGAAATGGTGCCTTTAAAAAAAAAGTACTTCAAAGAACGCATTTAGAAACTTTTATAAAATTTTATAACTTTTTTGAGCAAGAAAAAATACTATTTTATAACTCTTTTACTTTAATGGTACTTTTTGCAATGGACATTTACCAACCAGCGTATTTTTTAAAATAAACGTACGCTGGTTGGAAATGGTGCCTTTAAAAAAAAAGTACTTCAAAGAACGCATTTAGAAACTTTTATAAAATTTTATAACTTTTTTGAACAAGAAAAAATACTATTTTAAAACTCTTTTACTTTAATGGTACTTTTTGCAATGGACATTTACCAACCAGCGTACTTTTTAAAATAAACGTACGCTGGTTGGAAATTGTGCCTTTAAAAAAAAAGTACTTCAAAGAACGCATTTAGAAACTTTTATAAAATTTTATAACTTTTTTGAGCAAGAAAAAATACTATTTTATAACTCTTTTACTTTAATGGTACTTTTTGCAATGGACATTTACCAACCAGCGTACTTTTTAAAATAAACGTACGCTGGTTGGAAATGGTGCCTTTAAAAAAAAAAAGTACTTCAAAGAACGCATTTAGAAACTTTTATAAAATTTTATAACTTTTTTGCACAAGAAAAAATACTATTTTAAAACTCTTTTACTTTAATGGTACTTTTTGCAATGGACATTTACCAACCAGCGTACTTTTTAAAATAAACGTGCGCTGGTTGGAAATGGTGCCTTTAAAAAAAAGTACTTCAAAGCATTTAGAAACTTTTATAAAATTTTATAACTTTTTTGAACAAGAAAAAATACTATTTTAAAACTCTTTTACTTTAATGGTACTTTTTGCAATGGACATTTACCAACCAGCGTACTTTTTAAAATAAACGTACGCTGGTTGGAAATGGTGCCGTTTTAAAAAAAAAGTACTTCAGAGAACGCATTTAGAAACTTTTATAAAATTGTATAACTTTTTTGAACAAGAAAAAATACTATTTTTAAACTCTTTTACTTTAATGGTACTTTTTGCAATGAACATTTTTTAAATATAGTACCCTTTTCATTAAGGTATGCTTGTTGGGAAAAAGTAGAGTTTTTAGATAAAGTATATTCAAAAAGAGTTAAATAAAAATGGAATTGAAAATTTTTTCAAACCCGCTTTTTTTTTGTTTTACCGCTTTTGAAGTTTCATATTTAAAATATATTTCCATATTGTGTATATCTTCAAAAAAGCTCCTATTAATTTATGCACATTTCATCAACATTGAAGAACGATAAGGTACTTAAATATGTACCACAAATATGTATATGAAACGAAATTGCATATCAGATATTCATATCGTGCATATCTACATAAGAATTCTTTTAATATCATATATTTTCCATCAGTATTGGAACAATATAACATAATTAAAAGTGTACCACAGTTATTATTATGAACATCCACATCTGTATTCCCTCGATGATATAAGTGTCATCTGCATATGACCAATATATCATACCTAAAAGTGTACCACAGTTATATATATGATGTTTTCATATAAGAGTTATTTATATCATTCTCAAGTACATAAAAATACACTTTAAATAAGATATATTTGATCAATAATAGTGGCTGCTAAGATACTTAAAAGTGTACCACAAAAAAAGTGACTCGCTTATTTTCACATTTAATGAAGAAATGATATGGCCAATGCAGATGCCATCTGAAAAGGAATAAATATGTTTCTTGGAAATTTACTTTTGAAAATATTTCTAGCTCTTGGTAATTATTTTGCATTAATAAATTCATGTAAAAGTATTTATGAATTTGCATGCAGTAAACATTTAATTTCACATCAACTTCTATTCCACGGTGTGGTGGAAGTTACTTGTATAACCGGCGGATCTTGACTGAAACAAAACGCCAAACCTAATTAGACAGTTATTCCTTCAAGGCAGTTAAATAAAAAAAAATAATATTTTAACGCCAAAAAGCAACAAAATGGAAGGGGGCAGTATTTTATTAGTTTTAAGCTACGACGAATTAAAAGGAGATATAAAAAAGGTATAAAAAATTACAAGTAATTAAAAGCCATCACCATATCAACAGAGAGAAGGCAACGTCATTAACTTCACACAACCATTTAAATGATAAAATGGAAGACAAAACACAAAATGAACAAGAGAATATAAAAAAAATTTTAAGTTTAAACGAAGTTAATAAACTTAAGTAGAAAAAATTTCAACAAATACTCCGTAAATGACTGAATAGCAAGTTTAATGATGGCAACCAACCAACCAACCAACCAACCAACCAACTAACCAACCAACAGTCACTCAGTCTCCTAACAGATACATCCAAACACTCAGTCATGCCATGTGATATGGCACAAAGGAAAGAGTGTTTGTGTTAGTGCTCTTGTTGTTGTCTTAAATGCGGAACAGAACAAGTTGTTTAGATTGAGGGGTCTTAATGTTTAATACCATTTTACATGCTAACTAGCAGCAGCAAAAAAATAAACTTAATATGATGCCATCCATCCCTGCTCAGGGCTGTTTCTGTCAAGTTTCTCAAAAAATACCGCTTTTAATGGCGATTTAATTGAATCGAAAAAACTAAAATAAGATACTCGTAGCAAAGAAGGGTATTTAAAATTCGTAATACTTTTCTTTTCATGTACTGTTGACAGTGAAATGTACGGCTGTTTCTGATCCTTTTGTAAATAGTAATAATATGTTTTCAATTCCCCCCTACACAGACTCTCTTGCTTATAAATATGAATGCCCCTAAAAGTATGCACATGCCTCTACATCCTACACACAAATTTATGAACTTTTTTCAGTTGCTTTACAGTTACAGATGAAATGTTAGATAACACGTTTATAAGTGCTGTTGTTGTTGCTGGTTTTGTTATTAATATGACGTAGCAGGGAATTATATTTGAAATAGAATGCCCAAGGATATGCTACAGTTCTCATACAAACTGATTACGATTTGCTTTAATCATTTACACACCAGAGAGAATAATTCACTGTCTATATATAGAATTAAAAATTTTGCATCATAATTAAGAGCAGACCAGCGTTGGTAAATTTGAAAATTAAAATCTATAATAAAGAATATTTGCTTATTAGCCGAAAAGTATGCTACACATACTGAATAACACCACTGTTATTCATTTTGTGCTTCATCCATTAAAAAATATGTAACGAATTTCGCTACTTTAAAATTGTCTCTACACAAATTCTACTAGATTAAAATTTCTCTAAATTTTTAAAAATATTTTTTATAACTGAATCGATTAACAATTGCAAATACCGTCCACAATTTAATATGTGAACTAAAGTTAAGGCAGAAAAAGATATGATTGCTTATTACGGTTGTCGTATAGACTCGCCAGATGGCTGCAGATAAAAGCAAAACACATCAATTTTCTTTCGAGTTGATTCGGCAGCCATAAAAAAGTGTTGATATAAAATAAAAGAAAGAAAAATAGAATACAATAAGAACTAACTAAAATAAACCTGCTGCTGTAAAATATATCATACAAAAAAATAAAATTAAAATTAAAAAAAAACAACTTCTAAAACTACAATGACTCTTCTGCAGGCAGGTTAAAACCTCTCGTGTACGATTTATAACATGAAATGAATTTGTTATTTGTTGTTTTGTATGGATGTTTTATGTTCGTGTGGATTTTAAAGGTTGAAAAATTAAAACGCCAGCAAAACAAACTCTGCACGTTTTGGCATAAATTTTAGAATTCGCACAACAACAACCACGAGAAAAGAATATAAATAAACAACCCCGGCGGGGGGGACAAAAAATGTGTACGAAAAATGTTAAAGTAACGCATTTATTTAGTTTTTATTTATATTTTTTTTTTTTTTTAACAAAATATTTTTCTTAATGTTAAACGTCTTCAATTTGGAAGTGTGGAAAACAAGTTAAAACTACACAAAATATGTGTTTTTGGCTGCAGTCCTCCCTGCTGTATGCAACGAAAAAAAAAGGAATTTAAAAGAAAAGTTTTTTGGTTTTTGTTCTCGTTTTCTTACGTGTTTATTGTCTGGTGCAGCAAACGTCTGTCTTGTGTGAGTTGTTGCAACACTAAAAAAATATATTTCCAAGATGTTGGTATTTATTTTGCAACAATTTAAGATGTTGTTTGTTTGTTTGAATATTTCAAGCAGATGGAAATTAGAAATAAAATTATGCATTAAATAATAATAGAGAGAAAGATGGAGAGAGAGAGAGAGAGAGAGAGAGTGAAAGAGAGCGCGAGAGTGAGTCCATGGTGAAGCATCTGATTCTTAGTTGAAGTCATAATTTGAATTGTTTGTTTATATCGGGTGTTTTTAATAGAGTGATAAAGGTTTAAATCATAATAAGAAATAGTCTTATATTTTTGATATCAATGAAACGGTCTTTATTGGATAGAAAATTTTATGACATTAATGTTTAAATATGATTTCGGCCATGTGGCCGCCACGGCTGGCGCAATCTGGAACACCAATTTCCACAAACACTAACATTCTGACCATCATCGCTTTTGAAGACCTATGGGCCAATGACTCCGCCAGCCCATAAAAGCTTGTGGATTCTCCTCACTCCAAATGCGACAAATCTGTTTATTTACGTACCCATTCAACCAAAAATGGGCTTCATGGGAAAATAAAATTTTTAATGGACGAAGTGCACGATATGTTCGACGAAGAGAACCATTATTTCGATTAAAAATTTCCACAATTTGCCCGCGTTGCTCTGGCGTAAGTCGATCCATAATGAAATGTCAAAGCAAACTAAACAAAAAGCAACTATCAGCTGATAAATGGGTGGTCAAAGAAAGCAGTGATGCCAACTCAAAGTTGTATCACTCTATAAACAACACTTTATATATATATCAAACACATTTTTTTGTGGTACGCTTTTAGGTGTCTTACCGTCTACTAATTTTCACCAAATAAACAGGATTTAAAAGGCATTTTAGTGCAGATATTAAGAATATAGTTTTTTTTTAGCCTCGTCTTGGAACAATTTTTAAAAATCGGGAAGTTATTGATATCCCGTTTGGCGAAAAACTGATTTCTCATCAAATCTCTATAGTTGGTGTCCCTACGAAGCGTTCCTAAAAGGGCGTCACTATGTCGGCATGTGCATTTGTGTGTGTGTGTGTGTGCAAATGAAAATTTAATGAATTAATTCAGACGAATTAAAAAGCAAATTGCATTAAATAAAAAAGTTTATATTATATTTTCAATATAATAAATTTTCCTGTCTGAAGGAATCATAAAACGATGTTAATTTTTATATTTAATTTGGTGCACAAATAATTTCGTCTCCATGGATTCACAGGATATTTAAAAGCGTAATGAAAAGAAATTCGTTTTTTATTCAAGATACACAAACAACAGGTTGCCACGTCAATTATGTGAAAGACAGACATTCGCACGCTGCATTGGCTGAATACGAAACTTAATCTTTTTCGTTTAATATTTTGCTTTCTATTTCATGTAGACAAAATGAATGCTTTTATTCGAATTGTAAAATATATCATTTCTTTTACTTGCTGCTGTAACAACCAGTCGTATTTGCATCCACGATTTGCATTAAACAATTCGAATAAAAGTAACTACCGGATTGGCTTCGCTTACCTTTCAAAACCGCTGGCAAATGATTTTGTTTAAATTACCAATTTTTATCAGTTGCTGAACAAATATTTTATACATGTAATTTTTTAGAATATATTTTTGCATAGAAAAACGCACACATACCTGCAACGAAAAGAAGGAAAAGGAAATATTAGGAAATGAATAGTCAATTAGGTTTTTTTTGAGGGAAGACGGCCGGCACACCAGCAGGCTCTCATGCAAATGAGAACTTTATGAATCACGAATTTCTCTATTTTTATATAAATTTTGTTATTCGTTTATTTCATTTATATTTAATAACATCAACTAATTTTTAAATTGCCTTATTAGTGTAACAGGCAAAGCAGCAGTAATTGCAAAGTTTTTCCTTAAAAAAGAGAAAAAAAAAATTCCAACAATCAGAACATTTTATTAAAAAAAAATTTCTTATAAAGAGTACTTTCCATGAAAAGTTCCGTTCAATAAAAAACAATTTATATAAATATATAATTTTTTAGAAAGTATTTTTCATAAAAAGTACCTGTTATAAAAAGTACCTGTTATAAAAGTTACCTATTATAAAAAGTACCTGTTATAACAAGTACGTTTATAAAACGTAACTTTCACAAAACATACCTTTTGGATAACTACTTATATAAAATGTACCTTCTACAAATTAATAAGAAGCACCTTTAAAAAGTGTCTCTTTATTAACAAATTTACCGCATAAAAAGTAGATATTATAAGAAGTACCTGTTGGAAAAGTACCTTCTATAAAAGAGTGTCTTTCATAACAAGTATCTTTTACAAAAACAACCTTTTAAGAAAACTACTTTTTATTAGAACTTACTTTTTGAAACAGGTACTTTTGTAAAAAGTACCTCGTATCAAAATTGTCTTTTTTAAGCAGAACCTTTAAAAAAAATAAGTGCCGCTCGTAACAGGTAATTTTAATAAAACGTAACTTTAATTAAAAGTAATTTTTATATAAAATACGATTTATAAGGACAACTTTTTATAAAAAGTTCCTTTAATAAAAATTACATTTTATATAAATTACTGTAGTAAGAAGTATCTATCACACTAAGTACCTTTTGTGAGTTGTACGTTTTTTAAAAAACAGTACAATGTACAAAAATTATTAAAAGTATTTATCTTATTTACAAAGTACTTTTTATAAATAGTAGCCTTAACGAAATGTAGCTTTTAATAAAAGTATGTTTTATAAAAAGTACATTTTGTATAAATTATTTTTTAATGAAAAGTAAACTCTGTGAAATGTACATTTTATAAATATGGCCTCTATAAGAAGCATCTGTTATAAAAACTACCTTTTTTGAGTAAAATTTTTTATAAAAAGCATATTTTACAAAAAGAATATTTATAAAAGCCATGTTTAATAATAAGAACGTTTGAGAAAACAAAAAATTTTTTTTCTAAATACCTTTCATGACAAGTACTTTTCATAAAAGGTACTTTTTAGGTACTTTTTACAATAATACTTTTTATACAAATTCCTTTTTTAAATGTTCCTTTTATAATAATATATTTTGTAACAGTACCTTTTACAAAAGTACATTTTATAAAAGTACCTAATATAAAAGTACCTTGTAAAAGAACAACTTGTACAAGAGTATATTTTATAAAAAGTGTATTTTAACAAAGAAAAACTAGTTTTTATACTCGTATAGAATTTCTTCTAAAATATATTAAAAAAATATTTTTTAAATAAAAGGAACTTTTTCGAAGACTTTTACCAAAAAGTACTTTTTATAAAAATAACCATTTACGCTAAACACACTGCTTTATTGTCATTCACGACTTTATGTGACAACGCACTCATTTTAATAAACGATTTACTATTAACATTCTTGATAAATAAATTGGCCTCCTTTTAGTCCTGTCAGGATAATATAACTGCGATTAAACCAATTTCGAATCAAAGCCATCAACAATTTTTGCAATTTGTGACAGAAAATATATTTTTTCGATTTTAATAGACAACCAAAAACAAAATAACTAATTTTTATTATTGACATTTATTTTGTACAGAATTACAACTGACAATCACACGCGATACTTGTGAAAGTACAAAATAAAATATTTAAATAAAAATCGCTGATTTTTCTTCGATGTGTGATGGTGTTTGTGTGTGTGAAAATATTCGCATGTGTTTTCATGTGCATCAGAGTTTATTGACAACTAAAACCATCAAATTGCGAGAGGGAGAGAAAAGAAGAACGGCAAAGGAAATTAGTTTACACGAATTTTCAATACACTCACTGTCACAACTACTGTCACAGCTACTGTCACAAACACTGTCACAATCTCTGACACACTTCTTGGAATAGGAATATATATAATTTTATTTTTCAACAGGATGATAGAAATATTAAAAAAAATTGGATTTTATTTTAAAGTCATTGAGAAAAACATAGAATTTGTCTCAGGCTGCTTTCTTGCAGCAGTGCTGTAAAAGAGTATCGTCATGCAGCATCGACCTCATATTTAAAAAAGAAACTCATTTTCCAATTGCGAATAGAAACGGTGTGGTTCTATTTTATATCACCTAAAGGCTGCTTAAAGAGCGAGAAAAATTCATTATTAAAAGTTTACTAAATTCATGGACACAAATCCTCCTCTCAAAACAGATTTGTTTGTGTTAAAATTTTTTGTTGTTGTATAAATTTTTCTCTGCACACTGTCCCTGTTTGCATTCACTTAAATTGTCAGCCTGATTTGATATATTTCATAAATTATTTATTTCTTTTCAAATTGACTAAAAGTCGAGACCCTTATCTTCGGTTCTGTAATTTTTTGTTTGAAAAGGTCAAAATATATTCAATTCATATCAAAATGTTTGTCATTTTATTTGTAAATTATATGACCCGTGAGATATAATGAACGAGAATAAAAACGTTTTTGAAATATTTTTCCCTTTTCATACCAACAACGAATGGCTTGTTTACACGCCATCAATCAATGACTGCATAAATAGAAGGTTGTCGACACACAATAGCTGAAAGTTAATAGCAATTGGGTTTTGTTAGCATACTTTAGGGCGTTTAACATTAAATGCAAAGATAAATAATTTTAATGTTGCATACATAAATGGGTTATAACAGGGATTTTTTTACGTTTCTACGTTTCTACTATTAAAAAAGTTGTATTTGAAAAAATTGTTGTTGACATTAAAAAATCTTTTTTAAAAAGTATTTTTATAATTTTAAAAGTATTTTTAAGAATATGTCTATAATGCTGAGATTGGAATGAGTAAACAGGCACGTTCATGCGACATCTCAGTTGAACCCTGGATGGTTACTCTTCATTTTCGTACGTATCGTATTTTTATCGGTTACTCCTCGTTGAACCAAAGAACCATTTTTAAAAACAGTTCTCGGCACAAACTTTGAATTTTGAATATTAAAAAAAATAATATTAAAAAAATATATAAAATAAATCACAAAAAAATAAACACAAAAACTTTATTCTCATCTCAAAATTTGAAACGAATCTGAGAATATACAAACGACTCCGCTGAGTCGACGAACAGTAACCATCCAGGGTTAAGACAATGTGAAAATCGATATTCATAAGTTTTTTTATGCTCTTATAAAAACAAGATTTTCAATTTCTTTGCTGTATTTCTTGCCAATTAAGAAAAAAAAACTAACAAAATTTGTTTCCCTGCTATTCCCATAAGATATTTAAAAATCCCCAACTAGGAGTTCTCAGTATTTTGGCTGAATTTTAATTATTTTTCACCAACCACACAAACAAATTAAGCAAATATTTTATAGCACATCAGAAATAAAATTAGTAGTTCGAAAATTTTCTTGAGCACATAATTGGGATTTCAGAAAATAAGATATAAAAATAACTACATTATGAAGCAGCCGATTTGAAGCTTTTAAGCCAATTATAATACTTTTGAAATTTGCAATAAATTATTTCAAAATGCTTATGAAGTATTAAATTTTATAAAAAAATTTTCTTTTCTATTCTAGTTTTGGCCGGTATTATTTCAAATAATTTATACAAAACATGCCTTCTAATAATTGAAATGAGGAACTACAAGGAAAAAGGTTTGGGAATTTATTTTATAAATGAAAATAATTTGTATGCGGCAATTAGAATGATTTTTTCCCCAATTTAAGAAAAGTTTATATATAAACAAAATATTATATCAATTCCTTTAAAGCCCGCTTGTTGTAATAAAAAGGTGGCAACACTAAATAGGGAAAGCTAACGCTACTGCTGAGTCAAGCACTTTAAAGAGGGTGTACAGCAGCTGATATATTTGCTGCTCATAGTTTCCTTCTAATCCAATGAAACTACTAAATACAATGACTTTTATAGGGCGCCTGAAAATAGACTATAAAATATTGTTTTAATTTGTGTTCAACTCGAGAGAAAACAGAACCTTAAAACTCAATTTTGTTTTACTTATTTTCTGGTTCATTTAACACTCTTTCTTCTTTTTTGTTTCTATTTTTTATGTCTCGTTTCTTTTGCAAAATTAAAGGGAAGAAAACAAATCTTTTAAACTTTCGTAGCATACTTTTGGTTGTTGTTAGATTCGCTTAAATTACCCTTATGAAAATGTTGCAAAATAGCAAATGACTGCACTACACTTGAGACGAGGCTATTTTTCCAGCCATTCGTGGTTTTATATTATTTTACTTTTCCACTCTGATTTTGTCTGTACACGAATTCCTTATTTTCATTTTGTTTTATTATTATTTTTAGTTTTTGTTTTCTATTTATTTTTTTTTTGTTTCAACTTACAAAGAAATTGAAATTTTATTCATAATAGTTTTTGCGTTGGCAAGAGCAGAAAAATGCCATGAAAATGTAAAACGTTTAAAGTGTTTGCGGAAAAGTTTGAAGTGGAACGTGGGAAACAAAAAAGTGACACATATTTTTTGCAATTTTTTTTTTTTTTCTATTTTGCTGGAAGTGAAAAATGCTGTTCTGTTCGCATATTTCGCATTCATATTAAGTGCCGCAATTTAGCTTAATATGACAATTGTCAAGATGGCAAACTTTTGCTACAAACTCACAAAAAGTTTTAATAATTTAATTAAATAAAATAAAATAGACTTTTATTAAAACCACTAAATAGTTCCAGAATTAATACACGAAAGACTTTGCACTTAAGTAAAAAGCTTATTAAGAGTATTAAGTAATTTTTAAAGCATACTTATAGGCAATTCAATAACAATTATTTTATATAAAAAAGTTTCGATTATATCCTCCTCTTCAACATTCCCTTTTCATCCAGCAGCTTTAAATATTTATTATCAAAAACTAAAGCATACTTTTGAGCATTTCGAAATGTCTTATTATAAATCATTTTGTGTAAAATGGGTTCTCAACAACTGACTCTACAGCAACCAAAATAAACAACATGAAGAAAAAACTTCAATCTTCTAACACGCACAACAGAATATAAAATATCCACTGAAACTTTTTGATGTATCCTTTTTTTGCAAAAGTATGTTGGAAATTAATATCAGAATTCTTATTTAATCTGTAGCAAAGCAAAATAGCATTGAATACACAAGCTTCAGGATATGATTCCATGATCCCGTTTTACATGCAATAAACTATAAACAACACTGGGCAACAAAAAAATTATTAAATAGTAAAATTCTAAACGCTGATACTGAAGCACATTTTTTATGAACGATAATTTTGTATGACGCTCCTTTTTTGTGCTCCTTTATAAAAAAAAAAAAGTTAGACAGTTGAAAATGAAAAAATTTTAATAATGAAAATAAATAAATAAAATTCATTACCCCACAATTAACAACATATATAAGAAACCCTATATTTGGATTTTTCCCTAGCAAAAGCATTATAAATGCTATTAACAAACATTTCGTTGTTTTGTTGTCCAGTGTAACACAAAAAAATATTTCTAAAAGGCGGAAAAAACAAACTAAACAAAAATCTAAATCTTATTTCATTTTCAAAAGAAGAAAAAGAAGAGGGGGTAAATAAGAGGATTTCTCTGAATTCCAAACTTAAGACGTTTAATAGTTATTGAAAGTATTATCGAAATTTAGCAACAACAAGATGATATCCTTTTTCAAGTTGGCAATTTAAGGCGAACAAATACCGGCGACAATCACGAAGAAAAAAAAGAATATATAAAATAAAATAAAGAAAGACATCTTAACTAAAAATAGACTAGAAAAAGGAAGAAAAGAAAGAAAAAAAGCGAAAAACGGAAAAAATACTGGTTAAGAGAGAGAGAGAGAGAGAGAGAGAGAGAGAGGATGGGAGGGAGTGGGATAAGTTTGCTAAAGAAGCAGAAAACCCCAGATGAAACATGAAGATAATATGCGCTGGTACATCAAATTGCGCCACTCGTTAGGAAACAGATAAACAAATACTTTTTGAAAGGACTTGTGTGTAATCAGGATCTGTAACAAAAATAGCAGAGATTGAGAATTTAAAATTTTTTTAATTTTTTTTTTTTAATTCTGATTGAGATCACAAATTATCTTGCGAGAACACATTTAATTTCATCAGCTTTTGAAGATTTAAAAAAAAAGTTTGAGTTCGTTTTGTGTTTACACAATAATAATTGTTCATTTTATTAACTGATACACGTAATAAATAATTGCGCAATTAAGGGGCATGCATGAGCATGCAATGAGTGTTGTAAATGGGAATATATTACAAACATATTTTTATATCCTTCATAAATATGGGAAAGGGTTTATATAAGTGTGTTATTCCGTGTGTAATTTCCTGAATATTAATGTGCGACCCCATAGAGTACATAAGTTTGGGTCCTTGTAAATCGGCAAGTCGAATAAGCGAGACTCTTCTGTCCACCGGTCCATCTGTTCATGAAATGTGGTTCTCCAAATCCCCACAAAGGCTAGAGACTAAATTCTTAGACTGCTATTTTGGATATGGTCCTGAACAGAAAAGGGTATTAAAAATAAGCAAAATTCAAAACACATTTGCAGAGCTGGAAAACTCATACTAATTTTTGATATATAAGAAAAAAGCGAAAAATAATATTTGATTTCTGCTTATTTAGTTAAACCTGATCAGAAAAAAAAAATGGAAGTGGCAGTGAAAATCAAACAAAATCGAAAATTCGACTACAGAGCTGGATAACCGGTTTTCTTTGGTAGACATGAATTCCAAAATTACTACAAATTGATTTTTTCTTTATAAATGAAACTCGTCAATGGAACCAATAAAGTCGGTTTCGGTTGTAAACTTCCGCTTAGTTTAGGTCAATTGAAATATTTGACTTGAAAAGCTAAGAGGACAGCTCCAGGGCTGGAAAATATTTTTATCTTGGCGAATTAAAGTAAGTAAGAACAACATTTCCTCTTTGTTTGATTATACTTTTTATACTAAAAAGGATTTAATTTATATTAAAAATTAAATAATGTTAAAAAATCGATACCGGGGATGGATAATTGAAATTTATAAATTTTTTTAGGATTATATTTTTTTCTTTTTCTTTATAAATCGAATATGTCTGATATTTCAGATTTAATTTATTTTTAAAATCAACCAATATAAAAAAATCGATACCAGGGATGGACAATTGAGATTTATTTATTTTTCTAGGATTAAAATATTTTTTTTTGTTCATTTTTCTTTATAAACCAAACATGTCTGATATTTCTGATTTAATTAATATTAAAAATCAAACAATATAAATAAAACCAATCCAGAGATGGATAATTAAAATTTATTTATTTTTCTAGGTTTATAAAATGTTTTTTTCTATTTCTTTTTCCTTATAAATCAATTATATATAATGTTTCTAAAAGAAATGAATTGCCACAAGATATATGAAAAGGCGATATCAACTCCAGAGCTGGAAAATCAAAGCTTTATCGGCATTATTAAATAATAACCAAATAAAATTAGTTTTCTTTTTCAAATCGGTACAGTTTATAATTTACAAAGACTTTTTAATTGGTTTTGAAAATCAAAAGCATAAATTCCATACCAGGGCTGGATAATTAAAAATGTTGTTCCTACATAAAAGTAACCAACTCAAACGAATTCTTTCTTTTTCTTTATATATGAAATACAATTGATATTTCTGAAAGAAATTTATAGGTAATAGAGTTGAAAAAAGCAGATAATACTGTTCCAGAGTTGGAAAACTTATTTTTGTATTATAAAATTAATTAAGTAATATTAATTTTTTCAACATATATATTTTTTTAATCACGAGTACTATGTATTGGGAAATGGATTCCAGGGTTGGACTGATTTTTTGTATATATTTAATGTTTGTAAAGAAATTTATTGGCAGCAGAAGAAAAGAAGAAAATACAAGTTCAGAGTTGGAAAATTGTTTTTTTTGGAATATTATATAGACTAAATAAATAAGCTTTTTTAAATTAACATATTTTATAATTGCGAAAGTAGAAAATTATAAAATTGATTCCAGGGTTGGACCACAGAATTTATATATGATTTATTTATATTAATATTATAAATATAAATATATAAATAATAATATTTGATGTTGCATTTAAGGAAATTTTTTGTTACTAGAGATCAGAAAAGCCAATAAATAACAGCTCCAGAGTTGGCAAACTAATTTTTTCTAAATCAAAGCAACTAAACCGAACATATTTGACATTTTGAAAAGAAATTCGTGGGTATTTATAGTTTCTAAAAAACAAAATTATAAAACTGTATCCAGGGTTGGACCACGGAATTTAATTTTGGTTTATAAAATTAACCAAAACAAATTGTTAAACATATTTGATTTTGGTTTTAAAGAAATTTTTGGTTACTACAGATCAGAAAAGCCAAAAAGCGACAGCTCCAGAGTTGGAAAACTAATTTTTTTATTATCAAAACAACTGAACCAAACATATACGATATTTTAAAAAGAAATTCGCAGGTATTAGAAATTAAGTAGGTAGAAATCCAAAACATGATTCCAGGGTTGGACAATTCAAGAATTTCTTAGAAGTAACGGAAATGAGGGCTCTGCCGATAATAACACTTTTACTTATTAAGTTTTTAAATTTATTTAGCAAACTATTATTAAGGTGCAGTTTTGAGCTGCACTGTACTTTATTTGCCAGCTCTGTGTATAAACGAACATACTCGTTTATAAATTTAAGCTGCAGAAATATTGTTTCTCTGTTCTTTGTGAATGTTAAATGGTGCCAAAACTGAATGAAAGAAAGTCGTCCGCTGCTGCTGCCGCTGCGGTTTTCATTTCAATTCTCGAAGAGCATCCAAATATGTTGCAGATACTTTTGGTAGTGGAAAAGAAACAAGAAGTTTTTGTTTGAGCAGAAAACCCAAGTGTGGCAGTGATAACGTTAATATGTTTATTTATATGTTCCTGGTATCCAGTGGCGGCTGCAGTTTCGGGTACTTGAACTTCATATGAAAAAAAAAACTTGCGAAACTCCGGCTGGAAATGAGAGCACACAATGTCATTTTGAGCTGTCATTTAGAAATGGAAAGTCCTGTCAACATCAAATATTATTTCTATAACAGTTTGAGAAACGCTGCCCCTAGTACACACTAGTGTATTTCCTTGCGATGGCACAAGATGCCAGAGTATGTTTTCGGCTTTTATTTTATTATTATTATTATTATAAATTTTTTTTATTTTTACTTATTAATTTTATTTATTTATTTATTTTTTTGTTTGTGGTGCAACAACAATTTTCCCCCTCTGCAGCTACGCCTGTTAAGACTACATTTGAAACGCCAACACAGCACTTTTGAAAGTTTTTTCCTTTCCCCCATTTTTTTTTTTCAGTCTACACTTATTTTGTGTGCCACCGAAACGCACGTATTGAAAAAAGTTTTTCGTACTCTCTTTCTTTTTTAATCCTATTTCTTCTTGTTTCCAAGGAAACACAGCAGAGAACAACAATGAAAACAACACTAAACAAATAAACTTAAAAGCCAACATATTATTAGGATTTGGTTGTTGTCAGTTTAAAATTGCATGCATCTATTTTCTCCTTCTTCTTTTCAACTCTCTTTTGTTTTTGTTGTTTGTTTTCTGTAGCTAAAAGTTGAAAAAACTCATTTGCAAAATATCAAGACAAAATAAGCAAAAAAAAAAAAAAAGGACGGTGAACTGTTCGCTGCTGCTGTTGTCTTAATGTACATGTTTTGGGCAACTGATGTGTTGGTTTCCCTTCAATTTATTTAACGGCTGACAACGCGTTGCAGACTTTACTTCTTAAAATATTTTTGGAGATTTCGGTTAAAAAAAAACAAAGTTGGCGTTGGCATTCAGTGGGGAATTTTATTCAATAGATTTTAGTTGCGTTGAACTCGTTTATTCTCTTGCTTTGGAGGACCATGAAACTGATATGGGAGCGGTTGGGGTTTTTGTCTAAAACGAGTGAGTACAGGAGTGGGACCCAAGTGTAAATTCAGGTAGGGCAAGTTCGCATCGAGCTCGTGTTTGAATTAGAGTTTGTTGCACACAAAAGTATAGGAGATCGCAGAGTTTGCTCATAATTTATCCTCCAACACCTTCGAAACAATTCCAATAAAATAAAATCGCTGAAGGTTGTTGACTCTGCTAATATTTGGCAAATTTAAATAACAAACTAAAGTATCGTTGATGTAATTTGACATGTTTCTGTGGGTTGCAAACATTTTTATTTATTATTATTATTTTTTTTTTTTGCAAAAATATTTCACTGAACAGCGAAGCACATTAAGCACAGCCTAACGCAACCCTCGAGCTCTTCTAGCTTCTTAACACACACACACACACACACAAAAACTTTGTACTTTAATTGCGAGAGTTTCTTTTTAACTGTTAATAAATTGTAAATCATTACCGGTGGGCAACGAAGCAAAAACTTTGAACTGCTCATTAAAAATTGAAGGCATACTTTGAGGCTTACAAACATTAACTTTGATGCTGCCTACAGGCAGGAGGGGGAGTATTTTAGCTAAAGTCTACTTTTAGGCCGTTTGTTGTTCTGCTTTTCTTCTCGCTTTTCTTTTTTGCAATAACTTTTATTTAAGTTTAATATTTGCAACAAAACAAGAAGAAGAAGAAGAAGAAGAAGGAGAGAAAAGGCAATGAAAGCAAATTGTAGAAAAAAGTGTAACAAAATACAGTGAAATCCGTAATTAGACGACTTGGCAAAGAAGTTTGCAAACATTTTGTTGCTTTTGCTGTTATTCCTTAACGAAAGTCGATTGTAACGATTTTCCACGCGTCATCATTAACTGGCTGATTTGCTCGCAATTCGTTTATTTATTTTTTTCCTCTGCGATAACTCAAGCGATAACTCAAGCCTACTTGCGAAAGGTTTAATCACATGCTTTAGAAATCCAACTCTTGTTGAAACGCATTAACTTTGCATTTAAGAAAGAAAAGAAACTTAAGGGAAAAAGTTTTCTTTTTTCAATGAAATAATCGATAGTCGTGTAATTCTTTTATATCCTTCTTTTTTTTTTTAGTTCTAAGAACTCGCATTTTCCCTGGTGATTTCTTTCAGCACAATTGGAAGAGTTGTTGCAGCAATTGAAGTATTTTTTAAGTCAAAGGTTTTTTATTGCCTTAAATTGCATTGCATTTGTTGTATATATTTTGCCACAACTCTACCAACTTTTTGGTATAAAATTGTTTTTTTCTATTTTGGCAAGCCAACACTTTAATACTAGACTAATTAATAACCTTTCAAATATATTGAGAGCTAAATAAATAATAATTAAAATTAATATTTGCATTATGTCCCTACTTTCGTTTAAGGCCATAAAGGGTAACAAGCGTTGCCTAGTTTAGGCATGTGAATCTTTAAGTTGCCAAGAACAAACGTTAGATTGTTGTAAAAAAATACTTTCTTATTTTGTGGCTTTTGTAAGATTTTTTGTCCTCCAACTTCCCGCCTCCATCTGCCACACTGACAGCTGTTTTTGATTGGTGTCTTGCTGATGTTTCATGTGCTGCCATAGAATACATAAATTCTTGGATACTTTTAGGATTCCTTTAAGATTTATTAACATTTCAAAGCGTGCTGTTGGCCAAATCAAACGAAAGAAAAAAAACTGTAATAAAAACAAGTTGTACAGCAAAAACATTTCTATAAGAGATACTTTTTATTATAAAAAAAACAAAATATTATGTTTTATGTGCTGCAGTTTATAATCGGCCAACAAACTTTTATAAGCTTTTGAGGGCAACACGTGGACTGAATTATAAATATTTTCTTTTTTCCTAATTTTTATAGTTTAATTTAAATTAATAAAATGCCAAAAACAAATAAAAATTGCTCAAGATTTACGATTCATTAAAATATAACGAAAAGGGAACGTATCCGCAGTTACACACACACACACACAAAATATTCCATTTAAAGAATATACAAACTCGCAGTAAAATCTTTAAAATAACTATTAACTGCCGCAGAGTGTTGCAAACCTCCCAGGATGGGTAATTAAAACTAAAGCAGCATCATTTTAATATTGTATTTTATTTTAGATAATTAAAGCATATCCTCAGCTGCATATAAAATGTATGAAAAACATAGCATACCTTTAGGTGTTCATTTTATATATACGAACGTATGTTTCCTTCATTTGCGCAAACAAACCCATTAATTATGATTTTAATTATCAATTGTAATCAGTTGGAGCGCACTTTGGCAACGAATAAAAACCGTTTAAAACAGATTAAAAGAAAACGAGTTAACATTTCATTTTTCACTATAAAAATAGCAGATGCTTGGTAACATAAATTTTAATGGAATCCCTTTTATACATTTTTCACCACATCATCATGGCAATAAAACAACGGCATATACGAGGGTTATCGCATAAGTTGCAATTCATGACGTCTATGAAGGCACAGCAGTTTTAATCCTCCAAAAGAATATTAAAAAAATATTAAATTAAGTTCCTAATTAAGTAAATCAAATGATTTTAAGTAAATGAAATATACAAATTAAAATTTATACAGTGCGACGCAAAATTATTCATCCCGTTTTACGTTTGAATAACGATTTTTTTTTTGTGAAGTGGGCTTTTAAGTAAACATTTAAATGAAATATAAATATTAAAATTTATACAGTGCGACGCAAAATTATTCATCCCGTGTTGTGTTTTAATAACAATTCTTTGTTTTTTTGTTAAATGGGCAAACAATTATTTTAAGTGAAAAAAAATGGTTATTCGGACTTTTAAAAATGTTGCCAGTTGAGTGGAAAAATTTATATCCTCCATGTGGACTGTATATCCTTCAGAGAAGGGCACCTAATCATAAAAATTGTCATGATTTTACGCAAGATTACTGGTGATAACACTTCTGTCGAATATTCTTCTTAAGGACTGTAATTGTTTTGTACTTAATTCTTGGAACAATTTTTTAACATAAAGTCGCTTCGAAGCAAGACTTGCACCAACTTGTCAAAGTCGCATGATGATCAACATCCGATCATTCAATACCGATATTAAGAAATCGCTTATCATGGCCCCGAAATATTGGAAAATGTAATGCAATAAAATATACAAAAAATATATATTTCAAAACCGAAAATATATATAAGCCCTTCTGGCAATCAGGCTAAAGTGCCACGCCTACTTACGCAAGTAAAAAAAATTTTACTTTACACACGATTTTCTGAAGGAAGTCCAGACATATTTCTTAGGTCAAAATAAATTAAACAAACAACTTGGAAAATATGGCAACTTATCACAAGTGTAATGCCATCGGTTTTATACAATTCTCGTATTCTTTTTCACAATAAAATTGTTTGTTACAAATAAAAACTTTCATCACATTCAATTAAACCACCTGACATGTGTTACAATAAAAAATACTCATGAGTACTGCTAATGAAATTGTAGTGGCTTACGAAAACAGCTGTTCTGCTGTACAAAGCAAATTGTATATTTAACAAAAATGATGTCGTCATCCCAAATGAAAGACACTTTTCGAACAGTTGCCCTAAATATTATATTTAATAAATAAATAATTTTTTACACTTTTACAAATACATTTTCCTTTTTATTTGCTGCAGACTGGGTTCTGTTTGCTCCTATAAACGTGTGCGTGATTCTACTTTCATAAGAGGTATTGAGAGCAAATGAAAATATATATCAACGGAGATATCACTTTGTTGCCATCATCATTATGGTGGCGTTTATGACTGCGTGATAACAATGAAATAACAAAAACAAATACATAAAAATAATGGAAAGACAAAAGAATATTATTGCCAAGAAGGGGGAGTAGAGCAGAGAAATAAAAACCTTAAAGTGCCGGAGTGTGTGACGGTTGTGTACGTTTAAGTGTGATTATCTTAATTTCGTTGGAAATCAAAATCAAAGGAAAACTTCAAATGATATTTACACGTGCTTACACTTACATGCGCACTTAGCGAGTGTACAAGAGAAACCAAAACATCTAAAAGAAGACAAACGCAATTTAATATAAGAAGATGTCATAAATATGTTGGGGAGGGCAATATTAAATTTTCTGAGGTAGTTCCAGCGGGCGGTTGGTTATTAAAAATTTAATGCTTTCAACTACACACTGGATGCTTTATGTTTTTAAATTTCTCAGTTGTATTTCATATGCATTAAGTCTTGCTGAATTACTTCGGACCAGCTAAATATATATTTCAATGTTTCAGAACTGCTGGGCACATTTGTTTGTATAGCCATCACAAGTGTTGCATACTTCTGTGCTTATAAGTATCCATAATAAAGTATAACCTAAACACATTAACGGCAATATTGTCTTAATTATTGAGCGCACACAAGCACACATTTAGCTGAATCAACTGCAAAGAGTAGAGACTACTTTTAGGAGTGACATTATGAAAAGTAATGAAACTGTGAGTTAAGCTCTAATCCATTTCATGTTGTTTAAATAGAAATTCTAAATTAAAGGGGGAAATTAAAATCAGAACAGTAAGTAAAAATTATATATCAGGCAATAAAGTTTATATGTGTGCTTCAAAGTGCAACAACAAAACGAACACAAAAATTGATTTTAATTAAAAAAGCAATTTAAAGAATTATTAATATCAATTAAGATTTTTTTTATTATCTTTAAGTACTATTTTAATAACAATTTATTTTGTAGATGAGATTTTTTATATAAAATATGGTGGCTGCTCTTTTCATCTACAAAATTTAATGGAAATATTTTAGCATATTTTTAGGGATTATTAACAAAAGTTTATTAGAATATATAAACTTTTAATACAACAATTAAACATAAAATTAAATTTTGCAAAAGTTAATATCGACAAGCAAATACAAATCAATTAAAACCATCCTGTCAATAAAGAAAATTCTTTAAAACCACAACTTTCAATCCACTAAGAAATGTAATTTAGTTTCATATCTGTTAGAAACAAACAAAAATATTTAAAATTGGAAACTAAAACTTTGAAATTAAATTAAACAACATTTTCATTGTAACGGTCAATACCGGTTATTATGAATGTAATTTCGTTAAACAATAAAATAATAATAATAATAATAATAATAATAATAATAATAATAATAATAATAATAATAATAATAATAAACAACCTTTCAACTCTTTGCAACGCCGTAAAACAGCAGTGAGTAACGTTCAATACATTTTAATATAAATATCCTGTATCTCGTAGAAAATCACTTAATATAAGTCGTCTTTTTTATTTAAACGCCAATAAATTTTTAATGCATTTACAAAGCAATAAAACAATGAGTAACGTTCAATGCAGAGCAAAAGGTTTACAACGAATTTTAAAAGTCAATAAGCTATAAATATGATGAAATACACCTCAATATGAAAAATCCGATTAACTTTCAATTACCTTATAAAGTAGCGGGGAACGTTCAATACCATATCATATATTTCGTATAAGCGCACTTTAATTAAAATTATTCTTCTAATTGTGACCGGAAAGTTTTTAATGTGTTATCAAATAAATATCAGTAGGTAACGTTCAATACAAGTTAGTATGAATATCATGATATTTTATAAATACACGTTAAAGTTTAATTATTTCATTAATTATAAGCCAATATATGCTCAACTGATTTATAAAGCAAAAAATTAATGCGTAACGTTCAATACAAGGTTTTTATGAGCATAAAATATTTTATAGAAATCCGCTACAGTTTGAGTTGTGATCTTAATTATACACCAAAACATTTTTATTTAATTTACAAGGCCAGAAAATAGAGGGTAACGTTCCATACAGGATAATAAAGATATTGTATTATTTGTATAAACACATTTTAATTTGATTTGCCTTCATAATTGAGAATCAATAACTATAAATAAATAAGTTTACTAAACTATAAGACAAAGAAAGACAAGGCGTAACGTTCAATACAGGATAATATATGCATATATAATATTTTGTTTTATAAACACAACAGACTTTGTTTTGCCTCCCTAATTAAGCCTAAATAATTTCTTAATGGATTTGCATAACAATAAGATAATGAGTAACGTTCAATACAGATATTTATGAATGTCAAATATTTTGTAGAAACCCAACGTATTAAAAAAGTTCTTAAATTTACACCAATAAAATTTTATTTCATTCAAAACGTCACAAAATTATGGGTAACGTTCAATACAGGATAATATAAATATGGTGTTTCTTGTATAGACACAACTGAATTTGTTTCTCCACCTTAATTGAACATCAATAATTTCTCAATGAATGTACATAACAATAAGATAATGAGTAACGTTCAATACAGTGGTTTATAGTTCAATACGAAATGTTTGTAAACTGGTCTGTTAAAACGAGTCCAAATATTTTATTTTGCAGTCCGTAAATTTCAACAATCAAACTTATACGACACTTTTGTAATACATTTTAACCCTACAGCTGTGTGCTATATGGGTCTTAGGGGTCCCCTATTGGAATAGAAGTGAAAAACAGCCTTCAAAAAGTGGCCAAACAGACTCAATTCGTCTGCTGCAATATTTCCCACAAGTCTCTCTATTTTTAAAGGTTTGAAATTCAATTTGATCATTAAGAAAATTTACTGACTTAAAGGGTTTTTTATTTAGAACTTTTAGTTTCAGCTTATTTCTGTCATTAAAATTTTTCCTACTCATAAGCCTTTTCACACTCTTTTATCCCGCCGCTTAACTCATATTATTTATTTAAATGCAATAAGTTATTAAATAAATAACACCGTTTTTATTTAATTAAAAAATCTCATTATTTTTTCAAGAGAAAGCAAAAAAAATATATAGAAAAAAACTATTGAAATAAATCAATGGTATCAGCTGGCATAAATTATGCACAAATTATTCACACCTTTAGCGATATAAACTCAACACTGCACCGTTGCCTGCTGCTAAAGCTCTTTCCTCATTCCCCTTTTGACTCGGTTTCTAACACCGGCGCTTTTTACTACCGATGCTGAGCGCTGCTGCTGTCAAAGCATTGAAAAAAAACTATTTTCAAATATAAATTTTCATTAACTTTATTGAAATGCCAATAAAACTCTTTGGGGTTTAATTTATTTTCGATGTGTGAGAACAGAAAATGAAAAAAATGCAAACAGAAAAAAGCACATAAATGGAAAAATGCACGGGAAACCCAGTAAACATTGTCACGATGATTGCTAGCAAATTTGAAATACAAAATAAAAGAGAGATCGAGCGATGTAGTCTTATTAAATTAAACAATGCAGATATACTATTGCGCTTTTGAAAAGTGAATGGATGCGTGAAAAAAGGGCTTACGGTCTCACTGTGCCTTGTCTGAAATAGTTTGTAAAATTTTAACAATATTGTTCTTACCATAAAAATTTTCATATGAATGCAAATAAAATTATACACCGCTTAATGACGTAAAAAAACTTACGGACCCACTGTGCCTGGTATAAAATAGTTTGTAAAATTTTAACAAAATTGTTCTTGACATAACAATTTTAATTTTGATGTTTGTTTAATACGAATAAAAATTAAATTATCCGCTGTTTAATGACGTACCTACTAGGTCCGTCTTACGTAACGTACTCAATGTTAACAGTTTGCTGGGAGAGTAGTTTTCTTCTATATCTCCAAGTATTTTGGGCACCGCATACCCATATTGGGTATGCGCGTAAAAAAAGGGTTCCACTGTGCCTTGTCTAAACTAGTTTGTAAAATTTTAACAAAATTGTTTTTGAGATAAAATTTTTAATATGAATACAAATAAAATTATACACCTCTTAATGCCTACAGAAAACCTTACGGTCCCACTGTGCCTGGTCTAAAATAGCTTGTAAAATTTTAACAAAACTCTACTATAAATACAAATAAAATTATGCGATGTTTAACGAATTACCCACTAGGTCCGTCTTACGTAACGTAATCAATGTTAAATGATTGCTGGGACAGTAGTTTTTTTCTATATCTCCAAGTATTGTAACCACCTCCTTCTGCTCTTATTAAATAAAATAAAATAGCGAAACTATTGCAGTTCTAAAAAATTAAAGTTTACGCAAAAAAAAGGCTTACGGTCCCACTGTGCATTGTTCAAAATATGTATGTAAAGTACAATATGTTTGCTGGGACTTGCAGTAGTCTTTCCTATATCTCCTTCATGTGCTTGTGTGTTCGCATCAGGGTTTGCTCAATTAATGTGCACTCGTATTGTGTATACAACCAACTACTCACACTTATTAAATTTTTAATGCGTTTGCACGAGGGGGATGTGTAAATGACATTTTAGCAGAAGGTTGCGAGTATTTTTGTTTTTTGCTTTTTCCTCTTTTTTTTGCCTGCTTTCTGTGGATCCTATTTGCCATGCTAAAAATTAGTTGATGTTCCCTCTACATAAACTCGTAACGTGCATATACGCGGCTACGGCAGTTATTTCAAGTTTGTGTATGTGTGTGTGTGTGTTTTCTATACTCTACAATTAACCACCTCATACGAAACTGGCATTTGGAGAAAGTAAAATGTGTAGCATAAAAGAAGGGATATTTAATTGGAAATTGCAATTTGTGCGAATTAACATTGTACGCCAGTTGTTGTTGCTGTTGCTGTTGTTTATTTCGTGTAACACACGATGCAACAAACACGTTGTGCTGCTTCGGCATGGTATTACATTCGAATCAAAATCATTATGATCTTCATCATAATTAAAACCAACATGAAGAGGTGTAGAATCGGGGTTGAGATATTCAAAATAAATCGAGGTAAATTTTGAATTGAAAATCAAATCAATTCGATACTTAAAATTATTATAAAAAATTTTTTTTATTTAGAAAATAAAAATTATTTTTCGGCTCAAGTTCAAATCCAAAAATTGGTAAAATTTTTTTTTTTTAATTTTAATTTTTTAATAAAAGAAAAATATTTGGAAAATTTATCAAAAAAAAAATTATATTAAAATCAGTGTAATGTCGAGCCACGTTGAATAGGGTGCTTAAAAGCAGCAGTTCTAAATGTTGAAATATTTCAATCTCCACTGTAAATCTTACGAGGCCAAGAAATCAAATTAAATTTGAAATGAAATATTCTAAAACATTATCAACAATTTAGATTTCAGTAGAAATTATAATTTGAAAATGGAAAATTTGAACTGGAGTCGCATTAAAGCTTTCGATATCAATCGAAATTTCAATTCAATTTAAATTAAATGAAAATTTCGATCAAGATCGAATGCGATAATTTTGAGCCTTAATTTTTTTCTATTTCAATTTATTCAAAATAGCACCCACACACAGACACAGGATCTAATATTTTCTGTAGGAAGTTAAGTTTGGTCCAGGTAAAATTGCTAAACCTGGAAGCAGAACTTTAAAAGACTTTCTTTGTAAAAAACAATTTTTTACAGAAAAAATATTGTTTGTAAAAAATCGGTGATCTTTTTTTTCGCAATGGAATGAAACATTTTAGAAATTAATGTAAAAGAATATTTAAAGAAATTTATTACCCAATATGTAAAAAAAAATTTAATTATAATTCTGAAAATTAATTAAAAGAAAACTATGAAAAAGACTAAAATTTAATGCTGGGGAAAACATATAGTTTTCAAAATAATTGTTCTTAATTCTACAAAAACGACTCTAAATAGTTGTTCGGTGTAATCCCAGCTCTGGCCCCAACTTAAAGGAGTCAATTCTTCTCAAGTACGTCGCATGTATTTGCTTTTTAATACAAGTAATTTTTATTTTTGAGAAAATCGGTGCCAAATTAGTCCATTAAAATCGATGAAAAATTTCAATACTATATATATATTTTCGATCCATATTTAATGCATTAATTTGTCCCACTAGTTTTACATCATTAATTTCAATTTAAAGAGGGTTTAAATTAATTGTTAAAAATATTAAGAAATTTTTATGAAATAAATAAGAAAAAAAGAAATCAAAATTATTTACTGCTGCTGTTTTCGTGGCACACAGCAACTGCTACCAAAAATCTTCTTATTTATTTGTTACACCATTTACTTTGAACAACTAAATACGAGAGTTATTTTTTAAAACATCTATTTTTTTACTTAATTCAAATTTAAAAAACCTTTGATTTCTTTTTTAATTTTTATAATTCCGCATCTCAAAACCTTCGACATATTAACTGTTTGGTTATGCACTGAATTCGTTCATCTGCAAGTGCGCTCCAATTTGTTTATATTTTAAAAAAAATTTATATGGAATTTTTTTATCATCATCAGCTTCACGTTTCCGTGTTGTTTGTTTTTTTTCTGTCCCTCTCCTTCATTGCATTTTCCACATGAGAGCTGGAAAATTCACGGGTAATTAGCTTTCATGTTGCCAAACACATTTTGTGGTATTTTCAGTAAATATGTGCAGATATTCGAATGTCAACTGTTTGGTTTGATTTACATTTCATATTGAAAAAAAACTGCTGGTATGTGTATTGGATTAAGTATTTCATTATTTACCTCTGACATGCAACGACAGGATAAAACATGCCACTGACAAAAATACCAGATTTATGGAAACTATTTCAATTTATTTTATCCTCCCCCTAGTAAAAATAAAATTTTGTAACTAATATAATGATTTTTTGACATGGGCCAGGTAGGAAACAATCAGTTATCAGACCACATTCAAATTGGTATGGAGACCGGTTTGGAATATAAGACTTCTTAACTTTTGAGATTCCCGAAAAATTACAAATTGAATAATTTAAAAAAAATTAAATAATACAAGACATAAAACAAAATAAATGAGTTATAAAATATGAATTAATTATAACGAGTGATTTTTTTGCTATTATCTTTTTGGCAACACTAGTTTTTTGGCAACGCACGTTTTGTATCTTGTGTCACTGTCAAACATCTTCAGTTTGGTCTATAATTTAATCATGAATCGTCTTACAAACGAACAACGCTTGCAAATTATTGAATTTTATTACCAAAATGCGTGCTCTGTTAAGAAAGTTCATCGCGCGCTTCTTCCATTTTATGGTCAGTTTAATCGACCTACTGAGGCTTCTATTCGGGCTATTGTAAAAAAATTTCGCACCAAATTTACATTGTTGGACATTAAACCACCAACACGCTTACGTAGAGTGCGAACTGAAGAAAATATCGCAGCCGTATCGGCCAGTGTTGGTGATGACCGTGAATTATCGATTCGGCGCCGTTCGCAGCAATTGGGCCTCTGTTACTCCACTACGTGGAAAATTTTGCGGAAGGATTTGGGTGTGAAGCCTTGTAAGATACAGCTGGTGCAAGAATTGAAGCCAAACGACCTACCACAACGCCAAATATTTGGTGAATGGGCTCTAGAAAAGTTAAATGAAGATCCACTTTTTTATCGAAGAATTGTGTTCAGCGACGAGGCTCATTTCTGGTTGAATGGATACGTGAACAAGCTAAACTGCCGTATTTGGAGTGAAGAGCAGCCAGAAGCATTGCAAGAGCGACCAATGCATCCACAAAAAACAACCGTTTGGTGCGGATTATGGGCTGGCGGCATCATTGGGCCGTATTTCTTCAAAGATGATGCGAATCACAACGTTACTGTGAATGGTGAGCGCTACCGTGCGATGATAACAAACTTTTTTTTGCCCAAAATGGAAGAGCTTGACTTGCATGACATGTGGTTTCAACAAGACGGTGCCACATGCCACACAGCACGCGAAACAATGGACCAATTGAGAGGCGAGTTCGGTGAACAGTTTATTTCACGCTTGGGACCAGTCAATTGGCCGCCCAGATCGTGCGATTTAACGCCTCTAGACTATTTTTTGTGGGGCTATGTTAAGGCTAATGTCTATAGCGACAAGCCCGCTTCGATTGACGCACTGGAAGCCAACATTGCCAACATTATTCGTGAGATACCGGCCGAAATGTTGGAAAGAGTATGCCAAAATTGGACTAAGCCGCGGCCAACATTTGCATGAAATAATCTTCAAACATTAAATTATATCGACCCAACTATCAATCCAAATAAATATTTCATGCATTTTTCTGAATTTTGTGTGTTTTCTTTTTTTTTAATTTCCGATAGTTCTTATAAAATCACCCATTATAACTAATTAACTTATTACAAATTCTAAAGGCTGAAACCGGTGCCTATGAAATATATTTAATGTAGCGTGACACAAAGTCGTTACAAACAAAAGCAATCAATTTGTCGGCATTCTTCATCAAATATGAATTACCTATTTTTATTTAGTAGTGACACTCATTAATGGTTTGTGGATGAACTATGCAAACCCAGGTATAGTGTGACCAGGATAAATGTAAATAAAGGATGTTTTTTATTGAGTGATACAAGTTTAAGTCAATATAAAAAATAGAAATATACTTCTGATATTAATGAAACGGTCTTTACTGGATAGAAAATTGTATGACATTAATGTTTAAATATGATTTCGGCCATGTGGCTGCCACGGCTGGCGCGTACAATGCGCAATCTGGAACACCAATTTTCACAAACCGTAACATTCTGACCATCATCGTTTTTGAAGACATATGGGCCAATGACTCCGCCAGCCCATAAAGCGCAACAAACAGTAATTTTCTGTGTTTCAACAAAAGCTTGTGGATTCTCCTCACTCCAAATGCGACAATTCTGTCGCATTCAGTTAATTTACGTACCCATTCAACCAAAAATTTGCTTCATCGGAAAATAAAATTTTGAATGCACGAAGTGCACGATAAGTTTGACGAACAGAGCCATTATTTTGATTAAAATTTACCACAATTTGCACGCTTTGGTCTGGTTTATGTCGATCCATAATGAAATGTCAAAGCAAACTAAACAAAAATCAACTATCAGCTGTTAAATGGGTGCTCAAATAAAGCAAAGATGCCAACTCAAAGTTGTATCACTCTATAAAAAACATCCTATATAAAGTGTGGACAAATTTGAGGTTAGGAAGTATGTGGGCTTAAAACCACAGATTTTTCTAGACAAATTCAGTTTCATTGAGACCAATTCAAAGTAGAATTATGGGAATTAATAATCGGATATTGATAACGGGTAATTGTCCTTTACAGAGTTGGGTCCAACTTCATCAAACTCTCAGTATTGCCAAAAACCTTTGGTCAAACCCATTTAAATTACATGAGTTTGATTCAAAGGTTTTTGGCAAAACTGAGCGCTTAATGAAGTTGGACCCAACTCTAGTCTACCAGCAGTATGGCGGCAGATGTCCGCTCTTTTCATAAAATGTTGAACCACACTCCGTATTAATGTTTCGCATATCTCATGTCATCTTTTAGAGCGTTAACTGCCTGTTCGCCGATGTCGAAAGCTATCGTTCGTTCGAATAAATAGCATTTAAAACAAAAACAATTTTCAAAACTTGTTTTTGTTTTGAATGTTATTTATTCGAACGAACGATAGCTTTCGACATCGCCGAACAGGCAGTAAATGTTTGTGGTTTGTTCCGGTACACTCTTTTGTCTTTCAAATGTCTCCAGCGGGACTAAATCGCAAGAAAAAGGGCGGTAATAAAAATGGGCTTCATCCTTTAAAATGATTTTGTTGAAAAGTGCATTTTTGTTGTCAGTTTTTCCAACAGACATTTCACATTTAAAATTCTTCGTTGAAGAGTGTAGCGCCCTAAATGTCAAAAGCTGACAGCTCAATTCCTTACGCCTCACTATTTGACAGACAATTTACTTCCTAACCTCAAATTTGCCCACCCTGCTGTCATATGAAATATTTTAATAGTTCTTTGGAAAACACACGCTCTCCTACAAAAATCTCATCAGCAAGTTAACTGCGACGCAATCATAAAACGCCTAAAAGCATTCTATTATTTCTGGCTGTAGTTTTTTAGTAACGGCTGCTGTTTAGCAATTGAAAACTAATTGCGAAACATATTTAACGTCAAAAGAAAACCAATTACACATAAAAAAATATGTATTTGAATATTCAAAAACACAGACACTCATGCAAATTCATGCACACTCATGCACACGTACATTCTTTCGACACTTGTTCGCCTGACTGTCTTGCCAAGTTTTAAGTATTTTCGTTAAGCACAAATTAAAAAGCAATTTTGTAGGTAAAACACAATATTTATTTCGTATTATGAAGTGGCAGCAACAAAAAAAAAAAAAAAAAATGTAACTGAGAAAATTAGTTCATAACACTTGAAAACGTTAATTAGTTTGTAATTGTTAAAACATTTAAAGAGCAAAAGCCACAATCCAGCAACAAAAAGACAAACTATAGTTGCGACAACAACATCAACAACTACACCAACAGCAACAACAAAAGTTCAAGGATATTTTTTTCATTTCAAAGATTTCACAGCAGAGTGGGAACACAAAGAGGATAATTTTAGTGCGGCCGCTTTAAATTAACTGTTATTATTATTTGCTTGCCGCTGGTAATGAGAGCCGTAATTAGGGGCGCCCATTAACAACTTGAGATGGAATAATTTGCCATTGTGCAGGCAAATTATTTATAAGGAATTTTATAAAGGAAATATTTTGAAAAGATGGCTTTTTAATAAGACCTTTTAAAGGTTCTTTTAAAGGTCCTTTTAACAGGTACTTTTTTTTTTATCAGGTACTTATTTTAAAAAGGTGTATTTTAGAAAGGCCGCAAACTTATTCTTTAGAAATTCTTGGGGAACTGTACTTATTTTAAAAAATTTATGGGTTTTAATAAGGTACTGTTTTTGAAAAGGTACTTTTTGGAAAAATTTGGAATAAAGTACTTTTTAAAAAAAAAATTATTTTATGGATAATCTTTTTCAAAAGCAGTTATTTAAGAAAATACAATTTCTACAAGACTTTAATTTTAATGTACACTTAAAAGGTACTTTTGTACTTCAAAAGGTACTATTTCAGGAAGTTACTCTTTTAGCTAGTTAATTTTTTTTAATAGGATTTTTTGAATTGTACTTTTTAAAATAAAGTTTTTGAAGGTACTTTTTTAGCAAAGGGGTATTTTAATAGGAGCATGATTTGTGAAGGTACTGTTTTTAAAAAGGTACTTTTCGAAAAAATGTGGAATAAAGTACTTTAAAAAAATATTTTATGAACAACCTTTTTCAAAAGTAGTTATTTTAAAAAAATACTATTTCTAAAACACATTAATGTTAATGTACACTTAAAAGGTACTTTTGTACTTTAAAAGGTACTATTTCAGGAAGTTACTCTTTTAGCCAGTTAATTTTTTAACAGGATTTTTTGAATTGTGCCTTTTAAAATAAAGTTTTTGAAGGTACTTTTTTGGCAAAGGGGTATTTTAATAGGAGCATGATTTGTGAAGGTACTTTTTTGAAAAGAGGTACTTATTTTGAATTAGAACTTTTTAAAGAGGTTTTCAATTAAAATAGATATTTTTATATTTATTTTTAATTTTATATTTTTAAAACTGAAACGTTGGCATATAAAATTCTATGTGCATTTCCCGCCGTATTTTCAGTATGACTTTTAAAAATAAATTTTCTTAAAAATATTTTCTTAGCACAAATTTTAAAGTGCCAATTAAAATTCCATTATTTATGTATGAAAAAAATATTTATATTTAAGGAAGCAAATGTTGTTTTGCGCCTCAACGTACACACTTCAAAGGTTTGTCAAATAAACAGAAAACTTTTAAATGTTATTTGAAAACAAAAATTAAAGCATACTTGCAGGATATTGAATATTGAAACGAAAGAAAACAAACAGAAAAATAATAAACAACTTGTGTTTACATTATAAATAATTAATTTTACTTTAATTCCTGGAATTTGTTTCAATTTACAAAAGCTTACAAATACACACACACAAGCATTTCTTATTGTGTTTGCCTAACACATATGCAAATGTTTTTGAGTCAACATTTCTATAACAACACTTTTGCATACTTTCACAATCTATTAGTAATTAAAAGTTCACATCTCAACTGTTGGGCAGACAGACAGACGGCAAAAGCAAAGGAAACTTTTTTAAAGTGAATTTGTTTACTTTCGTTGTTTACATTTTTAAAAATAGTGAATAATAAATATCAAAAAATATTTTATGTTATCAATTATATTTTGCGGATTTTTTTACTAAATATATTTTTTTACAATTTCATATTTTATATGAGTATCTATAGCATACTTTTAGGGTTTCAACTATCTATAGCCTACTTTTAGGGTTTCAACTATCTATAGCATACTTTTAGGGGTTCAACTATTTTACTTACTCGCACATTTAAAATGTGTTTATTATGGATGAAAACATTCATAAACTGTTTTTGATTTCTTTTTGCTTTTTCTTAAAGACCGTAATTTTTGGGGTGTTTTAGGAAATCAATTTATACAAAATTATTTTAAAAAAAAGGTCTCACCTAAAATATTAAAGCACGCCAATCGGTATGGAGTTTTTGCTGATAATAAAAACAGAACAGCAGAAATTATTTCTCCTTTTATCTCTAACTGACAGAGATAAGGAAATATATATACTTGAAAATATTTATTTCATTCCGGTTTTTTATATTTAAATTATATTTAATGGCTGTTATAAAATTTTTTAGCAAGTCTTAAATGATTTTTATATGGACTTTTTATTTCTCGGCATGAATTTGTAATTCAATACCCTTTAAATGGTAATTTGCTAAGGAAAGATAGAGAGAGAGAGAGAGAGAGAATGAGAGAGAGCAGGCTTGGAAGGTTTCACTACATTTCGGAATTAAATATTCTATACAAAATCCTATAAAATTTAATTCATTATGAATAATAAAAAATATATGTTAAGAAAATTTTCTTTTTTATTATTTTTTTTTATTTATCTTTATGAAATATATTTTTTTATTCCTTTTTTATTTAACGCTGTTAAATAATTTTACTTCTTTATTAGCAATTTTGTAGTGATTACCTGGCAAATATTTATATAGGAAGTGCATGAATTGCTGCTAATTTTAAACAGACTGTGCAGTAAAAATATAATACAAAAATCATCTTTTATAACTTCGCTTGCTTTTTTTATATTAAAGAAAAATTCAAATTAACGAAAGAATTAATTAACCCTGTTTAACAAACGCTTCAAATGTATGACTTTTTGTGTGAAAATAACACATGAAAAGGATTAGTTGTATTTTTTCTAGCATTTTAATGCTGCCGATTAGAATTACCTGGGAATTAGAAAATGAAATAGGAATTTGTGAAACTTTTGCAACGTTAAATTTTTAAGAAAAAAAGCTTCTAAAAGCAAATATTATAGAAAGTCTAATTTAAGTAAGAAACAACTAAAAAAAAATTCAGAACATTAAACAACTAATTCAGAAGTTCATTCAAACGCCAAGGACATAGTTTGGTTCAGAAACCCCATTCTCTTAGCACTCAATTTATTAAACAAAAAAACTCTATTTTTATAAAAAAGAGTTAAATGAAGTTAGTAAGGTCTATTAATTTTTTTCAAAACAAGTAAATAAATGAAATAACTGTAATCAAAATAAATAAAATCAAAACAAATTAAATCAAAATAAATATAAATGGTGTTTTTTATAGAATGATACAAGTTTAAATCATAATAAAACATAGTAATATATCTATGATATCAATGAAACGGTCTTTATTGGCTAGAAAATTTTATGACATTAATGCTTAAATATGACTTCGGCCATGTGGCCGCCAAGGCTGGTGCGTACAAGGCCCAATCTGGAACACCAATTTTCACAAACAGTAACATTCTAACCATCATCGTTTTGGAAGACGATGACGACTCCGCCAGCCCATTAACCGCACCAAACAGTAATTTTCTATGGATCAAATAGTGTTTCGACAAAAGCTTGTGGATTCTCTCAACTACAAATGCGACAATTCTGTGTTTATTTACGCACCCATTCAACCAAAAATGGGCTTCATCGGAAAATTGAATTTTGAATGGACGATCAATTTGACCAATAATTTTGATCAATAATTTTGATCAAAATTTCCACAATTTGCACGCGTTACTCTGGTGTAAGTCCATCCATAATGAAATGTCAAAGCAAACTAAACAAACATCAACTATCAGCTGTTAAATAGGTGGTCAAATAAAGCAGTGATTCCAATTCAAAGTTGTATCACTCTATAAAAAACACCCTTTACATTAAAATGCTAAGGACGAAGTTTGGTTCAGAAACCCCATTCTCCTAACACTCAATTTATTAGACGAGAAACCCCTATTTTTATAAAAAAGAGTTAAATTAAGTCACTTTTAATTTTTCAAAAAAATTATATTTAAATTTTTTTAAATAGATCAATATAAATAGAATCAAACCAAATTAAATCGAAATAAATGAAATGAAACTACATCGAACCCAGACAAATAAACACAATTAAATTCATATACAATTTAAAGAAATACCTTCCAAGAGCTGTCAGCAAGACCTGGGGGCAAATTACGGCATTCGATACGATTCGAGATTTTAAAATATTTGCATATAAATTCTATTCAAATATTTCTTAGTTTCGTTCGATAACGAATGCTGTAATTTGCCACCTGACTTCCATTTTCGCGGCATTTAGCGATACTTTCTTTGTAAATTCTTTCAGTTTCTAAATATGTTTTGGCATTTCAAAACAGATACTTTCAATAGCGTTTAGTGGAATTTAAGTTTACTTTGGTACGATATAAAAAATAATTATATTCTCCAATATCTTTAAGTTTGAGATCTTTTTGTTTTTCAATATTTTACTATTTTTGTGACCTCTTACGAAAAAAAAGAATGTATTGAAAAATAGATATTTCGACTTAATATAAAACAATCTTAAACCTAAAAATACTAGATAATATTATTATTTAAAAGCGGGTCAGATATGTCGACGACTTTGTAAAACATAAATTTTTCGAACGTGCTGGTATTCTCGTGTAACGTCACTTTCGACATCTTGCAAAAATTAAATATTGAGTTTTTAAAAAAGGCAAGAATTAAATTGCCAGTCAAAATATTTATTCAAAATTTATTTCAAGAATTTTTATTTCCAATTTTTTTTTTGTCACGGTTAACAGGAATAACTTTTAAAACGAAAAGGAATTTCAAAAAAAGTTCTATATCTCTTGCGACATCGTGTATTAAACAGTTAGTAATTTTATGCCTGTAGCACAGTGTAATTTATTCTATGACTTAGTGTTGCGTTAAAAGAAAATTATATAAGAAATATAAGAAAATTAAATAAACCACCTAAAACTGTGCTTTGATTTTAGTGCCTAATTTATAGTAACATCTCTGAGAAAATAGAACTGCTGTTTAAGATTCACCTCCCCCAACTGTATATCTCATTTAAAAATAGCTTGACATTTTTATACCGCCTAATTAGCTGCTGCTTAAATTTCAAACATTATCTTTTGATAAACTTTGAAGTTTTATTTTTCTCTTTTCTCAAGTTAATTTGGGACCTTTTCTTGTTATTTCGGTTTGTTAATTGTTGCTCGTCGTTGTACCTCCAGTTTCCAGAAAATTCCCTCAGCTTATTATTATTTTGTTTTGTTTGTTTTTGTATTTGTTTTGGAATTAAATTAAATTTACTATTTACATATCTAATGACGGGGTGTGTTGATGTCAAGATGGGGAGAAAAGATTTGCTTGATTTGTTGTTTGTAAAGTTGTTTTCGTTTGTCACTGAATCCCAGGGAATTGTTTCGTTAGTTGGAGGGAAAACTTTGATGAGTTATTTTAGAAAGAACAGCAAATAAAGATTTTTCAAAGAGCCCTACTATTTAGATAAGCCTAAAGATATGCTCGTTTTTATATCTCCAATTTCATTTTGTACTCGTATTATTTTCAAATTCACATATAAAATTGAAAACCAGTTTTGTGCTGAATCAATAAAAGTTAATTTACCTTCAGTATCGCCCGGTGCAGCATTTGCATAAATCATTGCTTTGAGCCTGGCTGTATGCAACAAACCACTTATCAGCAAAATGCAGTACAGAAAATAACGTATTAATCCCATGTTGAATATGTAATTTTATGTATTTTTTATTTTCTATTTTTTTTAATGAAAATATTTTTCTTGATGTTCACCTTTTTTGTGTTTTTACCGGCGCATCGAGATCTGAGTCAGGCTGTTGACCAACTATAATTGCTACAGTTTTTATTTATTGTTATTATTTCTTTTTTTTTATCTCATATATGTAATTTTGTTGTTGACAACAACAACAACAAGAATAGCAAAAGGCAATCAGCCAACAACGTATGCATTCACTTGTAAATAAATTTGAGTAAAAGTTAAATAAATTGGCAAATAATAAAAGGTTTTCTTTTTTTTTTTAGTGAACACACGCACGAGTGTGTGCGTTCGAGTTGTTGCACACGAGTATGTTGGGCGAATGTGTTTGAGCGTGTATGCGGTCTGATAATATTATTTGATATTTAAGCCGTTGATAAGTGGTGCGGCTCAAGCCAAATGCCAATATATCTGCAACAATAACAACTACAACGTTAACACGGTTTGCCAGCTAAATAACGTTATTATTTATTTAATAAAATATTTTTAATGGCTGCAATGCTGGCCCAGTCGTGCAAACGATCTGCAAACAATACGGACTGGACTGGCTGTTGTGTAGTTTTAGTTTTATTTGCGCCTTTTCTCAATATTTGAATATTGTTCACTGGCCGCCATCAAGTATGCTATGATTTTTTCGGTATTTAATTTGTTGTCATATATATTTTCTTTTTTCTCTCTTTTATTTCAAGCACACATTTATTTTCACACACACACACTCACACATGCAAGCACGCACACATACAGGTGGTTGTTTTCCTCCTCTTTTTTTTTTAATATTCCACTAGATATATTTTTTAATACGCAAAACCCGTTTATTGTGGTTTGTTGTTGCTGCTGTTGTATTAATTTCAAACTGGGATTTTCCCTGCCGCTTTATTTAAGTTTATTTTTAATTAATAATTTATGTTTTTTGTAATTTTATAAATGCTTTCGCTTACAATATTTTTGAAAAATGTTTAATCTGCAAGTACTTATTTTGTAAATGCCCGAAAGTAGGCAGTTGTTTTTATTTGCTGCCGCTGTAAATGTAAACGATAGTGACCATGAAATTGTTAATTTGTTTGAGAATTATTTTCAATATTTTCCACTCAAACAACTTATTTAAACACAATATTGAAGTTGTCTGTTTTATTAATGTGACAGGATTTTTAATTAATTTTTTTAATCAATTGTTTTATTTTTTTTATAATTTTTTTATATTTTTTTATTAAAGCAAATGATTTACAAGGGACAAGGCCATATGTGTCCTGCACTAAATTAACTTGAAATAAAAAACAAAATTAAATAGTCCTGAAGCGAAATAAAATTTATGGGGGATTTAATTGTTTAACTGCAGTATGAAATAAAAGCATATTTTTTAATAAAAAAAAAAGTTATAAAAAGAATATTTTTATAATGAAATACGGGCAAATAAATTTAAATTAGCTTCACTTCACTAACAGTTTGTCAAGGCTATAAGGACTTGTTTTTTTTCAGATAATAAGTAAATGTTTTTCTTAAAATATCATTACATTGAACAAGCTGCAGGAACATTATATTTGATTTCAAATATTTTTTTAAGAAACTCTCCTAAAAATATGCTAAGAACCCTTTTTATTATTATTTTTTTATTTCTAGCATCAACAATATATTTAAGTATTTTTTAACCCACTCTGTTCTTGATGGTTTATTAGGATTTTCTTATATAATTTTTTATTAAAATTTAAATCTATTTGACAGGCTGATATATTCAATACAACCCACATATAACGTTGCGATAAAATGTCTTTATTTGTCTTGGCCACGACACGACTTCAGCGATTGAATTGTCATTCTTCATAAGAAAAAAGTTTCAAAAGAAAACCCAACCATATGATTGATATTGTGAAAAACACTGCGCCTGAAGAAGTCAGCATACTAGCGAATTTAAAATAAACTCTTTAGCCAAAAAGGAAGAGTGGGGCCAATACGTCAATAGGACAATCGTTGTCAAGTGCCACAAACACATGACATAAATTGTTAATAAATGTCGCTCACGTTTAGCTTTAAACGACGACGAATGTTCTCAGATGTCTAAGGAATAATAAAAATTTGAAATAAAGGACAACAACAACAAATATATAAAACAATTAATTTTTTATTGAAATGTCGATATTTCCTTTCTGAATCAAGACAGCAGGCAATTCAATAAGAGAAAAAATTCGTTATAATAACGTGACGATTTCTAGGAAACACTCTGGGCTACATTTCAAATAGAACCATTCAAGATAGTTGGCAACAACTTTTAAAAAGTGCCCCCATAAAAAAATAATCAATAAAAAATTAAATAATTATTGCAACAATAAATATCAAAATATATACTTTCCAAGGATGTATCTTTAAGCAAGAAATTAAAAAAAGTCTTTAAAAACATCTTATAAAAAAAACTTAAGAAGAAATACATAAAAGATTTATAATTTCAAAAGTACCTTTTACAACAACACTCGTACAAAGTATTTCTGCAAAACTGTGCCTCGTTTCTGCAACTGATGTGAGAAATTCTCACATCGAAAAACTAAATAATTATGGTTGTCATGCTTTTTATTGTAGGGTTATTTATAGAAAAATACAATTTATTATTATAAAAAACCGACAAAATTTTAAATGGATTGAGAAATATATTCTGACTTATCCTGTGTTTCACAGAGTGGCGACAATTTTTTCGATGCGAGGCGTTCTCAGTTCAGTTACAGAAACGAGGTACTGGTAACAGAAAAAAAAATTTTCCAAAGTAGGTTTTAAACAAACATCTTTTAAAAATATACAATTAAAAAAAATTCTAGTAAAATCATGTAAAAATTTTAAGACACCCTGTTCAAAGAGCACTTTTTTTTATAAAAGTACATTTTAAATAAAGTACCTTTTTTTAATTTTTTATAAAAGTACCTTCTTTCAATATAACTCCTTTCAAAGAAAGTACACTTAAAAAGGGTACACTCAACAAAAACGTACACTTGCGAAAAACGTTCGCTTTAAGTTAAGTACAATTGAGAAAAATTACTTAGAAAAAACTTATTAAAACGGGTAGTACAAAAAGTCCGTTATATAATTCTTAAGGAAAACCTTTAAAAATAACAATAAATTAATCCCAAAAAATCGAATAATAACCTACACCCAAATTTTTAAGTGTGCACAAATGAAAAGGACTTTTAAAAAAAGTACCTTTTATATATATTACGTTTTACAAAAAGGTACCCTTAAAAAAGTACTTTTTACAATTCGCACCTTTTCCAAATAACTCGTTTTAAATATATACTTCCTAGAAGAGGTATATTTTGAACAATAAATGAGTACCTTTTAAGAAGAAGTACCATAAAAAACGTTACCTTTTAATATAAGATTTATACAAAATTGGCCTGTTTAAAAAATGCATGTGGCGAGAAATACCTTAATGAAATTTTATATTTTGAAAGAAGTACTTTTTAGAAGTGTAAAATTAATACATACACCCTTTGAAAACGTACTTTTTGAAAAATTACCTTCTGAAAAGGTACCTTTTAAAAATAGTGCCTATAAAAAACTACCCTTTAAAAAATAACTTTAAAAAATCTTTAAAAATAAAGAGCCTTTAACAAAAATTTTAAAAAAGAACATTTTAGTAAATTGAAAAACAAAACAAATTGAGTACCTTTGAAAAACAGTACCATAGTTTTTAAAAAATGTACCTTTTAAGGTAACACCTTTTGATATATACCTTTTAAAGCAGTGCCCTTTAATACAGCTTTTTGAAAAAAAATTCCCTTTGAAAAAATTTATTTTCGAAGAAAATGATTTAAAATAGTAAATTTTAACTAACATTTTAATAAAAGTACTTTTAACACTCTATTCATTTCGAATGCCTTTTAAGAAAGAAATAGGTTAAGAAAGTACCTTTTAAAGAAACAGCTTTTTAAAAAATACCTTTTAAAAAAGTACCTTTTAATTTGAGTACCTTTAGAAAACCTAATATTTGAAGAAATTACCAGGTGAAAAATAACTTTTTAAAAGAGTGCCTTTTAAGAGAGTACCTTTTAAAAAGAGTACCTTTTAAAGGAGTTACTTTTAATTTGAGTACCTTCAGAAAAACCGATATTTGAAGAAATTACCAAATAAAAATATAACTTTTTCAAAAAAGTACTTTTTAAAATAGTACATTTTAAAAGAGTAGCTTTTAATTTGAGTACCTTTAGAAAAACTAATATTTAAAGAAATTACCAGATAAAAAATACCTTTTTAAAGGAACTTCCTAAAAGAGTAAAAAGAGTACCTTTTTAAAAGGTACCTTTTAAAGGAGTACCTTTTAAAAGAGTACCTTTTAAAAGAGTAGCTTTTAATTTGAGTACCTTTAGAAAAACTAAAATATTTAAAGAAATTACCAGATAAAATATACTTTTTTAAAAGAACTTCCTAAAAAAGTACCTAAAAGAGTGCCTTTTTAAAAAGTACCTTTTAAAAGAGTACCTTTTAATTTGAGGACCTGCAGAAAAACTAGTATTTATAGATATTACCAAATAAAAATATCACTTTTTCAAAAAACTTCATAGAAAAGTACCTTTCAAAAGAGTACCTTTCCAAAGAGTACCTTTTAATAAAAGTACCTTTCAAAAAGCTTATATTTGAAGCAAAAACTTTGTAAAAGCAGGTTTAGATTATACGATTAAAAAAAGTTTACTTTTTACAAAGTACCTTTCAAAGGAGTATCTTTCACAAAAGGTGCATTTAAAAAAAAGTACCTTTTAACTAAAAGTACTGTTTTAGTTATTTTATTATTTCTTAGGCTTTATAAAGAAAAGCAATTTTAAAGAATAAGTATTTTAAATCCTGGGAAAGGTACTCAACTTTCCCAAATGGTCCATTTTTAAAAAAGTACCTTTTCACTAAAGGTACTATCTTATTTGTTTTATTATTTACTTTATTATTTATTTATTTTATTATTTATTCTGCTGTTTTGAAAAATAAGTATTTAAAATCCCTTCTCTTAAGGTAAACAACTACCTTTAAAATATTTTTAAGTGCTTGATTTTATTTTGATATTTCCCCATGTTAATTTTATACATTTCTATGTACGGGAGAATCTGCACACAAATAGTACCTAATTATAGTAAAAGTTATCCTGTATATAAATAATTTCGAAAAAGTTGTTATTAATAAAAAAAATTTTAAAGTTTATTTGGAAAAAATCCCCCCTTTTAAATAAGTACTGCAATTAGGGAATTTATTGAGTTGGAAAATAAATTTATAATTATTTCTGATCACGATTTGTAAAACAGTTCGTTAGACGCGTTCTGGACATTCTCTTGCTTGTTGGTCATACTAAAAATGCATTAAAACGCCAACTTTTATTTAAAGTTCACTTCCTATTGTTGTTGTAATTTTACTATCACACCGAATAAGTTGAGTGTTGAGCCGTGAGATTACGGGGATCAGCTGAAAAAGCTGTCACATATCACAAACAAAATTTCCTTTAATTTACTTTTCATTAATTTTCTATCGCAACTTTTATGGCATCAACATTTACCGAACACTGACACTGACAGCATTTGAAAACAACAACAAATAATTCCACGCAAAATTAGTGGAACTGTAAGAATGGATTGTAACGGGTATCGCAATAAAATTATAAATTTAATGCAATCAAACGATGCCAACAATATGTTCTTAAAGCGTTTGTCATGATTAACTCTGATACTGGGCAGAGTCAAGGGAATTTATGTTAAGTAACAGGATGCGAATAAACTAATTCTGTAATTAATTTACAAATAGGGGAGACGGGGAGAAAAGAACACAAACCGTTATGCAAGAGAATGTTATTGTTAGTGAAGGCTTCAAAAAGGCGCCTTTTCATAGACAAAAACAACTGGAAATAATTGTGCGGAGAAATAACAACAGCAACATTTCTACAGACTTGTTGTAATCACACACACACACACACACAGACACGCACACATTTGCGAGTAGCAGAGTAAAGAGAATATATAACTCCAATTTTTTTATATTTTTTTATTAGATTAAAACAGAAAAGTTGTATAAAAATCAAGTTAAAAGCAAATCCGACAACAGAGCGGACGTGATAGAAAAATAAGGAAATTGTGGAGTTTTACTTCCAAAAACAAACAAAAATCCCACAACTTCAATATCGATTTAAAATTATTGTGTTACAGGAATTTGTCAAATTACTTTTTATTTATTTGTCTTATAAAATGATTTATGGCCAAGGAATTTTTTCCATTTATCAGCTGTTTGCGTGGTTGTCTGTTCTTTTTTTTGTTGTTTTTTTTTTTTTTTGCTGTATTTTATACGATTTGGAGAGCAAGAAAGCACTCACTTTTTAAACTTTAATTTTTAGAAATTGTTGTGCTTAACACGTTTATTAAAGTGTTTGTTTTTTCCTCTTATTTTTATGAATTAATTCATTAACGCTTCTTCCTTGGCCGAAATCTCAGCCAAAACCGCTCACATGAATTGGAATGCTACACATGAATATTTAATATATTTTTTATTCTAAACAAAATACACACACACACAAATTCTAGTTTAATCGATCCGTTTCGTACAACCGTATCAATTTAAAGTTTGCTGTTGACTAAAATCATTGTTTAAGCATCCCTGCTTAAGTCTGGTCATGTTTAAACAAGATGCCAAAAACAAAAACAAACACAAGGAAAAGAAAATACAAAAAAAAAACAAGAAACAAAAACAAATCGCTATCTCATCTATGAATTAATCTCTACTCTAGCCAAACAGCACAGCAGCATCCCTTGAAGAGAGTAGTTTTCTTGCTCTCTCTCACTCTCTTTTTCTCACCACAGTAGAGCTGTGAAACAAGTGAAAAGCTGTTTACGGTTAATCAAAAAGCAAAGAATGGCTGGCTAATAGTAGAATATACCGTTATCAACCTCAACAATAATTAAAAGCTTTAATACAGTGCGAGCTTTTGAATAACGCTCTTTGATTTGTGCTCTTTGATATGCACTTCTGCTCTATAGTATTTGCGCATTTCGAGCCATCAGATGAAACTGAGAAATGGAGACTTGCAAAACCATAACTTTACAAGACTTGATTAGTTTCTTACACGACATACCGAGTGCTACAGTCAGTTACAAAAAATAAGCGACTGTATTGTAAAAAGCTCCCTGTACATGTATGAAAAATGCTTTTATCCTGTTCTTGTAGTCAAACACTCGTGACTAATTTTATACGGCCACCTGATTCCTGTTAATTATTCTTGGCCAAATTTGTTACGCCAAGATTATCAATACAAAAAAGCATGGCCACATTGTTCAGTGGCTTAAGGGAATCCATCCCAACGTTTGTTAAACGATTTTGGAAGTTGAAAATACGGCATTTAACGTTTAAATCTTGCCTTAGATTTTTGCAGAGTTACAATATTTTTTTTTTTGTAGCAGTCATTAAAACCTTGACAAAATTAACAGCCCTCGTAATACGCTCTTTAGCATTTTAGGTGACGATATGCAGGCAGAGTTCCCAAACTATCGAAATTTCAAAAACAATCCCGATGTATACAACTACTAACTATAGCCACAATATCCAAAGTCCTATAAGCTTTCAACACGAACCCGATATATTCCCAAAATATATAATCACAATCTCCGAAATCCCTAAACCTTTCCAGATAAATCCAATAAAATTCCAATAACTACAGCAACTATTCCCAAAATCTCAGAAGCTTTCAGATACAAACACGAATTATTCCCAATGTACTAAGTAAAAATCTCCAAAATCCCCAATTCGCAAGACAAACCTATTTTCAATAGCCAAAAGATTCCAATAACTATAGCAAATATCCCCAAAGTTCCAGAATCTTTCAAAACAAACACGATTTTTTCCCAATACAATAAATAAAAATCTCCAAAATCCCCAATTTCCAAGGCAAATCTATTTTATATATCAAAAAACTATGGTCGCAATCCCCGCTATCTAAAGCTATTTTACAACAAGTCTAATAAAGATTCCTAATTACTATAGCCCCAATCCCCAAAATTCCAGAATATTCCGGAAAACAAGAAAATTTTCGTACAGAATAATGAAAGAACAGAAAACCAAAATTATTTGCAAAGGCAATTAATTTCTGAGTACGCACGGTGGAGTATTTGAGTCGAAAATGCTTTGCTAAATTATTAATTTAATTTTATATTATTAATTAATTATTAATTAATTTTATATAAATTATTAAATGTTAATTTAATATTTTTTAATGTTTTTTTTTTTTAATTTTAGATTTCGCTTGAAATATAAAAAACTTTCGTTAAATTTTTATTGAGTGTCTGTTGTTCTTCTTACCCGGCCCAGACCACTAAGCAGAGTGAACAACCCTTTTAGTTAAGGCAAATGTCATAGAGATACTCAATATATGTAGGCACAATCTCCATAATACGCTAGAAAAACACATTTATTTTGATCGCAATATCCTTTAAAGTTTCTAAAAGAATCCGTTACAGATTCCCAATACTTGTAGTTACAATCTCCAAAATCCCAGAAGTTACCCAGCACTTTTACGGAAAACAATTATTTTATTTTACGTTACGCTTCTTATAACTTTGGACGGAGTACTTATTTTTTAAATAATTTTTTTATGCACTGAAAGTCATTAAGCCCATAACATCTGACTCCTCATTGCAGGCACAGTGATGCAAGGGAGGCGAAAAAGTTAATAAAATTTTTTTACACCCAACGTTTTGTTATTTTTGGTGTAATTTTTAACAGTGTTGATGGTGTTTTGGCTATTCTTTATTTTTGTTTTGCAATATAAAGTCATGTTGATGGTATTCGGTGTACCTCCCGTTTTAATATGTACATACCGAATAATAAATATGCACGCCGAATACCATCAACTTGATTTTTTTACACCGCAAGCGGAAAGCCCTTTAAAAGATATTGAGTTCAATCTATAAAAATTTTTTTACAATCGCTTTGTGCAGTCGTTTGTAAATTTGCCGTTTTGAAGGTGATGCCACACAACGGCGAAAGTGGTCAGAGTGGGTTCACAGACAGACAGACAGACGATGGAATATTTGCAGGTGGCTTTTGAAATAGAAGAAAACAATTTGTTTTTATTTAATTTAAAAACAAAAAAAACCCCTTTTTAACAAAATAATTTCGCAATAATCACTCTGAACTTTACACTCAATTTGTCTAATCAATGAAATTGTATTTTTTTCATTTATTTATTTAAAAATTCGTGCCAAGCAGTGGGACCAAAACTTACACGCAGATAAGAAACGGCACAACAATTTATTTTGTTGGTTTTTTTTTACAAAATTAAGACGCATTTAAAGAAAATGTTGAAGTTAAAAGCAAATTGAATTTTTTTTTTGTCTTTCAACAAAAAGCGGCTTTTTCAGTGGGAATTCTATTTGAAATATTTCAAATTTAATTGGAAATTAAATTAGTAATTAGTTCCTTGTAATGATGATAAGACTTGACTTTAATCTCGCCAGACACTATCAATTCACTAGAAGGTGATTTATTATTGATGGCTTTTGAAATGGAATAAAAATTAATTCGAAATACGAACAACATCTCAACGATTTTCTGAATAATAAAATTGGCATTTCAAGATTCGCATCACGTCCACAAACATTCAATATTATTATTGCAGTTTGTAATATGTTTTAAATTTCAATGGCGTTTAGATTACATTTCTAGCACACACACACACACACACACACACACACACACACACACATGCAGGCACACATACTCATACACTTGTTTAAATGTCAATGTTGAGTGCAGGAAAATTTAGGTCTCAAGTTGCAGTTTGTTGGTGCTTTTGCCGAAATATAAAACACACCAGCGCAAATACAGTTACAGCACACATGTCCCACACAAACACACTCACATACACCAACACACATTCATTTCCTACTAATACTGCTGCACACTTGACTGCATTAAAAGCATCATTATCGTTATTCCCATCATCACTATCGCACTTATCTCGTACATCTTAATCTCTACGGCAGCATTGAAAGAAGATTTTTTTTTATATTGTAAAATTGTTTGCACAAACTGCAAGTCTGTTTAATCCCTGTCATTTGTGTCACAGTCACAGTCACAGTCATTGTCACCGTGTCACCAACACTAACTGGGGCGACTCTTATCCTTGGCTGCTTATTTCCTTGACATCCAAATCGTTTAAGTAATAAACGGGTACAGGAAAAACTATAAAAAAATAATATATCTAAAACACACACACACACACACTCTCTCTCCCTGGCGTTCTTATCCTTAACCCTTTTTCCCTTATTGGCACAAGTTAACAACGAAATAGAAGGGGGGCAAAAAAATAAATAAAATCACGGCAAAGAACTCTGTTCCAAGATGACGATGATGACTTTCAAATACCCCGGCGATAAGTGGCCTTTAAAAATAAAGCAGCATGTTGACAATTCACCAGAAAATTATGACAGTTTTTGTAGCAGACTTACGGGAGTTGTAGCCGTTCTTGTTTCTCATGTGCAGGAATACGAAGTTTTGTTTTTGTAAATAACGTGCGGAATGTTGGCGAAACGATATGCAAGATTATTTGCATTTTTCCAACATTCTAATGCCGATTATAGCAAATATCTATTTATCGGGGCATTAGAAAATATGCAGCAATTTGTCAAATGATATGGCAGAGTTGAGTTTTTAAAAACCAACAAGTAAAAAAGAAAACAAAATATGTACTCGTATTTTCAATATAAAATTTTGGCATGATAAATTATATGAGGAGAAAAAACTTAAAAGGGTGGCAACAAAATAAAAAACTTAATTAAAAACATGTTATTTAAAATAAATCGTGAATTAATCGATTGATTTTGAGCGATTAGATGTTTAAAATTAGTCGTTGTTCGATTAATTTTGAACGACTATATGTTTAAAAATAATCGTTGCTCGATTAATCGATTCATTTTGAGGGAGTATTTATTCAAAACTATTCCTTGTTCGATTAATCGATTCATTTTGAGCAATTAAATATTTGAAATTAATCGTGGCTCGATTAATCAATTAATTTTGAGTGACTATATTTTAGAACAAGTCTTTGTTCGATTAATCGATTAGTTTTGAGCGATTATATGTTTAAAACTAATCGTTTTGCGATTAATCGATTAATTCTGAGCCAGTATATGTTTAAAATTTTTCGTTGTTCGATTAATTTTGAGCGGTTTTATATTTAACATTAATCCTTGTTCGATAATACGATTCATTTTGAGCAATTAAATATTTAAAATTAATAGTGGCTCGATTAATCAATTCATTTTGAGTGACTATATATTTAGAACAAGTCTTTGTTCGATTAATCGATTCATTTTAAGCGAGTATATATTTAAAATTAATTTTTGTTCGATTAATCGATTCATTTTGGGCAATTAAATGTTTAAAATTAATAGTTGTTGGATTAATCGATTAACATTATTAATCGATTAATTTTAAGCGAGTATATATTTAATATTTATCGTTTTTCGATTCATTTTTTTATATTTAAAATTAATCGTTGTTCGATTAATCGATTAATTTTAAACAACTTTTTGTTTAAAATTAATCGTTATTCGACTAATTTTTAGTCACTATATGTTTGACTACATTAAAATGGCTTATTTTTGATTAACGAAATATTCTAAAATTTTATATAAATTTATCGATTAATCTAATAATCGATTACTTGCGAGTTTGGTTCTATACAGTTTTTACTTTTTCTTTTACAACGCAGTATCATATTGTTTAATATAAACCGTGTTTTCATATTAAATAGGGTATTCAAACTTTAACCATTGTTCAATTAATCTATTAATTTTGTGCAGTTCGCAAGATTTAAATTGGTTATTTTCGCTTAACGAATATTTCTAAAAATTTATTTTAATTATTCATATAATCGATTAATTATATATTTGATTTTATACACTATTCGTTCTCTCATATAAATATATATATATATATATATATATATATATATAATTATATTCGAATAACCAAAATGATTTATGTAGATTAATCGAATATTAGATTCAATATAATATTTTTTTCTAACTCAGCATCAATATTTGAAGTAAGCGGAGTATACGTATATATTAGGGTATCTAAGCTTCAGCCCTTGTTCGATTAATCGATTAATTTTTAACGGCAATATGTTCGATTATATTAAAATTCCCTATTTTAGATTAACGGATAATTCGAATAATTTATGGCGATAATCGTATAATCGAAGCGTCGATTAATCGATTAATCGATAACATGATTCTATACAGTATTTGTGTTTTCTTTTACTGTAACTTGAAATAAATATGGAATACGAACATATTAAGGCATTCGAACAATTAACCGTTGTTCGATTAATCGCTTGATTTGGAGCGATTAATATTTCGAATATATTCAAATTAATTCTTTTCTGTGAACAGATAATTCAAATAGTTTATGTCGATTACTTGATTGACCAAATACTCGATTATTCGGCCTATCAAACAATCGATTATTCGATCAACCGATTATTCGAATAATCGACAGCTTCACTTTGCAGACAAAAAAAAACGGTCTGGTGAGCTGCGCTCTTAACAACCGATTTGTGGCAAAATCAATTTGGTGACTACTTTATTTCCACAAGTGATCCTGTTCAGTGGTACCCTGGCCTCTTAAGTCACTCGACTTTTCCAATTCTTTAAGAAAAAAAAAGCGAAAACTCAAGCACTAAATAATGCCCTACGGCTAAATTAATTAAAATCATAATGCAGCTCGCATTCATGTACCCGAAATCTTATAAAAATAGACTGAATTACAACAACAACAAAAAATTTGTTGTTAAATAAATTAAATTTTTTTTATATTATTTTTCTATTTATTTATTTATTTTGCAGCGAAGATTGAGCGCAAAACGGCACACAGCCGTTATCACAGACTTGACATACAAGACCATTAACAAAATGAAACTGTCCCAAAAAAAAAAGCTTTTACGTAGTATTTAAATAGTATCAGACCCGCTTTTACGCATTTCCTATCAATAATACGTTGTTAGTTTTAAGAAGCGATTATGTAGAAGTTCTAGTTTCAGTCAGAGATGCAGACGTGAGTAAATTTTTTATTTACAAAAAAATTACACAATAACAGACATGATCAAACATGAATTTGTGACACAATTTTTCTTTATGTTCAAAGGCAAAAAAATATGTTTTAGTAGTTTTTTTTACTTTTTATTATAAAGTGAATGACCGCTGGTGATATCATCTCCAGAGCAAACTGTAGGCCACTCACTCAGTCACTCACACTGTTTTGTGACAGCAAAAAAAAAAAAATCCAAAACAAAGTTGCTTTTCTTAGATAAAAATAAATTTATAAATTACGCCTTGAATGCAATCTTGAGAACAAAATGCCAGACATTAAATATCAAACAGCGTTTTCAAACAAATTTTAAAAAAAGAGTTGAAAGAGTGCAACGCAATTTAATCAAAATTTTTCGAAAACTGCATGCACACACAGACATGCATGAGAGTGCATACACTCACCCCGTTGCTAAATGATAACAAGTCATCGGATGTGCTGCATTTTTGGACTTTTTTCTCCAGTTTTTTTATTTTATTTATTCTTTTTTTCCAACTTTAAATGCAAATGACTTTTTGTTAAAACTTAATCGCATAAGAAATTTATTTATCTCTGCAGTCTTTTATTTCTTTTCATAAAGTCTCTTAAATACATATATTTGAAAATCAAAAAATTTATGTTAATAAGCGCATAATGCATTCAAACATTTTAAGTAGGTTAATAACATTAATGCAACAACAACAACAACAACAAAGAACATAAAATATAAATATAAACAAAATAACTCTGAAAAAATGCAAAGTTTTATCATAAAATTTATTAAAACATAAAAAGAGAACACAAAAAGGGGAAGTTTAAAGGGGCGAACCCCATTCATTATGATGTTCACGGGAGGGACAAAAAAAGTTGTTCCATGAATGTCAAATGGCCAGAAGTGTAAATATATGATTTCTATTTTCAAAGATATGAAAATGAAATAAATCAAACACAAATAAAAAATAAATTCCCTTCTGATTTTTTCAAATTGTTTTGAAAATTCAATCTGATAAAGCTTTCAATTCATTTAATGCTTTTGTCAAGCACTTAATTTATAAAGTCACAAAATAAATCTCCTTAATCAAAAGATGTCTCACAAATTTAAAAGCTTTTCAAAATGTATCGAGCTTTAGCCAAAAAATTAGTTCTACGTCAAAAAAGCTCTGAAAAGTTTTCATGTATGAGAATAAAAATGCCCAACAATTTTATTATCGAGATCAGTTTTTTAGAATGGAAAATTGCAACTCCAAACCTTTTACAGTCTTTCAACAAATTTTGAGCTTTTGTGAAGCACAAATTTTTAAAATTAAAATACCTAAATTTTTGGCATGATTGGAAAATTTATCAAAATTTACCTCTGGATCTTTCGTTCCTATACAGTTTAGTTCTAAACAAACTATTAAGAAGACTCAAAAGCTTGTACAGCTTTTTAGTACTTAAAATTAAAAGCTTTTCACAAACAAAAGCTAACAAGGTTGTAAATAGTTAAAATTATTTGAATTTATTTAATACCAAGAAATATTTTAAAAATTAAACTTAAACCCTAGACTTCTGTGAATTCAAAAGGACAGCTTACAAAGCTTTTTAAGGCTTAAAATGAAAAACTGTTTAAAAAAGTTGGCAAAAGCTTTAATTTTTTTTTAACTTTTCTACAAACTAAAGAAAAGCTTTCAAGACTAAAAATTTTCAAAAAAGCTCTTAAAGCTATAATTTTTGCTTATTATTTGTAATATTCCTAGAAATTCTCTACGAGAGCTGGCATAACTCATTACCGCTAAATATAAAGAATTCTTAAAAAAAAGCTTTGAAGACTTGAAATTTATTTTATATTTCTAATAAAAGCTTTTAGAGACTTTAAAGCTTTGCCAAACATATTTATGTTACAGAATATGGCCAGAAGCATAAAATATGAAATAAATTGTTGATATATTATTTTAAAGCTTATGAAAACTTTTATTTATAAGAAAATATTTCAGTGTACCAACGTTCCCTTCTTAAAAGTTAGCCAAAGTTTGCAAATGTCTAACCAAATATTCCATCAGCTACGAAGCCAAACCGTCTTTGATCTCAAGTATTTTTTCATTAGCATCGATTTGTGCACACACGCTTTTGCACAATTAGTCTGATGTAATTTTATTTTCTTTATCAGAAATTCAATTACAAAACTTCTTTAATCATGTTGTAGTTTGATTTCGTTTATGGCACAACAAAACTGACGCAATTTTCTACGGAAAATACGTCAAACAATCAGTGAACAAAAAGAAGCTGAGAAAACTGCAACAACAACAGCAACAGCCGCAGCTAAAAGTGGTCCAAATTGTTAAGAGCCATAAAAGGTCAACGTCCAACAACGATTAGAAAATGAGTTTGGTCATGTTGTGAGCAACTCTACAAAAAAAAAAAAAAAATTATAACTGGACTAAACTAAACGTGAGGAGAAGTACTGTGAGCTGGAACTGCGAGTGAGTGAGTGTGTGTGTGTGTTTGTGTAACTTTACTTGCAACAATGTTTTGGACAAAAACATACAACAACAAACTAGTTTTTTTTTTCTTTTGGCGTTTAACATTGGCTTAATTTAAAGCTTTTTAAAATAAAATGATGCAACTTTTAATAAAAATTACAACAACACAACATGACCAATTGGAAGTTTTGAGACATAAAATTAAAAATTTTGTTTATCTGGTTTGAGTTCACGCCAAATTGTTTTAAATAAAATTTATCAACAATTCGCTTACCCAGTAAATCAGCTGAAGTATTAAAAAGAATAATAATTTAATACTTGAAGTCTGCAAAAATATTAGAAAGTTGGACATACCTGCAAGTAAAAAAGAAGAAGAATTTATTTTATTAAAAAAATTTTGTTCTATTCTTAATAGTAAACTTTGTAATACAGTGTAAAATGTGTCAAGTGATTTTTGGTAAATAAATTTCTTAATTCGCTTGTAATTATTTCCATTAACTGTTCCCCTGGTGCCCCTAAAAGTCTGCTAAACAAAAGTTCTAAACAACAAATTTGCATGCACACTTGACTTGGCTGTTGTGTGTTTGATAGCGTGAGTGTGTTTGAGAGGATAAGTTTCTGTGTTAAAAATAACGAGATGAATTACAACAACAACAACTGAATCTTTTGCTTTGGAAATATTTAATCTTCTTCATTAATTCCTTCACTTTCAACAACAAAAAATAATTATTATTTTGCATGCACAAGCAATATAAACGTACACACACGCATGCACACACACACACACATACACACACACACAAAACATACACACACACACACAAGCATTACCACATTGTCGGACTGACTCTACTAACTTTTCCATCATCTTTTGATAAATTACACACTCAGTCAAGAATTTGTACAGAAACCACAGCAGCATCAGCAGCAACAACAACAATATGTTTTGATCACAAACAATCCTGCACGCCTGGGATAAATGGACAGTTTTGAGAAAAACAGACACGTACAAACATCCGAGCAGCAGCACATCACTCTCTTCATATGACTGACACATCGTACATACCAACAACATCAAGCATAAAAACTCACGTAAACACACACCACACAAACACCTACTCGTAACTGAGCGGCAATAAAAAGAAGAAGAAGGAAAAGAACACGAACAACAACAAAAGAAATCACCAAAAGATACCCAAACGATACTTGAAAACCCCAAAAATAGAATTATGAAAATGTGAGTCGAATGAAGAAAGTTTGAAATATTTAAGACTGTAGGAAAAGCTATTGTCTGCATGTAGTTGTAGCACGCACGCATGTTGTAGTTGTTGGCAACTTTCTTAGCAACAAAATATCTCATGTTTTTCGTATGAATACAATCAAAATTTTCGGAGAATTTGAACAGTTCTGACATTCTCTCTTATCGAGGTAACTACCAACACTCTTCTGCCAGCCTGTCCAGGCAAGTAACTATTGTCCAAAGGATTACGGCAGCACGATGACACACCTGAAGAAATAGTCTTGTCAGAAATATTTGCGAATAATTTTTGTCACAAAGAAATGTATAAATGCATATAAAATTTTTGAGCTGAAGCTGATCGAGCTTAAAGTATGAATACTTTTATTAGAATAATTTTTACTAAAATTGGTTACCGAAATATTTCTTTTTTTAATTTTGGGACAATATGTTTTTAGCAAATATTTTAGAAGTTTTGTCTTAAACTTAAAGTATAAATAGTTTTATTAGCAGAATTTTTAGTAAAATTGTTTTCCAAAATATTTATTTATTTTTTAATTTTGGGACAATATGTTTTTAGCACATATTTTAGAAGTTTTGTCTTCACAACTTCAAATATTTTTTTCCAAATATATATTAGTAATAATTTAAAAAAAAAAATTGGGACAGCTTTTAAAATTTTTTGGGACAAGTTTTTTTGTGCAATATTACTTTACGTTTGTAGAGAATTCGTTCACAATTGATATAAATATATTGTATATATAAATATATTGTATATAAATAACGCAATTTTATCAAAATTTGGGACAAATTTTGTTCTTAACAATTTAATTTAAGCTCTTATGAAACATGCAATTTTCATGCAATTGTTTTTAATATATTTTATTTTTTTATTATGGTGGGCCCACACAAAATTTTGATACCAGTTTTTTTTTTTTAATTTTTAAGAAAATTATAAGTCGAAATGAATTTTTTATTACAAAATTTTTTTTGTAATATCAATAATATAATTTTAAATTTTGAAAACTAATTATTTTTTAAGTAAATAACACAGAAATTATTTTTTCATTTAATAGCACCGAATATAAAAACAATTTGAAATGTCAAACATTTTTGGGACAAGTTGATTTTAGTTATATTGATCAATTTTGCAAAAAAAAAATTTTATTTTTAAATAAAATATTTGATAATTTTTTCAAGATTTAAAATGTAAGAATTTGTAAAATTGTTAATAAAACATTTGTCACATATAATTGTGACATTATGCTTTAAATTTATAGAAGATATATAATTTTTGATTTATGTTCTATTTTTTTATTCATCAGTTATAAGAATATAAAACACAAAATATAAAAAAAAATTCAAAAAATAAATAAAAAAAACAATTTTGGACTCAATCTGAATTTTCTATATCATATTCTTGTGATCGAATTGAAGAACATTTGCAATTGTTTTTGATAATTTGAAACGGAGTATTTAAAAGTTTTATTAGTATTCAAAATAAAATTGTGTTGGGACATTTTTCATAACACCTAAAAGTGTTGGTATCATATAATTTGGATTTTAAGTTTTAATTGTTTAATTTAGCAGTTAGAAAAAGTAGTCACTTATTTTTATTTAGTAAAAACTTTGAGTTTTGGGCTATATTTTTATAAAAGAGTTTTTAAAGTTTTTTGGGACAATAATTTTTGGGACAACGTTTTTTGGGACAAATTTTTTTTCGCCACAAATGAAAAGGCTATATGATGTCATTGTGTAAAAGAGTTAAATCCGATCTTTATAGACATGTTCAATTTTTGGGACATTGTTAATGCTTTTATTTTCGATAAAACTGTAATAATAAATCTTGCTTATTTCTTTAAATCTGCAAAACATCAAAGCAAAAATGCTTAAAAAATTTTCTGACTTTTTTAATAAAATCTTAATCTAAAAAAAATGTTTTTTCTAATTTGGTCTCTCCTATTTCACAATTTAAAATTGTTATATTTATATCCTTATTTTTTATTATTAGAATAAAACATTTAAAACTGCTTCAGGGTTCAAGTCTGTGCTAATTCCCTCTTATGAGTTGGATGTACAACATAATAATTTATTTTTCTCTGTGTAGTTTCTTATGCAGTGAACACTGTCTTTCGTTAAGTATGCAGTTCAAATGTTATGGCTTTTTGTTTTCAGTTCAGTTCAGTTTTTTTCTGCTTTTTTTCTTGTTTCTTTGCATGGGTCCTTTTGGTTTTGTCATTGGGTTGAATTTACATGAATATGACCACAACATTTGCCCAGATTTTCTTTTTTTTTTCAATCACAATGAAGTTTCAAAGGGGAAGAATAATAAACCGAATAGCAGGAAAATTTTGGCAACAGGCTTTTAGTCCCAATTTCGGTTTTGGTGTTAATGAAAATTCCAGTCCTTGATCCTAGATGGTGGCATAGAAACTTTAAAGGCCGAGAGTTTAGGGTCAAGGCCTGGTGATGAACAACTATTTCTTCCGCATGGCTCACAACGCATCAGAGACGATCCAAAACGAGGTTGCAGCAGGAAAAAATGTATTCAAATCTTTCCCTTGAAAATTACTGGCAGGCACTACTTTTGAGCTCCTTCTTCTGAAGCAGATAATTGCACTCGTTAACATCAAACAAGCCCATGTTGATGTGGCAACAGTGCAACAACAAGAAAACTGCTGGTTGCTACAGCACTTTTGGACTTCTTATTTTTGCAAACAAAAGTCTCACTCAACTTGTGTAGGGGCAACAAAAACAAAAGGAAAAACGGAAAAGAAACGAAGTCCATGTGATTCATAACATTCATCTTCATCATTTTGTACGTCATTAAATGAAACTTTTTTTTTTTTTGTTCACTTTAGTCCGATTGTTGCAGGGAACGTACAACATAAATAGTGGGGCAGGGCTAAAAAGGAAGTTTGTTTTCATGGGGAGGGGCCGCTTATGATTGTGAAAAGTTCATGCTGCTGCGGCTCAAAATGGAAACATTTATTTCAATATAAATTTTATAATTTTTATTTTATTTTTTTTTTTGTAATTTTAATATGAAAACTTTTGTTACAACACTTTCATATATTTTGTGGTCTTTCCATTCTTTTTTTAATTTTTTCAAATTGTTCAAATGAAGTGGCTGTTGTAGCAATAATTTGCTTGTAAATTTGCAAGTGGTTACATGTTGAGGGAACTGGATCACACAGAAATTGTTGTAATTAAGTCATCGTATTTTGTAAGAATTACAAAGAAAATTATAGGAATTTTATTAGAGTTTTGAAAAATATTTAAGGTAAAACTAAAGCGCGCACACCAACAAACCTTGTTTGGGACAAGAAAATATTTCAGAAATAGTAAAATTTAAAGAAAAATCTATTAAATTACTTCAAGAAAAGTGGACACGTTGCAACCCAGTGCACAGTGGAAAAACCTAAGAAACATAATTTTAATTTTCAAATAAATTAATATTTCCCGCATAGAAATTAATATCACCCACTTATTTGTTACACAACTGCATGAAGTCCACTACACTTTGGGGAAAATATTTTATTTAAAATTCAAAGACCATCCCTGCAACTTCACAAAATACAAAAACCAAACGCTACTTATTTGCATGTTTTTTCTCTTAATTATAATTCGCAGCATGTTTTACAAAATGAAATTAACTGTTCACATACAAGCAGAGCGGAAGAGGACGAAAATCAGCACAAAAAAAAAACAAACGGATACAAGCTATCGCGTGACATCCGTTTCGTTCGATTTCAATTGCATTAAACACCTCACCGAACCCCCCCCGCGACCATTTCTAAGCTGGCAAGAAGAATAAAAACACAGGAGAAAATCACCAGCTTTGGCCCACTGCGAACAAAATAAACTTGTATGGTAATTGGAAAAGGACGCTGCAAAAATTATTTAAAAAAAAAATTGTGTCACAATTAGTTGGCCAAATGGCGCGCCAACTAAAGTGAAAACGCAGATGGGCATGTAAATATTTACAATAAAATTCAATATTTTTTTGATATTTTCAAAAACATTCGTGTTCTTTTCTGGAAAAAATGTAAAATTTTTTACCCTTTTTATTCTAAAAAGTGGCAGTTTGGAGGAGTTTTAGAACATAAATTATTTTTCGTAGGCGAGATGTTGGGTTAGTTTCTAATTAATTGTTTCAAACGACAGAACGTTTTCATTTTTTATTGAAAAGTGTAAAAAATGTGAAATTATTTTTTGGAAAGCAAAGCAACAAAAGAACACTTGAATGCCCTTCAAAAATAGAGTGGACGGAACACTTGACAAAACAAATCATTAATATTTACTAAAGCAACAAAAAACATATGCAGCCTTAAAATAAATAAATATTAAGAATCGAAAAATTTTGGTTCTACATACTCAGAGAAGCACTGAAATTCGGAAAGACAACCTGCGTAACAAATTAATCGACTAAACAATTGAGACAAATAAAATTAGGGCAGCCAAAACTTTGGAACTAAAAGAAGATGCAAAAAAGAAAAATGACGTCCTATTTTGTAAAAAATCAAGAGGAGAGATTTTATCAAATTATTCAAAATATAAATGTACAAATTAATCGAAACAATTATTCGAACAAAATTTGTTCGAATAAAATTCGAAATTATTTTACGCCAGATTTTGTTGTTTTTTTTTGTTATTCAAATTGTGCAACTGAAAACTACTCGATAAAAAATCATTTTATTGTTAAAGATTTCATTAATAATTATTCGATTTTTAATTAATCGATTACGTTTTTTTTAAATATACATTATTTAAGGAAACATTTTTTTATATTATTCGAAAAATTTTATGTTAAACACACTTCGATTAAGCACTTGCAACGGACTACCCAAAAAATGTCAATAACATCTCAAAAATATATATTCGGATATATTAATCGCATAAAACGTTTTTAATAAAATACAACTAAAATAATATAATTTAGATTGAAAAACATTTGAACAAGTATATAATTGAACTATAAACCGTAATTTATTTTCCTTTAGAAATAAAAACTATAATCGAATAAAAAACTTTCTATTAGTAAGAGTTATTCGATTAAGAATTATTCGATTAATATATATAATCAATTAATAATAATTTGAGACATCTGGAGGAGAAATTCCATCAAATTAGTCGTAATATAAATGTAAAAATTAATCGAAAATATTATTCGAACAAAATTTATTCGAATAATATTCGAAAAACAATTATTTTAAAAGAAATTTTTTTAATTTAAATTCTTTAATTTAAAATAATTCCATTGAAAGTTATTCGATTAATATTTATTCCATTAACAATTGTTCGATTATAAATTATTCGATTATAAATTATTCGATTAAAATTTTTTTTATTACTTCGAGTAACTATTTGCAACTGACTAACAATAATAAAAAAACTAATGAAATCTCGAAAATATATAGTCGGAAATATGTATATACGAATAAATTATCGTTTTTATATTCAATTACTTTTCAATCCGAATTTTTTTAATCGAATAATTGTAATAGCAAAAAAATTTTTTTTATATAATACTGCGTGCAAGAAAAAATATTATAATAATAGCAAGCACATCCACAACTTTCACAAATTTCAAATTAAATTTCTCGATTAAAGGAATTCGGATGGAAAAATAATCGATTATGTAAATAATTCAACTAAACACAGTAATAAATAATTTGCCTTTAAAGACAAAACGTAATCGAATAAAGATTTTTTCGATTACTAATTATTCGTTTAAAGAAAGTTGGATTGAAAACAAATTGAATATAAAAACTAATATTTATTCGCCTTTATAGATATAGTTTTCCGATTACTAATTATTCGATTAATAATTATTCGATTAAGTCTACAATATTATGAATATTTGTTAACTTAATTAAAAATAATTTTAATGTCTGTAATGCAAATTAAAATTTATTTGCCTTTAAAGATAAAATGTAATCGAATAAAAAACTTTTCGATTACTAATTATCCGATTGATAATTATTCGATTAAATCTACAATGTTATGAATATTTGTTGACTTAATTAAAAAATAATTTTAATATCTGTAAAGCAAATTAAAATTTATTTGCCTATAAAAATAAAATGTAATCGAATAAAATATTTTCCGATTACTAATTATCCGATTGATAATTATTCGATTAAATCTACAATATTATGAATATTTGTTACTTAATTAAAAATAATTTTAATGTAAAATTAAAATTTTTTAAATTATTTGCCTTTAAAGATAAAATGTAATCGAATAAAAAACTTTTCGATTAGTAATTATCCGATTAATAATTATTCGATTAAATCTACAATATTATGAATATTTGTTAACTTAATTAAAAATAATTTTAATGTCTGTAAAGCAAATTAAAATTTATTTGCCTTTAAAGATAAAATGTAATCGAATAAAATATTTTCCGATTACTAATTATCCGATTGATAATTATTCGATTAAAGCTACAATATTATGAACATTTGTTACTTAATTAAAAATAATTTTAATGTAAAATTAAAATTTTTTAAATTATTTGCCTTTAAAGATAAAATGTAATCGAATAAAAAACTTTTCGATTAGTAATTATCCGATTAATAATTATTCGATGACATATATTATCAGTATTTGTTATTTAATTCAAAATAATTTGAATGTCTGCAAATTAAAATTTATTAAGAAGATAGTCCCCGACCACTTTTGTGATGCCAGTTTGTTCTGTCTCAGAGTACTGATTTCGAGAACGGCATTAATTTCGAAATGTTTTTTTTTCAGTCCACTGATTGTGCCTTTAAAGACTGCTGATGAAATGTACAATTTCTTTGAGAAGACAATTGTTTGCTTGTGAAAATGAAACGGAATAATAACGATTCTTCTGCATATTTAAAACAAATTTTCTTAATATTATAAAACGCAGCCAAAATCTAAAAATATTCACAAAAGTTTTGCCATCGTCACAATATATTTAACAATTTTACACTTCTCGGCAACATCTGCTTGTAAAAGTGCTCGAAATAATTTTTTTGTATGTTTAAGAATATTTTTTATTATTATAATTTTTTTTTTTTTTGTCTTCTCATCTTCATATTACAAAAACACTTATGGCAGAACATCAAAAACGTTTTAGTTTAACACATTTTCTTATATGTTTTCCCCACATGACGTTTTTTGTCAGATTTGTGTGAGTGTGTGCGCGTGTGTGTGTGTGTTTTCTTTTATTAAAAAATCATTTGCAAAATCTTTGTTGCATTAAACTCAACACAAAATATGAAATGAAAGAATAATATTAAAGTTTTGTAAAACAACAAAACAACAAAAACTATCAAAATGCTTAATGATGGCTGTTTTGTGTAGCATGCTTTTGGGCGCTGGTTAAATGCAAAGAGCTTTTAAATGATTAAACGAAAATTGCATGAAATTAGTAACTCAAGTAGAGGTGGGCAGCTCTCAAGTGAGTAAATTTTGACGTGACTGCTTTGGAATAATAATTATTTTATTTTTATTTTATTATAGACCGCCATATAAACAAGAATGTGCATGCACCTGCATGCTTTCTAATGTTATATAATTAAAAGCCAAGAGTTGCTGCAGATTCTGTTCATCATTTTTCAATGATTCTGAATTTATTTAAAATTTTCTTTCCTTTTCAAATTATTATTTAATAACAATTGATCCAAATTTTTAATATTAAATTTATTGAATATAAATTTTTAATAGTTTAAAACAAATTCCCATTATTATGCATGAACGTGCATGCTTCCTATTGTTCCATAAGAGTTGCTGCAGATTCTGTTTATCACTTTTTAATGATTCCGAATTTATTTACAATTTTTTTTCTTTTCAAATTATTATTTAAAAAAATGCATCGAAATTTTTAACATTAAATTTATTGAATTTAAATTTTTAATAGTTTAAAACAAATTCCCATTATTCTTTATCGAATTCCCTCGTATCACGCTTACCCTTTTACAAAGTTCTTTAGCAAAACTAATAAATCTTTGCTTCCCCTCTCTTTTTACAAGTTTTTATTGAAATATATTTGAAATCAAATAATTACAAAATATTACAACCCCACCAATTCATTTCAACTGATATATTTTTTTTTTTTTTGAATTTGTTGCATCTTTTCAAACAACAAATAACTTATTGCAAACAACTCAACATGGTGGCAGTTGTTGCAAAACGTTAGCATACTTTAGGGGGAGAAACTGATGCAATAAAGCTGCTGTATAGGAAAGAGAAATATCATCATACCAAAAACGTTAATCAGCAAGACCCAATTTAAATCAGCTCCAACAAATTGTACGCCATTAATACCAAATTACACTCGTTAAGAGACACTTGAAAAGCCAAAAAAACTCAAACAAGAGTTCGTTGAAGAAACAGCAACTTTGAAAAGAAGACGAACAAACTGAAAAAGTTAACTTTATTGGTTTTATTAAATATTGGGAATTCTTGTCTCGCAGAGTAACACCCACACATACACACACACACACACACACAAAACAAATTCAACAGCAAACTGCTGTTGCAACAACAGCTTTGCAACAACATTAACTGTCTTTTGTAGAAAATTCGCAACTTTTTGTTGGCTGTTTTAGTTCTTCTGCTGCGAAGCATTCAATGAGCACACAATTTTCTTTGGCTTTTTTATTCTTAAGTAAAAGAGCAAAAAAAGAAAAAAAAAAGATCGAAACCAATTTGCGTTAAAAGTTTGTTAAGCTTTAGGCCAAGTTGATACGATTCCTCCGAGAAGAAGAACTATTGCAATTTAAGTATTGGAAATATTTTCCAAAAAAAAAAAAAAACTGTAATTTTGTATCATCTTAGCAAAAGGAAAATTGTTTTTCTTTTGTCTGCTTAAATCTTAGAGGAAAACTTATGGAAAATTTATTTCTTAAATGTGGCCTCAAGTTGTTGCAATTCAATTAAATAATTTAAAATAATAAATTCAATTTAAAAGATTCTCACAAATATATATACAAGATTTTTACTTGAATATAATTTAGCAATTAACATAAAAATTTATGTCGTGTTAAGCACAGAAATTATTTAATTATAATCTGGGGAAGTTAATAAGAAACTGGGAATTGGCCAGGATCTGAATTTTTTACAGCGATAAGTTTGAGATTTTTATAAAAAAAAATTTTAAAACTACTTTTCCTGTAAAAGGTCACACTTCAAAAAATAAAATTGTATAAAAAAAATTGAGAAATAAGCTAAAGAAAGCGCGGGGTACGGGGAATCACAACAATTAGACGATTAAAAATAGTTAATTTCGATTAAAAACTAATCGAATATTTTTCTGAATATTTCCTTGAAGTATTTATTTATCTCACACTTTTTTTATTCAAATAAGACTTTCGCTGGTTTATAAATATATTCGAAAAATATTATTCGAATACTAATTATTCGAATATTAGTTATTCGACTAAAATAAACACTTTTAATTTTTCTATTTTCGCTTTTGCTTTGTCTATGATAATTTCTTAAGTCTTTCTAAGAGAGACTTAACATAAGTTATTCGAATAATAATTATTCGAATAATAATTATTCGATTAATTATTTTTTGACTAAAGTACATAATACTAATTTCTTTATTTTAATTTTCTTTATTTTCTCTACATATAAATTATTCAAACAAAAAGTATTCGAATAATTATTCGAATAATAATTATTCGAATATTAATTATTCGACTAAAGTAAATAATATGTATTTGTTTATTTTAGCTTTTGTTTTGTCTATGACAATTTATGAAGCCTCTCTAAATTGTAATTATTCGAACATATATTATTCGAATAATAATTATTCGAATATTAATTATTCGACTAAAATAAACACTTTTAATTTTCTATTTTCGCTTTTGTTTTGTCTATGATAATTTCTTAAGTCTTTCTAAGAAACACTTAACATAAGTTATTCGAATAATAATTATTCGATTAATTATTGTTTGACTAAAGTACATAATACTAATTTCTTTATTTTAACTTTTGTTTCATCTATGATAATATTTAAAGCCTCTCTACATAAAAATTATTCAAACAAAAAGTATTCGAATAATAATTATTCGAATAATAACTATTCGAATATTAATTATTCGACTAATTTTGTCTATGATAATTTATGAAGCCTCTCTAAATCGTCACTATTCGAACCAATATTAATCGAATAATAATTATTCGAATATTAATTATTCAATTTAAGTAAATAATATTAATTTTTTTGTTTTAGCTTTAATTTTGTCTATGATAATTTTCGAAGCTTTTCTAGAATTTAATTATTCGACCAAAAATTATTCGAATAACAATTATTCGAATATTAATTTTTCGACATTAAGAAAATTACTTATTTTTTTTATTCAAGCTTTTCCATAATGATTTTTAGAGCCTGTCTAAATTGTAATTAATCGAACAATAGTTAATCGAATAATAACTATTCGAATACCAATTATTCGACCGAAGTAATAATATTAATTTATTTATTTTAGCTTTTGTTTGGTATGTGATAATTTCTGAAGAATCTTTAAATTGTAATTATTCGAATGAAAGTTATTCGAATAATAATTATTCGAATATTAATTACTCGACTAAAGTAAAGATTTTTTACTTTTTCATTTAAGGTTTTATTTTGTCTATGATAATTTCTTAAGCCTTTCTATATCACAGTTATTCGAAAAAATATTAATCGACTGATAATTATTCGAATATTAATTATTCGACTAATATATAAACACTTTTAACTTTTCTCTTTGCGCTTTTGTTTTGTGTATGATAATTTCCTAAGCCTTTAAATCATAGTTATTAGAACAAAAGTTATTCGAATAATAATTATTCGAATAATAATTATCCGAATATTAATTGTTCGACTTCAATGCATAATACTAATTTGTATTATTAATAATGATAATTTTTGAAAAGCCTCTATAAATTGTAATTAATCGGACATATATTAATCGAATAATAATTATTCGAAAATTAATTATTCGACTAAATTATATAATACATATTATTTTTTTAGTTCAGCTTTTGTTTTGTCTATGATAAATTTTTAAAAGCCTCTCTACCTTGTAATACATTGAACAAATATTAATCGAATAATAATTATTCGAAAATTAACTATTCGACTAAAGTAAACAACATTAATTTTTTTTATTTTAGCTTTTATTTTGGCAATTTTTAAAGCCGCTTTAAATTGTAATTAATCGAAAGAAAAACCATTATTCGACTGATAAATATTGCAGCTTTCTAGTGGCCTCCCTAATATTCGAATAAAATATGTAAAAATATTTATTCGAATCAGTATTATTCTAACAATATTAGTCGAATAAAATTTTAGCTTCTAATACTTGTTCATATAAATTTTTATTAATATTATTGATTCGAATAAAAGTGCTGCTAAAAATATTTATTCGAATCAAATCTATTCTAATAACACTTAATCGAATCAATGTTATTTTAATAGTATTGCTTCGAATAAATTTACACTGACAATATTTAGTGAAATGAAATGTGTTCAAATAATATTTATTCGAATCAATTTCTTCGTATAAAAATTATTCCATCAAATGGAAAATAAGTGTTTCCAATTATTATTGTCAATTATGATTGATTGAGGCAAACGGTTTTATGTTTTTAAACAACAAAAAGACTTATTATTTATAGTTTTTTAATAAAATGTTTTTGTATTTTATTGAATTGTTTTGGTACGAATATATCACTTTCTAATTTTTGAATAATTCAATTTGAAAGAAAAAACTTCCTGCCAGATTAATTCTGTGTTTGAAATCATGACATTTTCCTTTTTTCGTTTTGTTACAAATTGACCAGATATTTTTATTTTACCAAAAATATATTTTTCTTTTTATTTGTTTAGAATTTTGTTGCAGTTCATCCTTCTTTTTTGTTTTTGTCGATTCAAGTTTTTTGTTTCTAAGTTCACATGTCAAACAATGTTGACCTGAATTTTCAATTTTGCCACAACTATAAAAATAAGTTTAGTGTATGTGTATGTGTGTGTGTGTGTATGTGTCTTAGCATGTCTGAGGATGTCAGTGCCATTGCAATGACTTCAACTGTCTAAGAAATTTTGAAAAAAGTTTTCTTTAAAAAATCTAATAAACAAATACGAGTTTATAGAACAGTAAAAATTATTTTAGTAAAACAAACTGAATGACAGGATGACTTCGTTCAATAAATAACAACAAAACAGTCGTTTACAGAGGGAATTGCAGTAAAAAAGTTAATATATTTAATCTATTCGAAATATTATTCGAATGAAATATATTCGAAAGACACAATTTATAAAAACGTATAAAAAAGTATTGGAAAAATATGTTGTCGAATAATTATTCGAGACAAGTTAATGAAATAGATGTTATTTATAAGAAAATATGAAACGAATAAAATTAATCGGACATGTTTTAATCGAATATATTTCAATCGAATATAAAGTAATCGATTAAGATCTCACGCCATGAAAGCTATTCAATTAAAAACTATTTTGATAAAATATTATTTAAATAAAAATTATTCGAATCAAATTATTCGCATCATATTATTCGAATAACTATTCGTGTCATACTATTCGAATATATATTTATCGAACAATATTTATGACACAAATATTATTCAAAGGATTGATATCTTTGTTGCGGTTATATTTCCACTACACATAATTTATAAAAATTTAAAAAAAAAAAAATGATTGGAAAAATATGTTAACGAATAATTATTCGAAAGAAATTAAGGAAATAAATGTCATTTTTATATTTTTCCAAAAAAAAAACTTATTTCAAAAGAAATTATTTATATGCAGTACTAAAAAAAATTTTATGAATAAAATTAGTCGGAAAGTATTTTAATCGAATATTTTTTAATCGAATAAAAATTAATCGATTGAAATCTCAGGCTATGAGAGTTATTTAAATAAAAATCTTTTTTAAAAAAATATTATTAATATTAATAAAAAAATTCAACGAATAAAATTAGTCGGAAAGTATTTTAATCGAATACTTTTTAATCGAATAAAACTAAATCGATTAAAATCTCATGCCATGAAAGCTATTCAAATAAAAATCTTTTTTTACAAAATATTAATAATTGTAATAAAAAAAATTTAACGAATAAAATTAGTCGGAAAGTATTTTAATCGAATATTTTTTAATCGAATAAAAATTAATCGATTGAAATCTCAGGCTATGAGTTATTTAAATAAAAATCTTTTTTTAAAAAATATTATTAATATTAATAAAAAATTCAACGAATAAAATTAGTCGGAAAGTATTTTAATCGAATACTTTTTAATCGAATAAAACTAAATCGATTAAAATCTCATGCCATGAAAGCTATTCAAATAAAAATCTTTTTTTACAAAATATTAATAATTGTAATAAAAAAAATTTAACGAATAAAATTAATCGAATATTTTTCAGTCGTCCATTAACGTTACTCAAACAAAAATTATTTTCACAAAATATTGGTAACATAAAAGTTATTCGAATCATATTATTCGAATAAAAATTTCCGAATCATTTTATTCGAATAAAAATTAATCGAACCATATTCATGGCATAAAAACTATTTTCACAAAAAATTTGTAAAATAAAAGTTATTCGAATCACATTAATTGAACAAAATTTTTCGAATCATTTTATTCGAATAAAACTTAATCGAACCATATTCATGGCATGTGCGTTATTGACACATAAATTATGCAAGTATGTATTATTCTCAAAGAATTTTAATTAACGAAAAATTATTCGAACTGTATTCGGATTATATTATTCGAATAGAAATACGCATTGATTGCAACATCCGTGTGGTTATAAAAATGACTTCTTGGCGATAAATAAAATTAAAAACAAGATTATCACACTTGCAATTAAAAATATATAATAAAATTTTAATTTTCAAGCTTTTATATTCCAATGCCACCATATATTTCTCAATACCACGCCAGTGGAATAATAACTGATTTATATTTGAGAGGCTGCAAGAAGAGTTTAAAAGGAAAATTTCTTCACTTTTTAAAAAAAATTTAAGGCATCTAAAACAAGTACCCGTACAACGAGCTTTAGCTGCATATTGTCTGCTTCAACATTTTTAAATCACCAACCGTTAAAATATTTTACCGATTATAATAATCGCTCCCTTGGTGCCTGTGCAGCGACATTTCAATCCAGCATAATAAGTTAACAACATTAAAATTAAATCTTTTTGTATTTTCAAACCCCAAAATGCATTTTAATTTGCCAAAATGTTGCCTCAAATTAAAAGTTTTAATAAAAAGCTGCAAACAACTTTAAACTTGACAACAGAAAACTTAAAAATTTTTTTTTTCACGTCATATGAGAATATTTTATGTTCACGTCATCCCAAAAAAGTGGAACATAATAGTCAAGAAAAGCAGCATCAAACGCAGAAGGAAATCCAATTACATTTTAATACCAACACACACACAAACACACGAAAAAAGGGAAACAAATTTCAACAAATTTTAGCTAAAAATTTCCAAGAAAAAAAATTATTTTTAATACGACAACATGCAGCCATTCCGCCACAAGCGACATCGGAATATATAAAAACCAGATACGTTCAGTGGAGCCCAGCAAAACATGCAACATATTCATTGTCAATGACAAGTATTAAACCTTCAAACAGTATTAGCAAAATCAATATATTCTTTGGAAAGAGTCTGTGGTGGCCTTTGAAAACTGCAGTATGTTGTTTTTCCACTTTTTTTTAAATTTATTTGTGAAAAACATTCTTTAAAGAATATAAAAAACACTACAGATATTTTTTAATCAATTGTATTCGAATATATATTAATCGAATATTTTTATTCGAATAAAAAGAACTTGCACTACAAACTATTCTCATCGTTATTCACACAACACTTGTTCGGATACTTTTTGCAGTCACATCTATTCGAATAAAAGTTATTTGTCTTATATTTTTTTCGAAAAATTTTAATAAAATATATTCGAATAATAATTATTCTTGTATAAATTATTCGATTAATAATTACGATTATAACATTTATTTGAATAGAATCTATATTATTTATTCGAATAAAAGTTATTCTACTTATATTTCTTCCCAAAAATTGTTATTAATAAAATATATTCGAATAATAATTATTCGTGTATAGTTTATTCGATTAATAATTACGATTGTTGATATTTATTTAAATAGAATCTGCTATTACTATTTATTCGAATCAAAATTATTCTAATAATATTTACTCGAGTCAATATTGCTCTAATATGAAAAATTCGAATGAAAGTTATTCTAGAAATATTTATTCGAATCAGTGCTATTCTAACAACATTTAGTCGAGTAAGATTTTAGCTAATAATACTTAAACGAATAAATATCTTTTAATATTATTGATTAAAAAAAAAAGTTTTTCTAAAAATATTTAACCGAATCAGAGTTATTCCAACAACAATTAATCGAATAAATATTATTTTAGTTATACTGTTTCGAACAAATTTCCACTGACAATGTTTAGTCAAACGAAATGTATTCAAATAATATTTAATCGAATAAATTTCTCGAAGAAATTTCTAACAATAATATTGGTTTTAATACAAATTCTTGTTCGAATCAAAATCACTTTAATAATATTAATAAAATATATTTCATATTTCTACTAACAATATTCATTCGAATAAATTTCAACTAAAAACTTTTATTCGAATAAAAATTTTTCTAAACATATTTATTCGATTAAAGTGCCACCAGTTACATTTATTTGAATAATACTTTTATTCGAATAATACTTATTCAAATATATTTTCACTAACATATTCTAACAATATTTAATCGAGTCAAAACTTTTCCAACAATTTTTAATCGAATCAATATTATTCTAACAAAATGTATTAAAATGAACTTGAAATATTTATTCGAATAAATATTCACTAACAATATTTATTTGAGTAGAAATTTTTTTTTCGAATAAAATTTATTCCAATAATATTTAATCGAATCAAAACTAGTGTAATAATTTTTATTCGAATCATTATTATTCTAATAAACGTATTCTTATATTTATTAGAATCAATATTTATTCGAATAAACATTCGCTAATATCCTGCATTTTAATAAAACATATTCTGGTAGTTAAATCAAAATTAGTTTAATAAGCTTTATTCGAATCAATAATATTGTAACAATATTTATTCGGATAAGTTTCCACTAACATTGTTTATTCGAATAAAAGTTATTCAAATATTTATTATTTATTGAAATGAATGAACACTAGCAAAATTGTTAAGAATAATACTGATTATTCGAATAAATTGCTACCGATAAAGATTATTCGATTAAAAATTATTGCTCTAATATTTATTCGAATATGTTTCCACAATTGATATTTATGCGAATTAATACGTGCTAATAATATTTACTCGAATAAATTAATTCTAAATATATTTATTCGATTAAATAATTTTTAATCGAATAACAATTTGTTTAATATAATATAAATATTCATTCGAATAAATTGCTACTATTAAAGATTATTCGATTAAAAATTATTTCTATATTTATTCGAACATATTTTTTCTATTGATGTTTATTATATTTATTCGAATAAAATTTATTCTCAAAATACTTATTCGATTAAACAATTTTTATTCGAATGAAAAAATTTTCTAATATTATGTATTCGATTAAAAACTACACTAACAACACTCATTCAAATAAAATCTAGTGCTTGACCACAAACAATTTTGAACATGCAAGAAGTGGTTGCCATTGGAGGGAGGTGTTGCCAGAGTTTATTTTGTTTATATCCAAACTAGTCCCCAGATACAATTAAATTGGAATACAAGGAATTTATTTTATAATGCTTGTGAAGAAAGTTGAATAACTTAAGCTTTTACGAGAATTGATGCAAACTGGTCCGAAGGACGATGTACGGGTTTCCTATGGTTTTAACGAATAAGCATTTCGAAATGTTGAGGAATAGTTTGGAATACTGTAAGCCTCTTTTTATTTTTCGCTGGGATGCGTTGAAATGAAAATAATAAAAACCAAAAAGAACAAGCTTTTGCACACGCAGCAATTGTTTGCATTTTAAGCAGAACATTGTAAAGACAACAATAAATTAACTTATTTCATTGCGGAACGTTAAAAGCGTACTAAAGAAATTCTAGGATAAACTGAAAGTCGCTTATATACCACTAGTTTCATATATAATGCAATCAAGTGTTCTTGAAGTTTTATTGTAAAACCCGAGCCCTTTAAGGAGTCAATAAAGCCGAAAAACTTTGAATTCTTTGTCAGACTGGCATTTGCCTGTTTTTTTGCAAAATTATTGATTCCTCCCAAATTATGCTTCTCGTATTTTTGCGCTACATTTAAAATTGAAAGCTGAAGGATGTTAAAAATTTTTGCAAATTCCATTACAAATTTGTAAGTAAGACTTCTGGGGAAAAGTAACGAGCAGGGCTGGAGACTGGCAGCGTGGCAACGAAGTAACAAAAATTACAACATGTTGACGTCTTTTTCGTTTCATTTTATTAAACTTTTTTTCTTTTCTTTATCAGCATATAAATTTGAAGACAAGAAAATTGCAAATAAATTTTTGATTTATTTTCAGTTTGCTCTTCCATGTGAATCCCCCCACCCCATCATTTCTGTGTTTTGCTAAAAAGTGTTTTATTTGCTCGAGTCTACTTCAGGAAATTTGCATGAATGTGTTGGTGAAATAAATATGAGAAAAAACTCATTTGCAACGATTTGCATAACATTCATTTATTCAACACAAGAAGTATGTAAATATGTTCGAGAGTGGGACAGTTGAGGGCAAAAGTGGACGGCAGGCAGCACAAGTGCAGTGTTGCTCTGGATGGAAATACGAATTTAAGAAATATCATTGAGTACTGACTGATTTTGAATCAGTACCAATTTGAATAGGTACCAGTTTAAAGACAGCCAATCAAATAAACCTCATGCCATACAAAAACCCAGCCGTCATTGATATGTTGTTATGCTATTTATTTACTCACTGCTGTTCCTGTCATACTTACAACCTGCACATTAAGTCAAAACAAGAAACTGAAAACATGATCTTGGGAATATTCAAGCCTCAAAGAAAGAAAGAAAAAAATTAAAATAAATTCATTTCTTTTTGTAAATTGTTTTTTCTTTATTTTTCCTTTTTATTTAACACATACAAGATGGCATCAGGTGTTGGCAAAATTTTGTATATATTTTAAATTTTTGCAAAAAGAGTCAAGTAGAACGTTTGAACTGCACAGCCGGGATGCTCAAGTGTGAATGTAAAGTTAAATTGCATGTGTTAAAGTATGTGTCAAGTATTTAAATGTGTGTGTGTGTGTGTGTGTGATGTACCTCTCTTAAGGAATACAAACATTAAAATGATTATTCTTGTTTAAGAAAGTTGGTTGCTTTTTTTTTCCGCAGGTGTTAAAAAGTAAAACTTCCAAAAAAAAAATCTTATTTGGGAAATTTTCAAAGAAAATATTTAATAGGATTTATTATTTCTATTCCATTTATAAATTTGCTGTGGCATAATTGTTTTATTGTGTTACATTTTAAGTGTTTGTAAAATCCTAATTTTTTATTAGCAATTAATTTTAAGTTGCTTTTACAATTATTTCAGCCATTCAAGTTGCAGAACAGGATGACGCAAAATGCCTCCTTTTATTAAAAAAAATTTCTTTTAAGTATCTGTTAAATGAATCCTTTAAAAAAAACCTTTGCAAGAATTAAAATCAACCATCAAAGAGCAGCGGAAAAATAAATTTAACTGCAGAGTTTTTGTTCATCGAAAACTTCAAATAAACTTTTTACTGTTTCACATCTGAAACTGCTAACGCCATCCGGCCAATAAATGAGTTTAAACTTAGAAAAAAAAAACAAAGAAACTAAAAAACACCACCACAAAGCCAGTTAAAAAACATGGCAAATTAGAGCGGTATAGTGGTTTGGAGCTTAGCTAAGAGGACTTTTTGTTTTTGCTTTTGTTTTTTATTTGGAGGCAGCAGTAAACAAGTGAAAAGATTGAAAAACAATTGGTTGAAAAGGCCAGACAAGACAAGATCATTGACAGCAATTAAAAAGCAACGGGAAATGAAGGAAAAACTAAAAGGATTTCTAGGAGAAGCACAGTGGCACAATCGCCAAAAAAAAATTCCAATAAATTTGCACACATACAAGAGCACTTTAAAATATTATAAAAAACGAGGGTATTTGAGCTGACTACAACTGAGATTGGAAAAGGGATTTCAATGGGAAAATATGACCCCTTCTTGACCATCAAAAAACAAAAAAATTGCCCTCCAATAAATTCAAGCACAATGGGAATTTTCTAGAAATGAGTGAAACTTCATCAAACGCTCAGTTTTGCCAAAAACCGTTGGTCAAACCTATTTCAGTTACATGAGTTTGACCAGAGGTTTTTGGCAAAACTGAACTTTGACCCAACTCTAGAAATTTCCTTTGCGTCAGAACGTTGCGTTTATAACTGTTCCCAAAAATTGTTATCGTTCCTCATACTTTAAAATTTTAACAAGAATTTCTACAAAAAAATCCATCTTTCCTCTACATTTAACTCCTTTGAGAGTACATTCGCCGTTTAACTGAATGGAAGAAAGATGATTGTGATGCGTTAAATTTCATAATTAAACCAACATCGTACATTTCGTAAATTGCAATCATGCGTCAGAGATGCAACAACAAAAAAAAGGAAGGAGAAGAAAATATAATAATAATTTTCATTATTGTTGTTTGACGTCAACACTTGAGTTGCAAAAGAAGCGAACACGATATGTTGCACTTAAATTCATTTCTGCACCACATGAACAGCTAGTCAGACAAGACAAGACAAGACAGACAGTCAGTCAGTGAGTCAGTGAGTCAGACTTCCTGGCAATTTTACATTAAAATATTTTCCCTTTTCATTTGTAGTTGTAAGTCTTGTTACGGTTTCTGTGTTCTGTCATGCATTTAATGTCATAAAAAGCAATTAATTTAAGTCATTTTCACAATTTCCATTCATATCAAATATTTTAATTTCTCCCAAAAGGATGAGCAGAAATACAGGGACAGGGACAGATAGAGAGAGAGAGAGAGAGAGAGAGAGAGAAGTGATGCAATTTTTCTTAACGTTCACGAATTATTTTACGTGCAAAATGAATACAAAAAGTGGTTAATGAAAGTTGATTTTTTACATGCTGGTACTTTTCGAATACAGTGGGCTGGTGAAAATATTTTTCTGAGAAATAAACTTTTTTTTGGAAATTCTGTAGAAAAAGATATTTTAAATAAATATTGATTTTAAAAATGTTAACAAAAATTCTGTTGAAGCAAATCAAATTTCTTTAAAAATCACACACACTTTAAAAAAAATTTCCCAGAAGCATTTTTCTTTCAAAATTGACAAACAAACAATATTTTGAAAAATTAGTAACTAATTTATAACAGTACCATTTAACAACATATAAAATTTGGAACAAATGGAAAACTCCATTTTGGCAAGAACATTTGAGGCACTTTCTTGGAAAAGGTACTATTTTGGAAATAAACCCTCTCTTTAAGAAAATGCTTAAAATTCTGTCATCGGATTTAACAATTCTTTACATCTTTACTTTTTTGGAAAATGTACTTCTTTCGAAAAAGTCCTTTTTTGACAAAAGACAATTTTTTGGGAAAAGTACTTTTTTGAAAAAATACTTGGAAAAAGTACCTTTGTGAAAGTAGTACGTTTTCGAAAACAGTACCTTTTTGAAAATAGTACCTTTTTGAATATCGTACCTTTTTTAAAGAAAAAGTATCGTTTTTAAAATATGTAATATTTTCTAAATAGTTGCTTTTAGAAGACTTAAAAAACTTCTGTGTAGAACAGCCGGTATATCTATTTTGAGACAAACTATAGTACCTGTTTGATAATAATACCTTTTTGATAAGAGTACCGATTCCCAAAAAGTGTTTTTTAAAACTACTTGAGTAACATGCCAATTGAAAATTTTTCAAAACCATTTTTAGCTAAAAGTACTTTTTGATAAACGTACCATTCCCAGGATATTTTTTTTAAAACTTCTTTTTTATACTTTACGCCAAAATATCTTTCTTTTAACATTTATATTTAAAAACCCCCTTTTTGAAAAAAGTACTTTTTTTCCAAAATGAAATATAAATTAAAAATATACAAGAAATTCACTGTAACAAAATTTGTTGTCATGTCGCATACGAGTATTTTAATTTCTAAAAAGTTGTTTAAATCAAATTTTTATATGAACTAAATAATTAAAAAAAATTTTTTTAAATGCGCCATTTCTGAAACGTTAAAAATAGTACCATTTTTTTAAAAGTACTATTTCAAAAATTGCTAATTTTTCCGATAATAGTTCTTTTTTGCAAAAATTGCTTCTTGATTTAATAAAGATTTTGGAAATACTTTTTGGAAAATTTAATACTTTTTAATGTGGCATTTTTTTTTTTAAATTCCATTCTTCGAATGTATATTTTTTGGGGGAAAAAAATACGATTTAAATTTTTAAATATAACTTTTGCTAAAATGCTAATTTTTAACACAGTTTCGCTACACAATTAATATAAAAAAAATAGTTTGAAGTACTTTTATGAATAAATATGTCCTTTTTTAAAGTGGTACATTTTTAATAACAAAAGTAATTTAAAAAACCCCCTTTTCGAGAGACATACATTCGAAAAATTATTTTAAAGAAATTTTTGTAGAAAAGTATTTCCGATAATAATTTTTTTTATTATTCTATTTCTTTAAAATTTTTGTATGTACTTTTTTAAAAAGTACGTTTTTGCAATACGATTAGCAATTATTGTTGTATAACTTTTGGAAAAAAAATAAACACGTTTTTTACAAAACTTAACTATTTGATATGGAGAATATATTTTAAAAAGTACCTTTTTATGTATAGTACCTTTTTACCTAAAAGTACCATTTAAATAAATAGTACCATTTTAACATACACTACCTTTTTAGCAAAAAAAACTGCTTTTTTTAACAAAAAATATCTTTTTAGCAAAAAGTGCCATTTTGATAAAATGTAAAAAATACTTCCTTTTTAACAAAAAAGTACCATTCGAGCAAAAAGTTCCATTTTAACAAAAACTACATTTTTAGCAAAAATTTCTTTTATAACAACTAAATACCTTTTTTGTAAAAAGTAACGTTTTAACAAATAGTACTTTTTTTAAAATAGCTCCTTAAAAAGTACCATTTTAACAACATAAAAAGTCTTTTTGTAAAAAAAATTCCTTTTTTTTTTAGCAAAGAATAACTTTAAAACTTTACAATTACCGCATTCGATATCAATGGATGAAAATTTTAATATAATTTAATATTTTATAAAAATTAAATTAAATTAAATTAAATACCAAAATATTTCCCACTATTCCTCATGTAAAAGTTCAAGCTTCAAAGGAAAATGCATCAAAAAAATTATAAGGAAAACTGTCTTCTTTGTAAATCATAATTAAGCCGACTTTACGCAGTAAAATGATGCATCACTCGAAGTTTTTTTTTTGGCGAAATTAAGAAAAAAAAACTGTTCTTATAAAAAATTTCCTTCTACAAAATTATAAAAGTTTTCCTAGAGATCATGTGCGCGTGAAATAAGAGAAGAAAATTATTCTTTTTTTTTTTTTTGGTTTTAAGACTACAGACATCATTTATGTTTCCTTTTGAAGCCGCACATCTTTTACAGTGTCATGCAACATGTTTGTTCGTGCGTTGGTTTCATAGAAAATATTTATAAAAAAAAAAACTCCTTAATTAGTTGAGAAAATTTGTTTTTTGAAAAAAAAATCGTACAAACAAAAAAAGAATGTTAATAAATTTTGTTACTGATATCAATCACATTAACAAGTTGCGAAACAATGTTGCCAGATACAACAAATCTGTTTCAATATTTTTTAAATATATTTTACACTTTTTTTGTTTTTTTTTTTCTTTTAGTAAAATGGGAATACTCTACAAAAATTTGTGCTGATATAAACATTTCTTTGTTAGCAACATGATCCCAGCAACATGATGCATGCAACATGTTTTTTAATATTATATGATTGCACTAGTTTTTTTCTTATAAATTAATTTTAAACCCCTTTTTTAGCCTACATTAAGGAGTTTTGGCATAGTAATTTGTTTCAGCAAATTATCTTACACATTCTGCTATAAAATATATAAAAAAAGCTCTGCAGTTACACCTCAATTTCATATAAAAACACACACACACACACACACAAACTAAAGAAAGAAAATTCGCAACCTGAAACAAAGAGGTAAAACAAACAGAAGAAGGCAATAAGACTACGTGCTACCGATTTGCTGTAGAGTTGAATATTTATTCATGAGAAATGTGGCAGAACAAAGAAACGAAGGAATATGCACCAACACACACATACACACACAACCAAACACTCACACAAACATGCATGGAAAACATCATGCACGTTCAAGCATTAAGTTGCAACAAACTGAAACTCAAAGTAATTCGTATACGACGACAAAACAAAATTTAAAAAAAAGAAGAGAGAGAAAAAACTGGCACAACTAAAAAGAATTGTTTTAATCATGTTGGCTGCCGGCAACTTAGATTTCAGAATTTTGTGTATATTTTCCACCAAGAAAAACTGGGCTGATATAAAACACCCGGCTTTGAATTCATTATAAATAGTTTATGCGTTTGTTTTGTTTTGCTACGTTTTCTTTTCTTTTGCTTCTGCTTTTTCTAACACTTTGAGCACCTTTTTTCCTTAAAAAATTTATTTATATTTCCAGTGTAGAGAAAGGAAACTTTGCAACACGTTTTAAACTCATTAATTAGCCTGGCAACAATGTAACAAATACCACACAATGTGCGTGCCTGTGTGTGTGTGTGTGTGTTTGACTGTATTGTAGTTGTATGCGAATTGCAGTATCCTGTTCTCTAAATGAGTGTACGTGGAGTAAAAGTGTGCAAAATTTTTACAAAGGAAATGTATCATGGGAAATAGTTAATGGGATGCATGTACGACGAGTACAGTGTAGCCGGCAACATTATCCGACAGCCACAACTGCAAACAAAAAATACAATAAAAATAACAACAACAACATAATAAACTACTGAATAAAAAATGCTCAAAAATAAAGAAACCATCGAGGATGGATTGAAGTAATAAACTTGCTGCAAACATGTTTGAGGGTGTGTATGTGTGTGTGTTTGTGTGTGAGTGTTTATTATTGCAGCGTGATAATTAGCGAACTTAACGTGCTGTTGTTTAGATCTGCCACACATTTGAATAGAGATGAAAGCGTAGGGGGGGAACACAACAACCAACAAGAAAACTAATCAGCTCGAAGAGAAAACAGCTAGAGAAATGCCGATGATGCAAATGAGAACAGTTTTAGACCCAAGAAATATGAGAAGACTAAAAAAAGGGTATTAATCTCAGGGCAAAAAATAATGGGAAAATACGACGTTTTGAAATAGTTAAAAAATTAAACTCAACATTCTTATTTAAAATATTAGAATATAAGAAATTTTAAAGCGAAAAAAGTCACACATAGTATTTCCCAGTATTTTTTATAGCAACATATTGCTGCAACAAAAGTCTTTACAAATCTTAACTCAGTTTATTTTAAATATCTTTAATTTTCTCCTCCATTTAACTTATTACAAACTAAGGAATTTTAAGGCGTAAAGAACTCCCAGTTTTTTTCTTTATAGCAGCATGTTGCTGCAACAAAATGTTTTATAAATTTTAATTTTTTTTAATATCTTTAATCTTCTGAATCATTCAAATAGTGTTTATTTACATATACGAAAGCGAAATGTACCAGTGACGATAGCTAATTCTTATTATTTTTTTTAAAGCAACATGTTGCTGCAACAAAATTCTTTACATATATGAACTCAGGATTTTTTTATATCTTTAATTTTCCGCGTCATTTAAATTATTTTAAAATGAGGAATTTTAAGGAGAAAATAACTCCCAGTTCTTATAGCAACATGTTGCAGCAACAAAATTATTTACATATCTTAATTTTTTTGATATCTTGAATCTCCTGAATCATTTAAATGGTGTTTATTTACATGTACGAAAGCGAAAAGTGCCAGAGACAATAGATAACTGGCAACATGTTGCTGCAACAAAATTCGTTCCATATACATATTAACTCAGGATTTTTTACATCTTTAAATTTCTGCGCCATTTAAATTATTACAATATAAAAAATTTTAAAGGGAAAAGTATCACGCACGATAATTCCCAACATTTTTCCTACAGCAACATGTTGCTGCAACAAAATTCACTATATATCTTAATTCAGGTACTTTTTCCCAAATACCTTTAAGTTTCTGCATAGTTTAAACAGTCTTCATTTGCATGTACGAGGTGTGTTAAGGTAAATTTTGAATTTAAAATATAATATTTATTTATTCAACAGTTTCTTCTATTCAAAATTGTTCTCCTCATATTTAGAAAACACTTGCCAACGTTTTTGGTTTTTTTTTGTAATCCTCATATATATAAACTTTGCTAGTTTAATTAATAATTATTAATTTTACAAGTTCACATTATTAATAAATTTAATTCTGAAAAAAGGAAAACTATTTCCTTTATTATACTATTCTGAAGAGCAAAAAGAAGCTGTTAAACGGCTTAAAGCATGGGATTGGAGGAACCCTTAACTCTGCTGAAATATTTTGTACAAGAAAAATGAAACATAAAATGTTATAAATCCTCATAAAATAAATTGTTAACAATTTTATTTAAAAAAAAAACAAATTTCAAAAATACCCACACACACACTAACATATAAATACTGATACGAGTACATGCACTAACACATCCACTGGACCACAGATGCATTTAAAGGATATAAATAAACATTTTCTCTTCTATGGTTTCAGTTTACATCTCTCCTTCTTCTTTTTTTTCTTATTTGTTTGTTTGTTTGTTTAATTTATTTAACTAAAAATTGCAAGCTGTAAATGACAGTATAAAATCCATGTCAAAAGCAACAACAACAGTAGCAAAAATAACTTAAAAGGGAAGGAAAAGTACTTATAATATAATAAACACTCTCTTCTGCTACATGTAGCAGAGCAGTTACCGCACACAGACACATACTCTCATGTTTATATACATTTCAAACTACATATTCTATCTACAATCTCCCCACTTGCCATTTCACAAAATGGTCAGCTAGTGAAGCACAATATGCTCCGAAGAAAACTCCTCTGCTCTCGGATTAGGATCTACAAACTTTGGTGAAACAGATTAGTTGTGGTTGCCAGTATGTTGCTGCTGCCTTGTGGCTTAAGACCGAGAGCAGCAGCACAAGGATAAGATTCTTAAAGAAATAATATTAAAAAAGGAACTAAAGAAAAGAATAGAAGAGAAACAGCATTGAAATTAAAACAGATGTGACTGTAAAAATGTCCTTTCAAGCTGAGTAGATTTAAACTAAATAAACTAAACAGAAGAGGGTTAAGAAACATCTCGATGCTTTTGAATAGCACAAAAATAAAGTCTGTTTTATAAAAGAAACAAATAAATTTATTTACAAAACACCAACTTTAACTAATTTTCCTGCGAGAGAAAAACCCAGCGGCACAACAAAAGGAATAGAAAATAAAAAAGTTAAGATGACAGGGGAGGGACAGGATTAAGTGGCAAATATAAGAACTTATAATGAGACTCCAGATTAGTTAATGAATAAAAAAAAAAAGAAAACTTATCTCGCACACATTCACATGTTGCAAATAATTATGGTCCTTTTTCGTAGTTCGAATGGAAAAAGTTTGTCTCACTAGAAGTTTGTTTTGGAACACATTCAAAACTAATTTTACTACTGAAATATATGACACAACAACAACAGCAAGTCACAAATACTATAAAAGTAGAATACCAAGCCCAACAACATTTGAAGCGAAAAACAGTATATAAAGGCTAATGATCCAGTCTCTTTAATATATTCCATAAAACTACACATTCTAACAGAAAATCCCAAAAGTCCCCATCAAAAAAATTTAAAATTTCTTTTTCCAAATTGTCAAACTATATTTAATAATTTGGCGGCATGAAATTTTTAAGATATTAATTGCAAAACTAATGCCCTATTCTCATGTCGAAGAACTTGCAAAATAAGTCTGGCAACAGGTTTTAACAAGAAACAACTTTTTAGCAACATTTTTCGTATCAGCTGCAAAAAAAAATTTCAAGCATTATTTCTTTCGCATAGAATCTTATGGCTTCAATTTTAGTATACAACCAAAATAATGTTTCAAACACTCAAGAAATAAAAGCGTTTAAATATAAATAAACGCTAGAAGGGCGACACCAGCTTCTTAAAAAAAATCACAACAAGTTTTGCACACTTAAAAGAAGTACTAGTCCTTAGATTTAAATGTAGCAAAATTGTCAAAAACAAACAATGCTTCCTAGTTTAGACAAGACCTCTGACAACAGACTAGCAACATGTTGCTTGGATTTAGGCTCAACTAAATCTATAAATATATAATTTAATTTCTAATGGAAATTAATATCTTTCAAATTTTGTATTTTACTAAAAACAAATTATGTTGCCGATTATTGTCAGGCAACATGTTGCTGAAAGTCAATAAAAAAAAAAATAAATATGTAATTTGCCCTAATTAATTTCTTTCGATTAAATTACAGGTTGATGTGAAGCAAAATCTTGTATTTCACTAAAAACATGTTGAGGGGATTTCTTAAAACAAGTTGGCAACATGTTGCTTAAAGTAAAGTCGTAATTATGCGCAAAAAAAAACAAAATATTTCGTTTGCCTTCATTAATTTCCTTCAAATAAATTACAAGCCGATGTAAAGCATAATGCTGTATTTTACTAAAAACAAATTATATTGTCTCTTGTTGACAGGCAACATGTTGCTGGAAGTGAAGTTGTAATTATATGTAAAAATATTATATATGTCTTTTGCTTTTTTTAATTAAATTACAGGCTGATTTAAAGCAAAATGTTGTATTTTACTTTAAAAAAATCATGTTGCCTCATGTCGACAGGAAACCTTATAACAAGTTGGCAACATGTTGATGATAGAGAAGTCGTAATTAAATGTGAAAAATTGAAGAATGTAATTTTTCTTAATTTTTCTCTTTCGAATTAATTACAGGTTTATGTAAACCAAAATTTTATATTTTGCCATATATATATCATGTAGCCTAACAAAGATGGCAACAGGTTGCTGAAAGTGAATTTGTTATTTAACGTTTAAATAAAACATGTAATTAATTTTTATTAATTAATTTTTTTGCAATAAAATACAGGCTGATGTGATGCAAAAATTTTGTATTTTGTCATAAACAAATCATGCTGCCTGACAAACTGGCAACATGTTGCTAGAAGTAAAATCGTAAAAGTAAATAGAAAACATTTAATTTTTCTTAGTTAATTTCTTTAGATTAATTTACAAATTCTCTGACTTGATGTTTTATAAAATTATGTATTATTGAATATCAAACACAAGAACATTCAGACACAAGTTGCAGCAACATGAAGAAGTAAATGTTAATAAAAATTTTGCTAATTGTAATATTTATAGGCGAAAGTCTACAGATCCTTTCAATTATAACTAAAAATTGGATTAAGATTTATTATTTCATATGACATGTGCGAGGCCTGTTCAAACATTCAGGTAAATTAAAGTATTTTCTTTAAAAATATAATTTATTTTTTCCTCAACTTATATTCCATTGAATTGAACAGCACTCTGATATAAAATGAAAATTTTTATTTCATTTCAATTTACAATAAAATAATAAATTGTTATTTAAATATTCCATTTAGACAATGAAATGAAAACATTAAAATTTTAAATCTTATCTAAATATTTATTTTTGCATACAAAATGAAAACATGTATTTTACAAAAAAAAAAGAAACTCATTTTAAATACAACAAAAAGAAGCGAGACAAAAGGCAACAACTAAATGTTGCTGAGCTGCAATGAAATTTAAAATATTTAATATTTATTTTGTTTTCATTTCTCTATTATTTTTGGAGACAAATAAAACAAAAATCATATTTGCAAAAAGGATTTGTTCCACAATACAGAAAAATATTTATGAAAATACGAATACAAACACAAAAACAACTTTAAATAATGAAAAATAATATAAAAAGGGATAGAACAAAAAGTATTATTTTTGTTAAATCCTGCAGCAAAGCCAAAGGGATCAAAAAGGACTTGCATAATATATAAACACTCATATGAAATGTATTTCTCGATTTACATGTGTAAACAGCTGCTTGCAAACGAGCAACAAAATGGGGCAGTAAAAAATTAATATATTTTTTAGTTTTAAATGAAATAATAAAGAAGTAGAAGAAAACAAAAGTTGCGGCCGCAATGACAAAAAAAGTGCTTTACAAGTGAGAAGAGAGAATATTTTCTCACTGAAGTGAAAGAACAAAAGCTTTCACGTAACGGGTGTTACGTCGTCCTTTTTAGGTTTACAATAACCGGCGAGCAAACAATTCCTGCATTTTTATTTCGGATATTATATTTTGTGTACTCGCTGAATGTTTAGAAATCGTTCATTTACTTTTGTTTTTTGTAGCGTGCGTCACAAAACTTTCTGCCTGTTAAGTTGTCAGGAATCATTTAACGCATTTTAATTGTAGAAATTTTTTTGCAAAATAATAAATCTGTTCACGAAGTTCATGCAGAAATTCGTCCTTTTTGTGGTTACAAAAATCGGTGAACAAAATAATCGAGCATTTTTGTTTTGGAAATTATATTTCGTGCGCTTAATTATGAAAAACTCGCTGAAAATTACGAAATCGGAAAGTTAGTTTTGTTTTTTTGTAGCGTGCGTCACAAAGCTTCCGACTTGTTGAGTTGTCAGAACTCGTTCAACGCATTGAAATTACAGAATTTTTACTTGTAGAAAATAAAACTGTTCACGAATTTTATAGACAACTGCGTCCTTTTCGCGGTTACAATAATCGGCGAGCAAACAATTTCTGCATTTTCATTTTGGGAATTATATTTTGTGAGATTAATTATGCAAAATTTGCTGAAAATTAGCAAGTCACAAAGTAATTTTTGTTTCTTGTAGCGTGCGTCACAAAACTTCCTGCCAGTTAAATCATCAGGAATCGTTTAACGCATTTAAATTGCAGAATTTTTACTTGTAGAAAATAAAACTGTTCACTAATTTTATAGAGAACCTCGTTCTTTTTGCGGTTACAATAATCGGCCAGCAAATAATTTTTGCAATTTTATTTTTCGAATTACATTTTGTGTGCTTAAATAGTCGAAATTCGCTAAAAATAACGAAATCGTCAGGTTACCTTTGGTTTTTGTAGCGTGCGTCACAAAACTTTATGATCTATCTTTCGCACTAAATACCAGCAAGAATAATTATATATATTTTATAGCATTCGAAAGTACAATTCAAGCCTAAATGACTGTTCTACAATTCATGTGGGATAAGCGAAATTTTCAAAGGACTTTTTTTTACGAAAATTTCGAATATGATAATTTCGAACATTTTTATTTCGAATGAAATACAGAATAAAACTGCATGTGGAAAATGCTGGCCTTCCCCTGGAAACAATAAAATGTATGTTTCCATTTTAATTCGAAAAGGTAAACGAATGAAGCGACCGTCACACAGGAATTCTTTTTAGGCTTTTTGCCATATTTAAAAGTATAAGCGGCCAATTCGCAATACAAATAATATATTAATTTATGTGTAAAATTGTTTCAGACTTTAAGTCCTCCATATTGCAAAGCAACTCAAAAAACCAAGAGAACATTTGATATCTATAAATCGCCACAGTGTACTTCAACAGAAAACCACCTCAAATCTTCGTTTGATAAGTAGAAATGCATGTCCTGTTGCCAGGCTTTTTAACCGTAACTTTTGAAGTACAAGATCTTATAGAATATTTAACACCTGCTGGGCAACTGCATGTATTATTTGCGGCCTTTGTTGGCTTTTAGAAAAGAAAAAAATTAATAAAACAATCACAATATTGGCACACTGTGCCACAGTATTAGAAAGAACAACAACTCATTATATATGCCAGGTAACAGACAACGAACGCCTCGCCTGACTGTCTAAAGTCACGTTGATGTGAAAAGCTGTAAATATATTAAAGAAATAAACGTCGAAGAGATAAAATGAAAAGAAAAAAAAATATCCTTCAACATGATAAAGTAAAAAAGTGGAAAAATTGTCAATAAACTTGAATGCACATTGAAGAGTTGAGAAATTGAAATGGGCTTAAAATATATACAAAAGCACGGGGTTGGCTTCGACTGATTTCAATACAAAAAAGAAAAATATTTATCAAGAGAAATAAGCAGGCAGTGAGTGAAATTGCATTTTGTTTGTGTGTCAAGTTAAGGAAGGCAGGATTTGCTATTTTTTTTCTCAACAAAATAGAATTTTTCAAATAAACATAAACTTAAAAGGAATAATAAATTTCAAAAAAATCTCTTGCCATATTTCAAAGGATCGGTGAGTATAATTTTGCTGCTTTTAAAAAATGGTTGTTAACTAAATTAATAAAATTCAATTGAAACTGATCGTTAATACAAAAATATTTTCGGGAACGAGGCGAAATCACCATCAATTCAAATACTCAACTTACAAATAAGACAAGCTGATTTCGAAGGCCGCCACACTCTCATGATCACTGCTCATGTGTATTTAATCTTATTGCCTTCTTATTAGGTGGCTATTATTTATATACGAAAACAATTTTTATTTAAATTGATTTCCTTAGAAAATAGAATACGAGAATTATAACACAACAATGTTATTGTTTTGTTATTTTTCTAAATTCAGTACTTTTGTTGTATTTTTCTTAAGCCAATTAATCATAGTTAAATTTATTAAAATGAAAATTATTCTCAATTTTTAATTTTAATCGTGTGTGTTAAGGGGTTTTCAGGTAGTCGATCTTTTTCTAGCCCTGATCCAGAACAGCTAGAAACTTTTATACGAAATTTTATTAATATAATTCAAAATATTATTTAAAAATTGCACTGAATTGAATAAGAATTTTAAAAAGTTTTAATAAAAACTTAAAAATTATTTGATCGTACTATTTTCCTACTTTTTAACAAAAAATGTCGCTCATAAAGGACGGTAACTCTGAATTACTCAACGAATTTTGAGCGAAATGTCATCAAACTTCATATAAAACTCCTGCGTCTGAAATACTTGCACAATAATGTTGTCAAACTAAAACTGCGTTCTAAATTCGACAAACGTTCCAAATAAGTCTGGCAATATGCTTAAAGCAAGAAACCTATTTCTAGCAACATTTTAGTTTTCGAGAAAAACTTAAAAACAACTTATTCGTGATATTTTCTAATTTTTTAACAATAAATAATGCTCACAAAGGCCACTAACATTGTTCGAGAATTTGTGTTAAACTTCAAATTTAATACCCCGTTTTAATGTCGACAAACATGTGATATAAGTCTGGCAACATGTTGAAAACGAGAAACAAGCTTCCAGCAACACTTTTGTGTTCATCTGCATAAGAACGTCAGCAATATGTTTATAGCAAACTTTAGAATTCCATTTATGTATATAATTAAAACAATGTTGCATATACTGAAGCAATAAAAACGCTTAAATAGAAAATATCAGGAGACAGGCAAATTTGCTTATTTTTTTAAATACATATCGGTGATAAGGCTGGTAACTCTGTACAAGAATATATTAGAAAAGACAATGAACTTCGTCTGAAGTATATGCGAAATAATGTTGCATAAGTAATACTCTGTTTTATTTTCGACAAACATCCGAAATAAGTCTGGCAACATGTTTTAAATAAGAAACAAATTTCTAGCAACATTTTAGTTTTTGACAAAAACTTAAAATTAATTTATACATGATATTTGCTGTTCGAGAATTCATATGAAATTGGTTTTGAAGCTAATAAACATCAGATAAATCTGGCAACATGTTTAGCAACATTTTTGTTTTTATCTGCAAACGAACGTCAGCAAAATTTCCGTAAAACGAAACTATAAAGATTCTGCTTATGTATATAATTAAAACAATGTTACTTTTATACATTCAAGCAATAAAGCTTTTATATATTAAAAAAACAAACTGACACATGGGCAACATGTCAATGTTGCTCAACATTTTCTTAAACATTTGAAGAGAACATGGAACATAATCTGCGCTATTATGGAGGACGACAATGACTTTATTATGCCCGTGAGATTATTTTGTAGTTGGAAACAAAAATGTTGCCAGCAACATTTTATTATTCGCAACAAAGAACAAACGATTTCCCCGAAACAAAAACCAAATTTGCTTTAGCTTTTTGGCTGTTTATGCTGTGATCAGAATAGGACTTCTTTTTGTTATTAAAAATTTTTTATTGTCTTGTCCGTGTTGTTTTTTTTTTTTTTTTTGTAATAAAACTTTGTTGCACAACCAAACAGCTGCCACATGTTGCTGGGAACAAACTTTTTGTTTTAATTTTAAAGTTTAAAATTTCTTATCTGTACAAAACAAGAGTTGCAGAAAGAGTGAGGAAGCCTGAGGATAAAAATAAGTTTGGAAAGAAAGAAAAAAAAAAGCGAAACTGTTTTAATTAAATGTTACCACTTCGTCGTCATTGATGCCAGATGTTGGAATAACAACAACAACAAACAGCGAACGAGTGTAAGAGAATCTCTGGCTTATGAAATTGAATTTTGCAGCATCAACTCAAAAGCCATTCAAAACAAAAATGTTTATGGAAAATAAAATACAAAATTAGTTTCTAAAAATATAATGAAAATTTTAGAATTATAAAATAAATTAAAAGAAAAAAGTATTTCTTAAATAATTTTTACTCTTGGTAAAGAACTATTTCTTAAATTCTTTGCTGGAGAAAAATTATAACAATTTTATGTTTTTTAATAAAAACTTCAAGTAGTGCAAAGTGAAGCAGCCGGAAAGGGAAGCAACGAAATAAGATGGAGAGAGAGTTTTCAAACATATTTTTTTTATATTTTTATTTAAACAGTTTTCTTAGGAAGAACACAAAAGTACAGGTACCAACATGGAGTTAGTCATGGTAGCTTGTGTGCGTGTGTGTGTGTGTATGTGTGTTACTAGTGCATACACGAAGGAGTAACTCTTTAAATACATTCACTATTAAAAAAACCATTGACTACAACCGGTCACAAGTGAAATATTTGGATGTACAAAAAAAATCTTATTGATTTCACAACAACAACGCAGGGTATTTTCGTCAAGGCTATTCTGGTCATTGTAGTCAAATTGAACTGACATCGACGGCTGATAAAAATTTTTCCTACAATTTCAATGCAACTTGAAGTTACGGTGAAAAAAATTCGCAGGAAAAAAAATCCGCCAAACTAATTTTAATATTTTTCCAGTAAAATTTTATGTCGATTTCTTTTCTAGAAAAGAATGCAACATTTTTCACACTTTTTAACAGAAAATGGCAAAATTTGGCATTTCAAAATAAGGAATTTATTAGAAATGAAACCACGAGAAATAATTTCTGTTTTAAAACTTTTCCAAACCGCCACTTTTTGGAAAATAAAAGAAAACATGTTGCATGTTTTTTTTAGAAAAGAAAAAGCCATTAAAGTAACATGTACTTTCATAACGATCACATTCCGACGACATGCGAGTAGTTTCATATTTACTTTTATTCATTTCGCAACACAATTGTAAAAGTGTAACAAAAAGAAGTTGTGAGAAATTATGCAGCGTCCCTCGTATTTGAAGAGATTATGTTGAATTTCTTTCCACTTAATTTATATTTCTCCCACTTAATTTATATTGTTCACATCTGCATGCAAACACCTTTCAAACAATAGGATACTTAAAGGGGTATCACAAAAACCTATATGTGGTGTACTTTCTACAAAATATTTATGTTGTGAAAATCTGCAGAAAAATACCTTTTTAATAATATATATTTCATCTATATTGGTGCATGGTAAATATTATAAAAAAGTACCACAAAAAAACTGCAAGTCATAAATTTCTAAAGGATATTAATATTGTGCATTTCTACAGAAAACTGCCCTTCCAGCCATATAAATTGCAATAAAATTAGAGGACAGAAGGATTGTTATAAGCGTAACACAAAAGTCCTAGTGTCATATTTTCAGTAAAATATTGATTTTGTGCTTATTTGATAAAATGTATCTCCTTCGCCACATATAACTTTTTCTTATTATTATTATTGTTATTTTATTTACTTTTTATTTTAATGAGTAGGACTAGCTCTCGGGGAACGACGGGGAAAGGAGGACAGATGAAGCTAAATTAGAAGAGAGAAAATTTGTTGTAACTATTTTTACTTCGACGTTGAATTTTTGGCTTCAGATACCGATGAAGGAGGGGTTCGGATTTCTGCTCTTTTGGTATATGACGGTGTTAGTCGCTGTCAGTAATGTTGGGCGGCCAGTGTTCCTGCCTTCTAGAGTGAGACAAGCCCACAACAATTAACACAATCCTGCAATAGAGCAGACCACAAAAATCCGACACCATATTCATAACTGAATGCAGAGTCGAACTGGGGACCTAAGGCATCGTAGACTTGGGTCTTACTACTTCAGCCAATGGAACCCGCAGCGATATTGGTAGTTGTTAACATACATAAAAGTGTATCACAAAAAATTGTGTGACATATTTTTAATAATAAATTTAAATTAAAAATAAGTGCATGAAAATACCTATTAAACAAGATTTATTCCAGCAATTTTGTTGGTCACCAAAATACTCAAAAGTGTACCAAAAAGTTAGGGGAGCCTAATAAAAAATGTCTGTTGTGCACATCTACACATAAATAACTATGAAATCATGTACATTTCTTAATTATAAATAGTGTGTAATAAGCCAAAAAGTGTACCTCAAAAAAGTGTAGCATATTAACCCATTTAAGTTTCATTAATGTTGGTATATGGTAAAGTACTAAAAATTGTACCATGAGATATCACAAAAAGTATTTCTCTATAAGATATTTATATTGTGAATATCTACATAAAAATGCCTATCGAACGAGATATTTTTGATCAATATCGTTAGACCATAAGATACTTAAAAGTGTACCACAAAAATATGTGTGACAAGCCGGTTGCAAATTTTCTATTATCCACATCCGCATTACAATACCTATTGAAACATGTACGTTTCATCAATAATGGTGTATGTTAAGATACTAAAAAGTGTACCACAAAATAATTAGACATCATATAGATATAAATTAATTTTATATTGTGTAAATCAAAAAAAGCTTTTTAATAATATATATTTTAGCAATATCGGAGGACAACAGGACACTTAAAAAAGACTTATTCACAAATGAGATTCCCAAGACTTTGTTAAGGTTTATTTATCGAATATGATTCTTAATATTGAATTTAGATGAAATGTGTTGGACAACAGAAAATATCAAGACCAAACCCTGGCTCGACATTAATAACATTTAAATCTATTCGTGACAATCCACATACTCACCCTGACATCTCCAACAGCTACAGAATTTTTTAAACAAAATGTAGAACAAAATTTTTTTTTTTTTTTTGCCTCTTACAAGTTTTGTTGTAACTGGAACAATCAAAAGAGAAATGAAGCATTTTAAGGAACAACAGCAACAACAAGGGCTTAGTGCAGTACAAAAACAATGAAGAACTAAATATGAATGTGTGTAAGTAAAAAGATATGAAAGTATTTAAGTTTTTAGTTGTTGTACATGATTGTGCAAGCGTGTGCATGTGTTTGCATGTATGTACATGTTTGTGCTTGTCAATAGGAAGAGATATGTATGTGCGTGTGCTGCCACACAAACACTTGTTCGCGCTTGTTGTACCCACATAAAGTGCACTTGAGTCGAGTTATGCACTCGAGTTGTTGAACAGTATTATTTGATTTCCCATCTAAATAAAGGAAACGGTCATGCAGCAGAATGGAAAAAATTTGGTAAAATAGACCACAAAATTTATTTTGAAAAAAAATATTTATTTTAGTTATTTTTTAGTTCGATTTTCAAAATTTTTTTGAAATATGATATTGGTAAATTTTAAAAAAATTTTTCATTTTTATAAAAACTTTAAAAAATCTATTTTTTAAGGAGGTACCCCTTTTGAAATTTTCAATTTTAGAATTTTTTTTTTAATAGGCTTCAAAATTTATAAAAATATTTATTACAGATTTTTTTTGAAATTCAATTTTGAAAAAAAATTTTTGAAACATAAAATGTTTCAAATAAACACTGATGATGCAAATGCAGCGGCTTGCGAAAACAGCTAATCTGCTCTATTGTGTAAGTTTAAAAGGGATAGTGACTTTCCCTGTTGCCTTTGCAATATTGCTCATGTCTACCTGCATTAAAAATATGCTACGAAAATTAATTCTTAATTAAATTTAATATTTAAGTAAATTAAAATTTTCTTTGCAGCGCGACACATTTTTTTTTCAAATTACCAAAGCCACGGCTTTAAATCTGTGCCAATGTGACATAAAAAATTCATTAAGAAAGTCAACAAATTAGCATCACTAGTACAAGTTAAATTCGCATTGTTGTTGACATGTTTTTGGATTCCAAAAGAGTGCAACATTTTTTGCACCCTTTCATACCAAATGGAAACAGTCTGTTATTAAAAATAAAAAATTTATTAGCAATCAGTCCAACATTCCTGATGAAAAATAATTTTTGGTTTATAACTCCTCCAAACTGACAGTTTTTAGAAAAGAAGTGCAAAAATGTTACATTTTTTTTAGAAAAGAAGTGCAAAAATGTTAAATTTTTTTTAGAAAAGAAGTGCAAAAATGTTACATTTTTTTTTTAAAGAAGTGCAAAAATGTTACATTTTTTTAGAAAAGTGCAAAAATGTTACATTTTTTAGGAAAGAAGTGCATAAATGTTAAATTTTTTTTAGAAAAGTGCAAAAATGTTAAATATTTTTAGAAAACAAACTGAGCAGCTGCTTAAAAAATATCAACTATAAATAGAACTCTAGGTTAAGTGGGTACTTAAATTTTAGGGTCATCTTAAACACATTTAAATTCAATGCAATTCCATGTGCCTGCCCCCTTAAGTATGCAACAGTTTCTATTTCTAAATACAAATAGTTTATAAAATCGAAATTTAAAATCTATTTTTAGCTGATTTTACATTTTTACTTGTTTAATTTAAAACTAATAATTTTAAAAATTTTGCAAAAATATTGAAACTAGATTTAGAAAAATATTTTAAGATTTTACTAAAAAAATGTTTAAAAATTCTTTGCTTTTGTACTTATTTTTTACACTATTTATTTTATTTATAATTGATATTTTTTATGTTTATATTTTTTGCCCTTAAGCGCCTTTACCGACCCCTTAACAACTATTTGCTGTTTGTATGAATGAATTCGCAATCACAATCGCTGCAATCAAGAGTAAATATGTAATCAAAAATCCTGTTATTTACCGTGTGTTTTAAGGATGTCTATAAGAGGCAAGTAAGCGGGGGTGCTGCTTGCAACAATTTTCTTCGATTTTTCTTAGGTCGTGTTATTCATTTGCTGGGGCATACAAAATGTGTTAAAGGAAAATATTATCTCTGCATAAATAAGCACGTAAAAGAAAAAAGTTTTTTAAGGACTTAAAACTTCAAAACATTATTTCTTTTAGTCCTTTCGACCGGCTCTTATCAAATAAGCCGGGCCACTTGATTAAGAAAATCAACAATTTAATTGTTAAAAGAACTTTCAAAATGTTTGTGGCTTTAAGTTGCAGACACTCCTACACATGCAATTTAGGAATTTTAAATTAAAAAAAATGCACTTCATTTTCCCACCACAACTTTTTTTATGGGAATTTCAACAACATTTTGGGTTTAGCAACAGAACACAATTAAAAACTGGTGCGAAAGTCTTTTTTTCTGTTTCACCAGCAACTGGACGGACTGGCCGTATCTGCCTGTTTTAGTTCTTCTATGAAACTTCACTTATTTTGTATCCTGTTCATTTGAGTTTGTTTGGTTTATAGAAGGAAGTCTTGGCTTAGGCTTAAATACATTATGCACAAGTGGGGGAGTGCAGGGAATGTGAACACTGTTGGCTTTTAAGCACAACAACATCCACTGGAGTTAAGGAAATTCACAAATTTTATGAAACATTTTGTTGTGGTTCGGTCACAAAATACTTCGCTAAGCAGGTGAGCGGTAGACTTAAATTACAGGGCGGCCACTGGATTGGCCCCTAGAAAGCAAACATTTTTGCAATAAAATTAAAACTATTTAATGTCCCAAAGGACAGTAGACTTCTTTAAAGATTCAGGGTGGCTCCAAATTTACAACTCAATTCTATAATTAAATAACATTTTAAATAAATAGAATTTATTTTGGATGATGGACATCTCAGAGTTTGGTCCCTCCCAATTTTTCTCCGTGAAATGGAAAAATAATATCCTTCAACAGCCTGACGCCAGTGTTAATACACGGTCCTTCTTAAATCTCAGTACTGTCATCTATTCTGCTGAAGAACTGCAAGGGTCAGAGACATGTCGCAACATGTCTCGGATAGTGAAATCAGGCGATCTGGCCATATCGCCAAAATGAAAGGATTAGGCGACCCAGAAATACTCCCTTAAGTCATTTTGAAAACAAACAAACAAAAACTTTCATAACAAATTCAACTACTTTTCTTTTCGAATCTTATTACACAGCAGTGCCCCAGATTGTTCACCCCAGTGTCTGCTGCCAGTTTAGCTACGACGTGCAGATGTAAGTTCAGGTATTTCGGATAATAATTCCTTAAATGAAAACCACTCACTTTGTTAAAATTCCTTTGAGGTTTTATTGCAAAATATCCAAAGAATTCTTTTGCTTTTCTAACTTTCTTTGGCCAACTTTACATGCATAATTGGCAACAGTTTTTAGCCAGTATTCACAGGCAGACAAGAGGCAGGTGGTGCTAAAACTATGAGGACAAACTCTTAAAATGAACTTGGGAAGAATTACTGGAGAGCAAAAAATTTAAGGAGCCGAATAATAAAAGAGAAAAGAAAAAACTCTAATAAAATTAAGGAGATGAGAAATGATTGAGAAAGAAAACTGCAAAAGATCAATCAATCAATTATCACATTGAAATTGATTTATCTTTTTCAGAACTTTAAAATTAAAGTCTCAAATTCAAGGACTTTTAATTAAAATGAAATACTCTTGAGTGTTCAATTAGAAAAACTTGTCCGCATTAACTTTTTTCAAATGCATTTTGGCAATTCAATTCAAATGAACTCCCGGTTGAGTTGGAGACTTTTTACTTCGCCTGGACTTCCTGCTAGAATGAAAGTTCATCACCAGAGAAGTGGGCAGTCGCACGCCCCTTATAAGCAACTGCTCGTTTCCAGACATTTAGACTTCAGGGATTTACAAAAAAAAACTTTAAATAAACTTCAAATACATAATTTTATACTTATATAAAAATGGGCGGTGCCACGCCCATGCATATTAATTAGAAAATCTGCTATTTAAATTCATCCGACTGCTAAAATCTTTTTCCAATCACTGACTTTTCCCAAAAAGCTGGAATTTAGGATTATATAAGTAGGCGTTACCACGCCCATACAAATTAGTTTGAAAAATCCCTTATTTAAATTTATCCGACTGCTAAAAACTTTTTCCAATAATTAAATTTCTGCAAAAGTTCTATTTTATAATTATAAAAGTAGGCGGTGCCACGCCCCTTAAAAGTATATGGATGCTCACATATTTCTACTACACAAAATTGCAATAAAATGTGCCACACAATTTGACTAAAAATATCATTTTCATAAAAGTGGGTGGTTCACGCCCCTTTTTTAGAAAATATGCAGTTTCAGACTTTTAGACGTTACAGAATTCAATAAAAGTTTGCATGAGTTTAAAACTGTAAGAGTGGGCGATACCACGCCCCTATCAATTATTTAAAATCTTTTCAATATTTAACTTTATCCAATTACGAAAATTCTTTTACAATTATTGGCTTTCTTAAAAAGTGGGCGAATTTCTGATTATAAAAGTGGGCTGTGACATGCCCATTCAATATAATAACAAAATTCTAGAGTTTGAACATTATAGACTGCTGCAATTAATTTGACAACTATTTATTTCCTGCCAAAAATTAGATTTTAAGTTCAAGCAAAGTGGGCGGTACCACTCCCATCAACAAAGTTTTAAAAATACCGCTTTTTAAACTTATCTGATTGCTAAATAGTATTTTACAGTCGGTAGCCTTCATAGAAAATTATATATTTTAGATATTTAAAAGTGGGCGCTGCCACGCCTCTTAAAATTACAGAAAAGTTTTCATATATTTCCGCTTCAAGAAATTACAGTGAATCTTTGCACACAGAGAGATTATAGATTAACTCATCGGTGTTTGAGTTTTGTAAACTGTATTGAACGTTACCTTCTTTTATTTAATTAAAAAATATTTATATATCTTATTATGGATTTTTGGACTAGATTATTTTATTGTGTTTTACGTTTATTCAGTACTAGCCGGCATAACTGCTAAATGTATTGACCGTTACCGCTAGTCGGCATTACGGTTAAATGTATTGACCGTTACCGATAGCTGTTTTATATAAATTGAATATAATTTATTCATAATTGTTAAGAATTATTCAATTTGAAATGATGCATATTTTATAAACTGTATTGACCGTTACCTATAGTCGGCATTAGGGTTATATGTACTGACCGTTATCTATATATGTATTGTTTTATATGAATTGAATATTATTTGTTGATAATTATTAAGATTTAGTCAATTTGAAATGTTGTATATTTTCTGAATCGTATTGAACGTTACCCATAGTATAAGTAAAAAAAATAAGATTTGATTTATTTAAAAATTTAGTTATGGACAGTTCATTCCCGCAAATTTATAAAATTGGGGATTCTTGTTTATTTGTGTGTGTGTGTGTGTGTGTGTGTGTGTGTGTGTGTGCCGATGTGTGTGTGAGTTTATTATTCCGATTTGAATCACCAAGATGGCTGCCTTTATTTCAGTTTTCATTTTTAGATTCGAAGTTTACCTGTCAGTCTGTCGCCTTGGTTTGCATCCTGTTTATTTTCCACAAGTTATTGAAAATTCATTTATGGAAAATAAAATTTATATTGTTTTTTATTCCGTTGAACGTTTTCTTTTTTTTCAACTTCTGTAAATTCTTTTTATTAGCTGAGCAAATTTTGTGGCCATTGATTTTTATGGCCACGATAATGCAGAACTACAGAATTGCTGCTTTAAATTTACTGAGAAAATTTGTCTTCAATTCGTATGGAAATTTTCAAACAATTCATTTGCCAATATTTAGTTGGTGGGGGAGTCGTATTAAAGTCGTAACGAATTGGCAAATTTGTACTATTTTGCAAGTGCAGCCATAAAATGTGAGCGGATAATAAAATTTCACTATTTTCATATTCAATTACATTCGCAGGTTTTCTTTTAAGTAGCTTTCGGCTGCTGAAATAAAATAAAATTTCTGAGAAGCAGGAGAAAACTTGTTGGAGAAATAGAGACAAAAATATTTCCACTTGAAAATTAGTCAATTTGTATTGGAATCGTGTGAATTATAAAAACAATTCTTGTGGCATTATTTAATAATGTATTTTTTTATTATGTATTATATTAATTAATAATGTATCTAAAAATTAGAGCTGTCATGGCATGTCAAGGGTTAAGAAACGTTCCACAAATATTTTCTGTCGAAACATAAACTTAATAAGTTTTAGTTTTTTTACACTTTTGAAGAAAAAGGAGAAAGTAAAATTTGCTTTAAAAAAAAAAATTCAATTGATAAAATAATTTATGCCGTTCCATTTTCGCAACAAAAATTCAATCGTATTCAGAAGTATTTTACCAATTAACCCCATTGTACTTTATGCAACACTACAACAACAATACTTTCATTATTGTTGCTGCTATTGTTGTTGTTGTTGTTGCTGCTGCTGCTAACTATTGTGATACAATTTAAAGTAGTTTTGCCACACAAGATTTCCTAATCGCAAGTCATTGTGCTTGAGTGTGTGCTAAAGAATGAGAATGTTCTGATTCGGCACATGCAAATAAAAAAAATAAAAAACAGTGGGCACTTGACAAACTGAACTGTCACACGAAAAGTACAAACAACATTAATAACCGCAATTCCGATTTAAATCGCTGCACTATTCCAATTTCCCAGTCTCATTTCTTATCCTTCAATTACTATTAGCCAGGTTCCCCTGTTGCAACTTGGTGTTGTTATACAAAAACTACTTCTTTGCAAACTAGATTCTTTGCATTCACGCTACCTGTACTTCTAATGGCGCAAGTGGCAACAGCTTTGAACATTTTACAATTTCGTTGAAAGAGTTTTTCATTCAACTGAGGAAAATGTGCAAAAACAGAACACAATGAAACTCTAAATTCGCGAAAAGGAATCCCGGTTCTTTTTTTTTTTAACAAAAACAAGGGGAAATTTTTGGCTTAAATAGTGGCAGATACGGGTTTTATGCAACTTACGGGAAACGGAGAATGCACAAAAGAAAAAACAATTAACAGAAGACGCCTAAAGCAGAAGCAAATTATAAGCCGATTTAGAGAAGATTTAAGTTGGAAGAAGAATTCATGTACGAGCGACTTCATCAAATGAAATAATAGAACAAGAGAAAAGTTAGTTTTGTAATTGGCCAAGAGTGGCGGTACAGCAAAGAAACAACCAAAACTTTACCCCACTGTTAACTGACTTTATTTGTTCTTACCAGTTCCTACCAAATATTTTTAATTTTTAAAATCAATAAATTAAAAAATTTTATGATGAAAAACTACCCCAACAAGACTTTTTTAATTCATTATTATTCCATGAACTGTATGGAACGTTACCTTTATTATCTAAATAAATTCAACATTATTTTGTCTAAAAGCCGGGCCTACGATAAGATTGTTTCATGATTCAATACGTCTGTTCAAAATAATTCAGTATGTGTGCAAAATGTATTGAACGTTACCTCTTGTTTTGAAATGTATTGAAAAATTTTTCTATCAAAATAGCGGCCTTTGGATCAGATAATTTTACTATTTAACACTTCTATTCAGTATAATGCAGTTAATTCCTAAAATGTACTGAACGTTACCTATTAGTCACAAATAAATTGAAAATTTGGTTGTTGAAATGTCGGTCTGTATTATTATTTAATACGGATTGAATGTTATTTAGTAGGTTCATAAAATGTATTGAACGTTACCTATTGTTTTCTAATGAATTGAATACCATTAATCTCGAACTACCGGAACAGACAATTTTTTTTTTTTTTATTCAATACGTCCGTTGAATATCATTCAGTAGGTCTATAAAATGTATTGAACGTTACCTCTTATTTTATAATAAACATTAAAATTTAAAAGGTTTCTATAACAAAATTATGGTCTTCGGGCCACATTTTTTATATTTTAATACTTCTTTCTAACAAATTTAAAATTTTTGTATCGAAATACCGGTTTTTTTAAGTAGATTGTTCTTCAATTAATACGTCTGTTCAATAGCATTCAGTTGGTCTGTAATATGTATTGAACGTTACCTATTGTTTTTGTACGAATCAAAAACTTTTTATGCTGAAATGGCAGTTTTTTTTTATCAAATCTTCAATATTATTATTTCAGTAAGTTATATTGTATAATAAACGTTACTTATTGATTTTATTTAAATTGAAAAAAATGTTTATCAATACGCTAGTTTTTTAGCCAACTTATTTTGTAAAATGTATTGAACGTTACCAAAAGTTTTCAAATAGATTGAAAGTTATTTATATTGAAATTCCAGTCTTCTCACTAGATTATTTTTTTAAACAATGCGTGTATTCAATAAAACCGTAAAATGTATTGAACGTTACCCAATAATTTTAAATAAATTTAAAGATTGAAAGGTGTTTAGGTTAAAATTAATTTTTTTGGACTCCGCTATTTTCTTTAATACGTCTATTGAATATTATTTAGTACATTCGAAGAATGTATTGAGCGTTACCAAAAATTTTCATATAAATTTAAAGCTGTTTAAATTGAAAACCAGTCTTCTGACTAGATTATTTTTTACACAATGCGTGTATTCAATAAAAACGTAAAATGTATTGAATGTTACCGAAAATAGTAAATAGAAACTTGGTTGTGTTGAAGTTCCAGTTTCTGGACACGATTATTATATTTAATATTATTTGCAATAGAATATTTGTAAAATGTATTAACCGTTACCCAATGTTTTCAATTAAACTAAAAATTTGAATTGTAGTTTATTATTCTGCCCGCAAGACGTATTGAACGTGGCTTATTATTTATATATATATAGAAAAATTTTTATATTGTAATAGAGGTCTTGGCAGCAGACTATTTTATTATAGAATGTGTCTGTTCGATTGAACCGTGAATTGTATTGAACGTTACCCAATGTTTTTATATAAATTGAACGTTTTTAATGTAGAAATGTTGGTCGTAATACGGAATTATTTATTTTATTCGACACGTTTATTGAATATTATTTGCAAGGTTCGTAAAATGTATTGAATGTTACCGATTTTCTTTTTAATCGGTTATCATTTCATTAAAGCGAATATTATGCAGTTCTAGAGAAATCGAACTTGGGTTTCGGTAGCTATTTTAATATTCTCAGTAAGTGAAGACGAAATATTTCTTATATTATATTATTAAACTTATAGACATTAAAGTCTCCCATAAGCTTTCTTAACGAGAGTTTGATTTTGTAATCCTTTTCTCGTTTACCTTTTTCCCATACACTCATTAAATTTAAATTATCTTCAGGTTACTGTGTCGCTTAACAAAATTAATTTAAAAAAAATTAACTACTTTTTTAGTGATTTCGTTCTTCTGGAATTCATTTCTTTTTTTATTCATTGAAACGAGTCATTCATTCATTCATTTATTCGTTTTACTTTTTTTTTCTTTTCTTTTTTCGAAAGTAATCAGTCAATTGTACATTAAATTGTTACAGAGAATGGAAGAGAAAAAAATAAAAATTTATTCATCAATTTCAGTTACTGGGGTTTCATTTACTGGTTTACTGCTTTTGGTGTCCGTATTTTTATATTTAAATGATTTTTGTTTTTATTTTATTTTTTCAACATTTAAAATGTAAGAAAGAAAATGACGACAAACGGAGAAATGTTTGATGTAATTTGTGGCATTTTTATGCAGCAGGAAAAAGTCAGGGGAAGGACACGCGGAGAAATGTATTCATCCAAAGATGTGGCCGGAAAATACACTAAAAGAATTGGGGTGAAAGTTCTGGCAGCACCTAAAAGTATGCACCACTTGTTGAGAAGCTTATTTCAGCTGACTTTTATTATTAAACGATATTTTAAAAAAACCTGTAGACTTTTTCTTTTTGTTTTTTTTTTTTTTGTTTAACAATTTCTCCGAGTGTTTCCTGAAGCATCCTTCGCAACTCTCCTGATATATTCAGTCTTGTGTACGAGTAGTTTTGTGTCAAATTCATCTTTCTTAAGTGCTCAACTGCTAACAACTCCAACTTTCAGTACAAAGAGATAAAATAAGAGTGGGAAAGAGAGAGAGAGAGAGAGGAAGAGTTCTTTATTATGTTCCCATTTTATTTTCAATTTCTATTAGGAACCAAATTTATAAATAGCGTTACAATGGCAAAAAGAAGGTAAAACAAAAATGTTAAATTGATTTGCACCAGAACGAAAATGATGTTGGGAATTTGTAAAAAAAAAAAAAATTTCTAAAAAAATCATATAAATAAAGAGAACTAGAAATAAAGAGAAATAGAATAAATTTGCAAATTCATGCTTTTTAAAGACGGGAATGTAACGATTTAAAAAAATGAATTATTAAAGGTAATTTAGTGGTAAAGTAAGAAGGGATATTGAAGTGAGAAAAAATTATCCTTCAACAATAAAAAAGGAATAAAAAAATATTTTGAGTTCCAATCCGATTCACTAGACGACAAGACCTTATGTTCCATACGAAGAATAACCGGTGTTTCTTGCAAAATTCTGTCTACAATCGTTAAGCGAATCGCAATTTTCCGTTTAAGCACTTGTAAAAGTCATGGCCAGTGTGACCATTGCGTAAGAAATTTTTGAGCAAGAAACCACATTTCCCTACCACTCAATTTTAATTTTTAAATGCTACAGTTTTGCAATTAAATATTTAAAAAGGTAAATCTTTTTATGGTTTCAATTAAATATTGTATTTTCTTTTTATATTTAAATGAATATCGGGATAATATTTAATATTTATTCTTCGCCGATCACATCAAAACAATATGTGAACTTTAGAACTATTAAGCAAAAAAAATTTCATCGTATTCGAACTTCCAATTAAGAATTATAAAAATAATATTTCCGATCCCTGCTTAATAACTTTAATATTAAATATTGTTAAAGAGCCGGTCTCACTTTTGCCAAAGTTTTCTATTTCTACTACTCTAATCTGAACTATTAATTGTTGTTTGTGCAATCTTTGCCATTTATGTGCATGTTAACTGGTCCTGGGCGGGTAACAAATCTTTCTTGCTGCTGCTCCCTAAAACACATTCACATGTTCTATTGAGCAAAAACCGAATAAATAAAAGGAAATAATGATGGCCACTAAAACATAGAAAAAGGGAAAGTGTCTTGAGTAAAATGGAAGATTTTGTTTATTGTCTGCCGATGGGAAGAGGAGTGCAGCATCGATTTCACAAGAGTTGTTTCATGTCCGTTTTCATGTTTCTTTGTACCAACTATGTGTGATGTATGTGTGTGTGTGAGGAAGTGGCAGACGTGAACGCATTCGCATGGATTAAGGACGAGAGTAGATTTTGTTTAAGTCTCTGCGGTGATATTAAAGAAATTTAGAATATTTCTGTGGAAACTTTATTGTTCCGTAGTTGCCAGAGTTGTTGCAACAGTAGTCGAATAGAAGTTCGTGAGGAGAGTTTTTTATTTGATGAAGGAAGAAAATTAAAATAAGGACTATTTTGTTACTCCGCCAGTTTTGTTTTTTTTTTTCTACTAATTTTTTTCATATTAATTTTTTTTTAATTTTTCTTAATTTTTTTAAATTTTATTTTATAGAATTTTCAAAAATTGTTTTCAATTCTTTTTAAATTTACTTTATAATGATTTTTGAACTAGATTTTAGCTGTTTGGAGCGCTTCTTTTTTGGGAATTTTTTCTTTGTAGGCAACTTTTGTTACATTTCCGACAAAAAATGCGTTACAACGTGGGCTTTTGGGGCATAATAGTTCTGCTATAGCCGTGTTCTTTGCTTCAGTCAGGTATTTATAAGCGGTTATAAAGTTTTCTTTAAAAAGGTGCACTATTTTTAGAAAAGAACACAAAGATATTTAACTAAAAATGTTGCATTTTTTATAGAAAATAAACTGCAATTAGTTTTACTATATCGTGGATAATGAGTACGAAATTTTTTTCAAGAAAATAACAGTCTATTTGTAAAAATATTAAATAATTCAAAGCTGACAAATACACTCAATGAACCAGGACATCATTTTAATCATAATATTTTTGTCATATTTTTTTTAAGTACCTCTAATAAAAATTCAAGTTATTGATGTTTTTAATTATTTTACAAAAATAAATCGCAAATTAATAGATTTTGTTCGTTTAAATAAAAAATAGTTTTCACTCGAGTAACCGAATAATTTCCATACGCTCGACATCACTGGCAACTCACCCCATTCAAATTAGCAATAACTAGAAGAAACACAAATAACAGCAGTTTGTTTAATTTAACTTTCCCTCTGTTCCTGGTGAACATTCATAATGGTTTACACGTGATTATAGAAAATGTATTTCACAAAAAACAACAACAAAAAAGAAAGTCCTTTAACTTGCAAGTGTTCATCGGAGTATTTCGCATTCAAAGAAGAATTTTTTCCAGTACAATTTAGCACACATTCATGCTGCTGTAAAGCCGGGAAGGGGTGGGAGTGAAGCCTTAGCAAAAGCTAAATCCTTAAGTTATTCCTACCAAACCCATCAAGAGAAACGGTTCCTAATGCCAACATTTTTCTTTAGTTGCTTTTAGCATTTTGTTTGCGAACAAATACAACTCAAACAGAAGAGTATGAAGAAGAGCAATAATTCCCTGTAGTATAATCGCCTGATTCTGTTTGAATAGCAGCATAGAAAAGTTGTGTTTTATTGTTGATTCTCGAAATGAAAATGTTCTCCATTTCCATGACAAACACAAACATAAGCACACACATTGTTTTCCTACACACACACACACACACACACACATTCTCAAATACCCTAATTTGAATTCATGCTGGCAGTGCCGAATATGGAACAATTGAAATGAAAACATAATAAAAGAGTCAAGTAAGAAATTTGGCAGCAGTAGAAAACGAATCAAAGAAAATGGCCCACATTATTTCCTTCTTCACAAATAAACACAAATACAAATAGTTTTAGGAGAATTATAACACTCTAACAGGTTCCTGCACAGGACGATATACGATGCTTTCAAAAAAAGGCACAAATCGTGCTCGTAAACTCTTATATAATCGGCATTTCCTTCAGCTTTATTTTTTTGGTCAACTTTCGTTTCTTTTAAGAGCTAAAATCGAAATTCCCTTAAAAAGGATATAAGAAGGGTGCCCATATCCCTGATTCGATATCAAAATAATTTTTCCCACATATTAAGAGGCACCTTTTGAAACCTTTTTGAAAATCCTCGGCTTTTTAGCAGTTTATTTAAGCTGATATAATAATTTTTCTAAAATGGTTATATGACAGGTACACAATATCTTTATTTAATTTCAAACATATTAACTGGTATCTTTAAAGTCATTTTGTAAGATCCCCTAACTTTCAGAAGATTATTTTAGCTTATATCACAATTTTCTTTAAAAGGATATATGAGAGGTACACATATCCTTGCTTCGATTTCAAAATAATTTCTCACGCATATCCACAAGCACCTTTTGAAACCTTTTTGGAAATCCTCGTCCTTTTTTCCTTTTTGGAAATCCTCGACGTTTTAGAAGTTTATTTTAGCTGATATAACAATTTCTCTAAAAAGGATATATAACAGGTACCCAATATCTTTATATAAATTCAATATAATTTTTCACACGTATTAACCGGTATCTTAAAGCACATTTTGTAAAATCTCGTAACTTTCAGAGGACTATTTAAGCTAATATCACAATTTTCTTTCAAAGGATATATGAGAGGTACCCATATCCTTGATTCGATTTCAAAACAATTTCTCACACTAATCAAGATTTATATCTGAAAGGCTTTGCTAAGTTTTCGTTACTTTCGGGAGCTTAGTTGTGCTGATTTCATAATATTTGTAAAAAGGATATATGAGAGGTATACATTTCCTAACTTCTATACCAATATAATTTTTTTTTCACGCAATGACTGTTGTATTTTGGGACTTTTCGTAAGTTTTCGTTACTTTTTAGCTTGCATTTTGGCTTAAATCGGGATTTTCCTAAAAAGGATATATGGGAGATACCCATATCCTTGATTCGATTTTAGTATAATTTATAGTACATGTTAACAGGTATATTTTGCAACTTTTTTAAAATTTTGGTTACTTTTGAACGGAAACTTTTGTCGAAATCATAAACTTTTTCAAAATAATCATTCTTCTAAAAGCGTATCCTTACTGAAATTCATTTCATACGGTTTCCAATGTAATTCATTGAATACCATTCAACTTTTCTTCTCTATCTTTGAAAGGATTCCAAAAAAAATCTGCTTAAAATTTTAGTTCACTGAAATATTCCATGTCCATATTCAAATTATCAGCTTATTTTTTGTCCTTTAGACACTTTTTTCATTTCCATTTTGTGGCGAAGTCTCTGTGGTATAGATAATGTTACATGCAGCAAAATTATTGTTATAATTTGAACGAAATCTCACAGCAACAACAACAACAGCACCACCAACAATCATGAGCAACAAAATTAAAATTCTGTAGAAATACTTGGACGCTTCATTTTTTATGTTTGTGGTCAATTTAATGAAATTATTTGTATAAAAATGAAATTATTATGCAAAATTAACAATAATTTGTGCCAAAAAGAATTCGTGTGAAAAGTTCGAATGGAAGTTTGTAAAACACAGAAAATATCCCAAAATCCCCAGTGACTCATTCGTGTAGTTGGAATAATTTTAGTAAAATGAAAAGCCCAGCGAACGTTCTGATGAAACAGAGTGGAAATTTATGAAATCAAATAAAATTTATGAAAATTAAAGTATTTTAATTTTTTGAAAAGGTCCTGTCGGCTGAAGCAGTTATTTTTAATTAATAATTATTTTTAAATTGTACTATCGAAAGAACGAATCAAATTTAAAACTAAAAATTGTTTTATGTAAAAGGATAAATTTTTCGAAATATTCTGGTTTAACAGGGAGCGTTCGAAAAAGTACTTTTTCAAATAGGTAATTTAAGAAAAAAGATACTTTTTCAAGAAAGCTACTCTTTGAAAAAAGTATTTCTTCAAAATGTTACTTTTTGAAAAGAAGTGCTTTTTTGATAAGGCACTTTTTCGAGAAGCTGATTCCAAAAAGGTACTTTTCGAAAAAGATACTTTTCCAATAATCTACTTTCTCAATGAGATAGTTTTCGAAAAAGGTACTTTATCAAAAAAGGTACGATTTTAAAAAGGTACTTTTTCAATAATCTACTTTCCTAATAAGGTACTTTTCCAAAAGGGTACTTTATCAAAATTTTACAAATAAGGTACCTTTTCAAAAAGATACCTTTTCGAAAAAGTACTTTTTCAAATATGTCATTTTTAAAGGAAGATAATTTTTCACAAAGCTACTCTTTGAACAAAGTAATTTTTGTAAAGGTTACTTTTTGAAGAGAAGTACTTTTTCTATAAGGTACATTTTCAATAAGGTACTTTTACAAAAAGGTACTTTTTCAATAATCTACTTTCCTAAGAAGGTAGTTTTCCAAAAGGGTACTTTATCAAAATTTTACTAATAAGGTACCTTTTCAAAAAAGATACCTTTTCGAAAAAGTACTTTTTCAAATATGTCATTTTTAAAGGAAGATAATTTTTCACAAAGCTACTCTTTGAACAAAGTAATTTTTGTAAAGGTTACTTTTTGAAGAGAAGTACTTTTTCTATAAGGTACATTTTCAATAAGGTACTTTTACAAAAAGGTACTTTTTCAATAATCTACTTTCCTAATAAGGTAGTTTTCCAAAAGGGTACTTTATCAAAATTTTACTAAAAATGTATCTTTTCAAATGGGTACTTTTTCGAAGAAGTACTTTTTCAAGTAGATACTTTTAAGAAAAGATACTTTTTCAAAAAGCTAATCTTAACAAAGTAATTCCTTAAAAGATTACTTTTTAAAAAAACGTACTTTTTTGACAAGGTACTTTTTCAATAAGGTACTTTTGCGAAAAAGTACTTTTTCAATAAGCTACTTTTTAAGAAGATAGTTTTTATCAAAATATTACTACTTTAATAAGGTACCTTTTCAAAAAGGTACTTTTTTAAGGCATATTTGCAAGGCTACTTTTTTTGAAGATACTTTTCGAAAATACCTCTAAAAGGTATTTATTTGTGAGTACTTTTTTAAAGGTACTTTTACCAAGGCACTTTAGTAAAAGTATTTCTATTAAGGTACTTTTCTTAAGGAGCCCTTTTTAACTGTTCTTTTTTTATAGGTACTTTTTTAAAGGTAATTTTTTAAAGATATTTCTTATCAAGGTACCTTCCTAAAGGTACGTTTTTAAATATACAATGGTACTTTTTTAAAGTTAACTTTTTAGAGGCAACTTTACAAAGATACTTTTTTACAGATACCTTTTACGATGTACATTTTAAAGATATTTATTTGAGAGTACTTTTTCGAAGAAACTTTTACAAAAGTACTTTTATAAAAATAATTTTATTAAGGTACTTTTCTTAAGGTGCCCTTTTAACTGTTTCTTTTTAAATGTACTTTTTTTAAATAATTTTTAAAGATACTTTTTTAAATGTACCTTTCTTTAATATTTTTAAGGTACGTTTTTAAAGGTACGTTTTTAAAAGTACGTTTTTAATGCTACATTTTCGAAGGAAATTTTTAAGTAGTCCAAAGCTACTTTTTTCAAGTCACTTTTAAGAGACCATTTTACAGGGATACTTTTTTGAAGATCCCTTTTTTAATGTACCTTTTATGCGTATTATTTGTACATTTTCAAAGGTACTTTTGCAAAAGTAATTTTAATAAGGTACTTTTCTTAAGGTACCCTTTTAACTGTTCTTAAAATGTACTATTTAAATGCACTTTTTTAAAGGTAACTTTTTCAGACACTTTTTTTAAGGTACGTTTTTGCAGGTACTTTTTTAAAGGTACTCCTTTAGAGGCAATTTTACAAAGATACCTTTTTTAATATATTTAAGGTATTTATTTGAGAGTAATTTTTTTAAAGGTACTTTTACAAAGTTACTTTTGTTAAAGTAATATTATTATGGTACTTTTCTTAAGGTACTTTTTTAAAGATAATTTTTTAAGAATAATTCTTTTAAAAGTACCTTTTAAAGGCACTTTTTTATGTAAATATTTTTAAGTTAAGTTTTTAATGGTACTTTTTCAAAGGAAATTTCTTAAAGGTACTTTTTCAAAGGTACTTTTTCAAGTTAATTCTTTACGGGCAGTTTTTAAGTTATTGCGAGTATTTCTTTTTAAGTGGAGGCACCATTCTGGATTTAGCATTTTTTAACGACATTTTCAATCAGGAAAAGACAAACACCTACAATTTCATTTTGTTGTGGAGCAAAATTGATAGACACTGAACGCAAACACCTCAACAAACAAATAAAAAGAACTTTTTTTTTTCCTCCAACACGATTGTGAACATTATTTGTGTTTGTTCTGGCACCATGTGAGAGGTAAGTGAACGCGCAATAAAACACTTTCAACAGCCACAAAAAGCAACAACAGTCGCCGACAGTCACTGCCAAACGGCTGCACAAATTGTGGTGCGAATAGTGAAAACGGAAGTTGTTGTTTATGGAAAAGAAATTCAAAACCTTTTGCTAGACGAAACCTCAAAAAACCTACAAACACACTGAACTGCTGCTACAGGAGGAAGAAGAAGAAAACAGTCGGAAGTTGGAAAACGTAAGTGTAAAAATGTTGTAACAGTTTTTTCTTTTTATTCGAACTGCAACTGGCAAAATTCCAGTTGAATTGCTGTGAAAAATGAGTCGAAGCCAAACGACAGACATTTAAATATCAGGAAAATGATGAAAATGTTGACAACAAGTCGAAAAAGCAGCAGATGATGATGCGAATGACGATGATGGAAATGTTATAAATGCTGTTGTTGTTACTCTTGTTGTTGTTGTTGTTGCAGCATTGACGGTGTTCAATTGCCTGCTAAACAACTGATACTCTCTCCCTTCGATGCCTGAACACGTTTTACAAACACTATGATTTTGAGATTGTTTGCAGATGTGCTTGGCTGTGTGCGTTTGTTTGCATGTGTGTGTCTGCTTGTGTTTGTATAGGCAAGAAAACATGCACAGAAGTCCAATTATAATTGGACTTTTCTGTGTTCTTGTTCGATATTTAAGCACAAATCCTTGGAGTTTTTTTCGTTTTTTTTTTCGTTATTTACCTGCTAAGAATTGAATAGCAAAATTGTACAAGTTTTATTGCCACGTTTCGCTCAGTTTAATTTTTCCGTTAATTATAATGTTATTTGAAAAAAAAATATCAATTAAAAATCTCATTTATTTAAAATAGTTGAGGTTATGGGGAATATTTTAATGAACACAACGGGAAAGTATTTCCAAAATATTTGTTATTTGAAAAATATCGTCCCAGCTCTAAAAAAGAAATTAAATTTCGTTAAGAATTTAAAACAAATATGTACGAAAACTGAGAAAAAAAATTTATACGAGCTAACATCTCATGAGGATTGTAAATATTAATAATGCCAGGCCTTTTTTTGGGGAACATTTTTAGCCCCCTTATCCTACGCCATTACAAATCAATCGTATATTATTTAAAAGGTAGTTTTGTGTAGATATTCACAATATAAATAATTTATTACAAAAATTTGTCACACAGATTTTTTTTACTACAACTGAGCAAAAAATGTATACAAGAAAACATCTTACTTAGACTATAACTATGGCAGACATTTTTTTGTGGTACATTTTGAACCATCTTATTCTCCAAAATTATTTTTGAATCATATATTATTTGAAAGGTATTTTTGTGTAGATATTCATAATATAAATGATTTACTATAAAAATGTGTCACACTGAATTTTTTGTTTACTACAACTGAGCAAAAATTTATACGAGAAGACATTTTATCTAGACTGTAACTATAACAGATATTTTTTTGTGGTACACTTTTAACCCTCTTATCAATTTTATTAACTAAAACTCGGTGCAAAAATATTTATGAAAAAACATCTCATCTAAAATGTCAATATGCCACACTTTTTTGTGGTACTTTTTTAATCCCCTTATCCTACACCATTATGAATCAATCATATATTATTTGAAAGGTATTTCTGTGTAGATATTCACATTAAAAATAATTTATTACAAAAATATGTCACAACGATTTTTTTTACTACAACTGAGCAAACAATTTATACAAGAAAACATCTCATCTAGACAGATAATACGCCCGACATTGTTTTGTGGTACACTTTTATCCCTCTTGTCCTATGTCATTATGAATCAATCATATACTATTTGAAAGGTATTTTTGTGTAGATATTCATAATATAAATGATTTACTACAAAAATGTGTCACACCGAATTTTTTGTTTACTACAACTGAGCAAAAATTTATACGAGAAGGCATTTTATCTAGACTGTAACTATAACAGACATTTTTTTGTGGTACACTTTTAGCTACTTTATTCTCCAACATTATTTTTGAATTATACATTATTTGAAAGGTATTTTCCTGTAAATATACACAACAGAAATTTTCTTATATAAAAACATATTATTCGAATTTTTAAGACATAATGTTATACCATATGGGCCTACCCGAATAAGTTCTCGGCCGTTTTGTTTTAATTTTGTACTTATTTAATGTTAATTCTACGAAGTGTTGCACTTACCTCTGTATTTACATTCTGGTATCATTTCGTCGCTGTGATCGGGGCAATCGGAATCGCCATCGCACACGTGACGTACTGGAATACAGTCACCGTTGTCACATTGAAATTGTTTTTCACTGCACTGAGTGGTGATATTTCCTGCAGGAGACAAAAACAAATACAAATTGATTTATTATTTCTTTATTACAACTGAATTAATTAATTAAAATAATGTACAATCATAAACAGTGTGACCATTATTTCTCAATAAAAACTATTTTTTTAAATAATAAATATCAAAATTAATTTTGAGCCAGGACATGAAGATTTCTACTATATTTTTATATTAAAAACTTTTTAATAAAATTAATCAATTAAAATAATACATAATCATAAACAGTGTGGCCATTGTTTCTCAATAAAAACTATTTTTTAAAATAATAAATATCAAAATTAATTTTGAGCCAGGACATGAAGATTTCTATTACAGTTTTTAGCCTGCAAATTTTGTTTTTAGTCTGTTAAAAAAAAAAACCTGAATATGAAGCCCAAATTCTCCACTTGCAATAAGACCCAAAATTGAGGGGAAAGGATTCTGTTGCTTTTAAATAAACCAAAATATGTTGCTGGTGTCGAGGACAGGCATCTTTAAATTTTTTCTAAGATAAAATTGAATTGATTTGTCTTAAGGCTGTTTTAAAGAACGAATTGACAAGGAATGAATGGCCGTTATTACGGTTGTCGAATCGACTCGAGACTTTTTGTAATAGATTAAAGAAAAACACGCAGATTTGACATTTTAAAGAAAATTTTGTATGAAACTTATTTTTTCAAAATTAGTTTTTATAAATGAGTCAGTAAAATATTGACACCATTTTCTTAAATGAACGTAGAACGTCAATAATAATTTATTGTTGACTTTGCGTGTTTAAATATTTTTTTTTTGTATCTGCTCAGCCATTCATGACAATAATTTAACTTTTAATTTATTTCAATAACTTGTAGTTGACCTTGAGATTCTGTTTCTACTCTTAAATCTTAAATAAAAAAATCATAAATCAACAAAATAAATTCATGTGTTTGACATTCAATTGTCACTGTCTTTGGTGTTCAAGAAATAAAAATCATAAAAAATTTGAATCCCCTTACCCCTGAGACTTTTCACACAAATTCTCTGGCAGCCTGTCAATTTAATCAAATTTTTGCCGTTGGACTCTTGTCAATCTTCATTTTTCATCCTGTTTTTTTTTTTTTTGGTCACCCAGAATCTTCTATGAACTTCGAATTCTCATCATACCGAGCGTGCTTCGTCATGCCTATTTTTATTTGTTTTTTTTTCTCCAACTCTCCTGTAGTCGAAAGAGTTGGGAAAATTTTTGCCATTTTATTAACTTAAATAAAGATTTTCTACTTTTCAGAAGCTTTCTTCCGTATTATCACTTCCGCTTTGACGCCGGTTTAAATTGACACTTTAGCCAACGTGACATGGTGAGCAGGACACACACACACACACACACACAGACACACTTACTCGAACTGTAAAATTTGTTGCTTGAAATCCAAGCAACTGGCAAAGAGCAACAGAAGCGTCAGCTTAAATGAAACATTTTGCTTTTTTGTCTCCAAAACAACAGAAAAAGAGAAAAGAAAGAGTCAAAACTGAGAGAGGAAATATTTGGCACGCCGGGCAAATTTGGTCCTCAAACAAACATATTGTAATTAAAAATGTTGTTGTGAAAATATTCTATTTTATTTTATTTCATTCTGTAACAATTGTTTTTGAAATTATTTTTTTAATTAAAATTTTTTTAATTTAATTTTTGGCTTTATTTTTACATTTTTATCACACTGAAGGTAAAAAATATTTACTGCAAAAATAAATGATCGAAATCAGTCTTTCAAAATATATGACATTTAAGAGGAGACACTCTCAAACACAGCGAGTTTAGCACGGACACTAAGCACTTGGCATTGTCAACAACCACTTAACCGGAACACTAAACCGAAAGAGACATCTTCAACTGTCATCACAGTTGCCAAAATCCCAAACTATAGACGACGCTTCCCTGGGGGTACACCACCAGGTATGTGTGTACTTTCGCGCACACACACACACACACACACACACACACACACACACACACACACACACACACACACACACACACATACATACCACCTGAAAATATATATAAAGACACTACGAGAGATATCAAAATTCTCGTCTTAATGGCCTTCTTTTTACTTAAAATACATTCCCGAAATATGTGGGCAAAATCCCCAAAATACCAGAAACTACCGGCAATTTTACCGGGAGGAAAAATGGCAGAATTTGCTCAAGATTCATACATTCCCTGACACAAATGTAAATTTTGAATATATTGGAAAATACTGCAAAACATGTATGCATTCCCAAAATCTAAGGTCACAATCCCCAAAATCCCAGAAGTATCTTGGCACTTCTCACAAATATAAAAAGGTGGAGTTTTTCTAATATCGAATACTTTCGCACTCAAATGCTCACACAAGCTTAGAAAATAGGAAAAAGATAGCAAGACGAGAGAGAGACGGAGAGAGAGAGAGAGAGGAGGGAATGGTCTCTTGGTGGAGGCCTAGGAGCTCCTTTTTTAGATTTAAGTTTTAAATTCATCATGATGTTTTATTTTATTTTTATTATTTTTTTTTAATTTTTTATGGCTGCACACGTATTTGCCCGCCTTAAGGGTTGCCCTGCTCTGTTAATATTAGATGTCACGTCTTGAATTGCCAACACAAAAGAGAAAAATAAATAAATCGGGAATAAGCGACAGCGTGTCATATCCGCATGTGATGTAGGGACATTTTATCTAAAGTTTTCAGTTGAACAAAATCCGTTTATCCCGGCGACTATTGTTCCACTTTTTTTTTGGTTTTTTTTTCAGAATGAAATTGATTGTTCTTGCAATAATTTCTTTTTCTTTCCCCATCTCCTATTTTAGACGAATTGACTGGCAAAAGAAGAATGGGATTAACAAATGGAATGTGATATTTTTGACAGATGATGTCATATCGATGCTGAAACAATGAGAAGATAAAAGGAGCAACAAACAGACAATAACAACAAAAGGAAGCAATTTAAGTGTTGGTGGGAGAGAGAAAAAATGACAGGGACAGCAAACAAATTTATTTTTAATTCTTTGATTTTTTGAATTGAGTTAATAAATTATTTTGTTTGGAAAACTTTTTATGTTTTTTAATTTAAAATTACTTTTTTTATTTAAAGTTTTTTTGTTATAAAATCCTTGTTTAATTCTGTTTAATATTCAATTTCATTTTTATTATTCCGCCCCATTAAAATCCTTTTTAAACGTTTTCACCGAACAAAAAACATATTTTATAATTAAAATCTAAATTCCGTAATACTTATTTCACTTTTATTAAAATCTAAAATTCCAATTTATAAAAGCTGCTTAAAAATTTAACTCATTTCGCTTCGAGTGTGTGTTGAAGGTAGTGTATGTGTGTATGTGTGTGTATGTGTGTATTTTAATGTGAACTTTTCCACTAGAAATGTCAAACTTCGTTGCATGTAAATTATTTGGGATTTTCAATAGGAATTATGCTGCTCAAATTTAAATTTGTTATTGATACCGTTGGCTTAATGCTAAATTTCAAATACTTTGAAAAGTTAAATGTGGAAACATTTTGCTTTGCAAATATTTCAACTAAATTGTTTTTGTGTTAACAAACCAGTGGCACCGGGGATTCCGCAGGGATTTTGGAATATTTGAAAAGTTCGCTGCAAAACTAAATGAGACGCAGTCAATTTGGCATTCAGGCACTGAGGAAAACTTTAATAAATAGAATAAATTTTTAGCGAAAAAAAAAACAATTAACATAGAAATGGCAATTAGCTGGAACCGGTCTATTTACTGGCCAAATTTGATCTGGGATGAGGGAATATATCGGATGTTTTTTATAGAGTGATACAACTTTAAATCGTAATAAAATATAGCAATATATTTTTGATATCAATGAAACGGTCTTTATTGGATAGAAAATTTCATGACATTAATGTTTAAATATGATTTTGGTCATGTGGCCGCCACGACTGGCGCGTATAAGGCGCAATCTGGAACACCAATTTTCATAAACAGTAACATGCTGACCATCACCGTTTTTGAAGACATATGGGCCAATGACCCCGCCAGCGCATAAAGCGCACCAAACAGTGATTTTCTGTGGATTTAATGGTGTTTATTTACGTACCCATTCAGCCAAAAATGGGCTTCATCGGAAAATAAAATTTTGAATGGACGAAGTGCACGACAAGTTTGAGAACAGAACCATAATTTTGATAAAAATTTCCACAATTTGCACGCGCTGCTCTGGTGTAAGTCTATTCATAATAAAATGTCAAAGCAAATTAAACAAAAAGCAACTATCAGCTGTTAAATGGATGGTCAAATGAAGCAGTGATGCCAACTCAAAGTTGTATCACTCTATAAAAAACTCCATAAATCATACTTTTTTCAATTGTTCCCCCATTTTTTATTTAGTTTTTCTTCCTTGTTACGTTTTTTCTTTTTTCTATAACTTTTGAGAATTTGCCACGCCCACCTGATGGGGAACTCATCTGCTTACAATTTCATAAGATAATGGGAAATCCCCTAAAGTTTTCTAAAGTTTTCCAATAAAATTTCTAATTATTGTTTTGTCATTAACGCGATTTATTTGAATTTAAAAGAGTTCTTATTAAGAATATATATATATATATATTTTTTTTTAATAAAAAAACCTCAATTACAATCAAATACTTTAATTAAAATCAATATATGGTGTGTGTGTGGATGCCTGCATGTGTGTGTGTGTGCGTGCTAAAAATAATAAATCTCTTTAGTTCGTCTACAAGCAACAATTGCAATTGAAAGCAACTAAAAATCATGTGAAATGAACGAATAAATGAATATTTTATTCACTTCATGCTTGAATAATTTGAGAATGAGAATTGAAAAGTTTATTTGAATGTGTGTGTAGGCTGATGAGGCTGCTGTTTCAGGCACAGGAAAAAAAACAGGAGCTCTTCTTCCACACGGGACATCTGTTCAGTTAAATATATTTAAAAAAAAAAACCGTTTTAGATCACTATAATTCTCACTCACATACAGACACACACATACAAACACATTCGCATTTTGATTTAACATTTAGAAAAAATACTAAATTTTGAATTTACATTTTAAATGAGACATAAATTTCAATTAAAATTTCCCACATACCTGACGGTGCTTCAGTGAACGTGCGTGGGTTTTGTATGCGTGTGAGTATGTGTGTATGTATGTGTGTGTGTTGTATATTTCATAGAATTTTGCACTTTTGAAATATTAATTTAACAGCAAAAAAAAACTGTCATATTTTTTAATTTGATTTTTCACAATTCATTTTCCTGCTGCTATTTATTTCGCATACAAAATAATAATAATAATAAAACAAATATTTCCCACCAATTGAAAGTTCATATATGAGAGAAAAAGGGTGAGAGAGAGAGAAAGCTGGATAGCGACCTAAGGAGAGTTTGAGAGATAATGAGACACATTCCAGATTTATTATTTTGAAAATAAAGTTTGACATTTCTTGGCATGTAAACAAACTAGTATGACTGTGTGGGTGTATGTGTGTGTGTGTGTCTAAAAATAACTGTAAGATGACAGCAGGCCATAAATCTATTCAAGAGATTGCAAATGTTAACAACAACTAAACTTGACTTGATGGAGATTAAGGAAAAGTTGTGGGAGTTGGACTAACTTTTGGTTGCTTGTCCAAATTATTTTGTTAACTCAATTCAATTTAAAAATAAAGGATGCCAGGAAACGCAGGGATTTTTTTCTTTATATGAAAATTGAATTTTTTTTAAACTTAAAAAAAACTGGATTTTATTCACCGAAATATTAATTTTGTGCAGAAGACATTTTATAAGAAAAAGTATCAGTAATTAATGAATAACAACATGGCAGAACGCCTCACATTTTCTCCTTACACACATGCACGAGGTCAGTTCAAAGCACAAAGATAAATTTCAATTTTTAAAAACTACATCTCATTGACAGTTTTAGTTAATAAACACTTATTTATGACGTTTGCAAAAGTACAGCTGTCGGTAGCCTTCTATGGTGAATTTATTTAATTAACCCCTTAATTCCCCTATAACTCTGGTATACTTTTTCTAAGTTTTAGAAGTTCAAGATATTTTTGTTCTGTAAAAATAAATAGATTTAATTGTGAATTGAATATTTTTAAAGGCTACAACTCACTGACAGTTGCACTCAACAAACAGGCATTTACCGCGTTTAAAAAAGTCCAACTGTCGGTAGCCTTCTGCAGCGAGTTTATTGTTTTAACCAATCAATTTCCTTATAACTCTCGTATATTTTTTTCTAAGCTTTAGAAGGTCGAGATATTTTTATTTTCTAAACAAAATAAATTTAATTGCTGTTGGAGGCTAAAATAAAAAAATTTTGCCAATAATTGAGAAGCCTAAAACAACAGCCATGAAAGCAAAAAAAGGTTGGAAACATTTAGCACTTCTTTTATTAATTTTTTTAACCGTAAAAAAGTTAAACTTTTTGTTATTAGTTTTGTTTTTTGCTACCATTTGAAAATTAATTCGAGCGTACAGAAAAGGATATTGGAAAGTAAAATAAATAAAAACAATAGAAAGCAACATAAAACGGCAAATCGTTAGATTTTTCTTTTTTTTCTTTTTTTTTTTTTTGTTATTCCAGATATATTTGAATTCAAATTCAATAAAAAGAATCGAAACATAAACATCAATTTAAATTTCTCTAAAGAAAAAACAATAATGAAACAAACAATATCGTTACAGCTTTTTTAAATTGATTCATGAATTTAAAACACTTTTTATTTAAAAAAAAAAAGTTACCAATTTAAAGCAATTTTACAAAAAAAATAATTATTTCATTTAATTCCATTTAAGTTTCTTTAGCATAAACTTTAGTTTACATTTTCTTTGAAACAAATAAACCAGATATTTAATTGTAACATTTAACGAAAAGAGAAGCGTATTTAAGAAAATATTTCAAGGGGGAACAATTTTATATGTTGGTATTTATATTTAAAGTATAATTATATTTAAAAAACAAGTAAATTAAAATTTACTACCAGAGACCAAATTGCCGCCAGCGATATGGAAGAAGTTTCCATAATTTGCCCTCGAAATTATCGTTCTTAAGAATTATTTCTTAAAGATATCAGGATTAAGTAATAAAAAAAATTTGAATAAACCAAAACGGCAACACTGGAGTATTATTTGTGTTGATAATAGTTTTTTATTAACGTACACAATTCATGTATAAAATTTGTAAAAAAAAAAAGTTCAGAAAAAAATTTTAAAAACATAAACGGCAACACTGGAATATGATTTATATTGATAAAAATTTTTTTATTAGCGTACACAATTCATATATAAAATTTAAAAAAAAGTCATCTGGCTGGTGGTTATACAAAAAAACACATGAGTACTGCTGATGGGCTTGTAGCAGCTTTCGAAAACAGCGGTGTTGTTCTGTTCTACTGTTTCAATTAAAGTATTAAATTGAGGAAAGTTTTCCCTGTAACACATTCATTTTTTAAAGGCGTGCAATCTTACGAACTTTGGCTAATAAAACTGAATTGAATTTCAATAAATAAAATAAAATCGTGTTCAAATTATTTCTTAATTGAAACAATTAGTTGAAAAACACTCCATTAATTCAATACGCGTTTAAGTTAATGAAATAAAAAAATAAAAAAAATTCTAACCAAATAAGTTTTGCTTAAATAAAAATGTAACGAAAATTGGTAAATTAGAAAGGATATGAAAAATAACCAAACGGCAACACTGGAAGTTAAAGAGTGTTACAATCGGGTCGATACAGTTCTCGGATTCTATTTGATAACAAAATCTATAAAAATAAAAACTAAAACAGCCAATAAATAAGATAAGCAAGAGTACACACGAGTATTGATGATTAAGGTGTAGCGGCTTTTGAAATCTGCTGTTCTGTTATGCTATGTAAGTTTAATAATTAAACTGGAGATGACTTTCCCTCGTCGTCAGAGTATTTATCACGATTTCTGAATTAGAAACACTGCCGTCAATTACAATTAAATGAAATTATATTTCAGTTCTTTTCTACAAAATGTGCAACATGTTTCCCCTTTTTTTTAATAACAACAATTGGGCGTGGTTGTATTACATAATTCCCTATTTCCAAATAACAAATAGAAAATTTTTATTTCACGAAAACGTGCCAATAAAAGCACAGTAATTTTTAGAAAGAGTACAAAAACGTTACCCCTAAATTTCAACGCACCTGCACTAAATTAGTTTACCTTTTTCTTGAATTTATTTGTCTGGTATTTTGTATGCTCCAAGTTAGACTGACGCACCATTTGATTTAATTTGTAATTTGTCAAGGATTTTTTAAGGCAAATGAGTGATTGATGGCAGTGATTTCATTACATTTAATCAATCAGGCCAGCATTTTCTTTAGGGGGATCAAAAAGGCAAAACAAAAATAAAACACTAAATTAATTTTCAACAGACTATGAATCCATTTAGCTCCTTAAGGCTAAGAGATGCTTAATTGACAACGATTAAATGTTTGCTTAGGCAGGGTCCTCCCAAACTTAAACTGTTAGTTTTGAGGTCAGTTTAATGGTGTTCAGGACGCGTGCAAAAACAATTTTCTTCTTTTCATTTCCAAACTGTTTTGCAACAAAAATAGAAAACAGAGATTAAAAAAGGTGTCTGCTATAAATACTATTTCAGCAGATAAACAGATACAAATTGTGTGTGTCTGTGTGTGTGTGTGTGTGTGTGTAGTTTAGCACTTCAGAAATGACATCTTGAACAAATTGTTTTAAATGCGGTTTGATTTCAGCAAAAGCAAGTGTTGCTCAATTTGCGGTTTGTACATGTTCCTCTTTCAATCAAGTCAAGATGCAAAAGGTGACAGGGTGCCCCTCACCTTTGAAAGAGGTTAAGAGAGGTCCAAGCTTATCGAGAGGTTAAGAATACATTTGATTTTGTTTAAATAAAACTTTGTGAAGATATTTTTAAAAAAAGTCCTATTTTAAAAATTTCCCACTCTAAATATAGTCAATTTTTGAAAATTTCCTTTTAAAATATTTCCCAATTTTGACGATTCCCACTTTTTTTAAATTTCGATTTTTGAAAATTTCCTATTTTAAAAATTGTCCAATTTTGAAAATTTCCTTTTTTTTAAATAATCCAATTTTGAAAATTTCCTATTTTAAAAATTGTTCATTTTAGAAAATTTCCTTTTTAAAAAATTTTTTAGTTTTGATAACACCTACTTTTTTAAAAATTTCCTATTTTAAAAATTTTCTAATTTTAAAAACTTCCTATTTTAAGAATCACTCAATTTTGAAAATTTCCTATTTTAAAAATTGTCCAATTTTGAAAATTCCCCCTACTTTAAAATTTTTTTCATTTTGAAAATTCCCACTTTTTTTAAACATGTCCAATTTTGAAAATTCCCACTATTTTAAAAATTGTTTAATTTTGAAAATTCCTACTTTTTCAAAAAATTTCCAAATTTTAATTTTTGTCGATATCCACCTATTTTTCCCACAGTAAAAAAAGAAAAGATATTTTATTTAAGAAACCCTGTCTCATGGCAACCTGGAATGCTAATATTTTTAATAAAAAAATTCAGTTGCTGAGTTTAAATTGCACGTTGAAGTTGTGAGTCGCTTGGCTCACCTTGTTTGTGGTTAAAGTTACTTCAGTGCAGCCTTAGAACAACATGTTGTTGAAAAAAAAACCCGAATCATTATGGTGCAGGCGGTTTTGATATGAAATACACACGTCTGCTGTTTAAGCAACTGAATTGAAAGAAAATATTATTTTAGTGGCGCCATCAAGAAAATTATGCAATTTTTATTTTTAGCTCAAAACAATTTTTATTTTATTTATTAATTTTTTTCAATAGTTGATGATTAAGAATAAAATTGAATTCCTCATTGAATATCCCACTGTGCAGCGTTAAAAGACTGAAATCACTATGAAAAATGCTTCAAAAGTTGAAACAAAACGCACATTTGCTGCTGACCAACCAAAATGAATGTGTGGTCACTTTAGGGAACTGAATTTGAAACAACAAAAACTAAACAAGTAGAAAAAAAAATTTTATAAAATTTCTTCCATCCAGATAAAATGTTAAATACTTAATCTGCAACATTAACGAAATTTTAGTTTATTTAACCATCAAAAGCAACTAAATTAAAAATAATATTATAAACTTATTTTGGCGAGATGAAGCTGCCCCAACATTAACAGATCTTTTCCTCAAATAACATTCTGATTATATCAGAATCTCAATTTTCGAAAAATGCTATAATATTAAAATGGGTATTTATTTAGTGGACACCAAGTGTCGTACAAATAAATTTAATATTGTTTAAAAGACTAAATAGCCTTTTTAGGTTAATACACAAGATGCATCAGGATACAAAGGCGGCGCTCAGAGCTCGATTATTGCCATATTTTCAATGCATGAATTTTCATAGCCAACCCAAAACAATATCCAGTAAATGTTAAATTAAACAAATAATTTTAAGCTATGTTCGAAATTTCGAAAATAAATTCGAATTTTCGAAGTCGCTTAAAAAATCTTTTACAAGCTTTGGCAAATGAATAGAAACATTTTTATACATTAAAAAATCTTATAGCGGGATTTTGCAATGTTCGAATATACTAAACTGTTTCCCATACTTCAAAAATTCAAATTTCAAAAATTTTTGTTATTTATAAATTTCAGCGAACAATTTTAACGGATGTTCGAAATTTCGAACATAATTTCGAATTTCCGAAATTGCGTAAAATATCATTTACAGCCTTTGGCGAGTAGAAATAAATATTTTTATATGTAAACATATGCATAAATCGTGGGATTATGCAATGTTCGAATATCGTACACTGTTTCCCATACCGCAAAAATTTTAATTTCACCATTTTTCGATGTGTATTAATTTTAGCAAACAATTTAAAGGATGCTCGATATTTCGGACATAACTTCTAATTTTCGAAATTGCATAAAATACCATTTACAGCTTTTGGCGAATGGAAATAAATATCTTTATATGTAAATATATCAAAATCATGGGGTTTTGCCGTGCTCGAATATTCGGAAATGTTTCCCATACTCCAAAAATTTAAATTTCAGCAATTTTTGACGTGTATTAAATCTGGCGAACAATTTTGGAGGATGTTCGATATTTCGAACATAACATCGAATTTTCGAAATTGCATAAAATATCATTTACAGACTTTGGCGAATGGAAATAAATATCTTTATATGTAAATATATCAAAATCATGGGGTTTTGATATGTTCGAATATTTGAAACTGTTTCCAATACTTCAAAAACTTTAATTTCAATACTTTTCGATATGTATTAACTTCAACAAAAAATTTTGAAGAATGTTCGAAATCTCGAATACAATTTCGAATTTTTAAATTTATATAAAATATCATTTACAGTCATAAATAATTACTTTTAAAAAGAAAATATAACAAAACTGCTAGATTTTAATATGTTCGAAAATTCGAATATGCTTTCGTTGACTCTAAAACTTTAATTTTATTGGTTTCAAAATATCCAAGTATAAATTTAGGCAAAAATGATAAACATAAATTTTAAATAATATGGCGTACGTGCTTTTGTCCCCGTCACTCAAGGGTTAAAACAACTTAAATCCCATAACTGCCATTAAAACAAAATCACACACAGAGTGGCTTTCATAAATATACTACACATCACAAAAACACCAACAGCAACAAAGCACAGACAAAACACCAAAAACTTTAATAATGTAACACAAAAGTTTGCAATAAAACAACACAATTTCATCGCCAACATCATAAAAGTTGTTGATATAAATTTATAGCCATGAAAAAATAAAAGTTTGCTGCAAATTTATGTCCATAAAATTTATGAGGAAAAATTTTTTATATCGTAATTAAAAAATTTTACAAAAAAACACACACACACACACACACACACACGCGCAAACATGCATGCATGGCCACTGACGAGCACTTTGCATCAAAGGAAAAATTGTAGTTTAAAAGTTGTAGTGAAATTGAAATAGTTTATCTCGTTCAAACACCATTTTTTGCGGAGATGAAGTGAAATATTTCCGGCTGTTTTAAATAGTGAGTAAAATGAGTGTTTTTGAGAGAGAGTGTGTGTGTGTGCACAAAAGAGAAATGATTGTGCTGTGAAAACGTTTGTTTTATTTATTTTTAATTAGTTGAGGTTATTTTAATAAACTGCAATCAGTTGCTGCAACCTTGTGAATTGTTTAAGAAGAAACAAATTAATCAATTGTTGTTTGCTGTTGTCATATATTTTAGTTTCTCTTTATTTTATATTGCAATTAAACTGAAAATTCTCTTTTTTCAACGAGGGTAGTTGTAGAAGTTACCCTCGTCTGCCGCTACAGACAAGAATAAAAAAAATCTTGTCTAAACTTCTGGAATTCAAAATGTGTTTCATATTTTCAGCAGACATTTTTATTTTTCTTTCAGTGCAATTCAATCGAGTGATAAAAATTTAAGGCATTCGGTTGGTAAACGAGGTTTTACTGTTAAATTAATTTTAATATAAATTTTTTCTTTTACATTTTCCCCTTTTGGAAAAAGAAGTTCATTCTAATTAACGGAAATTTATATTTAGAAAAAAATTTTCTGTCTTTTAAAATCATTTTGAGTACGGCCTCTTATTTTTTTTTTTTTTAAATCAAAGCAACACGCAATTTGCAATTGTTAATTGTTTGTCAACTATCAGTTGAGATGAACAAATTGAAAATAAAAAAATTACGAAACTATTAAAGAAAAAAATTAAAATAAAATTACAAAACAGAACAACAACAAAACAAATGACGCTTTTATTAAATGAGAAAAGAAGGAAACTAATTGAACATCAATTGAAATATTTAGAATAAACAAAAATATTTACAATAAATTATTGCAATTTTAATCAAAATAATATTCAATCACTTGCAAAACAGTCAACCGAATAAACAAGTTAATCAACTATGACAATTATAAACAATTAATATCTTAATTGAAACAATTTATAATTAATTGTTTCAATTAATTATAAATTGAGTTATAAAAACGAAACGCTTTTAAAAGTTTCCTTCATGCAAATTTTATATTAAAAGAATTACTTTCGGTTTATCTGATTACGTTGAGAAATTCTAAGCAATTTCCTAGATTTATTCGGAGATATTCTGGGAAATTTATGGAAAAAAATTTTAGAATTCTTATACCTCTCGAGTTTGAAAACGTTTCCAAAATAATCACTTGGCTTTCACATTCAAAATGATATGCATCAGTCATATGGATTAGCATGACCCACAATAATTAAATATTTTCCCTACTTCTCATGCATATTTAATCCCAGAGAAATCCATTTCCACGTGTCCACTAAAACTTAAAATAAAATAGTTTTCGTTCTGAATTTAATTTCATGTAAATATTTAAAATACTTTTTCACATGATTTAATTAAACCGAACGACCGTAATTATGGACAATAAACTTAATTAAATTGAACCCTTAACACAATTAATTGCAGTCCGGCCAACTCTCATGAGCTCATAAAAATCAAAAAGTGTTTCACTGTATTTATTTATTTATTCAAACTAAAATGTATAATTTCATATGGGTGTTTCCATTCAAAACAAATACTAAACTAAAAGCAGTGAAATTGATTATTTTAGTTTACAAACAAAGAATAATTATATTTACTGAATTTAAAAAAGCTACAATAACAATTTTCTTCAGCCTATGAAAAGTTGGAATAGCGACCTTTTAGCGCAAAAAAAGGGACATAAAAATATTTTCTGTTGCTTTTTAATTATATAAAAAAATGTGTTGCCATTTTTAAGCTTAAGAATTCTAGAGGAAAAAAATGAAATTCATGCGAACATGTATTGAACGTTACTTAACAAAAAATAGAATGTGATGTAAAACATATTTGATGTTTGGGCTCAATGTTATTTTAAAAGTTGTTTTTGCATATATAAAATAAAATTCCTTGCGAATTTGTATGAAACGTTACTTTGAGAACAATATTTAATAATAATAAGTATTGATTATAAAAAAAAATAATGCCAGTGAAATAACAAAATTAATAAAAATAAAAATAAAGTGAAGCATCCTATTTAGCAAAGAAAAAAAAAACATGAGCAACTCTTGAATGGGAAAAGTAACGTTCAATACATAATATTATTTTCCTTTTTAATGTAACGCTAAACACTCAAAAATTTGAGATGTAGTAAAGCAACAACAGCAAAGTAAAATATATATTCAAGTGTATAACTTTCTCCAAAAACTTATCGATAACAACAAGCAGCTTGCAACAGCTCAATTTATTGGAAATTTATCGATAAGTGAATTAGTATAGTATTTAGTTCGTGATATCTGAAAGTTTTACAAAAGCTTTTTAATAATCGTAAAAAATTTATCGATAAATTTTTAATAAAATAGCACAGAATCGATATATTTTATTGTGAAGAAAACGATATCGACCACTTTGAGATTACAAAGATATTTTAAATGAATTTTAGTTTTACAAAAGCTTGTCGATAACTTTATTTTTATCAAAGCTGTTATCGATAACTTTTTTTTATAGACGTCATTTTTTTATGGTTTATAAAATTTATTTACTATGAGAAAATTTAATTCCTTTATTGAATTTTCTAAAAATTTGTCTTATCGATTACAAGAAAAAAAAATTATAAATTAAAAATTTAAGTAATAATTATCGCATATATTTTAATAAAAAATCAAGTGTTAAAAAGCAGTAGGTTTACAAGAAAAAAATATATATATGTTAAACCATATGGAGTCACCCATATACAACAACTTTGCTCATTTTACATAAATAAGTTTCTGTCTAGAAATAAATAAAAAAAACAGCTCAAACAAACAATTAAATTAGAATTTCGTTGTTAGAACTCGCCGAATAGTGTTAAAAAACTGAAATAAACTCAAAACAAACCGACCTTAACCTCAACTATTTCTAAATATTCATCATGCTGCAGCATACGATCGTACGATAAATTCATACATGGTGTTTTTTTCAACAATCAGGTTTGTTCAACTTGCAGACAACTGATACACACAACGCACACTCACACACACACACACCTCCTAAACAAGTTTATGGTGCAACCACTTATTGTGGACAAGCCTCCAAATTAGTCAATCAATATGGGAGCCGTTTTTTCTATTCTCATTTGCAACTATAAATTACAACTGGTTGTGATAATTCCATATGTTTTATTACCAAAATAGCAACAACAACAAAATAGTAATGATCATAATACAAACTATTATTAAATCAAAATATTAATTTAAGGCAAATTTATGCTTGAAAGCAACCGCCAGGGATGGAAAGATGTCAGAATACAATTAAATCATTTAATAATTGTGAAAAAATATTAATAAAATTAAGTTCCAACAATAATATACTCATTTAAATTTTTCGATAACTTTAATTTTGAATAAAGTTATCGATAACTTTTCTATAAAATGGTATATAAGAAATTATTATTTAAAAAAAATTTTATCGAAAGGTTGGCTTGTCAATGAAATAATATGAACCGCTTCTTTTCAACAATAAATTTCGATAAAAATTTTGCCATTCGCAAGTCACGGTCAACTTTGTTTTTTATTAATAATAGTTATCGATTAGTTATCTCTTTGTAAAAATTATATGGCATTAATTTAAAAAAAAAATCGAATTTTTTACTCGTTATAAAACAGCTACCAAAATATTTCCATTTCGCCAAACTTATCGATAACATTAAATTGCCCCAAAGACACAATATTAAGTTTATCGATAACTTTATTTACAGCTGTTGTTATCCATAAAGTTGTCGATCAACTTCAACTTAAATTCACTCGAGCTTCGATTTTTATAAAAATGTTATCAAATTACTTTGGAAAAAAATTATCGATTAATTTTTTATAATCGGTAAAATTTTCTTAATAAAACAATACAACCACTTAATTTATTGCTGACGACAGTAAACACCAATAGTTTTGTTTTTAATAATAATTCGAGATAAATTTACAATCATAATAAATATTTTAAATATGATTTAAGACTGTTATCGATAACTATTTTCTAACAACAAAAAGTTATCATTAGCTTTGCTCTTTATGAAAACAAGAAATTGAGACTTATTTATTATAGAAATTTTTTATCAATAAAGAAGAGTTATCGATAAATTTTCATTGAAACAAAATGGTTATCAATATCTTTGCTTTGTATGAAAGCAAGTAATTATTAATATTTAATGTTTAGCTATAAGAAAACTAATCGATAACTATAATTTTGTTTAAAAAGAATTTCGATAAATGTTTTCCTTTTTGTAAAAAAATGTTATCGATATATTTATGTTACATCTTTAACTTTTCCACAAATATTATGTAAAACAACTTAATTAAAACATAAACTTCTCGATATCTTCTTATTACGAGAAAGTTTAACGATAAGTCTTCTTTTCATTAGCAATAAGTTTTGTCTGTACAAAATGAAACTTCCCTAGAGTTTTGAATTTCAAAACTTACTGAAAACTATTGTTAAGACTTTATCGATTTTTTAGTATTTATAAAAACTATTGTTTTTTATAAAACATGTTTTGTTTTTACTAAAATAAAGTGCCGATAATTTCGTTTTTAATAAACACAAACAATTGATAAGGATTTTCTTTTAAAATACCTATCGATAACTTTGCTTTTCACGAAAACTGTAATCGATAAATTTTACTTTTACGAAAAGGGTACTGCTTTTTTATTCTTTTGTTTTAGATTAAAAAATTTTATTTAATAATATCCTTTTTTTAATGCAAAATTTATCGATAATTTTAGTTTTCATTAAATCGAGATCGATCAGTAATTTATTTGTCGCAAAAGTCCTTTAGATTTGTCGCTAAATCTATTTTTAATAAATTGAATTCTTAATATTTTTATCATGTATCGATAACGTTAGATTACGAAATCGATAACTTTCGTTTTTATAATTGCAAAATTTTATAAATTATTTTTACTTTTCTTCGCATATTTTGAAACAATCGTAGATGTTCTTGACCTTTTAGGGTAACATTCGATTTTATGAAATGGAAATTTGAAATTAATAAGGAAATTAAGAATATTTTAACAAAAATACTGTTGCGCTTTAAACATCAGCTCCCATCTCTGTTAATTATTATTTAGAAGCAAAATGAAACTATTTGATACATTTTGTGGAAAATGTGAAATATTTTGTTAATATTTAAATTGAATTGGCCGTTGGCCATTTCGGGGATTTTTTTTTTTCTTTTCGACTTTATGTTTGTTAATTTAAATATACTTTTTTTAATTTCTTTTATTTCATTTTGTGTTTCCGCAGTATTATTCACATTAAGTAAATTTCGTAACACGAATGTCAACAACAAATTAAAACGACACAAATTAGTTTTAAGAAAACATCGCAACAACAATAACAATTCTTAAAAAAAATTTCAAACGCATAAATTAAGATATTTTTTTGCTTTAAAGATTTACACGATCTTCATGACATACAAACAACCGAAAGTCATTAAAATGATATACGCGATTATTAAAATTTAGGAAACGCTTCTGCTTTTAAAGGCCACTATGAAAAAGAAATTGTTTTTTTGTTTCTATTTTAAAAATAATGAATTTATACAAATAGATTTTGAAAATCATACTATAAGTCTCATACGGTATAGCCGGTTACAATTGGCGCCACAGCCACTGACGATTCTTCAAAAAACTTTATCAGCGACTCATTCCTTTTTTATATCTCCAGCTTCAGCTGAAAAGATTTTCTTCTTATTGGAACAGTTATTGAATGCGTTTACAAGACTGTCAGTTTAAGCAACCATGACTGGACTTAACGAAACTTTTCGTCAAGTTTCATAAACTGTTATTTGCTTAAGTGGAATCGAAAGCTGAGAGCACATTCGATATAGAATTCAAGGTTTTTGTTAATTCTGGTTTTGTTAAAGCAAATATTCTTTTGCCAGGGATGGTAAACTCGATTTTTAAAGTTTTATAAAATTTTTCAATGCATTTTTTTAATGTTGAGGAATTTTTTTTTTTTTTTTAATATTAAAATATATTCTACTAACGAGTTTTTTTCATACTTTTTGTTCCTTCTTTTTAATTTTTTTTTTTTATTATATTTTCCATTAATATTTTTGTCGCTATTGAATTACTTGATAGATTTTTGTTTTTCTTTTTGGCTGCTAGAAGATTGAAAAAACCACATCTTTTCGTAAAAATTAATTATTTATGTCAATCATACAGAGAGAGAGAGAGAGAGAGATATTGAAAAAAGAAGAAACAAAATACAATTCATTGAAATCAATCGTTTGTAGTGTGAAGCTCTACAAGTAGCACATTGAACTGGAAAATTATTTCAAAATAAATTTATGAACGCACACACACACACACCAGCAAAAACTGAAATTTTTTAAAATCGAATTCCATTCCATTTAAGCTTCCTTTATCGCTAAAATGCAAATCAGGTATGTGAAGTTAAATTTCGAAATTTATAACCCTAGACACAAACCAGGTACGTCCTCAACTATAATCCCCAACCGTAGGATTTTTCATAAAGAAACTTGCATTTCACTCAAATTTCATATACTAAATTCCTTGATGAATTTTCTTATAAAATTGTTTATAAGAAAATTATCCCTGCTATAAATAATAAAAATATATAAAAAAAAACAAAAACTTGAAATTGAAGACAAATTGAGGACAAATTGAAAACAAATTGCTGGCATAAAGTTTGTAGGCAAGAATATCGAAAATTAATTTAATTAATTTACTGACCACACCTCAGAGAAATACACACAAACACACGCCAACACACACACAGTGAGACACTCAAATATAACATACCACAGGACACGCACTCCTGCACACCTGAAAATCAATTAAAACTACAACTCAATAGAATTTGTGTGGTCATATTTTTGGCTTGAAATTGGAAAACCTTGAAAAGCTAAGAAAACTCTGTGCGTGCAGGATGAAGACAACTTTTCTTTTATTCACAGGAATTAAATAGTTTTTTTTCATACAGCATCCTAAAAGTATGCCATTAAAACCGGCTTTATTTGGTATAGGAAATATTTCCTCTCATTGAATAACTGAAACAGGATGCATTTCCCGTGGCACTGCCCACTTTTGTCAGCATAAATCTAAATTCAAATTGTGAAAATTTAATTCGTGATAATTCAATTTGTGTGAATTATTTAATAAACAACAAGTGATAATTCAATTTCAGATTGTGGGCGTGGCACTAGCTATTTTAATTATATTAGAGATATGCATACTGAAGCAACCGACTCCGTATTATAAAAGAAGTTTAATAATCAACGGTTTAGCAAGAGCAGTCTGTTGGTAATATTTATTTAATATGGGCGTGGCACTGCCCTCCTATTAGCGGTTATATAAAAGTAGTCCCAGAGCACCATTTGTTATACATCCGAGTGTGTTTTAAATGCTTCATCAGCATCGGCTAAGAAGAAATAGTGTAAGAGATATATATTTGTTATGGGCGTGGTACTGCCCTCTTTTTAAAAATGCAGTTAGATCAGTGTGTTTCATAAGCATAAGTTTATCAAATTGTTCTAGAGGAACTTTTTTTAATTATGGGCGTGGCACTGACTTCTTTAAGTTACACTGAGATACATTCTGAAGTAGCCTCATTATGCGTAAGACGTTTAATAAGCAGCCGCTAAGCACGTAATTTCTTATGTGATATAGGCGTGGCAACGCCCCCTTTTCTAGCATATAGCAGTAATCTTAAGGAATCTCAAGGTGTGTAAAATCTTTAATATGAACCGGTTAAGTAGATATTGCCTTATATTATCATTTCGCAATTATGGGCGTGCCCACTTTTTTTCATCACATAACTGTATTCTGAAAATATGTTACTGTGTTATAGAGATTGAATAAGGAACTACCCAGTAGAAACATTCAACAGCGAGTTTTTATTTGCGGTGGGCGTGGATCTGCCCATTTTACCTATTATGGAACTTCATTCTAAATTGATTAAAAAATCTGTAAGAGATTTACTACGCATCGGTGAAGTAAAAATATTCCAAAACGAATATTTATTTTGGGTGCAACCCCGCCCACTTAAATCATTCAAAAGCCATACTTTGACACGCCTTAAATGTGCGCAAAAAATTTTATGAGTAGCGGCGAGCATCTGCCGATTTTTCTAATTTTGTAACTGTAGAACTGACTGATTAGAAATAGTTTCGAATATGTTTCTATTTATTATGGGCGTGCACCTGCCCTCTTTTTTCGTTCTGAAAATGTAGAATTGAGGCGACCACAATTTTTTTAGAGATTTCATAAGCATCGGTTGATTAGCAACAGTCCAGGATATATATTCTTTTCACTAGCCGTGGTTCTGCCCACTTTTCTCATTTTGAGCCACCCATAGTAAGTGCGAAAAATTATTAAGCATCGGTTAAGAGCAGATACTCCAAAAGTAATATTTATATGTTATGGGCGTGGCTCTGTCTACTTTCACTATCATAAAGGCTAGATATTTATTTTCTCCAAAGGTGAGCGTGACACTGCCCACTTTTCTAGGCATACAGATGTGTTTTCAAGAAACCTTAACGTGTGCAAAATATTTGACAGGCTTCGTTTAAGTAGAAATAGTGCAAAAGAAGTATTTATTTATAAAGGGCGTGACACTGCCCCCTTTTTCCCTCATAATATTTATTAAACTAAATAATTATTTTCAATTTAACATCATATAAATTTCTCTTCATCCCTAACTTTCTTCTAATGATTTACAGTGCGGCTTGTCGCCCGTCGCCCGTCGCTTACTATGTGTTTTTGCCTTTCACATCAAAGAATGCATGTGCTTTCTTCTTGTTTCTATGATATATTTTTATTTTCTCTGTACCATTCCGCAACGTTTATTTTTGTTTTCAGGGCTTATCGCTGATCTACAAAGACTTGCAGTGCGAACAATAAGAGAGTTTAGAAAAAGTTCATGGACTCATACAAATAATTTAGAAGTGTGACTGAAGTAGATGGAAAAATTAAACAGAAAGAAGACTGTGGGCCAGTGAAATTATAATATAATCTCAAACAGTTTTCTGGTTCTCTTTAGAGTTTTAAGCAAAATTTTAGTAAAAAATTATTTATTATTCACCACCGTAATGTTTACCGTTAATCTCTTTATGAATATGGCTGTCAGCCCACACGAATAACGTCATCCTAATCAGTTCACCAGTCGATATGCCAGTTGTGGAATTTCTTTTTTTGCTATCAATTGTTTATAAAATGTTCTGCGTTTATTTGCAAAGTAAATAAGTAATTTTATCAATGACTGCAAATATTTTATTATTTGATAATGAAATTTAGTTACGGACAGCACTCACATGTCAAAAATGACTCTTGTCATGACGCAATACGCTTAAGTAATTAACTTTTCAAAAGTAAATAAATTTTTTTTTGCAAGCACAAGCATGATCCCTGAAACATATTTTTGGACTGATTGAAATTTGCAAGTCTTCAAAATATGCTGTTGTAAATTTATGTTGGCACTATTGAAAAAATGATTTGATTTATTTAGAAAACTTAATTTTGTACTGCAGGCGTTACTAGTTGTTAAGTACAAAAGCAAGCTCGTGCATGAACAAGCATGATCGTTAGCATATTAAACGTATTATGACTTAACAGTGTAGAAGACCAAAAGCAAAAGATATCCATCTTAATTTGTGAAGCGTTTGCAAGATGTATTTGCAAGAAAAAAATATTTAAAAAGTAAGAGAGAAATATGGGTCATTCACTCTGTGTAGTGGCCACTATTTTAGCGTCAGCTGAAACAACAAGTCGGCATGAAAAACAAAACATATTTCAAAGATATATTTAGACATTGAAATCTCACATACAAATCGGCAGTATTTTTTTATTTATTTATTTATTTTGGCAGGTCCAATTGCACAAAAGAGAAAATAAATTTAAAAAAAATAAAAATAAATTTAAAAAGAAAACTTGAAATAAAAGTGGCGTGATTTTTGCAATATCGCAAAGACGAAAGCATAACAACGGCAGGAATAACTAAAATATTTCATATTTTCGTTGAAATTTCAAACAAGTGATTCATTGGAAATCTAATAACAAAACAAATGCAAACGAAAAAAAAAACAAAAGCAAATCAAATACAATTAATCACTCAAGAAATTTGATATGAAAAAAAGCAATTAATTTGAAAAGGTGGCGTGATGAGAAAACTATACAAAAGCAACTGCTTCTATTAAATAAACAAACAAATAAATTAATAAATTAAATGAGTGAACAAATTTTGTAAGCAATTTAATAAAATATTTGGAAGTTGGCTCATACTCGTATGACGTTTCAAGTCGAAAACAAGTTTACAAATGCCGCATAATTTTACATGAATGATATACACACAAATCAGTACATATATAATCGTATATACATGTGTGGGTGTGTGTGTGTGCGTTTTGTATATAGTAATAAAAATCTAAGTGACGTGTATTCCACACAGGCATGTGAAGAAACAATAAAGATAAAATTCTTTGAAAATTAATTGTCCAAAAAATTGTTTCGCATTAGAAATTTATTTCAGCGAAGAGATAAATTATCTGTTTAAAATTGCTCTTGATGACGGATTCTTTTTTCATAAATTAAATAAAACGGAGAGAGAGAGAAAGAGAGACCGTTTAATTGTAGGGAAATTTACTATTGTTATACATCCGAGTGTGTTTTAAATGCTTCAGCAGCATCGGTTAAGAAGAAATAGTGTAAGAGATATATATTTGTTATGGGCGTGGTACTGCCCTCTTTTAAAAAATGCAGTTAGATCAGTGTGTTTCATAAGCATAAGTTTATTAAATTATTCTAGGGAAATTTTTTTTTCTCTATCTAGTTCTTTACATAAATTTCTTTTACAGAAAAAAAATTTTTTCTGAAAATTTACTAAAAAGAACAAAGTTTTCATGAAAAAATTAATTGTATCAAAAAAGAAAAAAGAAAAACGTTTGAAATGTGTAAATCGGCACAAATGTCTTCATAGAAATTCCTCTCAAACTAACACATATTTTGTTAGAGAAATTTCCTCTAGACGTAAGGAAATTTTTCTACAGCGAATTGTTGCCAACGAAACCAATTTCTTTTATAAAAATATTAGCTCTAAAATAGAGCAAAATATTATATAAAAAATTGTTCTTCTATAGAAAACTACTCTTTAACAAATTTTTCTTTAGAGAATTAATAGAAAATAGAGCAAATATTTTAAAAAAAATATGGATGAAATTTTTTCTATAGAAAACTGTTTTTGAATAAATCAAATTTTTGGTTAGCAAATTGATCAGAAACAGAGCAAATTTTTTTATAAAAAAGTAGGATGAAATTTTTTAATAAAAAAAATATGAAATTTTTTAATAAAAAAAATGTTTATCGAAAAATTTTGTAGAATATAAAAATTGTTTCGCTTGAAAATTGCTCTAGAACAAAACTAATTATTCTATAGAAAATTGCTTCAGAATAGAGAGAGTTTTTTTATAAAATTGTTTTAAATTTCTATTTAAAAAATTTATAGAAAATACATAAAATATTTTTAAAAAAATATGGATGAAATGTTTTCTATAGAAAACTGTTTTTGAATAAATCAAATTTTTGGTTAGCAAATTGATCAGAAACAGAGCAAATTTTTTTATAAAAAAGTAGGATGAAATTTTTTAATAGAAAGGTAAAATGAAAGTTTTTAATAAGAAAGTAGACTAACATTTTCTATAGAAAACCGCTGTAGAGCAAAAAAAAATTTTTTTATCGAAAAATGACGTAGAATATAAAAATTCTTTCCTCAAAAAATTGCTCGACAACAAAACCAATTATTCTATAGTATAATATTATTTTAGGAAATTTAAAACAAAGAATGACCTACAATAGAACATATTTCTTTTTAAATTTTTATACAGAAAATCATTAATTATTTTGTCGACCTTTGTACAGAAAATGGCTCTGGGATAGAGAAAAAGCTTTCGAAGAAAAAAGTGCTCTAAATTATAATTAATTTTTCTAGAAAAATTGTCTATTTTGTATAAAAAATAACATATTCTATAGAAAATTACTCTAGAAAAAAAGCACATTTTTTATAGAAAATTGATCTTGAATAGAGAACATTTCTCTACAGAAAATATACCTTAAATGGAGTATATTTTTCTACAGAGAATTGCTTTAGAATAGAGCGTATTTTTTTAAGGAAAAAGCGATTTTTTATATCAAAAGACGTTTCCGGATTTAAGAAAATTTTTCTATAAAAAATATCCTTGAATATAAAGCAACTTTTCATAGTAGATAATTCCTCTGGAAAGATAATTTCCTTTAGATACCTTTTTTTTCAATTCTCTATAGAAAAACTTGTTCGATATTCTAGAGCAATTTTCTATAGGAAAACTTTCTGTAATTTGGGGCAATTTTTCAAACGAAAAATTTTACTTTATTTAATATAATTTCCTATAGAAAACTCCTCTATTATAGTCATTTTCGAAGAGCAAATTTTTTTTTTACTTTTTAAATGTTTTTTTAAAAAAATTCGCCTCCATTCTAAAGCGCTTTTTCGATAGAATACATAAATTATTTTCTTAAGAAAACGGCTTGAATATATTAAAATTTTTTCTTTAAAAATATTAGCTTAGAATAGGTCAACTTTTCTATAGAAAAAATAAATCATTTTCTTTGGTCAAAAACCCCTGCAGAATAGAAAGTTTTACAGACTGGAGCAAGTTTTTCTATAAAAAATTTTTTAAGCCGCTACAAATCTTTTTTAAGCAAAATTAGTCTCTAAAAAGCAACTTTTTTCTACAGAAAACTCATAAAAATTTTGTCTAAGAAATTTTCAGAAAAAAAAAATTTTATACAAAAGATTTCTATAAATCACGCATAATTTTTTGCAAAGAAAAAATGCTCCACCAAAAACAGTCCCTTTTACCACCATTTTTGCTTGCACGTAAATTTGGTTTAATTAAAAAAAATTACTCCAGTTATTCTCAAGGCTGAGAAGCAAACGCCCACACACACACACAATTTCTCTATCAACAAAGTGCACGTATCATATTTGGAAATTGTGTAATTTCCCTTTTTCCACACAACAAACCCAAAGAAATCATGCGACCTGCATTAAAATTCTTTTTAGATTTTAATCACGTCCACAGTTATCTGGCGCTGTTAAGATTCTAATTTTGTTAATATTTATGTGTGGTGCAATCAAATTAATCAAAATTAGAATGAATTGTTAGATAAGAAATTCTAATTGTGAGCGGGAGGGTTCGGGATTGAAACCATAACAAACAGTTGCACGTCATGAACGCGGATATTTTATATTTAAGGTTGATTAATTGATAGCAATTCTGAGCAAAATGTGAGAGCCTTAAAAATTAAAAAATTTCTTAGGCTCTAATTTAGAGCAAATTTTCTATAGAAAATTAGGCTCTAATTTAGAGCAAATTTTCTATAGAAAATTAGGCTCTAATTTAGAGCAAATTTTCTATAGAAAATTAGGCCCTAATTTAGAGCAAATTTTCTATAGAAAATTAGGCTCTAATTTAGAGCAAATTTTCTATAGAAAATTAGGCTCTAATTTAGAGCAAATTTTCTATAGAAAATTAGGCTCTAATTTAGAGCAAATTTTCTATAGAAAATTAGGCTCTAATTTAGAGCAAATTTTCTATAGAAAATTAGGCTCTAATTTAGAGCAAATTTTCTATAGAAAATTAGGCTCTAATTTAGAGCAAATTTTCTATAGAAAATTAGGCTCTAATTTAGAGCAAATTTTCTATAGAAAATTAGGCTCTAATTTAGAGCAAATTTTCTATAGAAAATTAGGCTCTAATTTAGAGCAAATTTTCTATAGAAAATTAGGCTCTAATTTAGAGCAAATTTTCTATAGAAAATTAGGCTCTAATTTAGAGCAAATTTTTCGTAGCAGACTATTTACAATAGTCGGGAATCGTATGCAGCTGCATCTGATTGCCTGATTTAACTTTATGATTTTGATAAAATTCTATTAAAATACACGTTAAAACCTTAAACGTTTATGGCTGCGGCGAAAGACAATTAACGATATAATTTCATAATCTAATTAAAATTGCGATGTTTTATCGTTTTCATTAGCAACGGCAACAGAATAAAATTGATAATGTTGGAGTTGTTATTAAATTTCCAACAGATTCTACAACGCTGACGATAAGAAAATATTTAATATTTTCAAAATGTTTTTATCTTTAGAATTTTATTCACATCCACTCTCACCATTTAATCTGTTGCATAAAATATAATCAGTTCGTTTTACATACCTGCAAGTAAAAAAAGAGATAAAATTTCATCAGTATTTTTGTCAGAAATCAATTAATCTTTCGTTCAGAAAAGATTTTTTCAAAAATTTGCTTATTTTGCATTTTTATTAACCCTGAATCCTGCACACACACACACAAGCCTAGCTAAACATTTCCTTCCGAAAATTCCATTATCATAAAATATTTCTTTTACAAAACGTAACAGCATTAAAAATTATATTGAAAAACATGGAAACTTTTTTGCCTGTTCAGAATTCTAGAGTTGTAGATGCATATAAATCACAATTTATTGGCCATAAATAAAAGATTGTGGTTTAACTCAAAAAAAGAGTTGTTGTTGTTGTTGTACAGGACGATTTTCAGCTGGAAATATGTAAAATAAGAGAATTTCTAAGTTAAGACGTCTACGTTTGTTGTATTCATAAAGAAAAGAATTTTATAGAATTCTAAAGTGTAACAACAGTCGAGATAAAAATTGTTTTATAAAAATTTCTGGGGATTTGCGAAATTTCTTTAAAAAATTTTAAATTTACTCCGCTTTAGCCCAACATATTTGCAGCTAATTTTACGACTTTTTCAGCAGTTGAAATTTTTTTCTACTCTGCAGCGAATTTATTGAACACAGTGTTGCTTTAAGCTGGAGGACAATTTCTAAAGGAACTCCTTTTTTAATCTACAGCAAGTTTTATTTTAAATATTTGGAAAATATTTGCTACTAACAGTTCAGTACTATTTCAATTTGTTGTAAAAGATTTATATATAATTTAAAGAAAATTTGCTATTTAAACTTTGAATCTACTTGAGAGCGAATTCGTTACGAAAAATTTTGTCCCGCTCTAGCAAATTTTGTTATGAAAGATTTCGATTTGCTGTAGAGAAAATTCACAATTGAAAACTCTAGTTCTAACAAATTTGCGATACCCTTGCAAATTTGCTATACATTTGCAAATTTGCTGTACCCTTGCAAATTTACGGCAGAGATTTCCATAAAATATAACTTTTACTATGAAATATTTCGTCCGGCTGGAGCTCAAATTTCCTAGAAAAAAAATAAATAAATAAATCCACTCTACCCTTGCAAATTTACTAAAACAGCGTCACTCCACTTTAAGGGAAATTTGTTGGATGAAAACATTTGCTTCATTCTGGAGTAAATTTGGTATAGCAAAATTATGCTCTAATTTAAAGAAAATTCGCTATAGAAAATTTTTCTACTCTGTGGAGTAAATTTGCTATTGAATTTTGAATTATTCTGTAGAGTAAATTTGCTATAGAATATGTTTTTGTACTTCAAAGCATTTGCTACTGAAAATTCAACTATTATCTAAAGTAAATTTGCTATAGAAAACATTGTCGTTCTTTAAAGTAAATTTGCTAAGGGCAAACTGTGCTCTACTTTAAAATATATTTGCTATAGACCATTTGCAATAGAAAATTTTGCTTTGTTCCAGAATAAATTTCATATACAAAATTATGCTCTGCTTTTAAGAAAATTTGCTAGAGCAAATTTGCAATAGTAAATATTGCCAAATATCTTTTAGAAAATTTGTTCTTCTTTGAAGTATATTTACTAAGCCGAAAGTTTGTTCCATTGTATAGCAAATATACTACATATTATATTGCAAAGTTTTCCAGAGCAAATTTGCAATATTAAATATTGAAAAATCCCTTTTAGAAAATTTGGTCTTTTTTAATAAGTATTTGATATGCCAAAATTCTACTCTATAGCACATTTGCAGTAAAAATTTCCAATACCATAGTAAATTTTGCTATAAATAATTTTTATCTACAAATTTGCATAAAAAAATTTTGATTTACTCTAGCAAATTTTGCTCTAGCAAATTTTGCTCTAGCAAATTTTGCTCTAGCATATTTTGCTCTAGCAAATTTTGCTCTAGTAAATTTTGCTCTAGCAAATTTTGCTCTAGCGAATTTTGCTCTACTTTACAACTACTTTTCTGAAACAAATTGCAATATTATTTTGAGCAAATTTGCTACAGCAAACGTAGCAAAATTTCCTGTAGAAATTTTTTAATATCCCAGATCACACTTCCAAAAATATATTTATCCACTTTAAAGCGAATTTGCTATAAAACTATTTTTAATTCTCTAGAAAATATTTTTTAAAAATTTATTTTTAAAACATAATTTTTCTCCTGAATTATCTCGACTTTAACTCTCAAGCTAAAATTTTAGAAATGAACTCCCTTTTTCGCACTCGACTGTCCGGAATTCGAAACTGAAAGTCTTGATGTTTGTTTGCAAAAATTATAAATCGAATTGCTTTGCATGTGTGAGTGTTCGTATGCTGAGAAATGAAAATCATAAATTACAAGCAAATAAATTGGAGAATTTGTGAGAGGGAAAATTGAAAAATAAATAAATAAATTTTAGAAAATATCACATCCAGGCAACGGGGAGGAGGCAAACGAGTACATGAATCAAAACGAATTTCGTTAGAATAAAATTTGTGAAGACAAAATCGTAGTTAATTGCAGCAGCCGATTAGATACGCAGCCCAGAGAAGGGAAATATATTTCAATTACTCCATCGGATGCAAGAATACTTTCGTCTGTGTTACCTCCAGTGCTGTTGGCTCTCCACTTGGGGCTGCAATAATTATTAGCAACCAATCAAACTGTCAGATACATAAAATGAGAATTATCTCTTTTATTGCCTTCATTTTACTTGGCCTTATTTTTGTTATTATCTCAACCAGGTGTGTGTGTGTCTGATTGTGTGTGTTGGTAATGACACAAATTGCGCTATTGCTTTGGGGGATTTCTTATCTTTTATTGGTTAAATTGTTAATGAAATTCTTTTTATATAAATTTAAACTAGATGTTTTCATCTAGACAATCGATCAGATAATCAGTGATCATGCAACTAAAAAGTGCTGGAACTATGGAAAGGCCGCAAAAGTGTTAAGGTGTATTGCCCCAAGAGACAAGGTGTACTTTTTCAAATAAATTTTTTTCTATTGTTCAAATTTCATTAAATTTAGCAAGCCAACAACCTAAGCAATTAAGCCACTAAATGTAACCAACGAATACACTTTTCCTTAATTTTGATTTCTTTTCTAGAAAAAGTGTAACATTTTTACACTTCTTTTTTTGAAGTGAAAGATGCAGTCAGAAAGATTTTCTACACAAAAATTTATTTTCATAATGTTCATACATCTAGTTATAATAAATACATTCACTGTGTGCAAATGACTGATTGTTGCCCTTTTTCATTAAAAATGCAATAAATGTTGCATTTTTTGTAGAAAAGAACTTCATATAAGTCTCAAAAGCTGTAAATCGCTTAAGCAAAGTGCGAAACTGCGTTCAAAATAAAAGCTTTCTTTCATAGTATTATAAAACAAAATGTATATCAATTCACTGTGTGATTGTTGCCCTTTTTTCAATAAAAATGCAGTAAATGTTACACTTTTTGTAGAAGAGAACATCATATTAGTCTCAAAAACTGTAACTCGCTTAAGCAAAGTGCGAAACTGCGTTCAAAATAAAAGCTTTCTTTCATAGTATTATAAAACAAAATTTATATAAAATTCACTGTGTGCAAATGACAGATTGTTGCCCTTTTTCATTAAAAATGCAATAAAGGTTACACTTTTTGTAGAAAAGAACATCATATAATTCTCAAAAGCTGTAACTCGTTTAAGCAAAGTGCGAAAACCAAATTTATAATAAATTCACTGTGTGATTGTTGCCCTTTTTTCAATAAAAATGCAGTAAATGTTACACTTTTTGTAGAAAAGAACATCATATTAGTCTCAAAAACTGTAACTCGTTTAAGCAAAGTGCGAAACTGCGTTCAAAATAAAAGCTTTCTTTCATGGTATTATAAATCCAAATTTATAATACATTCACTGTGTGATTGTTGCCCTTTTTTTCAATAAAAAAGCAATAAATGTTGCATTTTTTGTGGAAAATAACTTCATATTAGTCTCAAAAACTGTAACTCGCTTAAGCAAAGTGCGAAACTGCGTTCAAAATAAAAGCTTTCTTTCATAGTATTATAAAACAAAATTTATATAAAATTCACTGTGTGCAAATGACAGATTGTTGCAATTTTTCATTAAAAATGCAATAAATGTTACACTTTTCGTAGAAAAGAACATCAACTAAGTACCAAAAGTTGGTGTAAACTAACACGGCCTAAGGATTTTCCTTAAGCCGAAGCCTAAAGGTAGGCACCATAAAGTTTTCATTAACTACAAATACAATATTTCATTAGCAATTGTTGGAGCATCCTTCGAAATATTTTATGTTCCTAAATTTGCTGCCTGCAACATAAACTCTTGGCTTATAAACACGCCATTTTTTTCCCCCTCCTACAAATAACGAGGAAAATTTATTTATTTTACACTGAAATAAATAAACGTTACTTTCACTGTTTTGTTTATTATATGAATGTTGTTGATTTTAAACGTTTTATTATTTCCTTTAACACTCTGCTGCAAAAATTCTCATTCCAGTTTAACTTTTTTTTTCTTTTTTACTTTTTTTCTTTCAACTAAAAACAGTAGAACCCTTTCGTTATGACAATGAAATTTTAAAAAGAAGAACCAGAAAAACACAATGAATCGAGTTTAAAAAAAAAATTATATAATTTATGAGCCACAGAGTCCTGTGCATGAATTTAATTGATTATTACCGCCATCCTTGTTTCGTTGGACTGCACTGTTTTTGTCATAAAATATTTAACCGCAAATATTGAATGGTTTTTTGTGCCCTCTGCTGGTGGCATCATGAATATATATTCGCAAACATTTTGTTGCTGGTCTGACGATGTACGGCAACATATTCTGTTTTGTTTTGTTTTGTTTTGTTGTTGTGCTTATTTAACCATAAAAATATTAACAACAAAAAGGATTTTGGCCCGGAGGCGATACATATTTCATACCGGATCAACACACACACACACGCAGAAAAACATACGTTGAACAAATAACAAGAGTCTAGTGTAATTTTTTTTTTTTTTTTTTTTTTTGCTAAAAACTGGTTTTTGTTACGAATCAGCTGATCGGTGTTTTACATTTAAAAAAAAACTACACAAATCGTGAGTTTTGTTTTTGTCTCTTGTGCCACTCGAAAATTGTCTTTAACATTTTTCGAAATTTAATTGACCTTTTGCGTTAATTTTCTACTTTTATTTATTTATAATCGCACACATCAAGTCAATGTTTAAGTCAATTTAATTATTCTCAATGCCTCTAAATTCAATTCCCATAAAAGTATCATGAAGAAGAAGAAGAAGAGGAAAAGCATGCATGACTCAAAATTCATTTCATGAACACACAACAATTTCATTAAATTTATGCGCTGGAAGAGCAACAACAGCCATGTGGTGTGTTTCAAGAAGCGGACTAAAACTCGCCATCGTCAAAAAAAAAAACACAAAAATTATTACAATTGACATTTCGACCTGCGGCTATTGTACAATTCGTTGGTATTTCATTTTAATTTTTTTTTTATTCATTTCGCTTCAATACAATTTTGAAAATAAAGAAAAACTTAACTTTTTAAGCAACTTCTCCTCTTCGCTGCACTTGGGATGTACAAAACCCGGCGTTATTGTGTTGTAGTTTCTTTTTTTTTTATTTCTTTTTAACAAGACCGTTTCACATGTTCAGTGATGTTGCCGAACTCTAGACCGACCTCATGGCTGGCTTGAGTACAATGCTGATGATGATGATGATGATGATGATGATGCTGATGATGATGATGATGATGATGATGATAATGATGATGATGATGATTATGTTGCCCCTCTCATAAATTGAGGTCAATTGTCAACAAAAAAGTTTTTTTTTTTGGAGGCGTTACCCAACAAACACAACGTTTCATATTTGGGATAATTTTTTTTTTTTGTAATAATAAACTTAATATTAAATATTATTTTTTAAATCCCAAACAACTTAAATTTTATAGTAGAAATATTTCTGACACGCCCAAAATAAATAATAGAATTTTCAGTCATTTTCTAGTACAGGTTGTTGTATGTATTGAACGTTACCCATTCTTGATTGCTTTTATTACTAAATTCTATTAAAGCATCAATCGCAAAATGAATAATAAAAAATGTTCAGTCATTTTTAGTACTGGAAATTTAATGTATTGAACGTTACTCTTACTTGATATACTTCATTCCTTATTCCAATCACTGAAATTTTGTTAAAAGCATCGCCCATCAAACAATTAATAAAATTTTCAACAAGTCCTTAGTAATAGGCGTTGTATGTATTGAACGTTACTCTTTCTTGATGGTTTATTATTAATTCCTTAGAATGAAATTTTGTTTACAGCAGCAGCCTTAAAACAATTAACAAAATTTTCAGCAAATTTTTAGTGCTGGGCGTTGTATGTATTGAACGTTACCCTTTCTTGATTGGTTCTATTATTAATTCAATGGAATGAAATTTTATTAAAAGCATCACCCATAATAAAATTATCAGTGATTTCTTAGTGCTCAAGCTTGTATGTATTGAACGTTACTCTTGATATGTTTTATTACTAATTCCAATTAATGAAATTCTATCAAAGCATCAATCGTAAAATAAATAACAAAATTTTCAGGCATTTTTGAAAACTGGAAATTTTATGTATTGAACGTTACTCTTTCTTGATATATTTGGATTTCCTATTCCAATTAATGAAATTTTGTTAAAATCTTTACCCCAAAAATATATAATAAAATTGTCAGTAATTGTTCATGGCTGAAGATTGTATGTATTGAACGTTACTCTTGATATGTTTTATTACTAATTCTAATGAATGAGATTTTATTAAAGCATCAATCGTAAAATAAATAATAAAATGTTCAGTCGTTTTTTAGTACTGGAAATTTAATGTATTGAACGTTACTCTTTCTTGATATATTTGGATTTCCTATTCCAATTAATGAAATTTTGTTAAAACCTTTACCCTCAAAATATATAATAAAATTTTCAGTAATTGTTCATGGCTGAAGATTGTATGTATTGAACGTTACTCTTGATATGTTTTATTGCTAATTCCAATGAATGAAATTCTATTAAAGCATCAATCGTAAAATAAATAATAATATGTTCAGTCGTTTTTTAGTACTGGAAATTTAATGTATTGAACGTCATTCTTTTTGAATATATTTTATTATTAATTCCAAATTTTACTTTTTATTATTTGATGTTTTATATTTTTAATAACAAACCCGAGTGTTTGTTGGTTATCGCTTGCAAATTTGTCGGTGGATCTTAATATTGAAATTGTTACAAAATTTTATTGGAATTGTTAAAAAAATTTAATAAATAAAAATATTTTTTTTTTTTGTGCAAATTTAATACATAAAACTTATTTCACTGACAGATAATAATTTTAAATTTGCCATTATTGAAATAACTTTTTCTCCACTATTTTGTGAATTTCAATAGACAAAATTAAATAACTCCGATATATTTTCAACTTATTCTGCTGCTCTTGAAAGTACTGCAGCAAGTCACAAGGCTTTGGGACGACATTTCATGGCAACAATTAAGTATTTTCAAGTTGTTGTAAGTGGCCGCAAAAGTCAATAATTCGTAACAGTTTATGTTGCCACGTCTTGGAAATGTTTACGTCTGTGTGTGTTACGTCAGTTTCAATTCCAAATAGAGAACGACCGGCAGCATAACATTTTCGTAGCCGCATTTAATTTTGCATGAAATTGACGAAAAAGTCATTTAAATTTAAATTTAAATTCTATTTCAGGTATTTAACATAAAAATGCCATAAAATTAAAAACCGAAAACATTCAAGTCTAACGATTTCAGAAAATTCAGAAATAGAAAGACACAAACAAAATTTATGGAAATAGTACGTGTGTGTGTGCGTGTGTGTGTGTGTGTTCAGGCCCATGAAGTACACAACCGACTATGACGTGGCCATTGCTGATGAGCTTTTGCAAGGGCAAGAATGAATAGCCCAAAAACAAGTCAAAAATAAACATGATTTGGCAAAAAGAAATTATATGAAAAAAATACAAATAAAAAACATCAGACACTTAAAAACAGTCCACGCACTCAACAACAAAAAGTGATAATTCAACGGCAAAAGCATTTCCAAAACGGCACTTTGAAAATCCACGTCAAACCAGTCGCAACAATTATTTTCACGTGCAGAGAAATTCCAAAAATAAATAAAAATTTCAACAGTCAGCAGTTGGATTCGAAACTGTTTCTATTTCTGTAAAATAAAAAAAAAAATAAAAAAAACCAGACAGACTTTTACCTCCAGCCCAAAATCTATTTAATTTTATCTTTTCTCTTCTTCTGAGCAGCACACAAAAGCGGAAGTGACAACAGCAAAACATAAAACAATTGAAAGAAAACCAACGGCCGTTATCTTGAATGCAACCGCTTCTGGCAAATTTTATATAATTTTTGCAAATTTTTCACGCTTCAAACACTTTTGCACCCACATGAGTTTCAGCAAAGAGATTTGGCAGGCCAAACATTTTCGTACCATTCACCCGCATCCTTTCGCGTAGCAAAATGTTAAAGAGCAACGCGACCAACTAAATTTTTACAGAGAAAATATCATGTTCATTCTGTCTAAATCTAAATTTTTGCTATAGAAAAATGTTCGATATTAAATTTTTCGGTAAAAATATTTTTATACAAAATGTTTCAATCTGAAATTTTTCTATAGAAAATTTTTGGAATTAAAGTTTTTCTATATAAAATTTTTGGGACTAAAATTTTTCTACACAAAATATTTCTATAAAAACTTTTCCAACTAAAATTTTTCTATAGAAATTTTTCTATAGAAATTTTTTTATAAAAAGTTTTTCGATTAAAAATTTTGCCATACAAAATTTTGGATATGAAAAATTTTGCTATCTAAATCTTTAGTACTAAAATTTTTCTACTCAAAATTTTTTGATCTATAATTTTTCAAAAATAATATTAATATAAAAATAAATTTCTAAAAAATATTTTTCGAATTAAAATTTTTCCATCTAAAATTTTTGGAACTAAAATTTGTTCATCTAAAATTTTTGGAATTGAAACTTTTCCAATTAAAATTTTTCTATAGAAAATTTTTCGATTAAACATTTTTCCATAGAAAATTTTTGATATAAAAAACTTTTCTATATAAAATTTTTGGAACTGAAATTTTTCTATCTAAAATTTTTCGAATTAAAATTTTTACAACTAAGATTTTTCTATAGAATATTTTTCGAACTAGAATTTTTCTATCAAAGATTTTTGAGCTAAAATTTTTCCATAGAAAATTTTTGATATAAAAAGATTTTCTATCTAAAATTTTTCGAACTAAAATTTTGTGATCTAAAATTTTTCGACCTACAATTGCTCGAACTAGAATTTTTGAATACAAAATTTTTCGAAATAAGACTTTTATATGGAAAACTTTTCGAACTCTAATATTTTTTTATCTAAAATTTTTCAAACTAAAATTTTTCGATCTAAAATTTTTCGAACTTTTTTTTTCGTTACAAAATAGGTCGAAATAAAATTTTTTTATTAAAAAGTTTTTCTATCAAACTCAAAGTTTTCTATCTAAAATTTTTCCAATTCAAAGTTCTACAACTTTACGAACTAACATTTTTCTATAAAAAAGTTTTCGAAATCAAATGTTTCTATGGAAAAGAATTTTTTTATACAAATCTTTTCGAAAAAAAGACTTTTCTATGGAAAATTTCTCCAACTAAAATTTTTTAATCTAAAATTTATCGAATTAATATTTTCGATCTAAAATTTTTCGAACTAAAATTTTTCGAACTAAAATTTTTCTATACAAAATTTTTCGAAATCTAATTTTTCTATGGAAAAGAATTTTTTTTATACAAATCTTTTCGAAAAAAGACTTTTCTATGGATAATTTCACCAACTAAAATTTTTTAATCTAAAATTTATCGAATTAATATTTTCGATCTAAAATTTTTCGAACTAACATTTTTTTATACAAAATTTTTCTATTAAAAACTAAAACTTTTGGAACCAAAATTTTTCTGTCTAAAATTTTTGGAATTAAAATTTTTCGGTTGAAAATTTTTCAAAATAAAATTTTTCTATGGAAATGTTTCTTAAAAAATTTTTGGAATATAGAAAATTTTTTTGATTGAACCTTTTTCGATTAAACATTTTTCTATAGAAAATTTTTCAATTGAACATTTTTCTATAGAAAATCTTTCAATTGAACATTTTTCTATAGAAAATCTTTCAATTGAACATTTTTCTATAGAAAATGTTTCAATTGAACATTTTTCTATAGAAAATCTTTCAATTGAACATTTTTCTATAGAAAATGTTTCATTTGAACATTTTTCTATAGAAAATTTTTCAATTGAACATTTTTCTATAGAAAATTTTTCGAAAGTTTGTTGGTCCCGTTAAGATAATTATCATTTACTTGCACTTCTATGGATGTGAATGTTTGCTGGCGCACTTTCGCCGCCTATCGCACGATTCCCCGGTTCTATTGCAAATAAAAAAGAGACACATTTTAAATATCATTCAGCAATTTACGCTTAACTTGGCGAAACAAAAATGATTGTAGTCGTATTTGTGTTGTGGCAGGAATTTCGAGTATTTGAATAATGAACCCTTCGCTCAAGTGCACTTCAACTCGACGACGACGACTCCAGTCTGCTTTTCTCTTTATTGGCAGTTAATCGAGTCGTGGCTTCGTCAAACTCATTCATGTAGTTGAACAGACAAATTACAAAAGCACACACACACACACACACACACATACACATACAACTTTCCACACAATAAAATGCTGTGGGACAGTTTTGCGAAAAAGAAAATTTATGTTGCTGTTGTTGTTGTTGCTGCTGTTGATGTTGCAGTTAAACGCGTTTGTTTAATTTGTGTGACGGGTGGTCGGTGGGTTTGCCACTGAATAGAAGAGCATTTATTTGTGGGGGGATTTTGTTTTTTTTTTTTATTTATTCCCGCATGTGTGTGGAGGGATGTGAGAAATTTTGTAAAACGTTTGACATTTTCTACGGTTTTTGCGGTTTAATTGTTGATAATTATTTATTTACAACAGGATTTTCGCTGTTAGGATTTGAGGACTTTCAACTGGACTGGAATATATTTATGGGAGGAATAATGAGAGGGGATTTTTTTTTTAATATTTTACGAATTGAAATTTTAAGAAATTGTTTTGAGAAATTTTAAATTTTTTACACGATTTCTTTGTAGCATTTAATGAAATCATTGTAAAATTTACACATAAAAATGGCCCCCCACTGCTGGTACCATAAATTTCTTTAGATACTGTTTTCTTTAAAAAAAAAATAAGAGAAAAAAATTCTTGGGTAATTTTTGCTTAAAAAAATTAAGAGATTATTTATCTTAATTTAAAGTTTATCTCAACATTTTTCGTTAAGAAAAAATCGTTCATATTATCGTTAGCGTTTGCAAAGTCTCACAAGCGTTCGTGCAGGCAGCAGCATGTCAATATTGTTCTTTTCAAGCAAAAACTATCGCCTTCCATTTGTTTAAAACTTAATTAAGTTTTCTCTTGCACACACACACACACACGCGCACACGCACACACTATCTCGCCAGCACATTGCAAAAGAACTGACAAGAAGAAGAGTCTATTTTCTTGGATCAGTTTCATGTAATTAATGTTGCTGTTGCCAACTGGTTGGCCGTTGTCAGTAATTGGAAGAAGATTATGACAACGAGTTGTAGCAAACAAATAACCGCCAAAATGACACTGACAGCACAAACTCGTTAGAAATTAAATAGATGACAGAGAAGGACACTGGCAATTAAGTAAAATGAAATGAAAAAAAAAGATAAATAAAAATATTTTATCGAAATACTTGTTGACAACTCAAATTAAATTTGCTTTTTGTTTGTTTATTTACTAATCAAGAAAGGGCTGGTGCTTAACGGGTTAAAGTTGAACGGTTAGGTGCCTTATAAGTTAATGTTAACATAAACAAATCTTTAAATAAGGCCAGAAGCTGATACCAGCCGCCAGACATTTGCAAAAGTAAATTAAGTTGTCGAAAACAAAACCATCAGCATATAAAATGACCACAATAATCGTAACAGAAATCCCATAAATAGAAAATAAATTATGCCAAAATTGATTAAAACTGAAAGACGTGACCGACATGAAGCAGTAAAAATATTACAAGAGGAAAACATTCAAGCCGTAACAACAAAAATAACAACAACAACAACAAAATTTATTTAAAAAAAAAATCACTTGAAATAGGTGGGAATTTATGATCAATAACCGATTCCCAAGAAGAAGACTAAAACCACCCACTCACAAACATAAACAACTTGAAGAATGGAGGCGGCATAAAACACCAGCCAAAAAAGAGTGTGAAATCCAGGCTGAATTCTTAATGGCCGCATGTCTGCAATAAATTACCATGAAATCCTTTTTCCATGAGGGAATTGCTTATCCTTTTAGATACCTCAGGCCGATATCATGATAGTGACGACAGGAAAAAGGCGTTCTTCAGTAAAAGGAGAGTGAGTGAATGAGTATGAGTGAAAGTGTTGCCAACAGTGGAGAGAGTGTAATAAAAATTGGCGGAAAAAAACGCCAAAATAAATTACAATTGAAATGTTGAAAAAATAGATTTTGAATAAGTTCAATACAAAAATAAAGTCACTGATTGAATTGTTGCAAAATTACGGTTAGAAGGAATAATAAATAATATATCGCCACCCGAAATCCACAAGGTTATAACTAATAATAAATACAATATTAATTATTTATTCATAATGATGTAAATTAACCTAAATTAAATATATTATAATCAGCAAAAAAAAAGTTATTATTTTGACAGTCAAGACCTTCACCATTTTAGGCAACGATATGCTGCCTTCTCGTTATAATTTTAAAAAATAGAGCAACAGCGGAAAAGTTCATAAATTTTTTTTGTAGATGAAGTATGTTTTACAAAAATTACAGTGTGCTGAGGATTTCTCCGAATTTCGTGTAACTCCGAAAATTTTTATATTATAAAATTTGGCGATTCAAATCAATATTTTAACAATTCTTTTTGGAATTTCAAAAACTTTCTAACATAATTTTCTTATTCTTAAAAGTTCTCTTTCGATTCCGCAACTTGAAAACAAACAAAACACATAACTCCGAATTTTTCTCCGAATTCCTTAAAAATATTTTCAAAATTTTAAAACAGTTTAAAGAAATAAATCAAAACATATATATTCAAAAGACATCTAACTATAAACCTCAATTCAAATTCTCGCTCAAAAACTTTAATATGTAAAATATTACTCCGAATTTCAAAAAAAAAACCAGAATTAAAATAATTAGAGGCTAATTTCATAGTTAAAATTTAAACCAGACTTCTCGCCTCAAATCTTTTCGGGTTACAATGAACGTTTTTTGATTTATAAAATATTACTCCGAATTTGTAAAATTTTCTAATTCAAAGAGTTCAATGGAATACATAAAAGAAAATATATAAAACGTCATCCAAATAAAAACAAACTCGTTTTAAATACTTTTTGAAAACCTGAAATTAACAAAACTTACTCCAAATTTACAAAAAAAAAGCTAAAAATTAAAATAATTAAAGGCAATTTTTTCCGAAGCAACTTAAAGTTAAAATTAAAATCATTCTTTTCGCCTCAAATCTTTGATAGGAAATGTTCATATATATAACATAGTTACTCCGAATTTATTATATTTTCTCCGAATCCACAAAAACATTCTTTAAATTTTTACAAGCGATTCCGTATTAAATTAACATTTTTCTGACCATAAGTTTATGTTTTCAATTCTTTCCTAGAAAAATTTGGTACATAAAATATTACTCCGAATTCGTTAAATTCCCTCCGAATTCCACAAAACCATCCACTAAAATTCAAAAGAGCTCCATGCAATATGTTAGAAGAAAAAATATAAAACGACATATAAATAAAACACTCGTTTCAAATTCTTCTTAAAATATTTAAAATTACTCCGAATTTATAAAATTCGCTGCAAATTAAAATAAAGACTTTTTGAAGCGTTTCCGAGTTAAAATAAACTTATTTCTGATCCGAGTTAGTTTTTTGTTTCAAATATTTTGTGAAAAATTTTATACTTAAAAAATTACTCCGAATTTGTAATATTTACAAGTCTAAATAACTCAAGGCAATTTCCGATGTCCAATTTTTTTTTAAATCGGACCATATATTCTTATTTGTCTTCCTAAAATATTTCAATATTGAAAATTTTACTCCGAATTTACAAAAACTTTTGGTCTTTGAACTAATTAGAGACAACTTTTTCAAAAGTATTTTCGAGTCAAAAAGAATATTTGATTTTTTTTTATACGAAAAAATTTTATCATTTTCATTCTTCTTAGGAAATGTCGAAAAATTGCTCCGTAATTTTTTCTGAAACTTTATTAACAAATTTCTGTTGACTTAAAATTGTACTGCAATATTTTGTGATATTTTTGCATACATTCCGAAATTTCTAAAACTTAATTTATTTCATTATAAAATTTACTGTGAATTCTTTGAAATTAACTCCGAACTTGTTTTATTCCGAAATTTTTAAAATTCATTTTATGTTTTTATAACTTCTTACTGGCCCAACAATACATTACAAACGTGTAAAACCAACTCCGAAATTCTTTTTTTATTTCACTCCGAATTTTTTAGATTTTACTGCATGTCTTCTTTCTGTTGTCCTAAAATCTTCTTTTTTAAATACTTTAAAATCAACTCCGAATTTTTTCAAACAACTCCGAATATTTTCAACTCCGAATATTTTTTTTCATTTGGTTTTATTAGTCTCCTTCCAAAATGTGTTACCACATCCAAATTTTAGCACAGAATACGCTCCTACATTTTTTAAATCTCACTCCGAAAATAAAATTATTTCTTAATCAGCCACGATATAATTCATGTGGTGCTTAGGAATGCGGTGTGGAATTGGTCTGAATAAAATGTTTTATTTGCGTTAGTTTTACGGTTTATTTAACAGGCACAAACACAAAAACACTTGCAGACGGTGGTCTCATCCTCCTTTTCAAAATCGTCTTGTTTCCTTTTTTCTGTAAGCATTTATTGAGTGTTTTATGTTGTTATTTCTTCCGGCTACTTGTGTGTGTGTCAGAAAGCTTTTTCCGCAGGGTATGAGAATGCTTTGGGTCAATTTTGTTTTCGTTGTAGCCTTTAGGGGCTCGTTGTTACGTGGCAGATACGGTTGAGTACGCACTGCCTGTTCATGTTTAAACATGTTCAAAAGCCATCAATAATGAATTATTGACTCGAGTTGAGGTGATTAATTGCGTTACTTGTAAGTGGTCATGTTGTGGGGAATTTAAGAGAAGAGCGCCGCTAATTTCGTTTCCTTCACAATTTCAAAAAGAGAGAGAGAGAGAGAGAGAGTGATGCTGAGAATACTTTTTTTGTAGTGTGAATTTTTGCTTTAAGTGTTGCTGTTAAATTTCGTAAAATCAAATCAGACGGCAAATGACGGTATTCGATATCGAAATTTATATTTTAATTGAATTGAAACTACGATTCAGTTTTGAAAATTTTTTAAAACTTTTTCGAAATTTTTGAGATTTCCTCAACAATTTTCTTAAAATTTTTTAATATTTTGAAATTTTTTCCGTGATTTGTAAAAAGCTTTCTTCGAGCTCTTGAAATTTTCAATACTTTCACCCGATTTTCAATATTTTTTATTACATTTTTTTCTTAATTTATAAAATTATTTTCAGTCTTCATAATTTTTTTTTGGAACTATTTCCGAAAAATTTAAAATTACCTCCGAAGTGTTTAAAATTTTGAAATGCTCTTAAAGTTTGTTTTGAAATTTTTAATATTTTCCCTATAATTTCCAACAATTTTCCTCTAAATTTTCTAAACTTTTCCTATATTATCAAAACCTTTTCGCAGTTATTGAAATTTATTCCGAAACTTAAAAAAATCTTTCCGAAACATTTAAAATTACTTTCCAAGTTTTATGATTGAAATTTGTTTAGAGATTTTTAAAAAGTTTTTCTCTGAGTTTCTAAAATTTTCTTTCATCTTTTAAGTTTAAGAACTTTTTCTGAAATTTAAGAAAAAGTTTTTGCACCCTTAAAATTTTTAATATTTCCCTTTAAATTTTCAAAATTTTATAAGAAATTATAAAACTCTTTTCGAAATTATTAAAAGTTGTTTCAAAACTAATAAAACTTTTTATTGAAATATTTGAAACTTCCTTCCAAAATTTTTATAATTTTTAAATGCATAAAATTTGTTTCGAAACTTTTAGTATTTTTTTCACAATTTCTTAAAATTTTCATCAGAATTTTCAGAATTATCTCTAATTTTTTTTAAGTTTTAAGGCTTTCTAAAAAAAATTTTAACTCTTTAACTTTTTTCGACACCTTGAAATTTTTAAAATTTTCGCCAGAATTTTCTTCAAAATTTGTTATATTAGCTTTGAAGTTTTTCATATCTTCTTCAAAATTTAAAAAATTTTAACCAATATTTTGAATTTTTATCGTTTCATTTATTCATTCGAAATTTTGAAATTTTCCCTAATATTTTGAGATTTTTTTTTTGTTCTCTCTGAAATTTTCGAAAAAATTGCTTCAAAATCTTCAATATTTTCTTCGAAATTTTCAAAATTTTTAATGCTTAAAATATATTTAGAAACTTTTAAGGTTTCCTCCACAATTTCTAAAATTTTAACATTTTAAAGACTTTTTTTAAATTTTCTCCGAACTTCTCGAAAAATTTCCTTCGAAATCTTTAATATTTTTTTCGAAATTTTCAAAATTGTTAGTGTTTAAGATTTTTTAAGAAAATTTCAAGATTTTCCACACAATTTCTAAAATCTTTCCTTAGATTTTTTGATATTTTAAAAGTTTTTAAAACTTTCTCCGAAATTTTGAATATTTTCAACATTTTCTTGGATCTCTTAATATATCAAAAGTTTTCCTTTGCATTTGAAAAATTGTCTTTTAAATTTATAGAATTAGTTTCGAAATCTTTAAAATTGTTTCCGAAGTTTTGAAAGTCTTGTTCAAAATTTTTAAAACTTTACAATTTTTCCCAACAATTTTTAAAATATTCTTTGAATTTTTTGAAATTTTCTATATTTTGAAATTTCTTCAGAAATTTGTACTTGTTTTTTCTAAAATTTTCAAAACATTTTTTCGAAATTTTGAAAAATTTTTTCTGATATTTTTTAAACTTTTACAAAACTGTTAATGTCTTCTTTGAACTTTTCTCGGATTTTTTAAATTTCTTTTTTTTCGAAATTTTTGAATAATTGTTTTTTCTGAAATTTAGAAAAAAATTCCGAAATCTCTATTTTTCATTTGGCTTTGCAACTTTTAAATTCTGTGCAAAATATATTTTTTCGTTACATTTTTCTATAATTTAATTTTCCACTGAAACAAAAAATGCTGCATTTGAAAGCGAAAGTGTTTGTCGGAGCCTGAAGCCGAATGTTAAGTGGGCGGTTTCTTTTTTTCCCCTTTTTTCAACTCATTTTTTTTTAATCTTATTTTTTTTTTTTTGTGAGATACGAAGACAGGAAAAACTTAATAAAGAAAAAAGTGCATGAATATTTATTGCAATTTATTTTTATTGCCATAAATTGCAATCTGTGGCATGCTGCGATGCAACATTTGCACACACGAATTTAAATGCTTTTCTTCCTGAAGGTACACTTTCGGACGTGTGTGTCTCGTTACCAGATATTTTTTGTTGCTGGCCATGAACTAGAAAATTTATTTAAGGAAATGTAGATTGGCTGGCTGGCTGGCAGAGTGTGTGTCCATTTGAGACACACACACTCATGCATGCCTCAGTGTGCAGCCAGTGGGCGGTGATAAATAATAAACACTAGAAATATGTTCTTGATTTTCTTTATTTTTTTTTTCCTGGTTTTCTTAATTTTCAAAATGATTCTATTTTATAACAGATTTTTTCATAATATTTTTAAAACATTTAATTTTCTTTTGGACTCTATTCGTATTCACAACAATAAAAAATTGAATAGACATGTGATCAGTTCAAACAGCTTAAAAGTGTGAAGAAATTTTTTGGAACGTTTAGAAAACGTGATCGGTCACAGTGGGCTGAAAACATGAAATTCATTATTTATTTAAGAATGATTCTGGCTCTTTCTTTTCGATAAATTTTAATCACTCCGAATAATTTTGTTGTTGTTTAATTTCAGTCAAGTTTCCTATTAGCGAAATTCCAAGTAGTTGTTTTCGGAGTAATTTTTCAGTAGTAATTGTTACTCAATTCTTACATTTTAAATATTTTCTCTATTACTACGAATTCGGAATAATTAATGAATTTCGGAGTGATTTTTCACTAACACGATTTTAGCACATTTTTATTTGGAAAATATTTTGTACTTCTTTCTTTACTCCGAAAATTGATTTTTATGCTTAAGGAATAATTAATGGATTTCGGAATAATATTTCACTCACACGATTTTGGCACATTTTTATTTGGAAAATATTTTGTGACATTTTTACTCCGAAAATTGATTATTTATGCTTTTTCCTTCCATTTTTACGGAGTATTTTTGTTTTTAACTTTGTGACATTTTTTCGCATTTTCATTAAAGGAATAATTTTTACACGTTTTGTTTCAATTTGCTACCAAGTAAAACTCGGAGTATTCTTTTTTAATAGGAGTGTTTTTTTTACACATTATAAATTTAAAAAAAATTTAATTATTTCCTAACAAACTTTTATTTAGGAAAAATTCGGAGTAGCAGTTTTAGTTTTATACCTAATATTTATAATTTTATGCTTAAACAATAGATATGTTTTTATACCGAATATTCATTATGCTTAACTTTTTACTTCTTAATTTTATTTCTTTACTGAGCAGAATATATTGTAATTATTTTTGTTTTGGAAAAAAGTTCGGAGTAATTTTTTCGTTCGAAACTTTGTGACATTTTTACTTATTTTTATTTCGGGAATACTTTTTAAACGTTTGGCTGCAATTTCCTACTAAGCAAAATTCGGAGTAATTGTTTTCATTAAAATTAAGAGTATTTTTTCGCAAATTTTATATTAAAAAGAGAGTTGCATTATTTATCAGCAAACTTTTAGTTAAAAAGAATTCGCAATTAGTTTTAATTTTACTCCGAATATTTAGAATTTTGTTCTTGAATGATTAGTAATCTTTTTAATTCCGAATACTCATTATTATGCTTAACTTTTTACTTATTCCTTCAATTTTTTTACGGAGCGGAATTTACTGTAATTACTTTCGTTTTGAGAAAAAATTCGGAGTAATTGTAACATTTTTACTTATTTTTATTTAGTGAATACTTTTTACACGTTTGGCTTTAAATTACTACCAAGTAAAATTCGGAGTAACTATTTTTATTAAAAAAAAATTCGGAGTAATTGTAAGATTTTTAATTAAGAAAATAATTATATTTTATTTATTATAAGCAAAGAAAAATTCGGAGTTTTAGTGCTCCTTATATTCCGAATATTTGTTAAATTATGTTTACATATTGTTTCGGGAGCTTTTCGGAGTAATTTGTGGATCTAATTACTTATGAGTTTTTATGTTAAGAAGAGTTCGGAATATTTATCAAACTTTCCGAAAATTTTATAGATATAAATATTATTTAAATTGAATTGAACTTTTTTTCTGTTTAAGAACTTAAGGTTTTTATCTTCTGTTATTCTCATATTTTTGTTTTGAAAAAAAAAGCGTGGAAAAGGCTTTCGGATATAATAAATTTAATATGAACCGGCATAAATATGTTTCTTATTATTTCAATATTTTTTCTTACGTCTTTATGACGCACTCCCTATCTCTCTCTCTCTTTCTCTCTCTTTCCCTCTCTCTCTATCACTCACGTGTATGTTTCAAATCAGCAAAATCATGTTATTTTCCCTTTGAAAGCCTCAACAAACAACAACAAGAACAACAAATACGTGTCAGAGTATCTTTTTTTTTTTTTAATGAACGTTTTACAAAATTTATGTCGTCTGCATGCAACTGAATAATAAAATAAATGAAAATGAAAATTGAACGCAGATTAAAAAAAAAATAAAATGCTAAAAATTTATTATGCGAGTTCCAATATTCGCCAGCGTCAACATTTTTTACAAGTTCTTGTTTTACATGAGCGGCCTTGAATTTAATAAATTTTAATTTTCTTTTTTTTTTTTTTGTTTTCACGCAAAAAAAGACTGCAGAAGCAGTTAAAATTAAACAGTTTAAAATATTAATTTTCTTTCTGCTAAAATAGTTGAAATTCTTTCTTCTCTGTGGCCTTCAAATCGGGCACTCCGAAAACTAGTGCCCTACAAAATTATCAAATTTTTCATTTTGGGAGCACAGAAATTGTTTTAAAAGAGATTAAAGTTTCGATACTCTCTCATTTCGTATGATTTTAGTCTTAAATATTTTTTATAACTTTTTATTTAACTTTAATTTCAATCTTTTTATTTATATTTTTAATTTTTTTTATTCATATTTTTACTTTATATTTATATATATTTAACTTATGGCGTTTTCTTTTCTGGAGAAAATGTAACATTTTTTCATTTATTTTCTAAAAAGTGGAAGTTTGAAAAAATCTTAAAGCAGAAATTATTTTTCGTGGGTGATGTTGGTTTCATTTCTAATAAATTCCTTGTTTTGAAATGGAAAAATGTTGCCATTTTCTTCTAAAAAGTGCGAAAAATGTTGCATTATTTTGTAGAAAAGAAATCGACGCTTTGAAATGGAAAAATGTTGCCGTTTTCTGTTAAAAAATGCGAAAAATGTTGCATTGTTTTGTAGAAAAGAAATCGACGCTTTGAAACGGCAAAATGTTGCCGTTTTCTGTTAAAAAGTGCGAAAAATGTTGCATTATTTTATAGAAAAGAAATCGACGCTTTGGAATGGAAAAATGTTGCCGTTTTCTGCTAAAAAGTGCGAAAAATGTTGCATTATTTTGTAGAAAAGAAATCGACGCTTTGAAACGGCAAAATGTTGCCGTTTTCTGTTAAAAAGTTCGAAAAATGTTGCATTATTTTGTAGAAAAGAAATCGACGCTTTGAAATGGAAAAATGTTGCCATTTTCTGCTAAAAAGTGCGAAAAATGTTGCATTATTTTGTAGAAAAGAAATCGACGCTTTGAAACGGCAAAATGTTGCCGTTTTCTGTTAAAAAGTTCGAAAAATGTTGCATTATTTTGTAGAAAAGAAATCGACGCTTTGAAATGTAAAAATGTTGCCATTTTCTGCTAAAAAGTTCGAAAAATGTTGCATTATTTTGTAGAAAAGAAATCGACGCTTTGAAATGGAAAAATGTTGCCATTTTCTTCTAAAAAGTGCGAAAAATGTTGCATTATTTTGTAGAAAAGAAAATCGACGTTTTGAAATGGAAAAATGTTGCCGTTTTCTGTTAAAAAGTTCGAAAAATGTTGCATTATTTTGTAGAAAAGAAATCGACGCTTTGAAATGGAAAAATGTTGCCGTTTTCTGTTAAAAAGTTCGAAAAATGTTGCATTATTTTGTAGAAAAGAAATCGACGCTTTGAAATGGGAAAATGTTGCCATTTTCTGCTAAAAAGTGCGAAAAATGTTGAATTTTTTTGTAGAAAAGAAATCGACATTAGATTATTATTTTTTGTTTCTGCACATAGAATTTTTTCAAAAACGCAAGCAACAAATTATATTTTCCTACTTTTATACAACAAAGAAAAAAGTATTTCAAATGTTTAACAAACTAACTGAGACGTCATTCAAAAATATATTATGGTTGCCTGCAGTTTTTTTTACTTCGGATTTAATATCTTTTTCGGACAGAGTCCATTTTGAAATTTACTTTCTCGTAGCTAAATTAAGTTCAATCACTTTAAAAAGCCCCTGCTATAAAAAAAAAAATATTTTACATTTCACCTGTCCCTTTTTTTTTTTGTCCTTTTCAAAAACCTTAAACTTGTTTTCATCGCGCCATTTCTTTCTCATCAAAATTAAACTCTCATTCAAAACTCATCAGTCGAAGAAGAACAACAACGTTATGAAAAGCAAAAGTGTAGGGATCGTGTGTTCCACAACATGTTTATTCCCCAAAAAAAAAATGTAAATGATATAGACGAAGAATGCGTTTGACAAGAGGAGGAGAGGGAATAAAATATATATATTTTTTGTCAAGGTTTATGAACTTGAAGAGATGGCAAATAATAAAAAAAATATTGCAGACGACATGAAATTTTGTTAAAAAATGCGTTTCGTTACCAAATTAAGCAGCGAACTGAAGAAATAATTTATCAAGAAACGAGTTTTTTTTTCGCTTCTGCATTTCGTGCCAACGACACTGGCCAACAGAAATAAAATAAAACAGAGAATAAATAAAATGCTGGATGTAGAGACAGACCGGCAGACAGTCGGATATTGGAAGACATTAAAGATGCAGTTAATTTTATTAACTTTAATTATTTACAGGCAGCCAAGTATTTTAAGAATTTTTTCTTCAATTTTTTCATTTTAGCTTTTATTATGACCGTCATTCGTGGGTGCATTTAAAAGGGAATAAATTTTATTTGACAAAATATTTTTTATATATTGGGAAATGGTGTTTTCTAACTTGCAAATATATGTGGCACATGATTTTAAAAATTCTTTAGAGTGCGAGTAAAGTTGGAAACGAGAAAGTGTGTGTTGCAAAGCAAATTATCTGAGTTTGTTTCGTATTTTTTGTATACACTGAAAGCAAAATGTTTACAGCCATTGTCATAATATCATATATATTCGTCACACATGTTTTGTGGCACCCTTTTAGGCATTTGACCATCCATCAATAATTATGAAACACACGTTATTTAACAGGTATTTTTATGTAGACAAGCACAGTTATCTCATATGTAAATCATATATCTCATATATAAATACGCCACGCATTTATTTGTGGTACACTTTTAGGTAGCTTATGGTGCACCAAATTGTTTGAAAAATATATGATTTGAAAGGTATTTTTATGGAGATACGCACGTTATATCATCTTTTTATATAAAAATTTTTATATCAAAATAATTGAATTTATTTTAACTGAAATAAATTTAAATAAAAATTCATTTAATGAGATTTCAGTAAAATAAATATTTACAAAGTATTTTTTTGTAACAATAAAACTACTTATAATTAGGAAAATTTTTCTCACTGTGTAGCACAATGTTTTTGGCATTTGCTAAAGTATAGGGTGTTTTGTATAGAGTGATACAACTTTGAATTGGCATCACTGCTTTATTTGAGCACCCATTTAACAGCTGATAGTTGATTTTTGTTTAGTTTGCTTTGACATTTTATTATGGATCGACTTACACCAGAGTAACGCGTGCAAATTGTGGAAATTGTTAATCCAAATAATGGTTCTGTTCGTCAAACTTATGGTACACTTCGTCTATTCAAAATTTTATTTTCCGATGAAGCCCATTTTTTGTTGAATGGGTACGTAAATAAACAGAATTGTCGCATTTGGAGTGAGGAGAATCCACAAGCTTTTATGGGCTGGCGGAGTCATTGGCCCACATGTCTTCAAAAACGATGATGGTCAGAATATTAGTGTTTGTGAAAATTGGTGTTCCAGATTGCGCCTTGTACGCCCCAGACGTGGCAGCCACAGGGCCGAAATCATATTGAAACATTAATGTCATGAAATTTTCTATCCAATAAAGACCATTTCATTGATATCAAAAATATATGACTATGTTTTATTATGATTTAAACTTGTATCACTCTATAAAAAACACCCTTTACAATCCATTATGGCTTGTAGACAAGCACCGCTGACAGCGCTCCGTCTAACGTTGGACTATTTCAAAGAGGAGTAGTTTTTTCACATTTTTTCCGCCAAACTTGCAACAAACAAACGAACCAACGAACACCAGCGAAATGTGTGTGTCAAATTGAGGCAAACAAGTTTTTATTAAAAATTCTATTTGAAAATTTCTTCCTTAAAATAATTTCCATCGCATTTCAAAAACTGGCTGATGACTGTAAAATCACTCCAGACAAGAAACAAGTTAAACATCAAAGTGCTCTTAACAATTTTGTCAATAAATTATTTATTTCTTTATTTTTATATTTAGATTCAATATTTTTCTTTACATTTTATAAGAAACATGACGCTGCATGTTTTTGTAAGATTTCAAAAAAAATTGAAATGTGTGAAAAACAGCTGCATTTAGCGAATCAAATATTCTTTTTGGCTTGTAAATTTCACTGCAGATTTGTGGAGCGATGGTACCCCCTTCCAAGATATTTTCATTATAAACAACTGCTGAGAGCATGATGGTGCATGCATTACGCAATACGAGTACGTTGTTTAACGATTCCCCAGAGGAAAATAAATTTTATTTAGACAAGAAATTTTTTGCAAAGACTTTGTGTTTATAAGAAGTTTGTGAGCAGCATTAGTTGTACGTCTGTACGAGGTATGTTCAAAAATTGTGGTAAATTTTAAAAATTTTGAGGAGACGTACATTCAATTCGCATTTTTATCTTCTTAGAATTTTTTCGCCATTTTATCTTTTTAGAATTTTTGATTTTGTTTGTGAAAGTCACAAAAGCTGGAAATGTTTCAAGGAATTTGCACCAAACTTTGTGCTCAAAATTAAGTGAAGTGTGGAATATGACAATACGATGATCGTTATCTGAGTGGGAAAAATTTTTAAAAGTCGTATAAAATTAAAAAATAAAATAAAAATTCCATGGGCAGTGAAAGACGTCGTTCGTGTAGAGATCCTTTAGAGGACAGTGTTTTACGATGCTGGATTAATCAAAAACTGAAAATGAGAGAGAGAGAGAGCGAGAGAGAGAACCGCTGCGAGGACTAGAGAAAAACTCTGACTCTCTAAAGGAAACGAACTAGAAATTATTGACTAAATAAATATGTTTTGAGAATAACTAATATTCGCAGAACTTTTTCAGCCGACCTCGTATATCACATTTAAAGAAATTGTTTTGCGATTTTCATTATTTTTTGCTCTTTAAATTTTTGCTTTTTGCACTCAAGGTTTTTGTTTGCTTTAAAGGCAAGTTTTTAACTGTTAAGGACTATTTTGAGGATATTTTTAGGGTATTTTTATCCTGGAAGGATATTTTTTTTTTGCACTTTAAGAGCATGTGTTTGACATTTTAAGGGTCGTTTTTTTACCCTTTAAGTTAAACTTCTTTCCCTTTGAGGGCAAGTTCTTACCAATGAAGGGTATTTTTGGATTTTAAGGGTAATTTTTGGGGTATTTTTGCCCTTTTTGGGATACTTTTGCGTTTTAAGGGAAATTTTGGGCTATTTTTTGCACTTTTTGGGGTATTTTAGCCATTCAAGGGTAATTTTTTGCATTTAAATTGTATTTTTGCACTTTAAAGGTAACATCTTCTTATGGCCAACTTTTCGTCTTTGAAGGGAAATTTTTTGAACCGAATTTTTCCTTTAGGGGTAATTTTTTTCTCTTTAAGCGCAAGTATTTGGGTTTCAAGGATAATTTTTTAATCTTCAAAGGTTTTTTGTGGCCTTTAAACGTTATTTCGAGGGGGAAGAACCGTTTTAGGGCAATCTCTGGTGTTTTAAGGGTAATTTGTTGGACTTTAAGGGTATTTTTCCATTTAAGGGTAATTTCTATGGGCTTTATGGTTTACTTTTTGCCTTCCAAGTATTATTTTTCTGTTTAATATTGTTTTTTGTTTACCCTTCAAAGTTAATTTCTACCCCTTCAGGGTATTTTTTTGCCTTTTAAGGGCATATTGTTGCTTTTGGAGGGTAATTTTTGGCCTTAAATTGTAATTTTTTGCTATTGCAGGGTATTTTTCTTTGCCCCTTAAGGGCAAAGTTTTTTTGTGCCATTAGGATATTTTTTTGTTCCTTTGGGGTAACTTTTTGTTCCTTAAGAGTACTAATTTTTTGCCCTTTAACGTAAATTTCTTGCCTTTAAGGGTAATTTTTAGCTCTTCAAGGAAACTCAGCACTTTTATATTTAATTTTCTGTTTATTAAGAAAAAATTAGTTTTTAAGGGCAATTTTCTCCCCTATATTGAAGGTGATTTTTGTCTATCCAAGTTTTTTGTTCCCCTTTGAGGTTAACTTTTGCACTTAAAGGGTAAATAAGATGGAGCTTGACTTGATAAAACGCAACATCAGTCATGAATGAACAAATTAATGGCAGCCAGTCAGCACCTGCTCATAATTGTTTCACATACTTTTGCTTTCATTAGCAACTTGTTTTTGTTGCCACAAACAATTCTTCTACTCTTCTTTCAAGCGAGAGCGTTTTTGTTCTCGTTTCCTTTCTTGTAAAAAACTTTCCCTTGGTAACATGAAGCGCAAAAGAAATCATCAAGCAGCCAGTCCATTCATCTTTCCAGCAATCAGTTGCTGCAACACTCAACAAACAACAAGCAACAAATCTTGCTAACGTTCTTATAATTGACACAAGAGGCACACGAGAAAAATTAAAATAAAAATAAAAAAGGAACAGAAAAGAGTGCAGAGAAAGAGACAAAAAGCAAATTGTGTAACTCGGTTAAATGATGAATTTACTTCTGCGACTCGCATTGAATATGAAATTTCTTGTTGCCCGGTTTCTTTTCCTTTTTTTTTTTTTGTTTCCTTCTACTCCTGCACTTAATTTTACCGGTTGTTTTTTATTATTATTTTTGTGTTTTAATTTATTTGTTTGATTTCTTTTGTTGCACTCTTCCAAACAAAAGAAGAATCAGTTGGCAAAATAAGTCAAGTCCCTCTCCTTCTCACTCTTTCTCTGTGTCTCTGCTGCAGTACGGTTTTGGTGCTAAAGTTGCTTAATACGTCAGTGTTGTTTTTGTTGTTGTTGTGTCGTCATATTGTTGCAATTGTGGAATATATTATTGCCTGTTTTGTTTTCCCTTTTTTTTCTCAAACAAAATAGGCAGTTGAAAACAACCTGCAAACAACTTAATTCAAGCAACATTTGAACAACCCGAAGAGAAGTAAAATAAAATGAAATGAAATACAAAAACTTTTGCTCAACAGCAACAACAACGTTGTCATTCAAACTCATTCAAGTCGAGTCAACTCAACCAGTCGTCGTAATCATCATCATCAACATCATCATCATCATCATCATCCAGCCTGGCAGGTAAATGAAGTAGAGGATAAAATCTGTAGCAAAATATATTTAAAGGAAACATCATATCCTGCGACTTGCATTTATTGTTGTTGTTGTTAGTTTAAGGATTTTTGTTTACAACTTATAAAGAAAAGACTTCAGTTACTTTGCCTTATTTTGTTGTTGTTGCTGCTTCTGCTGCACGCACAACTTCCGTTTTGTTGGCCAACCAAGTCAACTGTACGGAGACAAGGAACAGCTTTACAGGCAGCATCTGAAACACAGTAACAGCGTCATTGGAGCACCAACAACAACACCACCACCACCACCACTCTGTTATCAGCAGCATCGTCAGAAACAGGTGAAGTGATATTTGCAGTGCTTGTAAATGTATACAACCACTTGACTTCTTCACAAGAGGGATCACAGTCGTTGTATGATATCGTTTTACTTCAAACTTCTACTTTCTTGCGGTTGCGGCAGTCAGGGCCGGTTTCTCCATACAGGGTTATAGAAATCTTAAGGCAATTTTTTATTTTATATTCTTCCAAAAGGCTTGTCATTTCATGTGCAATTTCCTTAATATTATTTGTCAAGAATATGAAATGGATATATTCTGGGTCCTTATGAAGAAGAAAGTCGCACAAGCGATGTCCATCTCTGCATTTGGTCTGTCCGTGATACCGAAACCCCCTCGGAAAGGTAAAAATTTTTGTTTTGGTTTAAAATATTGGAAATAGTTCCAAATATATTGATATTGAATATCGACACAAAATCTAAAGTTCTATTCCAGAGCTGGAAAACTGAAACTCTTTTTAGCATATTTGATTTTCTTATTATTTCCTCTTTTATTTAAGTCCTTTAATAATTCAAGTAAAATTAAACTGATTTTATATATAAAAAATATATTTAAAAAATCTATTCCAGAGCTGGATATTTAAAAATTTGTTTGGTCCAATATAATATCAAACGTACGTGGGCGAAAGAATTATAAGTTTGGACTCAACCGAATATGGCAGTATTGGAAATGGTTCTAAATTAATTTACTATTGAAAATCAACAAAATCCATAATTCGATTCGAGAGCTGGAAAATTAAAACCTTTTTTATAAATGTTTTTACTGATTTTTTTTATTTATTAACTTTTTTTACAATTCAGCAAGAATTAAATTGGATTTTAAATATAAAAAACTATTTATAAAAAAATATACCAGAGCTGGATAATTGAAACGTTTTTTGTTCACTAAAGTAAAAGACGTGCATGGGCGAAAGATTTAAAGGATTCGGCACAGCATTGGAAAAGCTTCTTAATATATCAGCGATATCTAAAACTCAATTTCAGAGCTGGAAAATGTAAATAGTTTTTGGAATAATTTTTTAATTCATTCTGTTTTCTTCTATTTAACTAATTTGTCATTCAGAAAAAACTAAACTGATTGGATGTATAAAAAAATATAATAAATAAAACCTATTCCAGGCCTGGATAGTTGCAACTTTTCTTGGTATATAAGAGTACCAGACGTATGTGCGCAAGAGATTTATCAGGTTCCACACAGCCGAATATAAATTATATATTGCAAATAGTTCTAAATGTATGGATATTAAAAATCAAAAATATGATATATTCGATCCCAGAGCTGGAAAATGTAATTCTAATTTTGCGTAATTTTTTCATTGATTTTTTTTACATCAATTTTTAATCAACTCATTTAATGTCAGGAAGAATTAATTGATTTTATATACAAAAGCTATAAAAAAAAACTATTCCAGGGCTGTATAGTCGTTTTTTTATTGTACATAAAAAATACCGGACGTACGTGACCGAAAAAGTCTATAAGATTCCACACAACCAAAAATGGTATTATTGGAAGCAGTTGTTAATATATTTGCTATTGAAAATCAACAAAATCCGAAATTCGATTCCAGAGCTGGAAAATGTATATCTAATTTGGTATAAATTTTACATGAATTTTTATTTAATATTTGTCATTCGACTCATTTAATAATTTAAGAAGAATTATATTCGTTTTATATATGAAAATATATTTTAAAAATTATTCCAGGGCTGGATAGTTGAATTTTTTTAAATTTTTTTTTTTTTTTTTTTTTTTGGTACATTAAAGTAAAAGACGTACATGAGCGAAAGATTTATAAGATTCTGCACAGTTGAATAGGGCACTTCCAATAATTCTTTTTTAACTTCCCGATGAGGAAATTGAAAATTTTCAAAAATTTTTGGTTTTGCTCTGTTTTGAAAAAAGTTGTGCTCTTTTCAGGTCTTCATGTTTGGAGCTCTAAAGAAGTTTTTCCTGATTAATTCCAAGAGCCGGTATCATGTCTGTGTATGTGCGCGTGTGTGTAAATTATTTCAATCATTTTATTTGACCGCGAAAAATCGCCAAACATGCAAAACGCTTGTCACTTTTATGACTCTCACAAGAAAACTGATCGCGGTTAAATGACAAACTGTGAACGAGGGGATTGTACCAGCACGAGTCATTAATCAGATGTACGAGGCCCGCTTTATTTTAAAATTCATGTTACTTTTTGCAGAGACAAAAAAACTGGACACAATTTTATGTAACACTTGAGTGTTTTTTCTGTGGTAAAATTTTTTGCTTATGAAAGTCGTTATTATTATTATTTTTTTAATATTTTAAGCTTCAATTAAGTTGATCGTGGGACACATTTTGAGTTGTTTCCGTAGGCGGATTCCAACTGCAGGTCATACTCGCGAATGTTGCTTCGCATTTTCTGCAATTCTTTTCTTGTTTTACCCGCATTTTAAAGCATGAAAACTTTAATGAATTGTTCCACTTAGCAGAGATATTTTACAACAATGATGCCGGTCATAGAAACGAGAATATATTTTGCGTAACGAAATTTTGTTGCAAACAATTTTTGCTTTGGAGCAACAAAAGTTTGTTGCTTTCTTTTCTTTTCTTGTCCTAAAAGCATCAACTTGGAAACTCATTCAGTTTCAAGTGATATACATGTATTTGGGTGTGTGTGCGTTTGAATGTGTGTGTGTGTGTGTAGTCGTAAGAGATGCATGAGCATGAATCCATGCGTATGAATAATATATTTGAACAGTTTGTTATGCTGCTTGTTGTTGTTGCTGGTGGTCTTGTTGTTGCTGTTAGTGGTCTTGTTGTTGTTGTTGTTGTTGCTGTTAGTGGTCTTGTTGTTGTTGTTGCTGCTGTTGGTAGGTGTAGTTACAGTTACGAGTGTCAGACGTTGTTGCAAAGTTATTATTGTCAGCTGTGCAATTGTGTGTGAGTTGTTTAAATTTCCGTTTCCGCTTTTCAACCTCAGGCTTCTTCATTTCGAAGCACTTAACTGGTGTTCTTACATATGCCCGCGTGAGTGTGTGTGTGTGTGTGTGTGTGCGCGTGAACATTTACGTTCTTATATTTCTCCTTGCAGTCGATTTTCTTTTCAAATCTTTTATGCCATCCAACGAACCAACAACAGCAACAACAATTAAATAAATAAATAAAAACTCGTACAGCGTGAAAGAAGTTCATTTTCTTGTGTCTCGTTGTTGACATTTAACAGTTTTACTGTGTCAAGTTGTTGTTACACTCTTCCAAAAGGTATTGCGGTGTGGTCTTACGTAACTTTTTTTTTTCTCTCTCTCTCTCTCTCCCTCTATTTCCTTTGGAACTAGTTTTTTCTTTCTTTCAATCTTAAAGAAACTTAAAGAATTTCCTTGTGTTGCTGGTACATTTTGTGTGTCATTTTATTTTAGTTACAACAATTTTTATGTTTAACCACATTTTCCGTTTGTTGTTGTTGTTTAGTATGGGAGTTTCTATATTATTTTGTAATTGTAAATGTTTTGTTTTTATGTTTCTTTCTTTACTGTTCGTTGTTGCAGAGGCAGGTAGTGAAAATTATTCATTTAAGTTGTTCTTAAGCAATTATTTCGTCCTTTTGCCTCAATTCCGAAACGTTTAGAAAAGTCAAAAGAGTAACAACATTTTTTTATTTAATTTCAAATATAAAAAATAAATTGTCCCAAAATTTTAAATTGTTTTGTGTTAGAATTTTGCCATCGCAAGTAGGAATATGTCCTGTATTATTCTGTAGAAAATCAAGAGGATTTTTTAACAGCCTGAGAAGCAGCCAAGGCAGAGTTAATTCTTTTTCGGCCTATAAACGGTGGGAAATCTTCCTGGATAGAAATTTCACTTTTAAGCCAAGATTTAATTTCAATTCAATTTTAATCGTATCCCTTCTTTTTTTATTGCATCAAAAAATTCATAATAATGCTTGAGGGTCCAAAAAATCTCTCTACCCATGGGATGTTTAAAAAAGGATATTTTACAGTTTTTGGATTTTTTTTTATTTTTGGAGGACTTTCATTTAAGAGCACTTTAGCGCTCTTAAAATTAATTTCCATTTAATTTTAATCGCATCCAGTCCTTTTTATTATATCAAAAAATTCTTAATAATTATTGAGGGTCCAACAAATCTCTCTACCTATGGGATATTTAAAAAAGGATATTTTACAGTTTTTGGTTTTTTTCTTTTTTATTTTGCGACAGAAGCGGATCTTTTTATTCATCCTTGACATTTTGGAACCTTTTTTGAATTTTTTTCAATGCGATATTTGCCTTAAAATTTCAAAATACTTTGAAAAAATCTGATATCTTTTATTTAAAAAAAGTTTTGGGAGAAAAAAAATCCCTTTCGAAAGCATTTCAAAATAAGGCTGCTGCTTAAACTCTGTAGTGACACACGAGACACTTGTGGCGTTTTCTTTTCTAGAAAACGTGTAACAATTTCTTAACTTCTTCTCTTTGAAAGCAACAGTTTAGAGGAGTTCTTAATTAAAAATAGTTTTTTGTAAATCATATCGGATTAATTTCTAATAAATTCGCTATTTTCAAATCACTTGATTCAGCCATTTTCTATTAAAAAGTGTAAGAAATGTTGCATTATTTTTTAGAAAAGAACACAGCATTCATTAAGGCTTAAAATGTTATTAAACAATAAAAACTTTTATTTTTATTTATTTACGAGGTCTGTGCAAATATTAATAAAACAAATAAAATTTACCGAATTTTTCGAACAAACCTCGTATGATTTTTTTTTTCAAAAACTAAGTATAAATAAGAAATCGTTATTATAGTTAAGAAACAATTAAAACATTTTTTCTTGCTTTTACCCAGAATGTGTAAAATTCGACTTTTTTTTTGAATTTTGAAAATATTTCAAATTTAAAAATTTTCATAACTTCTCAGCGAACACTGCTTTTTCACATATTTAAAATTTTTTGACGATTTAATATTAAGAACTTTGTTTTTATTCTATAAAAGCAAACTTTTTGCAAATCGAATACGACTGGATTGGCCACAGTGACTCGAAGCAAGTGAAACACATAAAATTTCAATTTTGTTGTTGAAATATTTTTTGCAGTTTAAAGCGAAAAGGTTTATATATAAGACTTTTTTCTAGCTCTGATATAGGAAAATCTGAAAGGAAGAAATGTTTTTATTAATATCAAAACATGACATTTTCTGACCTCAAAAAGTTCCACTTTGCAGTCCCAAATCTACTCATTCTTTAAGGACAAAAAATATTGGAAAAAATCTGGAATTTAGCAACACCTGCTGAAGAGGTGCAAGAAATATTATTGAAATCGGTGAGCCCATGTAGAAACTACGCCATTATTTAATCTTTTTTTATTTAATTTAATTTTTTTTTTTTTTTTGAAAAATGTCCCACTGTGCAACACATGCACCCTGGCTTTGGACCTTAAACTAACCTTTTGCCTTAACTGCTAGTAATCAGAGATGGGCTCAGTTAAAGGCAACTGAATAAATGAAGCAGAATTTTAGAACACAAAATTTCTGCCTGCAGGACTTCAAAGGACTCAAGTTGCTTGTAGAATGTGTCCTTTTTTTTAAATTAACTTCAGCGCATACAATAAAATGTTTGCAACGCTTTTTACAAAACAGACAACAACAATGTAACCAGCAATAGATTTTTGCTAAATTTTATTAGAGAAATTCAAACTTTTTCTCTCTCTCTCTCTATTCCATTTAGAAATTTAATTTAATTAAAACCAGTAACCGATAAATAAATTTTTTGTAAAACTGTTAGCAGAGGCCCCCTCCGTCAACAGAATGCTTGGGGAAAAATGGAATCTAATAAAAAAATTTACTACAAGTTTGTCGTCAATAAAGTGAAAGAAAACATTTACCCACATGCTGCTGCCTGCACGTGCATGCCTGCCTGCCACCAGAAGTTTAATAACAAAAAAAAAAAATTCCAAAACATTTTAGTTTCAGTTTCAGTTTTATGCATCTTTAAAAAAATTTTTATGCTTTTCATTTATTGCAGTTGAAAATGAAATTCAATTGTCTTGCTTTTTGCAACAATTGATCCCTTTTTTTTTAATTTATTTTTCTTTTTTTATAAATTTCTTTGCTTTGTAATCTTTTTTGCCAGGAAAAGCTGCCTGGCAAAAAAGATTAAATTTTTTGTATTTGTGTTGTTGTTGTTGTTGCTGCTGCATACATCGCTGTAGTGGTTGTTGCTTGAAGGTGTTGCTGCTTCAGCGGTCACTATATGTGTGTGAGTGTGTGTGTTCTATTTGCCATTAAGTTGAGTTTTGGCCAGCCCTGGGGGCGTGCATGGATGGATGGATGGATGGCGGGAAATGCCTTTTGGTTGTTGCTGCTGCTGCTGGCGGTTTTGCTGTTTTCATTCAAACATTTCAATGTTGTTCTATTAGTTTACTTCTTCTTCTTCCTTTTCTTCTATTTTTTGTTTTTTTGTTTTTTTTTTTGTTGCTCCTGCCTGTGTGAATGCATGTTGCTGTTGGTTGTTGCTGATGTCAATGTTACGTGCTGTGCATTTTCGATTTAATCGCATTTCATGTTTATAGAAATTCGAATTTTTGTTCGGTGGTTGTTGACCATGATGTTACATGGCAAAATATAAATGAAAAAAGAAAAATTCATTTCAATCATCAACATCACAATCAAATAAGGCTGGAGTGTGTGCTGGCCTCATTCTCGCTCTCTCATCTCTTCGTCAGGCACAACTTTTGGCATCGTCGTCAACAGCACCGCCCTGCCAGCAAAATACACTGAAGAGTTTTTGTTTTTTAAATAACCTACAAAATAGTGTTCAGTCTCTTATTGCTGCTGCTGTTAATATTGTTATCGAGTGTTGCAAAGTTAATTCGGAAAACAGCAGCAGTATCTCGTTAAATTTGTATTGATTGGGTTTTTGTTGTTGTTTTCTTTTTATTTAACGATTTAAGTTTAACATCTCTTTCTGGCTTGATACACCGGCATTGCGAAATATATTCAAAGTAATTTAAAATATGTAACAGGATACATAGTTAAGCGAGTAAATAAACGGGATTTTCCGTGTTATTCGAATTTTCGGAACATTTCGAATTTTAAAAATATGTTAGAAATAAAAATTTTTTAAATTTTGATCTGTTTAAAGAAACCATGAGTTTGTCTATGAATTTTCTATATTTTCGGCGCACTATTAAATATTTCGAATTTTCGAATTTTCGAAAAAATTTACATTTTGGCTGCATTACAAAAATATGTTTTCAAGTGTTGTTGTAATTTAGTCAATCGATAGCTTTTTGATATATTCAAAATAAGTTAAGTTTTTTTGCTTAGCTGCGACTACACGCTGCATTTCATTTTGAATATTGAATTTTTTTAAGTTTTGCTTTTCTTTACTGAGTTATAATGGGATTAAATAGCTTTTGGAGTTATTTTTTTAATTTCGAAAGAACTTCGAATTTTCGAAGTTATGAATTTTTTCAGTAGAACATGAAAATCAAGAGATTTTTCGATTTATTTGGTGATATTAAGATATTTAAGACTTTTAAAATTTTTCGAACTTAGCGAAGATTCATAAAATTTTAAAATTTATGGCCCTTAATGACTTTTTTTTGTAGGTTTTGATTAATTCAATGAGATTTGTTATTAAAAAGGAATTTAAGTTAATTTTTTATTAATTTTGAATTTTCGAAATTATAATTTTTCTACTAGATCTTAGAAATCAGCAGTTTTTCAATTAATCTAGTGATACTATGTTTTAATAAGATTTTTAGGACTTTTGAAATTTTTCGAACATAGTGAAGATTTATCATATTTATGAGGTGAAATGAATTTGTTTTCAAGGTATTGATTAATTTAATGAGATTTATAATTAATAACGCCTTAAAAATATTTTTTTATTAATTTCGAAAAAACTTGGAATTTTCGAAGTTATAAATTTTTTACTAGGTCTTATATATCAGGGGATTTTTCAATAAATCTAGTGCTATTACGTGTTAATAGAATTTGTAACACTTTTAAATTTTTCGAACATAGCGAAGATTCATAAAATTTCAACATTTATGGACTTAAATTAATTTGCTTGCAGGGTTTTGTTTAATTAAATAAAATTTATTATTAATAACGCCTTTAAGTTAGCTTTTTATTAATTTCGAAAGATCTTCGAATTTTCGAACTTATGAATTTTTTCATTTTAGCTTAGAATTTCATTGTTTTTCCGATTACTTTAAGCAAATACGTTGTTAATAGCATGTTTAAGAGGTTTTCTTAATTTCGAATATTGTCAAATTTTTAATATAATTTATTTATTTCTGTGGTAATTTAAATTTATTTGCTAGATTTTTTAACTAATTTAGCAAGCTTCTGCGTTATTAGCGCACTTGAGTTAGCTTCGATGCTTTTTCGAACATGTATTATATTTCGAACTTTAGGAGAATTTTAGATTTTCCTAAAAATGTTATTAGACCCATTGTGTAGTGAATTACTGAAAATAAGTTTCTACCCAAAAACCACAACAATACATAACATGATCTTGCATGCTTCTTTGTATTCACCTTTTAGTGGCCCATATGATATCTATTGTAGTGTTCGTTCCTTGATTTCTCTGATATACAAAAAAAAGTTATTTATCACTCAAAAATTGTTTACTTTATCCCTCCTGCCTAAGCCGCTCCATTACACATCGTATATTTTGCAAGAATACATGAAGCATGCAGTTGCCTACGACCATCATATGAAAATCCATCATTTGTCATTTCACTCACATTTTTTATGAGTTGCAGGAATTGGCCTACAACTTTTCTGCCACCCCCACCCTCCAACCCAGTCTTAGTGGTGCACTTGTTTGTACGTCTAATCTAACACATGACAATTTCAATATTTTATGTTTAGGGCACATCATGTTTTACATACTAGATGGTTTCTGTGATGCATTTTTTTATTTGCATGCATCTCTGGCTCGCTCTCTCTCTCTCTCTCTCTCTCTCCCTGTGTGTCTCCTCTTGAATAAATAAAAATGTTTTGAAATGTTTGTTTATTCGTTTGGAAAATCCTTTGACAAATACTGGTTTCTGTGTTGGTTGATGCTCCATAAATGATGGCATGAAATATGTACGCATGCAAAGCGACATGCTCGTTCATGTTGTATGGCCACAACAACAAAAACAACATTCATTGTATTCGAGTATTATACGGCGATCCATATTTATTTGTATTCACACATTAACTAACAAATACCGGAGGGGGGTTGTAAATGTTAAAATATTCGCTACAATTCGAACATAAATTTTGCAGACTCAACTGGAGTGTAAAGCAAATATTTGGTTGTGAAACATGGACGTACAATTATGTGAGTGAGTGTTGAATTAAGAGTTAGATAAAATTAAAAGCAAAAGCAGATTTAAATTTGAACTTTAACATGGATTTCGATGTTTATATTTTTTATGCACTTGAGATCGAAATTGTTTCCTTGAGCTTTTCACACACACACGCACTCACGCACACACACACACACACTGTTATGTATCTTCTACTTAACCCACTTGCAGTTGTTTACCATCGTTCCATAATTTGTGTTGTTTTTTATTAGAAATTTGTTACCTCCCATTCCTGCAAATTCAAATTATTTGCTACCAGTAATTTTTTCTTGTTTTTTTTCTTGTTGTTTTATTATTTTATTTCTTATTAACAGTTATTTTTGTTTGCTTTATTTTTAATATTTTGCCACTTGAAAATGCCACAAGTGTTCTTGCCATATTCACTCATGCATCCATCAATCCAATCCAAACTCCCGTATCAACTGGCAGCACAAATACTCGTATCAATCAATCCGCCATAAAATCTGCATGATTATTTTCATTATCTCCCCCGTTGGAATGAATGGAATAGTCAGTCAGCGAGTCAGTCAGTCAGTCAGTCAGTCGGTCGCTGGGCAAATCAACCCTCAAGATAAATATTTGTTTAGAGCAGATAGCAAATGTGTGGAATTAATTGCACTGAAGTAGACAGCAGCAGAGAATACACCGTGACCAGCAACAAGCGAATTTCGAAATAGTTGGAAATAGTTTTGAATTACAAAAACTATTTATTTATTAATTATTAAAGTCATTTTTGATTTCGTGTCAACAAAACGTCAAATCAACTTGTCAAATGCTAAAGCAACTTGTGTGAAGGTCATTCGGTTGGCCCAAAGAGGCTGATCAAATCTGTGTAATTAATGCGATTCCAAGTAAATAGTGCGTTGCGGAAAAGAATTTGAAAACTGTGTGCATGTTCATGCATGCAGCTCAAGGTTCAATAATTGTTCTTCTTTTTTAATTATATAAATAACACCAACATCAATTTATTTAAAAAAAAATTTTTTTATTTCTATTGACTTTTTTTTATTAAGTAATTTTTTTTTTTTGCAATTAAGCTGGAAACTAAAATTTTTAATTTAATAAACCCACAATAAGTTTAATAGTGCGCTGCCCTTGTAAACAGTGTAACGTTATATGAATCATTTATTCATCGAAACATGATGGATTTGTCAGCATTTTTTTATGTTATTTTATTTTATTTTTTTTTAAATTATCGCAGATAGTACATTTTTCCAGTCAGCAGTGTTGCTTTCAACATTTTAGACAACTATTTATTATAACTGGCATTAATATTTAAATATGCAAGAGAATGTACTTGAAATAATTTTTCCAATAAATTTCTTAATATTTCAACACTCAATTGGCGGTCTGTCATTCTAAATAAATAATTAATGGCAGGCATTTAAAGCAGGCATGGAAGCTAAAGTTCTTCCCTTGTTCTGAGGAATATCACTTGAAGTAAAATGTATTTTAAATCACTGACTTTAATCAAAAACAAATACAACTGAAACAGCCTCCACATAAATACCATACAATATTTAATTTGTGTGGGCGTGGCACTGCCCATTTTTCTTACTACTTAACTCCATTGGCAGGATAGCTAAAATTGTGGTCAAAGTTGTTTATGAATCGCTTAAGAATAAACAGATTTAAAACAATATTTTCTTTAAGTGGGCATGGTCCTGCCCTCCATAATAATGATAATATTATATAACTCAGGCAAGCTCTATAAGTAACCATAGTTTTTTCAAAATGTAACAAGTTGTAGTAGTTTGAAAATGTCTATTTAAGTTAATCAGGGCATGGCACTGCCCACTTTCGTTATTTCAATATAAAAATTTTAAACAACTTTTTAAAGTTTCATTTTATTTGAAACGCATTATTTTAAGGGCATGGCTTAGCATATTTTTCTAGTTCCCTATTAAATTTTTAACAAACTTGCATATCGTCACCAAAACTCCCAAAGGCCTTTAGTGCTAAGACAAAATTTCGAGGGCATTGTAGAGAATAAACTGACCACAATAAATTCTCTTCCTAATTCTTCCTCAATTATCTTTTCGACATTATCCCCTCTTTCATTAAGGCGGCGGGGCAATACATTAACATCATACTCTGAGGGCCAGTCCTCATAAAAAAAATTCAAAATATCGTTCGTGAGTAATTATGTTGCAAATGAACAAACATTTATCATAATCAAAATATATGTTTTAATTTTTTTTCTCTTAATGCATAATCGGATTTCAGGTGACGATATGCAGTTGACATATATAATTTTCTGACAAAATTTTGTAAAAATAAAAATGCTCATCTTATTGAAGTGAAGCATTTAATATAAGATTCGATAAACAAAAATAATTATGAGTGACTACTGATGATGGGAGTATAGCGGCCTCCGAAAACTGCATTGTTTCCTTCTGCTGTTTAAATTGGTGTTGTTGGAAAACATTTCATTTCTCTCGAATTTCAAAATACATCAAAATAAATCGATTTTTCTTTTTTATGAAATATATCGCCAGGCGATTTGCTTGTGTGCAGAAGAAGTGCCCGTCTCTGGCGGGAATCGAGCAGAAAACCATTAAACAAACAGGCGGATAAATTTCTCGGTAATTGGAATATTAAAAAAGTAAAAATATTCAAAAAAAAAAAAAGTAAAATAAGTATTTAAAAATATTTTTTATTTTTAAAAGAAAACAGTATTTAAATCAAAATAGTGCCAAACTATCCATCCCTGGTTAAAATATGATTGAATAGAACGGATGAACAATTAATTATTGTTATCGAGTTCTTTCAAATTGTGTTGACAGCCAGTCAGATAATTTAATGATCTTGATTGCAGTTTTCACATTTCTTTCGATGATGTATGAGGACTTGTTGTTGTTGTTGTTGTAACAGTTACAACACTGCAGGAGGAAATGTTTTCATGCGAAATGTGATATTTTTATTAGCATTTTATTGGCCATAAAAATGTAAATTTTAAAGAATTTTTTTAATATTTAATTATTTAAACGTTTAAAAATATAAATCTCATTCATGCCAAAATGGAGACAGACAATTCCTCTTAATTCTCATTCATGAAAATATGAAGAGAAATAATTTCCCATAAAGAGAGTCCATGGAAAAGAAATTTTGATTGAAAAGTTTTGAACTAAAAAAGAAAGTTATTTATTTTGCTTTAATAAGAAAAAACTATTAAAATAAAATGGCCAACAAATTAAAGAGTTGAATAATGGAAAAAATTTATCTTAATAAATTAATATTTTTGACATGTTTTTCTTTGAGTTACGCTACCAACTGGTTTCGAAAACCTTCAGTTAATTAAAGTTATTAAGCTGAACATGGTTTAAATGGTGGCAATAAAACCTTTACAGTTCATTGATCTTTTGGAAAAAAAAAAAAACAAACTCTTTTTCAAACAGCTGAAAATACAACAACAACAAACAAAAAGAGAACTGAAACGTATAACGAAAAGCAAAAAAAAACTCCGCTAAAAGTGCTGTGGCGAAGGTAAAATAACGTCAAAATATTTAATGTTGCAACGAACAAAAGTGTCAGTCAAAATTAGTTGTGCAATCGAAATTCGATCCGCAAACAGTGTGAAGATCGAATGGGCTTGAATTCATTTCAAAGAGGAACAGAAATTAAATTACGCATAAGTGAATTCAAAAGCGAATAAAATAGTAACTTCAAAATAAATGTCAAGTAATTGATGGCCTTCTCTTCTTCTTTTTATTTATATTCCGCACACTGCCACGCCCATTTAAACTTAATATTAATTTTTCAACACCTTTACTTTAACGAATCCCATTAAACTTTATCTCTCGTGTTTACCCACTATAAACAATGAATTTAATTATTAAACGTGTAGGCAGTGCCACGCCCACATAAAATACTTATTATTTTCCAACAACTTTTGATTGTGCAATTTATCGGAAACTTTGCACACGCTCATATATACTTGCGCTATTGATAAAGACATCTTATTGGACAAGTGGGAAGTGCCACGCCCATGCAGGGCAAATATTGTTTAAAAATTAAGTGCTTCTAGTTAAAAACTATAACCATGAAACTTGACACGCCCATTAATATTCTTTAAATATATTTTTCAACAATTATTATGCATACACCGACAAGTGGGAAGTGCCACGCCCATGCAGGGCAAATATTATTTATAAATTAAGTACGTCTAATTAAAAACTATCTATAACCATGTAACTTTGCACGCCCATTAATATTCTTCAAATATATTTTTTTAATAATTATTATGCAGGCATATTAATAGAAAAGTGGGCGGCAGCACGCCCTTTTAAAAGTAACATAAATTTTTAGGTAGTTAAACCCAAAAGATTCTTACGAAACTTCGCATTCCCTTTAAGATCCTCTTAGGATTCAAATTTATAAACAAGAAAAATATGCGGTGCCACTCCCACATTATTTATCATCTACATCTACTTAATAAATTTCAACAAAAGTTTACACACACTTAAAACGGGGAAAGCAACACACATTTGTAATAAAAAAAACCAAGGCAGAGCCACGCCCTAAAATCAGTACATATACATTTTTTTAAACTTCTGCTTAATCGGATACTTTGAGACTAAAAATAATCACTGAAGATTCAAAAAAAATGGGCAGGACCACGCCCCTAAATAGCACATATACGTTTTCATACCATTTTACAAAAGTGATTCTACTAGAGACTTTGTGCACATATTAAGTTGTTCTAATGCATTAATTTAAGGCTTAGACAAGTAGGCAGTGCCACGCCTTTTTCAAGTAGGCATTCGAATTTAACTTTCTTGGCTTAGCTGTATTCTAGAAAACGTTGCATATAATGTAAATAACAATATATATAAAATTTGGTAAGTAAAAAGTGGGCAGAGCCACGCCCTTAAAATGTATATATATTCTTTTTATATAATTTTGCCCAACTGGTTGTTATGAAACTTAGCACGCATATTGAACTTCTCCAATAAGGCAATTTAGGAATTTTAAAAGTGGGCAGTGCCACGCCCTTGCAATTTATACATCCCAGTTTCACTTTCTCTACTTTACTCATTGGAATGATACTTTGCTTAAGCACTGAGTTTCCGCGCCAATGCAATTCGGTAAGTAAAAGAGTAGGCAGAGCCACGCCTTTTAAGAATAACTAAAGTCTTTCATAAAATTTTACGCTACTGATTTTTTTAACTTTACACACGTATCAAAGGGTTCTGATGAACTAATTTAAGGTTTATAAGAGTAGGCAGGGCCACGCTTTTTAAGAGTAAATATAGTTTTTGATATTTTTTGGATAAACTATTTGTTTTGATATTTCGCCTACATATTAAGTTGCTGTAGTGAATAAATTTCTGGATTAAAAAAGTAGGCAGAGCCACGCCCTTTAAAAGTAAATATAGTTCTTAATATTTTTTGGGTAAACTGTTTGTTTTTATATTTCGCCTGCATATTGTGTTGCTCTAGTGAATAAATTTATGGCTTCGAAAAGTGGGCAGAGCCACGCCTTCTAAAAGTAAATATAGTTCTTAATATTGTTTTAGTAAACTGTTTGTTTTGATATTTCGCCTATATATTGAGTTGCTCTAGTGAATAAATTTGTGGCTTCAAAAAGTAGGCAGTGCCACGCCTTTCTTAAGTGAATAGCCTATTTGAACTTTCTGTGCTTAGCCGGTATCTATAAATATTTGCAATTCAACTCATTGTCCGGACTCACCAAATTTGGTCAACTGGAAAAAAGGGAAGTGCCACGCCCTTAAAAATAAAGATAATCTATGAAATACTTGTAATTAACTGATTGTTTTGATAATTAGCACATGACTAAAGATGATTTTATTAAACTTTTTGTTTGTTTATAAAGTAGGCGCAGACACGCCCTTAAAATATATTCAATTTGGCTGATTTCCGAAAAATTTCACATTTCAGTGGTTACGTTTTAAAATACGATTCTCTGAGTCGAAAAGTGGGCAGCGCCACGATCATATTTATTGACATTTAGCTGACATATTATTTGCCAAGGCCGACACCAGCACAACCTACTTTTGACATGCAGGATTTCCTTAAGAATACAATTCGTTGAGGAGAAAATTATTTTATATTAAAGTAAATATTTTTCCAACCAGCCGACAATTGGAAAACAAAATTTAACATATTAAAAATTAAGAATGAAATTTTTATATGATTCAATTAATTTTTATTTGAAACTCTTTAGATTTTTCTCATGATTTTAATCTGCTGCACAGTTTTTTATTTATTTATTTTTTTTTATTATAATTTTTGTTTTTCTTTTAATAAACAATTACTGTTTAACATTCAGTGTTGACATTTCGTATCTTGTGTTTTCAACCTCAAACGTTTCACATTGACTGTGACCTCATTACGAGACTATAAAGTTTTTAGTTTCTTTAAAAGTTTCATTTGTTTGCTGTTTATATTCTTTTAGGGTTCTTTTGTTATTTTCCTTTCAGCTTTTTTTTTCTAGCACCGCAAATGAACAGAGAACAAAGAAAAATAAAACAAAGTTGCCGCCAACATTAACATCGCGCAACGCCCGCCCTCTCGCCTTCTATAAGTTTTTTTTTCTTTTTGCTGTTTAAACAAATATCGGTCGTAACGTTAAAGATTTGTCGATCGTTTTACGTCTTGTTACTAAATAAAGCCCGTTCAAACTGTTGCCAACTTCAAACAATTTCTTATTATTTTCTTTTTCCTCTTTTTTGCTTTATTTCCCAGCTCAGATTTTAGTTCCTTTGCTCCCGCTGCTTCGGTTTTAGCCAAGTTTTTTTTTTAGCTGCAACAAACACCTCCTCAGCCGGCATAGATATTTCTTCACTTTCAGCCATAAATTGGCGGTGGAATGGGGGCTGCATAGAAAACTTTTACTTCATTTTAGTTTAAGTGTTTATATGATTTTTTTGTTGCTTTTCGCGTGGAAAGATATTATGAAAAAAGAAAACGCCAGCGGAATATAAGAAGCAACTGCTCAAAGTTTTCCCTCTTATTGTCTTGTTTTTTTTTCTATGTTAATGCTTTAAGCGTCACTTTTTGCACATGTTAAGTTTCATTGAGATGTTCGAATGAGAAGGTGGGATTAAGAACATGAAAACTTGTTAATGGGTTTAGAATTTTAAATTTCTTTGCTTCAGCTTAAAATGTTGGGAAGAAAAACATGTGGACAAGCAGTTGGCTTTAAAATAGTTGGCAGCATAAAAAGGTAAAAAGATTTTTGAAAAGAAAATTATTTAGCAAATGACCGCTTGAAGTATTAAAAAAAAAAAAACTTTTAAAAATATTATAGCACGTTGTTAAGCTTAAAAAAACAGACGCACATTTGGCGCGTAGCATCAGCAATTAAACACAAAAACCTTTAAAAATAAATCAAAATTTTGTAACGCATCCAAATTAATTATGCAATTTTCTTACAAAAATTTCTTTTAAATTAAATGAGTGCAATAAAAAAAAATTCTTCAGAAAATTTTATTTCTTTCATTTATTTCTCGTAAAAACGTACAAAAGCAAAAGTGTATGACCAGGTCAGGCCAACCGTTGGCGCACATTTAAAATGTTGTCACTCATTTTCTCTCTTTTCAAACTTTTCGTCCTTATCGTTATTTAAATGTTCAGATAAACAATTCATATTAATTGAATTTAAAGTTTCAAAAAGGCCTGGTATTAAGGCCCCTTGCAGCCAAGACATGCACGAGCATGTCACATGACTTCTTCTTATTTCTACTAACTTTCCAAGACGTTGTAAAAAGCCTCCCGGCTTGTGAATTTCACAAGAAAATTGCACCATTAAAAATGATTTTATATGTCAAAAATTAAATAAATTCTCAAACTGTTTCATCGTAAACTGAATCAAGAAACTCTTAAATCCTCTCCTTTGCTCTTCGCAACCAGCAGAGGAAACAACTAAACAGATGCAAAATAATTTCCAGCAAAAACTTGAAAAACTTAAATATTTTGAAGTAAAAAAAAAAAACAAAGACAATAAAAATAAAACTTGAAACAGTAGAACAGAGAAAATGATGTACAGAAATGCCGACATTCCAGCGACTAGAAACAGTGAAACCACACCACCAGAATCAGATTAAATTAAGAGAAATTTCCTATATAAAAATTTTATAACGATTCTGAGTCAAATTTTTATGGCAAAATTTCTTTTAGACTTGGATCTATAAATTCTATAAAAACAATTTGGCCGGTTGTGAGAATATTTTCTATAATTCAAATTGATAGAAAATTTTTTATAGCAAAATTTTCTTTCCGAAAAATTCGCATTAGACTGCAAGAGCAAATGCATCTTGCTATAGATGCAGTGAGATTTTGATTATATTTTCTCTAGCAAAATTTTTTATAGTAACATTTTATTTAGGCTCTCCGTAAATTTCATATAGCAAAGATTATTAGTCAATTTTTTATAGCAAAATTTCCCATAGCAAACTTTTAATCAGAGTAATTTTTCTGTAGCAAAATTTTATTACGATTTTGTGTATATTTTTTATGGCAAAAGTTCATTAACGTTTATAGTAAATTTCCTATAGATGAAATTTCGCGGATTCTGAGAAAAAGTTCAATAAAAAACTTAACTTGATTGAAGCTCCCAGTAAATTTTTATAGCAAAATTGTCTTTTCCAAAAATCAGTAGAGTCATAAAATTTGCAATAGCCGACTATAAAAATTTACAATAGCAGACTGGTAAAATTTGCAACAGAAAATTTATAGTAAAACTTTAATTAGACTCAGAATCAGTTAATTTTCCGTAGCAAACATATTTAATAAACTTTTTTATAGCAAGAAATTTTTTTTCTTTTTTGTAGCAAAAACTTTATAGTAAAATTTTATTTAGACTCTCAGTAAATTTCGTATAGCACAGATTGTTTGTAATTTTTTGTAGCAAATTTTCCATAACAAACTTTTATTCAAATTCTGAGTCATTATTCTATAGCAAACATTTTATAGCAAAGTTTTATTCATATTTTGAGTGAATTTTCTACAGCAGAATGTTGTTTAGCAAAATTTTATTCACATTTTGAATAAATTTTCTGTAGTAAAACTTGCCATAAAAAATTTTCATTTATATTCTGAGTAAATTTTGTGTAAGAAATTCCGTAAGTAGAAATTTTTAGCAAATTTTTTGGTAGCAAAATGTTTAAAGGCAAAATATTATTCAGATTCTGATTATATTTCCCTTATCAAAGATTGTTGAAAAAAAACTTTTATAGCAACATTTTATTGATGCTTTTCCTACCGCAAAATTTTCGATAGAAAATAAATTTTTTTCAAATTCTGAGTAAATTTTCCGCAGCAAAATTTTTTATAGCAAAATTTTATTTAAATTCTGAATAAATTTCCTATGGTATAATGTGATTATGATAAAATTTTAAAGAAGTTTTCTGTAGTATAATTTTCTAAAGTAAAATATTATTCCGATTCTGAGTACATTTTCTGTAAAAAAAATTTACTATAAAATATTGCTACACCAGATTTTGAGTAAATTTTCTAATACAAAATTTTATTCAATTTCTGAATAATTTCTTTATGGGAAAATGCTAGTCAAAATCGTAATAAATTTTCTGTAACAATATTTTATTCAGCTTCTGAGTAAATTCTTTATAGCAAAATATTCTATGGGAAAATTTTTGTTATAGCAAATTTTTGCAATAGCAAATATTTCTCAGATTGCGAGTAAAATTTCTGCGACAAAATATTTTACAATAAATTGATTTCTATTAAAAAGATTCTTAAGATTTTCTAAACAATTCGGCTGTCCCACTGTTCATAAAACGACTTGGTAAAACTAACTTAACACTAAATCATATGAAAATAACTTAACTCGTCTTTTTTTTTTGCAACTTCGCCTCTTTTTGTTATGGATGGCTTAACTAACCACAAATACAGGCATTGTTGCCGCTGTTTTAGCCAAAAGAATGCAGACAGCCAGCCGTCTGCAGTAACCAATTACCCAAAAGTTAAAACGTGTACTGAAATACAAACGATAAGCGTAATAGCAGCAGCAACAACAACAACAACAACAACAACAACAACAACAACAACAAAGAGTATGTATATATAGCAGCCATCATTATTACCATTGTCTTCATTATTATTGTTTTAATGATCATTAATAAACTAAATGATGACGTTATAAAAGTTTCACAGACACTCTGCGTACACAAACACAATACATTCGCATAAACACGCACACACACACACACATTCACTCGCAAAGCAAAACAAGCCTCCTAAAAGAAATTGATGAAGGAAAAAAAGAATGCTGAATACTTGGCGGAACAACAAACAAAAGAGCAACAAAAACTTAAAAACTGGTAGTAAGTAAAATAAAAAAGAGCATCTTTTAGGCAGGGAGTTGCAAACTTTTCTAAGGATCGTATATCGTCCGCTACAGAACAGTGGATTTAATAGGTTTAGGGAAATACTTTTTTTCTGTTTTTCATAATTGAAAATTTTTAATAATTTAGTTTGGAATTTTAAAAAGTTGCAATTAGTTTTGCATACTACTTTGTTAAGCGAGCAGTTGTTACGTTCAAGGCGCATAAATATATACACACACACACACACATACATAGTATGTGATATTAACCTTCAATTTCTATCAATAGCAGTCAATATTTGTATTTATAAAAATTCATTTATAATACTTAATAAAACGTTTTGAGGAAATAAATTTGCAATAATCATCGTTGCCAATTTCCAGAATTTTATTTATTTAAATTTCAATTTAATAAATATTTTCCCAATGAAATTAAATTAACGTCACTTTTGAAATTTCAAATTAATTTGAAAAAATTTGCTATAAAATTGGACTACGACCAAAAAAGAAATACTTTCAAGAACAAAGTGCAAACCTTTAAAATGTATTTTATTTAAATTAAATAAATAGGGGGAAAATACTAAAATGCGAAAATAAAATAAAACTTTTTTCGATGACATTAAATTAAGAAATGATGCCACAATTGATGGCAGTCAGTTGTAAAATTCATGGGTGGTGCCGGAAAAAAAGGGGTTTAGGAGCGAAATAATTTGGCAATAAAACAATTTGAACAGTTTAAAAAATATTTCAAACTGCAACTTTTACTTTACAAAATACATGAACGAGGCCATTTTGTAAATTCAGATGGAGTTCCGTCGGATTTAGTTTCTTAAACTGTCGCAGAATTGTTTGGGGATTTTCAATCACAGCCTTTAAAAAGAAATAAAAGTAAAAATGTTACACTTCGAAATTTTTGTCGAATCTGTGCAATCTATAATGTGTTGAACGTTACCCATATTTTTTTTTACAATATATATTATATTAACGGAAATCTGGAAATATTTCACAAAAATTTTGAACAATCCCTAAATGTTTGCGTCATCAACTGTATTGAACGTTACTTTTAATCTTTCTTTTGTTAACATAAAAATATTTAATAACGCGATGTCGGGCTTTGCACCACATCATTCTCATGTTCAATGTGTTTAATAAGGCTGTATCAATCGATCAGGATTTATATTAAATTACATGTAATGAGCGTTACTTGTTACATATATAGAACCTATTGATATATTATTCCATCACTAAAAATATTTCATAAGGTATGTTGAACGTTACCTTTATTACAGGTAAAGCTTCTACATTTCAGGACGGTATTATATAAAATGTATTGAACGTTACCTATATTTTGTTATTTAAATGAAAATTGTTTGCCTAAACTAACTAAAATTTTAACAATCCATTAGCAATAGCACTATATCAACTGTATTGAACGTTACCTTTAGTCTTTCTTAAATAATTAAAAATAATTAATGTCGCAGTGTCGTTGTTTGGGCCACATTATTTTCATACTCAATGTGTCTATTAATTTTTTATCAGGCGATCATGATTTCTACTCTACAATGTGTATTGAATGTTACCTACACTTTTTTATTACATGCAAACTAATTATATATCATTACTACAGCTTTTTGCAGTGCATTATCTGTCCAAAATATATGTATATTGAACGTTACCAATAAGATTAGGTAACAATCGGTAAACAGTTACTATAGATTTTATAGAACGTTACTTTTTGTTTTTTAACTCAATTAATTATTAGATAATTAGAAAGATTTTATCAATCGTTCACAATTTCTATTTCACAGGATGTATTGAACGTTACCAATATATGTTTAAATATATTGAAGAATTACTATTAATCGTCCAGAGCTGTATAGAACGTTACTTATCAGTTTGTAAATATAATGAACCTCGAATTTAACGTTACCTACAGTTTCTTTTTTTTTTTTTATTCAATTATGTTTTATTAGTAATATAAATTGTATTGAACGTTACCGTTTGTGAACTAATTTTAAATTAATGATGTCTAACTACTGTAGATGTTATAGAAAAATTCATGACTCAATCTCACAGACTTCCGCTTCAGTGCGTAGTGCGAAGTATTTGAAATACATATCAAATTGTATTGAACGTTACTTTGAATAAGCTGTCCGATACAGTTTTAATAATAGTGTTATGTGTCAAATAAAAGGAAGGTGCGAAAACAAATATGATATAGAGAAGAAACGCAGCTTTAAGAAAAACAGGTAACGCTCTATACCACCGTATGCAGACTAACAGTTAAAATGTCTATATATTTAAAAAATTCTATTCAATAATGCCTCAGTGTTCAGGAACTCATTTATTTTAAATCTCTATTAACTGATAAGAAATTTAACTTTTTTATGCCAACGCTGCCAGTTAAAAGTCCCAAAGTTTGTGTCTCTCTGCTAAACGTAACGACTACACCAGACCAAGTCTTAGAAGCAGAAGGCATCAGCAGAAGAAAAATATTTGTGCAAATATATATTTAAAAAAACTAAAACTGATATTTATTTCCTAAGACTGAGAGAGTTATTTATAACCAAAAATAAAAAAAAGAAACATCTTAAAATAGTTACAAACAAAACTTTCAGCGATTTGGCTAAAAATAAAACTGGCTAAACCAGAAAGTTGCTTGCAATGGCCTTCTCGTCTTTCCAGTTAATGACGAAAAGCACAGAAATACATTGAAAATTCTGTGTGTGAAAAGTGTTTAAGATGGAGAAAAATAATTTCTGTAATAGAAAAGCTTGGACTTACCTATTCCCAGGGGCGTGCCGATCTTGCCAGAGACATTCAAAAATTGAATTTGTTTGTTGATAACACTTTTGAGGCCAAAGATTTGGAAATCATTTGGCAGCGATGCAGCTGACGACGACGACGATGACGATGGTGGCGAGGAAGTCGCAGTAGAAATGGGAGATGATGTGGCCGTGGGTATGGCAACGCTACCGCCGCCAGGAGTATCGTGTGTTAAACTGTTTGCAGCGGCTGGTGTATTTTTACTTTTGACTGGCGTTGAAGGTGGCGGTGCTCCCAATGCGTTGGTCCGAAATGAATTCAATTTCTCCAACAGAGTCGAACCACTTATATTGGGCAATAGAAAACTGGGCATGGCCGTGGAAGGTTGGGGGGCGCCAGCTTGACTTGGATCTGTGGCAGCTGTTGTACACAATTTGCTGATGCTCAGAATGAAAGTGATGAAAATGAAATTTGTGGAGGTAAAACTGAAGCTGATCAGTTGCTGGATTTTGCTCTGATAATTGGAGCTGTTGCTGAAGAATTTACTGATCTTCGGCGGTTCGTCGGAGGCTGTTTTAATGTGGCAGCTGTTGGTGTTGCTGCTGCTGCTGCTGCTACCGTGATCGTTGTTGTTATCGATGTCAGTAGAATTGAGACTCAATTCGGTGTTTAGATTGTAATTTGTTGGATTTAAAATCAGTGTTGCCATTTTATGCTAAATTTTAATTTTAATAAATACTGTTCAATTAATTTTTAATTCTTAAACACAAGATTTTACTTTAAAATTTTTTCTATTTCTATTTCAGTTGAATTTAACACAATTCTTTTTACTTCACTTTTTCTAATTTCTTTTATATTTATTGATTCTTTTTTATTGAAATTGAAGAATTTTCTTATTTATTATTATTGAAACTGGAGATTTAATATTATCTGAAAGAAAGAAAGAGAGTAAAGAGAGTTAATTACTTTTGTAAGGTGAAATTAAACAGTAGGAAATTTTGTCAAAAAACCAAAATTAAGATATTCAAGGCTTATTTTCTTATTTTTATTTTATTAAATACTTTTTTTTTCATTTAATCAATTGACTGAATAAAATTTTGGATAAATTGTATTTTAAGAGTTTGATATTTTTTATTTATTTTTTTAATTTTTCTTTTACTTTTCTTTTAATTTAAAAGAAAAAAATCTAATTTTTTTAACTGTTGGTAGTTTCCTGGGTTGGATCTTCAAATTGAAAATACACTTTAACTTAAACAATGATTTATGCATACGGCCCCTGTTTTGGGTGTAGCGTACTGAATTATTTAATGAATGTTTGCCAAAAATGAAACCCATCGTGTACAAAAATAAATACAAAAATAAATAATAACTAAAAAGCTGAACACGCATATAAAAAATTTTGCAAAATCTTCAAGAATAAATAAATAGAAATACGAAACTAAGGAAATATATTTGAAACAAATAATATTATAATTAACAACGAATTCAACAAAATAAACAGAAACAAAAAAAAATATACAAAAGATTTATGATAAAACAGCCGCACAATGGCTTCATTTGCTAAGAAATACATTAAGAATTTTCCGTCTCATTTTTTGTTATAAAGAATGAAAAGTTTAGCTGTGAAAAGAAGTGTTATAATTGGCTCACATTTTATAGTGATGGAGTTAACTGGAAAATATTTGTTCCAAACAATTGCTACATGTATTGAACGTTACCTATACATTTTTTAAATTAAATTAAAATTGTTTCTGCATAATTTCAAGGTCTATGTTTTAACCACTTGTTCCAACAGAATTGGGTTTTATAAACATAATTAAATACTAAGTCCTACGTCACATTAGGATCAATAGAGATCGTTACCGCAGTAAGATCACATAGAGACATAAGGCTCGAAGAGATGGTGAAAAATTTAAGCCATACGCAGCATTGAAATATCGATGCCATGAATTGATCTTTCGAATTAAAAAATTTCAACTTGGATTCAATTCATTAAATGATGAGGGTTTTTTTTTAATATAAAAGAATTTAATACAAAAATCCTATTTCAACAATAAATAAATACAAAATAAAATAATATAAATAAATAGAATTGTACAGCAATTATAATATCTAACACTCGTCAATATTTGTTAGATAATTCCTGAATCCGTATCGAAAACAAACATCTCAAGAAAACATCACTTCCTGCTATTTAATTTACAGCAACAACTGGAAAAGTTGGCAACGAAAGTTGTCAGCGAGAACAGCCGTTACCAAAAAGACTTTAAGGAAATCGAATAAAACTCGTATATGCGGAGGAGGGTGATTAATAATTTTTACTTTTTTCATATTAATTATCAATTAGATAATTTGCATCAATCCCAGTGTGAATCTTTTAAACGGATTGTCACATTAAAACAACAACAACAACAACAACAACAAGTAACGAAATTATTACTTTTTACAATAACTTATTGGCATACGAATGAATACAACAACTTTGTTGCCAGAGAGGAAGTAGAGAGGTAAATTATAAGAGAATATGTTTGCATGCACTTGACCAGGGATGGAAAGTCGGTTTTGTATTTTTTCATTCTAAGGTCGGCATGTAACAGCTTTTTTAATTTAAATCTATAGAAATAGTGGCAAACTTATTTGTTAAAATTCGAATTGTTTGACTCGATTATCCTATCGGAAAACGAGTTTTAAAGCAATTTTTTATTACGAGAGTTTATGAGGACAAGCCGGTAACCGTTTCACTATTTTTACTTATTTTATTATTTTATTTATTATAATATTTATTCTAATTTATTTATTTTATTTCTTAAGCTAAAAGTAAATTTTAATAATGTCTAAATTTCTCTTCTTGTTTTAGAGGTTGCCAACACAAATTCAAAAGCTTTCCTAATGTGATGCTGACTTCCGAGGTGACCACAATATTTTGATATTATTTTGGAAAAATTTTACAATATATGGATTTTAAGTAAAATCCATCAAACTTGAATGAAGTCCAGCCAATCACAAAGATTTCAAATGGAATGGAGCCTAGAAGAGACTGCACGTGCTGTTATTTAAACACCAGCCTGATCGAACAGTTGGAGAAGTGAAAAGTGTCAGTTAGGAAAGTGTGATATTAAATAAGGAATCAGAAAACCATTGGTAATTATGCATGATTTATTCCAAACTTTTTAAAGAGGGAATGAAATAAATTTTCAAATAATTCCCTGAAGATGATCAACAGAGTTGGTCGAAATATCGGAGAAATGAATATATATTAAAAGAAAAATTTTAATATTATTTTATTATATAAAAAAGACCTCAAGCCGAAAAGGATATCACAAACAAGACAAATTTATTCAAAGAGGTCCACAACAACAAAACATATTCATAATAATTTTACAAGTAAATTTGTGAACACTCTTGATGGGACTGCTCAGCAATAATTCAGCGGGGTGTATTCAATTTAAGAACAGCGTTGCCGTTTTTAGTGTTTTGAACTAAAAATGTTTGCTTTTTCATATTTTTCATTGTGTTAATTATTTTTTTAAGACCGAAATATGTGGAAACACACACGGATGCAGTATATTTTTTTTCAAATCGCTTGCAAAATTCTTTTATATGTAAAATGTCCCATTAATATTAAACATTAATAACGTTTTATGAACTGAGAAAGGCGTGATATATGTATATTCCAAGTCATTAAAATTTCAATTATTCAATTTGGACAACAGAGCAGAACAGATGTTTTCGAAGGCCGCTAACACTTGCACAATCAGTAATGATTTGCTAGAGTCCCTGCTTCAGCCTGAACAATTTGCTCACATGAAATCATATTGTAAATGGAAACTGTTTTAAGACAAACAAGCAAATTCTATAAATTATCAAGATAAAGTCTAGCGGCTGTCGGAAATGGTGTGATTATAATCAGTTGTTTGAGTTGAATATTAAAATGATTAGAGTTGGGTCAAACGCTCAGTTTTGCCAAAAACCTCTGGTCAATCCCATGTAATTTAAATGGGTTTGATCAAAGGGTTGATGGAGTTTGACCCAACCCTAGAAATAATATTGATTCCTCTATTAATCCACTGATTTCTATATTAATCATGTCTGGCAAACGCTAGTCTATTATTAATGCAAATTGAAATTTAGTGACATTGTGGCCTACGTTTTGGTGACTTTTCTTTCCGTTTAGTTACATATTTTTAATATTTTATATATAAAATATATTTTTAGTTGTGAAATAGCTAAAATTAACACAGTTGCCACTGTGGTACAATTGAACCGAAAATTGTTGTTTTTTTACGTTTGGTTCGCTGGTTCATTTTTTTTTTTTCTTTTATGAAATGTTAACGATTATAATATAAATAAATTTTGAAAGTTTTATCATGCCTGTAAAAATGTAATTACGAAAATTATTACTCTTCACATAAAGTAAAAGATTTGATTCGTTTACAACACTTGATAGTAATCGATGATTAACTACCTGCCGTAGTAAACCAAAAAGCTATATTGGCAACCCTAATCGATTGTTACTTTGTTTACAAGTCAGAAATTGACAATTTGACTTCCGTGTAAAAAGTATTGTATTATGCTGGTATGCAAATAAAATTGAAAAAATTGCTTCTCTTTTTTATTTTGGTTCTTTTTTTATGGATTTCGGTCCCGAAGAAAAATTTAGAGTGGCAACCGTGAAAATTAACGTAGTATTCACTCTATTAAACACGAATGCACCTTGATTTCCATCTCTGCACTGTGGAGTTCTGATGACGTTTATTAACTATATTTGAAAGCACTTTTGTTGTTTTTGCATTATTATGTTGTGTGTGGGGAGTAAAACACGAAAATAAACCGGCACAATGATTTAGTGCGAAACAAAACACCAAAAATAGGCAAAAACAAAAACTATTGAACATTTGCAAACATGAGCAGTTATTTTAATATATTTTTTGTTTTTTTTTTCATTCTGGTTTTAGAATAGAGTGAGTAACAAGACGAGAGGTGAGTAAAATTGTTTTTGGCGTAATTAAAGAAACAAAATGTAAGAAGAAGAAAAAGCGGCACAATGACACCATTTACATACGAGTGTGTGTGTGTGTGTGTGTATGTATGAAAGCAGTTGTGAGTCTGGAATAATTTCTGTTAAATACTGTTATTAATTATTATTATGTGACTTTATTCCATTATTTTATTTTTCTCATAGTTTTCACTATAACAATTAACATCTTCAAAGATATTGTGCTCGTGTGTAAACATACTAAATTCAAGGTGAAAGAGGCGGAATTTTTTATCCCATACACTCGCATTCATAAACGGGCTTTCGATTCAAACACGTGTTTGTTTCTTTTAACAGTTAACTTTTTATGAAATAAAATAAAATAAAGACGAATTACATACAAATTGTCCATACATATTTTTTGTTTTCTTACTTTTAGCAAATTCTTTTTAAATATGTAGTAGATCGGTCACATCAAAACGAAACACAAATTTTATTTTATAACACAACATAAAGAGATATTTTAAATGATTAATTTCGGATAAAAAATATTTCACTATTTCTCGTTTATCTTACGTACACGCAAACACTTAATTTAATCGCGCACCGTCAGTTGTTTCAAGACACGAGACGCACAACAATCGACTGACTAATCGTTCGTTTATTTTCTTAAAAATTGTCTAAAAAGCAAAAACACATACAGGCACACTCACACACACACATGCATACGCAAGCAAGCATGAATGCGGTATCCGCCAACAAACAAAATTGAATAGTTTTGCCTGGTCTGTGATTGCTTTTATTTCACTTTATCTCAAACAGCCAAAACGCAACAACAATTCAGATAACAGCCAAATTGTTTTTAAGGTTTCTTTAAGCTTCAATTTTAGTGCTTTTCCAAATGAATTCTTTTTAACAACTGATTATTAGTTCATATGATGATGAATAATCTTCAAGTGTTGCTGAAGAACAACAAACACGATACCTGAATTTTTAACTTATTTTAAGTGAGCGCGCGAATGAATAGCCAAACAACATGATTTAAACGAACGAACGTCATGTGAGCGTTTAATGCAAGCCATTGAATGATCGGCCCCCTTGTATATACACACACACACACACACACACACATCTGCACAGTCTTTCATGCACACGTAATAAACAACAAACTTTCGTTGAGAAACTCAACAAGTGTGTGTGGGATGTTTTGCTTTTTTGCTGAACTGTTATTTTTTGTTTGTCGCTCTCTTTAAGATGTTGTTGCATATTTTTGCATTGGACAATAAATAGTGATGCCAGATGACTTAAAAAATATAGAGGGAACAAGCTTTCTATTAATAATTTTATATTTTTTATTGATTCAATATTCTCATAACTAAGAAAATTTTCTTTGTGGTCTTGTATAGAAAAATTTATTAAATTCAATAACCGTATGACAACTAAGAAGAAATATCGCTGGTCATGAGAGCCTGAAGCTAAAATCTGGATATATCGAATATACGACACTTTTGAACTATTTTTTTCAAGAAATTAACAATTCGTAATAGCGGCTTGCCATATCTATGCGCTCAGAGAGTAGTAACTGGCTTTTAAGATTAATTAATTGCTCCTGGCGAAAAGTATTTTTAATATTGTCGTGACGTAATTTCAAGAACTGGCTATAGAAGAAAGAGGCAATGGATATTTAATCCCTATTTTTGGGACTCGTCGTTTTTATATTTTTAATTTAATTTTAATTGTGCTGGGATATTGATGTTTAATCAGTATTTTTGGGAATTGTGGTTTTTAGCTCTTTAATTACATTTCAATTATGTTTGTTCGTTGAATTTCTTGTAAAATCTTTTTAATGCGCACAACTAAAATAAAATTGAAAAGTTAAAAAGGCTGATTTTCGAAAATACTGATTCAGCCATAAGATCACACACAAAAAGGTGGGGACTTAGGTAGGCCTACCAAACAGGCGTGGAACCCCCAAAATTATAAATATATATATATATATATATATATATATATGTTTTTTTAATTCGCTAATTAACGATTTTGATTTTTTTTTTTTTTTGTAATACCAAAAATTTAAGAAAACTTAAGCTGGATCCCGCGCCTGCTATCGAGCACATTAAACGTATAAAATTGGGAAGTACAATAATCACCTTTATTGCGTTTGCCGTTTTTCGTCTTTGAGCTAGAAATATTGTAATAGATGTAAGACTAAAAGAAAAAGCTTTCTTTCTATAACATTATGTCGAATTTAAAGGCGAAAACGACCAAACGCAATAAGGGAGATTTTTTATGGCAATTACTCGAATTGTGTAATTAAGGGAAACCCTACATTGTTGTTTGTAAAATGGTGAAAAAAGGAGATTTAAACTCTAAGCGGCAGAGTTATTTAAACCTGGTTTAGTTACACGGAATGAGATTGTAAATTTTCTTTTTTTTTCATATATTTCACCCTTCTTCAATTTTATTTAATTTCTTTTCTACAATTTGCTTTAAGTTCTTAGAAATATTTTTTAAAAATTTCAAGAATAATTTCCTTGTGTTCAATGTCTTTAATTTCTTTGTTCTTTTGAAATTTTCATTCAACGCAAATTGTGGGATTTGGAAGTTTTTTTTTTTAATTTTGAATATTTTTACATGTCTGTACGGCAACTTTATGAATTGTGGGATTTGGAAGATTTTTTTAATTTTGAAGATTGTTACATGTCCGTATGGCAACTTTATAAATTGTGGGAGTTGGAAGTTTTTTTTTTAATTTTGAAGATTTTTACATGTCCGTATGGCAACTTTATAAATTGCTGGATTTGGAAGTTTTTTTTTTTAATTTTGAAGATTTTTACATGTCTGTACGGCAACTTTATAAATTGTTGGATTTGGAAGATTTTTTTTAATTTTGAAGATTTTTACATGTCCGTATGGCAACTTTATAAATTGTGGGATTTAGAAGATTTTTTTGTGAGATTTTAAAGATTTTCACATGTCCGTATGGCAACTTTGCACACACTTCGTTGTTAAGATTTATGTTTGTCGTTAATTTGCCGGTCTCCAAAATTAATTATCGAAATTCGAGCGTCTTAAGAGCGAACGTCTCTCAGCGGTAAGAGTTGTTGTTTGTAAATTCTCTTAGTGTATTATTTAAGTTATTTCTCTTAGTTGGTTCTATGCATGCATGCATGCATTATGTTGTTTGGCTCAAACATGTTTGCTGTCGTTTTCGGTTGAGATGAAAATACAATAAATAAAAATATATTACACAATTAAAAGAAAACAAAGTTTTGCCAAGTTTTATAAAAGATCAAGCGAAAGAAACCGTAAAGTGCCAGGAAATTTGTATAAACAACAACATATAACCAGAATATTTAACAAGGTCGGCGGGTAGTTAATAAATGGTCAAACAAAACAAATCAACGAGTGAATAGAGTTAATAACAGGTACACCACAATGAATATTTCAAAACTAATTTTTTTTTTATTACAATGCAAAACATTTTTTTATGGCACATAAAGTAAAAGTCGTGGCAAATTAAGTACCTTTTAATTGCTTTAGTCAAGCAAATATTCAAATCTTAGGGAAGTTCCCAGAACATTTTTTTGTTGGATGTTAAATTAACGAAATTTTTATTTATCTTTTTAGAATATTAAAATTGTTTGCTCATTTCTGCTTAAGTAAATTTTAACAGCGTTTTTGTGTGAATTTCGCTCCATTATAATTCCCGTATTCTTTTCCATTAATGAGATGAGCAAATCTAACAGCCAAGAGAGGAATGAAAACAAACATATGATCGCTAGTGATCATGAGTGGAGGATTTTGACAGAAAATATATAACATTTTTTGCAAAAATGTAATATCTGCATAGTTTTGAATATTTGAATATTTGAATAATTGAATTAATCGTATATGTTTATTTTTTGGCTACATTTTCAACTTCCCTTTATGAAAATTTAAAATTTTAAAATATATTTGATATAATAATTTCTAGCTTAAGGCTTATTTTTAAGCAAAATTATTAATTTTTTATTTATATCATAAATAATTTTTTATAAAAATAAGCCTTAAGCTCGAAATTATTATTTAAAATATATAAAAAATTAAAAATGTGAACAAGAAATTTAAAAAAATCGGAAAATTATTGGTTTTACTACGTTTTGAAAAAAATCGAGTTCTCGTCAGATCTCGAACTTCTTGAGGTCGTGGGAAGCTTCCCAGACTAATTATGAGAATCCGCCACTATGGCTGTATGGATATTTATGTGAATGTGCGATCGTGTGTGTGTGTGTGTGGGTATATGTGTGTGTGGGTATGTGCTTGTATGCGTGAGAGTATGTGTAAGTAAGTGGGTCATAGCTTATAACTTTGAAACGACTTGACCGATTTCAACCAAACTGTTGGCTTTCTAAAGAGTTCTACTGAACTTAGATTCGAATCGATAAACTTCAAGATATTTAAAAACACTTAAAAAATTCTATTCAACTTAGATTTGAAATATTTTTAATCAAGAAATTTAAGAAAATGTAGAAAATTCTACGGAACTTAGATTTCAACCGATTCGAACCGGTAGACTTTAAAAAATTTTAAGAAAACTTAGAAAACAAATTTAGAAAAACAATTTCAAAGCGTTTTTGAATAAATTTTAAACTGCTTTACCGATCGATACTAGAAACTAATCAGATCTCAAGATTAAGAACAGACATCGACAACTGCCAAACGGGTCAAAATCGGTTAATGCGTCTGTGAGATATTGTGAACGGAATTTTCTAAAAAAGTGTTTTTTTTCTAACTCCAAAATCGATCCTTTTAAAGGACTGGAAGAACTACATCAGTCAGTGCTTATCACATGGGAATCGGTTGATTTGAAAATTAAAATAATGACGTTTTAGTTCGAAGAGCTCAAGAGCATGGAATAGCACAAGAACCAGGTCGGTGAAAATCAGCCGGAAGTTGCAGGCATATTTTCGAAATTTTTTTTTTAATTTTTTTATATGAGATCCCGAAGTTTTTTATTTCTTTTTTTTTGGAATTTTTTAATAAAATAATTTGTCATGGCGATTTAGGCGGGGTAAAACACAATTCACCCAACAATTCTGCTACTTAAAATATTTTAAAACTTTTAATAGCTAAAACCATTTTTAATAAAAACAGTCTTACTTATGTCGATTTCTTTTCTAGAAAATGGTGCAACATTTTTCACACTTTTTAACAGAAAATGGCAACATTTTGCCATTTCAAAATAAGGAATTTATTAGAAATGAATCGAATATCGCTAACGAAAAATAATTTCTGTTTTAAAGTTTTTCAAACCGCCACTTTTTAGAAAATAAGTGAAAAAAATTTAGATATTTTCGAGAAAAGAAAACGCCATTAATTTTTTACCGAATTGAAAACTTTTAAAAAATATGCCGTTTGTTTTTATTTTTACTTAAACAAAATGCCGAGCCAAACGTGCGTTTTAGTACAACAAATGCAAACTCAAATTCGACTGGTTGCATTAGAAATTAAGCAGCTTGCGGAAGCGAATATTTCAAATGCACCACTGCACAACACAATAGCAACTGCTGCGTAACAGTCACTCACTAATCGTGTGACCGAGATTGCGTCCAAGGAATCATAAAACATGGCTAATAAATAAATCACTATCGTTATCTTTGGCTAATCATTTAAGGGCCATAGAAATTTGTTAACAATAATAAAGATAAAATCGTATTACAGTCGGCTGCAGACTTACACGACTACAACTGCCGCCAACAGCAATTGTAGTTATGCCGTCAGCAACTGAATTATTTAAAAAAACGACACCGGCAGAACAATAATGATGAGCGGCTGTTTTGAGGTGGAAACGAGTCTTTAATAATCGCCAAATAATCCTCAAATCAAGCAAAATTTTAAAGGAAATTATTTCCTTCCCCTAAAAATAAAGTGCAACCGCCTGTCCTACGATGTCAATGGTAACTACGCAGCCCACTATTTTTGTAAAATAAAATAAAATATTGTCAACGTTGCATTATTTCCTATATTTCAATTGCAGGGGCAACACTGGATTATCTCAAGGTCGCTTATAAGTATGTAAGCCCCAATTTTTTTGTGGTACACTTTTATGTGGCTAATCTTCCACCGATATTGATGAAGGATATATGCTTTGAAAGGTATTTTAGTGTAGTTAAGCACAATATAAATATCGTTTTCTAACTCGTTAGCATAAAAATTTTATAGATATATAAGATATAGATATATAATATAAAGATATGTAAGATATATTTTGAATTTACTTAAAAACCAGCAACAACATTAATTGTACTTCGTTTTTATTTTTAACTTAAGGACACACATTCACACAGTTACTAACAAAAAACCTTAATTCTCTGTTTATAATTTTTAGATTTTTAATCGGAAAGAGATAATTTTTTTTTTAATATTTTTTTTTTTGTGGTACACTTTTAGGTAAGAAACCGTCGGCCAATATTCATGGAACATACATGATTTGAAAGGTAATTCTATGTAGTTACGCACAATAAAAAGTAATTCTTACTAAGTTCTTGGCATAAAATTATTAAAAGGGTATTAATAAAAGGGATCTCATTTTTTAATAAGGCTGAAAAGGTAATAAACAAACATTTTTAGGTTTCCCCTTCGTTTTTAATTTTGAGACACAAATTTTGAACACTTACTAACGAAAACGCTCAAAGCTGTTTATATTTTTTATATTTTCCGGGAGAAAAAGGAAAACAATTTTTTTGTGGTACACTTTTAAGTAAGAAATACTCCGCCAACATTGATGAAACATGCATGATTCGAAAGGCATTTTTACGTAGTTAAGCACAATAAAAAGTTTGTCGTACTAAGTTCTTGGCATAAAATTCATATAAGATAATTTTTGCAAGGCCTAAGAAGTAATAAAATAACAAACGTTGGCAGGTCTCTGCATATTTTTCTTTTTCTTTATTGTTTGGCAGAACAGGAAAAAGTTGTTTTTTTTTTAATATTATGTTAAACGAATAATATATATAAAAAACATGTTCCTTCAATTCCAATTTCTGTAATTTCAACAGAGATTCACACAAATACAGGGTTGTATGGCAGCCATATTTTTTATAGCCGAGTGATTCTAATTAATTTAATTTGACCGAAACAAACTGCCTTAAGATATTTATTTACTCTCATATAAATGAGAGTAAATATAAATTTCATTTCTAAAATCTTGTAGTCGGTAGCCTGTCGCGTTGTATGTGTTTCACGCATAAAAGTTTAAAATACGTTAGAATGAATAAAACATGTGAAGTCACAGTTAATGGAATTTTTAGGCAGTTGGAATTTATTATAAAAGGAAATAATAAATAAATTTTGCCACTGCGACGCAATTAAGCGATTGAAATTGGAAATTGTGGCGGAGTTTCATTTGAAAAATATGCCTCAGCGACGTCTAGTAACGGGTTATCCATTTTTCGGTTTCAAAATAAAGTTGAATAAGAGAGATATAAAAAAACTTTTGTTTCATGCTAAGCTTTTGAATTTTTCGCTCTCAGCCTTGCACGGTGGGTCGATTATGACCAGCGTAATGCTTGAATACATTTTATTTTTTTTACGCTTCTTTCCGCTATTAAGCGATTTATTGTTTTTTTAATGGCAATACTTTCACTCAATAGATGATAGATATATAACAGCTGATAGCCTTGCCAGACTTTAAATTTAATAAAGACAAATTTTTAATATGTCCAATAAAATTATATGACGACCGTAAACGGCATTTCAATTATTTATACGCGTTCTGCAGGTGTCAAGCGATTTATTATCTTAAATAACAAACTTTCCGCTGAATAATTGACGGTTTGAATGACAGATGTTTAACAGCTGGCGGCCTTGCCGGACCTTAAATTTAATAATGACCAACTTTTTATGCGTCCAACCAAATCCTATGACGACCGTAAACAACCTGCGTTCTGTAGTTGTCAAGCGATTTATTTTCTTAAATGACAAACTTTCCGCTCAATAATTGACACTTCAGATGACAGATGTTTAACAGCTGATAGTCTTGCCAGACTTGATATTTTATAATGACCAACTTTTTATGCCTGCAATCATATCATATGACGACTGTAAACAGTCCGTAATTTTTGACTACTTTTTAAGCGTTCTGCAGTTGTCAGGCGATTCATTTTCTTAAATGACAAACTTTCCGCTGAATAATTGACACTTCAGATGTGCGATATTTAGCTTTGCCAGACTGTAAATTTAATAAGGACAAACTTTTAATATGTCCAATGAAATTATATGACGACCGTAAAGAGCCCGCGTTCTGCAGTTGTCAAACGGTTTATTTTCTGAAATTGTAAAACGTTCGTTCAATAATTGACACTACAGATGACAGATGTTTAACAGCTGATAGTCTTGCCAGACTTGATATTTTATAATGACCAACTTGTTATGCCTGCAATCATATCATATGACGACTGTAAACAGTCCGTAATTTTTGACTACTTTTTAAGCGTTCTGCAGTTGTCAGGCGATTCATTTTCTTAAATGACAAACTTTCCGCTGAATAATTGACACTTCAGATGTGCGATATTTAGCTTTGCCAGACTGTAAATTTAATAAGGACAAACTTTTAATATGTCCAATGAAATTATATGACGACCGTAAACAGCCCACGTTCTGCAGTTGTCAAACGGTTTATTTTCGGAAATTGTAAGACTTTCGTTCAATAATTGACACTTCAGATGTGCGATATTTAACAGCTGATAGCCTTGCCAGACCTTAAATTGTATAATTAAATCCCACTTTAACAAATTAACTGGTTATAATGAACCCAAATGGATGACCCGTTATAAAGCTAACGGCGACATTGACGATGACGCGCACGTCTTGTGTTCAGTTGGCGCCACAGGTTTTAGCTGTTTGTTTTAACAACATAAATAATCGCTCAATATTAATTTCCCATATTTATCTGTTTATTGGCGATATAACGAAATGATTAGGCCACAAGCAATTGCAGGAAAATTTTGTAAATAAAATCATATTCAAGTGGGTGCTTGAACGAACCTAATAAACACACGCACACACAAGCACTCACACTAAATACAGCGATAAACGTTGCAGGTGTGGTGTACCTCCAATTGTAGGCCTGCGATTCTGCTCATTCCCAAGAGTTGGGGTGAGAGCAATTTAATTTTATTATTATTATTTTTGGCCAAGTTAACAAAAGATGATGGCCAAAATGTCAAAAAGTTTAGCATAAATCCAGCTGGAGCACATTTAAAGGACTTGAGTTGGATATAATAAAAACGAAAAAAAAAAAATATTTTGTGTGTACAATAATGACGCACATCAATTGCCATGTGACAGCAATTGGATGTGAATCATGTGCCACAAACAGACAACAATTGCGAGCTCAAGTGCTGGGATAATGAACTAGTAAATCTATTGGAAAACGTTTGTGTAATAAAAACTATTGCAAGTCAATTAAATTAAATTGTTAAAATAGATCATGAGAAGGGCGCTAATTAACGCGTGTTGTATTTCAAAAGCAAAACAACACGACAGAGAATAATAGAAATCTATCAGATTCTTAAATGGGAATTAATTTGTTTAAAAACTTGTTTGAGCGCTTTCTCAACACACAGAATCACATACACACACACACACACACACGTAAACGGAACATTCATTCACACGCAATAAAAAAAACACGCACACATACCCTCACCCATCCATAAACACACACACAAACACCTCAGTGTGTGATTTCCCATAAATAAAAGGAAGACAAATTAATCACTTAATTTTGTGAAACGTAAAACATCGAAATTTGTAAAAAAAAAAAACAATAAAATAATATTTCCATAAAACGCTGATATTTTTTTCTTCTTCAAATTTCAAATAAACGTTGGCATGACAGGCGTTAATTTTTAGAATAGTTTCCAATCAACTGCTGTTTGTTATTAAGAAAAAAAACTCTTTTGTAAAATAAAATCTGTTCAGCAAACGAAATAAATTAACTCAGACAACATCTCCAGATAAATTGAGTGAAATCTTTTTTTCATAAAATTTCCATTTTGCGTTTCGCCTGATTGACTGTTTTTATTGTTAACCAATTGGCAAATTATATAATTGTAGATAAAAAATATCGATAAAGAAAATAAATTCAAATGAAATCAAAACAAAAACTCAGAGCCTATTTTAGTTAATCATATAACTGTTGTTTGTAATTCTCAATTGGTTTTTGAAAATTTGCGCACCAGCCAGAAGGTTTTGAAATATTTTCCAGTGTACAAAAGCCAATGAAATGCTTTAAATACTTTTTGCATAAAAACAGCTGCTGTTTTGGTAAAATCACTTTTATTAAATTCGCTTTGAAAAACAATTAATTTCTTAATTAATTTTGTTGATAGATTTTGAGCTTCAAAAATTTTAGTTGCTTTTCTTTTATATTAACATTTACTTAATAAAAACTGTTTCTTTCGTAAAAGTAATTTAAAAGAAACTTTTTAGCAAAGTACTTTCTTAAGAAGAAGTACTTTCTTAAGAAAAAGTACTTTTTTTTTTTAGAAAAAACACTTTCTATGGAAAAAGTACTTGTTTGGAAACAAGCACTACTTTAGAAAAAGCAATTTTTGGGGGAAATAATTACTTTTTGGCAAAAGTACTTTTTTGGGAGCAAGTAGTTTTTAGAAAGTTTTTTTTTTTTTTTTTTAAAGGACTTTTTTAGCAAAGTACTTTCTGAGGAAGAAGTACTTTTGTAGAAAAAACAAAGAAAAAGTACTTTTTTAGCAAAGTACTTTCTGAGGAAGAAGTACTTTTGTAGAAAAAACAAAGAAAAAGTACTTTTTTAGCAAAGTACTTTCTGAGGAAGAAGTACTTTTGTAGAAAAAACAAAGAAAAAGTACTTTTTTAGCAAAGTACTTTCTGAGGAACAAGTACTTTTGTAGAAAAAACAAAGAAAAAGTACTTTTTTAGCAAAGTACTTTCTGAGGAAGAAGTACTTTTGTAGAAAAAAAACACTTTCTAGAACAAGTAATTTTTTGGGGAAAATTACTTATTTACAAAAGTACTTTTTTGGAAACAAGTAATTTTTTAGAAAACGTAATTTTTCTAAAAAAATAAGTTTTTAAGGAAGTTTTTTTTTTTTAAGAGAAAGTACTTTTTTAGAAAAGTACTTTTTTAGAAAAAGTCTTTTTCAATGAAAAAAATTTTTTTTAGGAAAAAGTACTTTTTGGGAAGAAATTATTTTTTTAACAAAATACTCTTATGAGAGCATGTACTTCTTAGAAAAAGTAATTTTTTGGGAAAAAGTAGTTTTTAAAAATACTTTGAAAAGTTTAGAGAAAGTTTTTTTTTTTAGAAAAAGTACTTTTTTAGAGAATTAATTTCTTAGAAAAAGTATTTATTTGGAATTAATTTTGTTTTAAAAATTTTGGGTAAATTTTTTTGGAATATTTTTTTCAGAAAGAGTATTTTTTTAGAAACAGTCTTTTTCAAAATAAAAAGTTCTTTTTTGAGTGAAAGTACTTTTTTTAGAAAGTCTTTCTCAATATAAGTAAAAACAATTTTTAAGGAAAGGTGTTTTTTCAAGAAGCAGTACTTTTTTTTTTGGAAAAAAAGTACTTAAAAAAATAGGATTATGAGGAGAAGTAATTTTTCAAAACTAGTACTTTTTTGGGAAAACACTTTTTACAGAAAGTTCTCTTTTTTAGAAAAAGTACTTTTTTAGGAAATTAATTTCTCAGAAAAAATATTTATTTGGAATTAATTTTATTTTAAAAATTTTGTATAAATTTTTTATTATTATTTTTTTTTTTTTTTTTTTTTTGAAAAAGTACTTTTTTAGTTAAACTACTTTTTCAGAAAAAGTACTTTTTATAAAAATTATTTATCAAGTGTTAGAAAACATATATTTTTTACAACAATTACTTTTGTGAATTAGCAGCTGTTTGGTTTTTAATTACTTTCTTTTAGTTTTCTTTAGAAAAGGAGTTTTAAAGAGTATGATTTTTGAAAAAGAAGTTTTTAGAAAGAAAATCTTTCTAAAGAAATAAATATTTTAGAACAAGGATTCTTAAAAATTATTTTAACATCAAATATCTTTCTTAGATGAAAGTGGTTTTTTTTGTAATTTTTTGTAGAGAATTTTTTTGAAAAAAAAATTTTTTTTAAGAAAATATCTTTTCCAAAAGAAGTACTTTATTGTGGCAGCAGAAATTTCTTACAATAAGTACATTTCAAATTTTTTTTTTGACACCAAACTCGTTTCTGGGTAATTTTTATTTTTTCCGAAAAAGGTACTTTTTTGTGGCAACAGAATTTCCCTATTATAAGTACTTTTTAATATTTTGACACCAAAGTCGATTTTGAGTAATTTTTAGGAAAACAATATTTTTTCCAAAAAAGAAGTACTTTTTTCGGCAACAGAATTATTTTAAAATTAGTACTTTTTTAAGAACTAAATAGTACTTTTGAGAAAAAGAACTCTTTCTAAACATACTTTTCAATTTTTTATTATTTTTCAATATCTTTTAAGAATGTGAAATTGTTTTGAAAAATATAATTTTTATAAAATAAAATTTTGTACAGAAATTACTTTTTTACAAAACATAAATTTTTGGGCAAACTAAAAAGACTCAAAAACACCCTAGAAGATAATTTTTCAGAAAAAAATCAATTCTAGAAAACTTTTCATTAGAAACGCTAATTTTATAAAAACAAAAATTTAAGAAAAAGTTTTAGATTTTAGGTAAGACTTTTTTAGAAAAACTATTATTTTAAAGAAAACAAAATTTTGCGGAATTCTCATGATTTACACTTCACTTAAATACGAAAGGATTCGATTTGGTGATAATTTAAGAAATTTTAAAATTTTCTAATAATTTTGAAATTTATGTTTCAAGTCAAAACATTTCAGGTGCTCATTATTTTATGAATACGGCTGTCGCTAATTAAGAACTTATTTTGGGTTTAATAGAGCGCAGCCGGTCTATAAAGTTTTTCATATTTTCTATTCGCCCCTATTATGAATGACGACGTTGACGCCGACGCCGACGTCACATCAACACGACAGCAAAAAATCGTGCCTTGTCTAGTCCTTATCGACAGAAATTGACTTCTTGTAACATGTTCTATTAATATTATATGCCTTGTCGATAATTAAATGACAAGTGACAACTTTTTGCTGTCGTGTCGATGTGACGTCGACGTCGTCCTTCATAATATGAGCGATTATTATTTTCAAAATGAGCCAAAAACTTTTTATTTATTTTGTAATCAAGTGTGCTGAGTACAGACGTAACTACGAATTTTGATTCCAATTCCCGAGACTGCCGATTTAGTTAATTGTGTTGCAATTAATTTAAATTACGTTGAAATATTAAAACTTAATTATTTGAAATTTTGGATAACTGATGCTGGACATTTTTTAGAAATTTGATTGTAGGAATTTTTGCCGTTTTGGTTTCAACAATAAAATTGAATTGAATTGCAAGAAAGTCAGTGAATTTTATTTATTTTGTTTTTCTAGAAAGTTTGGTTTTGCACTTGGCAATTTTCAATAAAACAGCGTTGTATTTATTAATATTAATGTCAATTATATAATTTAAAAAAATATTCTTCAAGAGAAAATATTTGGGAATTTTTCCTTTTAATGGATATAGAATTTTTTGACCCAATTGATATAAGCAGAGAGTTTTTATAAATTCAAAATAAATTTTAATTTTTTTTCTAACAGACTTGTGCCACAATTTCTTTTTTTTTTTATAATTCTATTTAATTCTGTTTGTTATGGAAATATTTCTTTTCCTGCTTTAATACGAAATGAATTTATGGTATTTTAATAGGTTCGGTCGGTTACTTTAGAGTAGTGCGGTTTTTTTCTTCTTCTTCTTTCCGTTTTTTATAGCATATAACGGCAGTTGAGTAATAGAACAAAAGCAATCACGATTTGTCAAATATGTCAACATATAAAATTTATGAATAACAAAATTATTTCTAAATCTTTCTTTTTATTTTTTTCTCTTTTTGTTAAAAATATCATAATAAATTTTAATGCGTGTAAAACACTTTAATAACTAAATAAAATAAAACATTTTCTGCTATTTTTTTACTTGACACACGCAACATACTTGTTTGATGTGATAAATTTTGTTTATTGTTGTTGTTGTTGCTTTTTTGTCACACACCCGAAATATTTGAAATATTTTTCCGTTTAGTTTGTTTGTCTTTTTTTGCAAGCAGTTTTTAGTTCTTAGTCGCACTTCTTATTGACACGAACGTTTATTTATAACTGATCTTTAATTGTTTAGATATTCAATTATATTTTTGCTTTGCATAACAATTGTTATTGTGCAGCCTCTCGTTTTCTCTTTTTTTTAAACCCATAAATACTTTCAAATAATAACAATAACAGATCTCTTTAAATTTACAAGAGAGTTGGTTGTTTTTATTGGGAAAAGAGAGTCTTCATTGAATCATCCTCTGCTTTGTATTAACAAGAACAAAAACAAATTCAATTTGTCCTTCATTTGAAGTGAGTTGTTGATTTATTGCACTCTTTCTCTTTTAATTGTTGCTGAGTTTTTGTATCTGCTCTGTGGGTTGAGAGTATGTGTGGCGCCTTTTTTTTGTTTTTTGTTTGCTCAACTGCAAGTGGCTTTTAATTAAAGGAAATTAATTTGTTGTTGTTTTTTATTTTAAGATCTATTACATTTCATGGGAATTTTCGCTGAGTGTTCTGTTCTTTTATTTTTATTATTTTATTTGCATTTTTTTTTTGTAATCGTCTGATGTTCGTTTAAGCGCAAAAATTTGCAAGTTGGGTTAATTGTGTGACATGGCGGGAGATTAATTTGCAATTAGGACAACTAGCGACAGTAAAAAATTGTTTGATGGTTTAGAAGAAATATGGAAATTGTGTCACGGTTATTCTTGTATCATTTCCCGGAATAATTAAGCGGATTAATTAAAAAATCTTTATGTAAATTTATTTTGAATAAGACACGGCTATTCGTTTCATTAGAAAAAAATTGCATCAGTTCAGAGTTTGTTAATTCATATAGAGCGCAAGACATTATTAATTATGACAACAGAAAAAAGTAACTTGCCCTTTTTCGAAGCACGCAACACTATTTATTCACAGGATTTTTTTCAAAATTAACTGCCTTTAATACTAAAACACGGAAGAGATGGCGTTATATTTCTGAAATTCGGTTAAAATATAATTAATTAAATCAAAATAATTAAACATATATATAATTAATTATATTTTATAAACTTATTCGACCTTATTTTTTTTATTAATTTAGTAGGTTTATTTAATTAATTATATAAATCCTTTGGCGTTATAATTCGGTTACTTGGCAGAGATGCAAAATGGGAATTCCTTATCAATATAATTAATTAAAATATAATTATTTAAATCTCAGAGATGGAAACCAGATATTTTTATCATCAAACCGAGACTCATATAGTCATGCTTCATATATAAAAAAGGGGCCGATATAGTTGAGTTGTAACTGATGTGTACATCAGAGATGGAAAATAGTGTTCTATATTTCTATGCCATTATAAAAAGGTCGATGTAATTCAGTTACATATCAGGGATGGAAAATAGTGCTCTGTAGAGTTGGTTTTGCCAAAAACCTCTGGTCAAACCCATGTAATTCAAATGGGTTTGAGCGAAGGTTTTTGGCGAAACTGAGCGTTTGATGAAGTTTGACCCAACTTTAGTGCTCTGAATTTCTACTAGAGTTGGGTCGAACTTCATCAAACGCTCAGTTTTGCCAAAAACCTTCGATCAAACCCATTTGAATTACATGGGTTTGATCAGACGTTTTTGGCAAAACTGAGCGTTTGATGAAGTTCGACCCAACTCTAATTTCTACCCTGTAACTTAAGGAACAGAATGATGAGCAACAAATTTTATAGTTGGATCGACGTATGCGATCTTTATTTGCAACAAATGAAAAAAACTTCTCAATCAGTTTCAAATAAAATAAAATTTTTAAAAACTTCCCACTATTGCAGTTACATATCGTTCACCGGGCAAAGAAAGACCCCGACTGGACTCTTTCGGAAACTGATATTTTTAGTGATTTTTAATATATTTAACACAATTAAAGGGTGTCACAAAAATGCTGTGCATTATTTTTAAAAATAAAAGGTTTTTAAGAAATTAATAATTATAAACAACACAAATTCTATATTGTTTTATATTCAACTCCAGAGCTACGAGGAAGTGATTTTAACACGAGACCAAACATATCGTCACCAGAAATGTAAAAGGCCGTAACAGGCAAATGACTCGATATTAAGATTTTAATAGATCTTGGAAAATCGCATCACATATAATAACTTTATTAAAGAAATTCAAAAAGTCGTATTAAGAAATCATTGTTTTTCATAAACAAACGTAAAAGTGAAACTTTTTACCAACTCCCAATTTCATTTGGATGATGTTGCAAATATACAAAAAATAATAAAAAAAATAAATAAAAATATTTATTATATCTTCAACTAAAATTTGTAATTTTAGAAAAGAAATTTATCGAAATAATTCCAACATTCAATAACACATGATATTTAGAAATATTTATACAAAAAGACTGACTTGAAAGTAACTAATTATCATAAAAGAGTTTTCGAAATTTATATATATTCTGCTGAGATAAAATTGTCAATTTGAAAGTACTTTCGATTAAAATCTGAATTTAAGACAAATTCCAGAAAAAAGGAAATAAATACCCAATTTGGGGATTTTGAATTTTTGTTTGGGAATTGCGGGGAAGAATGTTTGATTTGTTTTTTTTCATGCATTTTTTCTTTCCCACTTTCCAAAAGTAAATTTAAGATAAATCCCAAAATCCCAGAAATAAGAAATAAATACCCAGTTTGGGGATTTTGAATTTTTGTTTGGGAATTGCAGGGCAGCAAGTTTGATTTGTTTTTTTTTTGCTTGCATTTTTTCTTTCCCACTTTCCAAAAGTAAATTTAAGATAAATCCCAGCAACAAAAAATAAATACCCAGTTTGGGGATTTTGAATTTTTGTTTGGGAATTGCAGGGCAGCAAGTTTGATTTGTTTTTTTTTGCTTCCATTTTTTCTTTCCCACTTTCCAAAAGTAAATTTAAGATAAATCCCAGAAACAAGAAATAAATACCCAGTTTGGGGATTTTGAATTTTTGTTTGGGAATTGCAGGGCATCAAGTTTGATTTGTTTTTTTTTTTGCATGCATTTTTTCTTTCCCACTTTCCAAAAGTAAATTTAAGACAAATCCCAAAAACAAGAAATAAATACCCAGTTTGGGGATTTTGAATTTTTGTTTGTGAATTGCGAGGAAACAAGTTTATTTTTTCTTTCCTGCAGTTTCTTGGAGCAGTTTCTGCTGAATTTATTTCAAAAATAAAAATTTTATAATAACTTTAAAAAGACTTTTTACGATTTTTTGTATACAATTTTTGACAAAAATTAAAACTGTTCTTGTTTTCAAATTTCAATAGACCGACATTTTGAAGAAAAAAACATTGCAAGAGTTTAAATTTACATAAAAATTCTTAAGGCAAAAGATGCAAAAAAAATTTTATTTATCAATGTTTTCCACTTAATATTCTATCTTAAGTTTGGGATCTCGTAACTGCGAACCCTTTAATGTTATAATTTGCAATCTAAAAATTAAATCGTAATTACATATTTTTAAATACTGCAAAAATTTGATTTCAATCGGAATACCCGTTTGAAAACGGCAGAATTATTTCTACTGTTTTTCTTTCCCAACTACCCCACTGTGCATCTTAGATTCCAGTAGATTTTAATAAAAACTCATTCATGTCTATAATAACTAACGATTTCTGCGAATACACTTAATAAAACTTTATTTAAATTCGACTTTAAGTCTTTTATATAAAAATTAATTTAAAATGCCATAATTTTTATTTTATAAATAATTTTCATACTCTTTAACTTCAGCCGAAAAAAAAATTTACCCGGCAATTGAACGATAATATTCGCAACTGTTTTGAATTTTTTTAGTGAAATAAAATTTTAAAAGGCTGTACTACAGATCATTTTGAAATTTCTTAATAATTTTTTCATATCCATTCCAGAAACTCATTCCGCAAATGTGTTGCAGTTAACGCTGCAGCAACATTTTTCTTTTAATTTTTGTTAATTTTTTAAATTAATTTTTTTTGCAGAAAATATATTTCCTATAATATATAAAACTTACGCACACTCTACACTTTTTTAAATTCCTTCAGAAGAGTCCAGTCAATTCTTGTATAATTTTTCAGACCCACTTGAACACTTTCACTTTCAAAAAAAGGGGACAACAATTAAATGAGGCCCCCCAAAAAATACCCATTCGCTTTTATGTTTTAGTCCGCGGGAAAGTTTCTCAAAAAAAATTAATTTTAAAAAAATATTAAATTACCAGTGAACTTTTGACTCTGGCGCACTCCTTTTATTTTTTTTTTGAAAACACAACAACAACAACGACGACAACAACCAGTAATATTTCAGGTGATAATTATTTTTGTTCGAATGCAGGAAAACAAAATGGACCAGCAGCAGCGATGATACCAAAAATCCGTTGTGTTGTTACTTCTATTGTTTAAGTGAAATAAATGAATGAACGTATGAATGAGCCAAAGAACTGAATTGTTTCACAATTTTTAAATGAATGCGCGTCGTAAATGTAAAAATGTCAGAGAAAACAATAACAACGGCAACAACAACAACAACAATGACAATGACAAATATATCGAAAAAATCTTAACGGACTAATAATGGTCTAATGCACACATAAAAAAGGATATAGAAGACAGAAAGACAGACAGACAGACGGACAGATAATGACGGCAGTAGTAACAGCAGCAGCAGAGTTAGCAGCGGCAGCAGCAGCATCACCACCAGCAGCATTCGGTTTATTCACCAAACCGGCAAAAGGAACATGTGGAACAGAAGATATAAAAACAAAACAAAACAAAACAGAAAATAAGAGAACAACATTAAATAAAGAAAAGAAATAATAAAAACAAAACTAATCCAAAGACAAGCAGGACTACACACACTCACACGCCTGCCTGCAATCACATGCGAGTTCATGTTCAAATTAAATGGCTCAACGCCAGCGTTGCCACACGTATTCAACCCAGTTTCTAAAATTTTATAAGAGAACAAAAATCGTCTAGATGTTTGTACTGTGGATTTTTCAAATTCAGCAACTTCAACTTTTTTTTTTTTTAATATAGTTAAAGGGCCTGCCCCCGATGGCCCGTAAACGGGACAAGCGGTAATATTTTTCTAGTGTAAGAAAATAAAATATTTTCAACTCGGCATTTATTTTATATACATTTTTGTTGCACGGCTGATAATGGTTTCGCTCACAAACAAAGAAATCTTATAGAGTCCTTATACGTCACAAATTTTGTGGTACACTTTTGTGCAGCTTATCTTTCACCGATTTTGACGAAATATATAAATTTTAAAAGGTCTTTTAATGGTGATAAGCACAATATAAAAAGTCTTTGCTAACTTCTTGTTATGAAAATTATAAAGTATTATTTAGAGTTTCTCTTAAAAACTAACAGCAAAATTTTCGCATCATTTTTGTTATTTATTTGCCTCTACACACGCACTTATTTGCTAAGAAAAACTCTCAAATTTCTTTTTATAAATTTTATATTTCCCGGCAGAAAGAGAGAGAACATGCCTTTTCTTTGTGGTATACTTTTAAGCATCAAATCGTCGGCCAATATTGACGAAACATATATGCTTTGAAAGGCATTTTTATGTAGCTGTGCAAAATATAAACTTTTACTTTGTAAAATTTCAGCTTGGTATTAACAAGAGCTGGTTTTAACAAGGTTTTAGAAGGAATAACGAAATCGCTAGTTTATATTTTGTTTCCAACCGTCCCACTGTGAAACGTTTTGGCTTCGGTAGTTACCGCTTTTAAGAAGGAAGTAAAAAATCAGTCGGTTTAACCTGTTCTCTGCGACTGCCTAGATCTACAGCATGGCAGGCTTTCACTTTTTGCGCTACCCAGACTGCTCAAAAGGCACTGTCTAGAGCCGCTTTTTTGGATTTTATAAGAACTACAGGGTGGTTTTCAGTTGTCACAGTAGGACTAGTGATTTCCGATTAGAGGCTTCAGATATTTAAGAAACATTTTCATGTTCCGACAAAAAATCGCCAAAACACTTTCTAACTGTAACAACAACAAATCGCTATTAAATCGTCAAATTTGTGACACTCGCTCATTTGCCACAGTTCTAGTGGCGCAGTTACTGCGGTAGCTGAGGCAGAGGCAGAGACCGTTATTATTGATAATATTTTTCCACCGTCAGCTGAATGGCACTGCAGTCGTGTCGTCGTTATTTTAATACTCGTTGTAGTTGTTGTATAACGAAACGTATGTTGCCTCCTTTTTTCATTGCAAAAACTACCAACAACAAATAAGAAATATTATATTGAACATAAAAATATAGACCAGCCTGGATAGAAGCTTTCAAAGTTAACAGCTAAAAGCAAATCAGAGGGGATAAAAAAAACAAAAACAAAAATATTCTTATAAAATATAAAAGCCATAAACAACGCACACACATACACACACCTCTACTGTAGCACGCGTCTCAAAGAAACTTCCAAAACAAACATGGTCACACACTTGCACGCACACAAGCACACAATCGCTAGGACATCAACATACCGGGACAATTCCTGTCTGTAATGCAACGTCAATAAGTTGAAGCACAGTGGAGCAGGTTGGCTGGCGATTATATTACGATTAAGAGAATTTTATATGGTAGCATTTTCATATCTGACGCATTTCCAATTTCATTTACAAAACGATAGCAGTTTTGAAATTTTAATTGTGCAGCCCACTGTGCCCGTGTAACACTGCCACTGTATTTGTACTGAAATTGCAAAGCAAATATTTGTAACAAACGATTAAATCTAACGGTAACACGCATACAACAACGTTACAAAACCTTACAATAGACAGCAAACAAACACATAATAAGGAAGAAGAGCGTAACATATTAATGCACTGTGGGTTGAAGCACGCCATATTGAGAATAAAAAAGGGATATATAAAAAACATTTTTGATATATAATTTTTTGGCGAAAACAGCACATGAAATTGAAATTTATAATTATCCCGCCAAAACATTGCATTTCATAAAAAAAAATTTATGGCACTTAAGCATTTTTGACTCTTATGGATCATTAAAATAAGTTTAGCCCACCGAAAGAAATATTATTTTAATTGAAATTCTATCACAAGTCTACTTGAAAGTTTCTCTATAGAAAACTGATAAACTATTTTCTATGAAAACATTTGTCACAAATTTTTAAGACTTTTAGAAAATAAAATTCTATAGTCAAGTCTAAATATATTTTATTTAATTTATTAGGTAATTGTAGCGCAACTTCCCATATCAGAATTTATGTTGAAAAATTTTCTAAAAAAAATACTTGTCACAAAACGGTATTAAGTCTTCTGTATTGAAAACTATTATTGTAGATTTTTTGTCACAGACTGTCACAAAGTTTGCTGTATGGTAAAATTTAAAGAAGTATTTCTGTACAAAAAAGTTTACTAAGAAATATTTCTGTATGGAAAAATTTGTCACAAAAAATTTGAGTATTTAAAATTTTGTCCCAAAAAAGTTTTTGCTCACCAAATCGTTTCTCAGATTTTTATGTACAAAATTAAGCCTCCAAAAATTTTTTACAACGAATATTTTGTCACAAAAGTGTGCATAACATTTAGCTACTAAGTAATAAATCAACAGAATATTTTGTCACAAAAAAATCTGCATGATAATCCTGTAATAAAGAAATCCTGTATAAAAAATTTTTTCAGCATATATATTTTGTAAAGAAAATCTGTAAAATAAGTTACCGCATAATAAATATTGTCACAAAAAAATTTTGCTTTAGAAAACGTCTATTACAATAAAATTTTTGCAAAGAAACTTTTTTTCGTAAAGAAGTTCTGTATCCAAGACAATTAAAAAAAAAATTTTGTATAGAAAATTTTGAAACAAATATTTCTGTCTCAAAATTTTGTAAAAAAAACTTTGAATAAAAATTTTACCACAAAAATATCTGTGTAAAACGTGTTGTTACAAAATATTATCTGAAAAGAATATCTTGTCACAAAAAATTCTGTACAGAAAATTCAGTCACAAAAAAGTCTGCATAGGAAATTTTGTCACAAAAAAGTTTCCGTTTTAAAAGTTTTATAAAAAAAACTTGATAGCAAAAAGTTTTTGTGTACAAAATTATATCACATATATTTATATATATTTTGTCCAGAAAATATATATATATATTCTTTAGTAAAAGTTCTTTCATAGAAAAATTTGTCACAAAAGTATTCTATAAAAAAAAATGTTGTCCCAAAAAGTTTCTAATAAAAAATTTTGTTTCTTTTGGTTTCTGAATTTTGTTACAAAAACTTCTTTTCTTTATATAACAAATATATACTGTATAGAAAATTCTGCAAAAAGGTTTGTCCCAAAAAATTTTTATATAGAAATTTTTTTGAAAAAAGCTTTCTAAATTTTTTCACAAAAAATTTCTTTTCTTTTTATAACAAATATATTCTATATAGAAAATTCTGCAAAAAGGTTTGTCCCAAAATGTTGCTAAATAGAAATTTTTTTTATTTTGGTTTCTAAATTTTGTCACAACGAATTTCTTTTCTTCTTATAACAAATATATTCTGTCTAGAAGATTCTGCAAAAAGGTTTGTCCCAAAAAATTTCTAAATAGAAATTTGGTTTCTAAATTTTATCAGAAACATTTTTTTCTTTTTATAATAAATATATTCTGTTTAGAATATTCTATTAAAAGGTTTCTGCATAAACATGTTGTCAGAAAAATTTTGTGTGTATAAAACTTTGTCACAAAAAATTTCTGTATACAAAATTTTGTCACAAACTGTGATGTCGTTAATTACATAATTAATTAATTAATTATGTAACAAGTTCTATAAATCGTTGCAGAACGTGCTGCTGCAAAACATATTAAACAAATTTTGTGACAAATAGTTTTCAATACTGTCAGTTTTGCCACAACACCGGTATGGTTTAATATCCTATCACAAACCATTGAATACCATTTTGAGATAACCTAAAAAAAAGGTTTCATGCAAAGAGCGAAGGATATTGTAAAACATCCTGCAAATCACTTGTGATATTCTTCTTTAAATTTTAGTCTTCTTCAGGCCATTGTGCTTTCATAAAGTTTAGAACTTTCAAAAAAAAAGAGAAGTAAAATCAAATTCACATACCGATAATATTTCTAACAGAATTAACAATTGAATTGTAACGATACCGACTCCATTCGTTGGCTGTCATGAATGAACATGCTGCCGTTGTACGTGTGCAGGCGACGATGTTGGCTTCGCAATATCATCCTCATCATCATCATTATCGTCATCATAATAATGATGTAGTACACACGACTGCCAAATATATTTAAACAGAAGTTCTTCGAATGTGGCTTAAAATTAATATCTGCCAACGTTTCGGCTGCCATCCTCGCCGCTTCTGACTGCCACCGTATGCTGCCGTGCTGCGTCAAAAATTATATGCGATTTGTAATCACTGAAGCGTTAGCATACGGTTTTTGTCTGTTGCAAAATAAGACTAAATTTGGGTGAAAAAAAAATTTTGTATTCTTTCATCACAGGCATAGCTAAACATAACAACAACAACAACAATAGCAACAGCAATAACAACAGCAACCACATAAAGAAGACTACCACGATATATAGAATGATAATGAGGGTTTATTAAAATAAAACTACTCCGTGGAAGCAGTTATTTGTGAGCTGAAATATTTCGCAATCACAGCGACAGTCAGTCAGTCAGTCTGTCAGTTAGTCAGTCATACATGACCTAAAGTCACCCGTAACAACGAAGTCGCCTTATCAGGACATTTCCATGTTTGATTGGTTGCTGGTAATTTCAATCCTTTTGCCGCGACTCTGCTCATTCTGCTGCTCGTACATCGCCGTAATCATGCACGCTCTTGTTTTGTTTACAATTCAGAATATGTTGTGCATGATTATGTCACAAATAAAACATGAGACGAGCAAACACAAATCCTTTATTCTGTCAAAATATTATGACAAGTAGCTCAGGCTATTAAAATAGAAAAAAATATATAGAATAATGAACTCACATGTTGTTTATCAAAAGTGTGACCAACTATTAAATATTTTTAAGATATATAAAATAATATAAAAAATAAATATTTATAAATAATTTTCGTGTTAAATTAAAAGAGCCATCAGAATTTAAAATTCTAAAATTATTCGATTTAAAATATTCCCCTCTATTCTGTAACTACAAATATGTCAACGTCGTGTCAAGACAATCTCAAAAGAGTACAACACTTCTTTAAGCAATTTCCAACAGCCTCTTGCCTTAGCCGACGCTGTACAGAGTCGTTACTGTTTGTCAGAAGCAATCAGTTGTTGTCCCAAAAGAGTAGATGAGTGTCCTATTTTGGATATCAACTGTTGTCACATGCAAATGTCTTGTTTTATTTTCTATATTAGGAAAAGTTATTGATCAAATTTGTCATTTCAGTAGAATCAAAGTTGGTCACGTTGTGACCAAAAATGTCCCCCTCTGCTTTGCCACACTTTCAATTGGCTGACGACTGTAAATCATCACGACCATTTGCACTTCAAACATCACCAGCACAACAACACTGTCACAAACATCATGACTCTCATCATCATCGCATTAGCAAACGCTGGCTGGCTGACTGGCCGGGGCATGCAGCAAAGCAAATCACATAAAAGTCTACTGCGCATATCATGTGCGGCACGTTTTTGTTTCTTCTGCCGCATCCCAAACTGATGACGAGTATTTCGAAATAACAGACTGACTGACTGACTGACAAAATGACTGCTGTTGGCCAGTTCTCGTTTTGATGCCCATGGCATCGTAAAAGAAAACAATTATTTGCTTCGTTATGGTCGTGTTTAGCTCCATAAAAATCTCTGCCGCAATAAAGAAATTGTTTTATGTCCGGTTTAATCAACTGAGCCAACGACGAAGATAATTATTAAAATGATGTGTGAAAAATGGCCATAAATAGAAGATAATAAATGAAATGGCCTTTCGGCCATTGGGACGGACAAAAGTTGTAGGAAAAGAGGAAACGGACGCACTACAGAGAAGAGCTTCACAGTCAAATACTTTTCCTAGAAAATATTTATTAACACGAACTCTTAAACAACTTATTTTAAGAATATTTATCTCAGATTAGGACAAATATTTCTACAAAAAAATCTCGTCAGTATATATTATTTAAAACCTTTAAGATTTTGTCACAAAATCTACTAAAATCAACAAACTCCGCTTAATATCGAATTTTCGAAATTAAATATTTAAATTTTGAGTTACGAAAAAATCAATTTCAATACGTGCCAATCTCAAAGAGAGTTCTATAATAATTGCAAAAGCAAATAATTATATAATATCGAATTTCGAATATTGAGAACTTCCACAATTTAAAGATCCTTAAGATGTCACAATTGGCAAAGCAAAAAATTATAAAATATCCAATTTCGAACGTCCATTATTTAAATATCTTTTAAATGTCACAATTGGCAAAGTGAAATATTACAAAATATCCAATTTCGAAAAATTCGAACTTCCATAATTCAGAGATCCTTGAGATGCTACAATTAGCAAGAGCAAAAAATTATAAAATATCGAATTTCGAACAATTGTTACAATTAGCAAAAGCAGAAAATTATAATCGATTTTCGAAAATTTCGAACTTCTATAATTTAAAAATCCTTTAGATGTCATAATTATCAAAACAAAATATTACAAAATATCCAATTTCGAAAAATTCGAACTTCCATAATCCAGAGATGCTTTAGATGCCACAATTAGCAAAGCAGAAAATTATACAATATCCAATTTCGAAAAATTCGAACTTCCATAATTCAGAGATGTCATAAGTATTAAAGCAAAATATTATATAATATCGCATTTCGAAAACATCGAACTTCCATAATTTAAAGATCCTTGAGATGTCACAATTGGCAAAGCGAAAAATTATAAAACATCGAATTTCGAAAATTTAAAATTCCAGAATTTAAATATATATGAAACTGGAGGTCATTTAGACGTCACAAAGCAGAAAATTATAAAATATCGAATTTCGAAAAATTCGAAATTCCATGATTCAGAGATCCTTGATATGTCAGAATTGGCAAAGAAAGAAATTATAAAATATCCAATTTCAAACTTCCATGACTTACAGATCCTTGAGATGTCACAATTAGCAAAAGCAGAAAATTATAGAATATCGAACTTCGAAAAATTCGAACTTCCATAATCCAGAGATGCTTTAGATGTCACAATTAGTAGAAGCAGAAATTTTATAAAATATCGAATTTCGAAAATACAAATTTCCAGTTTCGCAAAAGCGGCAAGTTATAGAATATCTAATTTCGAAAATTTCGAACTTCCATAACTTAGGGATTATTTAGATGTCACAATTGGCGAAGCGAAAAATTATGGAATATCGATTTTCGAAAATTTCGAACATCCATAATTTAAAAATCCTTTAGATGTCATAATTATCAAACTAAATATTATAAAATATCCAATTTCGAAATTCCGCAATTTAAATGCCTTTGAAACTAGAAGTCATTTAGATGTCACAATTAGAAAAGCAAAAAATTCGAATTCGAAAATTTCGAACTTCTATGATTCAGAGATCCTTTAGATGCCACAGTGGCGGTCCTTGGACCAAATCCTTTTCTTTCAAAATGCTAGCAAATTCGTAAATAATGATGAAGTTTTCTTTATCGAAAAGGACATGTTCCGCTTCGCCTTTGGTTAAAGTTTTAATGCTGCTCAAATATTTTTCTTACACCCCGGATGTTATTCAATTGAAAGTTGATTAAATTTAACGCATTCGCTGGCGCGTTATTAATTGTCGCACACCCGTTGTAACAATTAGTTGACAGTGGCTGGAAAAAGGATCTGCCCATCAACTATTTTTGGTAAAAAAAAAAAAAAACTTTTTTTTTTTTTGTTCATTCGCTTGTTTGTTTTAATTTCAGTGTCAATAAGACCCACATGATACGAGTGTGTGGAGTTTAGAAACAAACTCGATGGTTTCGCTTTTATGTGAATGGATGTGTGAGCGATTTCTAAAGGATAACAATTTGAAAACATTAACGAAAAAATGTGGGGGCTTTCGAAGAGCACAAAAAAATATATTTTTTTTTACAGGAAACGTTTAAAACCGGCTGTTGGAAGAACTTTTGTTTTTGTGCAAAATAAATTTGAAATTTTCGGGTAAAAGGTTTGTTGCGGTTGTTGGCGTTGATGACGGCGATGATGATGATGATGATGATGATGATGATGGTTTCAGGAATCTGAAAATGTTTTAGAACGCCTGCATGTAACAGGCGCATTATTCATTCCCTCATTGAATGCTTCCATTGTTGTTTTCAATCCTTTTCGCTGTTTCGCGTAAATATGCATGAAAAAGCGACATTTTAAAAGGGTGTTTGTGGTCGTTTAATCCAGTTCTGCTTCTTCTTTTTTATTTTCTGGTATTTTTTACTTTCAAATATCCCAAGTATTTGCAGGGCTGTTGGTGTTGGTTTTTGTGTTGCTGAACTTTGGCCCGGGGGGGAAGTAACGGAGCGAAACAGTAATTCTTACTAATACACACGCATTTAATCGCGGCGTAAATGATGATGGCGATTTGCATTTTTTTTTGTTGTCCCAAACAAGTGGCAACACATTGTTTTCCCCGCAAAAAATAAAATATAAAAGAAAAAACCCCAATAAAATCCCGTACTTCATTTAGCGGATGTGAAAAATCAAAATCAACGGCTCGTTAACAGTGGCAACTTTGAAGGGTTAACAAACAACAACAAAAAAGAAGAAAAAAAAGAAGAAGAATTAAAAGCGCAAAAAATAGTAAATAAAACAACTAGAACTTTTTCATGAACCGGATTAGAAGGAATTAAAATAAGCAGCAGGAGGGAGGGGTGCCAGGTTACAGGAAACTCAAATCAAATTGTTTATTATTTATGAGAGAGAGAGAGAGAGAGAAAAAAAAAAGAAAAAAACAAAAACAAATAAAATGAGTTGTTGCTGTTTGTTTGTGTACGAGTACATCCAATTTTTGTAAGTCATTGATTTCTTAACAAGTCATTGGCTGCAAGCAAAAAAAAACAAAAACAAATATTTTCCTTTGGTTGTTGTCTTGGCCATGTGTTGCCAAACAAAAAAACCAAATCAAATCAAATACAAGTACAACTACAACTACAGGAAAAAACAATAGCGCGTCATAATTTAGGGATTGTTATTTTAGTTTCAGCTTTTTTTTTTTTTGCTCGCCGTCTTATCCCCTGGATAGTTGAATTGCTGTCCTTTGCATCCTTGCAAATAACAACAGTGGCGTGAGTTTGTGTTTCCTACTTTTTGGCAATTGTTTCAGGTTATTGGCTTATTTACTCGCAATATTTATTAAGGTGTTTACGATTTTCGATTGCCAAGAAAACTAAATCAAACATGAAAATGCCATTGAACGGTGTTTTGACGATTTTGTATGACTTCCAAAAATCAAATGGGGGGAAAAGCAAAAAAAAAGAAAATTAAATAAAATCAAACACATGTGCCAGTTCGAGAATCTAATACGATTAAGACAAGTTTGAGAATATGGTTTTGCGATTCCATTAATTTTTTTCACTTTTTTGTTTTTTTGTTCAATCAAGCAGGGATTCAATTTGACTTGTTAGCCGATTAGCTCCAAAACAATACAATCACAAGGACTCACAATAAATAAATATTTTTCAAACATAAATTTCTAAAAAAAAAATCTCTAAGAAATCAAATTTTAAAAACACTAAAAAAAGTTATTGAGAAATTTTTTAGATCCAAAAAATTTCAAAACGGGTTTTGAAATATCATACTAATAAGAAATAAATTAAAAAAAAAATTGTAATAAAAACTTTTTTGAAAAATTTAAATTTTCGAAATTCCAAAATTTTACCATATCACTTACACAGATCTCCTACAAAAAGGAAATAAAAAAAAACCTTCAAGCATTTAAGCGAAAAAAGTTAAAACATTTTCGAAAAATTTTTTTTAAAAATTTTTTAATTGCACTTCCATAATTTCCAACGGTTTTACATTGATAACAACTTTTTATATTATTGTCAGAATATCGAGAACATTGAACATTCGAAAACTGAATATTCGAAAAATGAATATTGAATATTCGACTATTGAATATTCGAATATTGAATATTCCAATATTGAATATTCGAACATTAAATATTCGAATATTGAATATTGGAATATTCGAATATTCGAATATTTAATATTCGAATATTGAATATTAAAAATTGAATACTGAATATTCGAAAACTGAATATTCGAATAATGAATATTGAATATTGAATACTCGACTATTGAATACTCGAATATTGAATATTCTAATATTCGAATATTGAATAGTCGAACATTGAATATTCGAATATTGAATATTCGATTATGTGGACTATAATTTTGTATATCAAACACAATTTAAGAAAAATTGATGATATATAAAAAAAATTTTACGAAAAAATTTTTACGAAATAGTTAAATTTTCGAATTTTGAAAATTTTACATTTACAGTTAAACAATCAATTTAAAAAAGCTTCAAAATTGGTAAATTTCAACGAAAAAAGTTAAAGCAAAACAACAAAAAAAACATTTTCGAAATTTTTTAAAATTAAATACTTAAAAAAATTTGTATTACTTCATTTCCAAATTTCCATCGATTTTATATTAATGACAACTATAAGAATAGAAACTTTTTATATATTTGTTAGAATATCCAGAATATTGAATATTAAATATTCGACTATTGAATATAGAATATTCGAATATTCCAATATTGAACATTATATATTCGAATATTGGAATATTGAATATTGAATATTGAATATTCCAATACTGAATATTCAAACATTAAATATTCGAATATTAGAATATTGAATATTCGAATATTGAATATTCCAATATTGAATATTCGAACATTATATATTCGAATATTGGAATATTGAATATTTGAATATTGAATATTCGAATATTTGAATATGGAATATTCGAAAATTGAATATTCAAATATTGAATATTCAACTATTGAATATTCGAATATAAAATATTCGAATACTGCATATTCGAATACTGAATATTCGATTATGTGAACTATGATTTTTAATAGAAAATATATCAAAATTTTATATTTATATTTTTCGAAAAGTATTTAACGAGAGAGTTAAATTTTCGAAATTCGAAAATTTTACATTTCCAGTTAAGCAATTAATTTAAAAAAGCTTCAAAACTGGAAAACTTAAACGAAAAAATTAAAATTAAAACAAACAAAAAACTATTTCGAAACATCTTTAAAACTATAATTTTTATTCCAAAAAATATTTTGTTATTTGAATTTTAAATTTCTCATCAATTTTACACACAAAAAGTTATACAAAAAGGTAATTTTTATTAGTTGTATATATATATATATATATATATATATATATATATATATATTGGGGGTTTTTTGAACTCTTTAATTTTAATTATGTGCTGGTTCTTTTTTTCCGAAATCGTATTTGAAAAATTCCTAGAACTAGCTAAAACCCCTCAACTGATCAATTTGAATTTTTTAAATAAGATTTTGGGAAAAAAGAACTAGCACATAATTAAAATTAAAGGTAATTTTTATATTTTTGTTAGAATATTCAGTTGTATTGATTTTTTTTTTTTTATAATTTTTGATGTTGAAAAATATTTGACTATAATTTTCAATATTAAAGAAAAATTTCAAAAATAGAAAAGATTTCAGTAAATTGGGCTCAACAAAATTCACCGAAAATTTTAAGGAAATAAATAGCATTTTGGAAAAAAAGTATTTTTTCGAAAATTATAAATTTTTTCAATAAAACCGTTTATTTTGTCGTAAATTTGTTTACTTTCGAATTTTTACAATATCTTTTTATTAGCGATTAAACTTTTTTAAGAGCGGAGTAAAAAAGAGATATTTTCAAAAACCCAAAATTTATTTCAACAAAATTGCTCTTCTCTAATTCCCAAAAACTGAAGGGCGGCATAAAAATTTGTCAGGCTGTTTGAAAGTGTGCAGATTTAAAACAACAACTCGATTTCTGTTATGAAACTTTTGTTATCATTTTAATTCCCTTTTATCAGTGTCTGCTTAATCTAAAACTCCTTTCAACATCTTTTCAAATGTGCAAAATGTTTTATTTATTATGCCAGCAAAAACAATAACAACTACACGGTGTCTTTACATGTTTATCTGAAGCAGGAAAAAAAAAGAAAAAAAATCTAAGACACACGACATACGATACAAGAAATTACACAACTTTTCTTTGATATCCGGTGAAATTTATGAAATTCAAACGACACTATTCACTTGCGAACACTTTATCATTTCCACACCACAGTCGAGGCAACTGACAGCGGCAAATGACGGTGGAATAATAACAAAAAAAAAGTTAAATAAATATAACAAACAAAAAAACAAACGTAAAATAATAAACATGATAATGCAAGAAATAATTCAAGGAATGAAGAAATAACATCCCGTAACGAAACGACAGCCACTCAATCGCTTACAAGAGAGGGCGGGGGGTTGGTGGCAAAAATTAAAGCAGAAATTTTATTTTATTCCGAAAAATCAGGAAGTTCATTGACAACAACAAGCAAAAGTAAATAAAAGAAGAAATAACGGTGCAAAAATAATGAAGTTAATCAAGCGCATGTAATGCGATTTAGAGCAGAAGGTGTCACAGTGTGGGTGAGAGAAAAACACATGAGAATGCGAAACTAAATGAAATCGTTGACGATGACGGGGTGATGACGAGAATGGGACTCAGGCTGAGGCTGAGGATGGTGTTGGCGAAAGTGTTGATTATGTGAGGAATTGTTTAACAGGCCTACAAATAAATCAAAGAGAATATCTACTGAAGACTTGGCTGCTCTGCCATCATCTATCAAAAGGTGCTGTTACTTGCACTGTGTAACACCGTTCGTGTGTTGGTTCATGTATGTGTGTTGGTAAGTGTTTTATAATTTACAAGCGCTGAAGTTTAAAGTCAAAGAATGATCTGTTGGAATTATTGACTGCTTTTGTAATTTATTATGAACAAGAAGAAGTAACGCCTTTTTAAGTTGTTCTCACCCCCGCCTCCTCCGCTTTTGCTGGGTGTTATTTTTAGGTTATGCTTTTGTAACATTGAAAACATTTATTTTGAGCAATTTTTTGTTGGATTATATTTCAGTTGATGGCTGCTGGTTGCTCTTGTCCTCTCTCTCCTTGTGTCGCCCTCTAACATTGACATTTTGTTTGACAATTATAATCGCAAGTCGAGTCAAGTTCTGTTTTCATTTTAGCAGCATATTGACTTATTGTTAAATGTTGCCTTCGGGGCCACAGAAAACAAAACAGAGACCTGCAAACCCTCGTGTGTAGTCCATATGACTGCCTACATAGTGGCAGTGGCGTGTGTTTGTGTATGTTTACCACCACTCTTGTAATTTTTGGTTGCAATGTCAGTTGCTTCAAGTGCTGCCTCTGCTGTTTGAATGTTAGTTTTTGTTGTTTATTTTGTCATAGAACCGGTACTTTTACATCCCATTTCTTATGTTACGTCATTGTGGCCAATGAGAGGAGAGATATTTATTCAGTTCCGATGCTTGTTTTTTTTTATGAAAATGTTTTATTAGATGTTTAAAGGTTTGTAGGTGACACCGAATATCATTAATTATTCGTATTGAGATGCATGAGTGGAACATGAATTCGCGCGATAGCACTTTTTCATTTTTATGTCGTGTTGCAAGTGGCACAGGATATCATAAGATGGGGAAAACAGAGTTGCTTGGATAAGGGCTTAAGAAGAGAGTTAAGCGAAAGCTATTCATCCTTAACATTAAGATGAACATTAATACGAACATTAACACTAACATTAACATAATCATAACATATACATTAACATTAAAATGACATGGACATGAAGATTGATAGTAATATTAATATTAATATTAATATTAACATTAATATCAACACCAATATCAACTTTAACATTAACATTAACGTTAACATTAACATATCATTAATATTAATATTGACGTTGAAATTAATGTTAACATGAACATACACATACCCTTTAACATGGCATGACATGAACATGAACATTAAAGTTACATTTATATTAACATTAACATTAACTTTAACTTTAAAATTAGCATTAGCATCAATATATGTAATAACATAAACACTAATATTAATATTGACAATAACATTAATATTAACATAAACATTAATATTAAGATTAACACTTACATTAACTTTTACATTATTATTAACATTATTATGTATTGACATTAACAACAACATGAACATTAGCATTGACATTAATACTAACATCAGCGTTAATACCAACATTAATATTAACACTAACATTAACATTAATATTAGCATTAATATTAAGCGATACTTTCTTTTCACAATTGTATTTTGGTTCATTATGAACATGGACATGAGCATGAATATTAATAGTTGATATCAGTATTAACATCAACATCATCATTAAGTTTAAAATTAGCATCAATATTAGCTTTAACATTAATATTAATAATAACATTAATATAAATATTGACATTAACACTAATATTATCATTAACATTAAGATCAACACTAACGTTAGCTTTAAAATTTTTTTAACATTAACATTTATATTAATAGTAACATTAACATAATCATAAACATAAACATTAGCATTAACATTAACACTAACATTAACTTTGGAATTAACATTAACATTAACACTAACATGAACGTTAACACTAATATTAATATTAACATTAATATTAACACCAACATTAACATTAATATTGATATTACTTATTAATATCAACATTAGAATCAATATCAGCATTAACATAAACATTCACAATATTATGAATATTGACATTAACATTATCATTAACATTACAACTAACCTTAACACTAACATTAGCTTTAACATCAACATTAACATAACTATTAGCATTAACATTTACTTTAAGAATAACATTGACTTTAATATTAACATTAACTTTGTCAATAACATTAACATGAACATTAGCATTGATATTAACATTACACGACGCTTTCTTTTCACAATTGTATTTCGATTCATAATTGTTTTTAGGTTATTTTCAACTTTTTAGTTTGATATTCTTTTTTTTAACGTCAACATTAACATTGACACTAACATTAACATTAAGCGACGCTTTTTTGTCGCAATTCTGTTTTGGTTCGTTATTGTTTTAAGGTAATTTTTACTTTTCAGGCACGTTTTTCCGCCAAACCACACCGAATTGGGTCAGTTAAGTTTGTATACGAGCACCATCTTCTCTCTCTCTCTCTCTCTCTCTCTCTCTCTCATAAATGAAACTGATTTCGAAATCCCTTTGAATCATTTCTTCACGCTTTCTACGATATCAATTGAGGACAAATTTCCCTATTCACGTTTCGAGACAAATAAAATTTGCATAAATTTATTAGAAAAAAAGAAAAACGTGAAACAATCAAATTTAAAGTGTCAAAGAAGAAGTAAAAAAGAGAATAGATTCATGACAATTACAGTGATACCAACAACCGCTAAAACGTATAAACGAATTTGTGATAAATAATTTATCACAACTAATCGAACGTGTGAGAAGAAGGGAGAGACAGAGATCGATCAATTTAACAAAAAAAAAAAAAAATGCGAATGAAAATTACGCACAAATCGAAATCATTAATTTATTCAATGATTGGCTTTTAAGTGGGCCTCTTGATGCGGTGAGACTCACACACACGCACGCACACATACACACACACGTGTAAGAAAACAAAAGAAAATTATTAATGGATGAGAATGAAAAATTCAAAACTGTCATCAATACAAGAGGGCAGACAGACAAGCAGACAGACAGACGACTGCAGAAGTAGATGAATAGCCGACGATTGATTGACATAATAAACCTCAATTAAATAACAATTTGGAAACAATTTCCAATGAGTTGTATATGCAAAATATGCGAACACACGCACACACACAAACAAACGTGAAACTTGGCAGCGGCATTACCAGTTTCAATTACGAACTTTTGCTTGGAATTTAATAATTTAGCAAAAAAAAACAAATTCGAAAAATATTTCAATTAAAATGAGTAGTTTCAATATGAAAGAAGTAAATTAATTAATATATTTCTTAATAAATATATTTCTAAATTTTTTATCAACATTTTCATTTCAATATTTTTCATTCAAATATTTTCTTGAATTAAATTTTTTCTTTTTGCTGTTTTTCGAATAATTTTTTTCCCCCCTAAATGCTTTAATTTTAATTTTTATTCAAATTTCTTTATTCAAAAACTTTCATTCTAATAATTTTTATTCAATTAATATTTTGGTTTTGTTTGATTAATTTTATTTTGAAAACTATAATTTTATTTTATTGCACTACTTTTTGTTTGAAAATTTTAGAAAATTTCTAAAAAACGTATTTGAATTGTTTTTTAAAAATAAAGAGAGAAAGAGAGAGAGAGAGAGAGAGAGAGTATTATTAGTTACAAAGAGGCCAAAAGACCAGAAGAATTTGAATTGGAACACTTTTATTTCCATTTTACACAAAAAATCCAACTCTTATATAACCATTTTAGAAATTATTTTATTCGAATCTTATTCGAATAGTTTAATCGAATATAACTCGATTGGTTTAATCGCATATTATTTGCATAATTTTTGTTGAAGTATATTATTTGCATAACAACGTTTTGATATATCTTTAATAAATTTTTTCTCGAATATATTTAATCGATTACATTCGAATATTTTTGCTTTCAAATTATAAAAACTATTTTATTTTGAAAAACCGTTTTTGTAGTTTCTGACTGTTTTCTTATTCAAATAATATTCGAAAAATTTAATAGACAATTATTCGAATAATTTATTCGAATATATTTCCATTTTTTTAATCGAATATTTTGGAAAAAATTTCTTTTTTAATATATTATTTGTATAACTTTTTTTTATAATTTTTTAATATATTTTCACCTAAATTTTATTCGATTATATTTAATCGAATATATATTCGAATATCTTTACTTCTGTATTATATAAAATAATTTTTATTTTTAAATTTTTAACCGTTTTTATAATTTCCCGCAGATTTTTCATTTGAATAATTTAATCGAATAATTCAATCGATTAAGTTAACCGAATAAAATTCCATTATTTTAGTTGAGTATTATTGGAACAACTTCTGTTTAAACATATTATTTGTACAAGTCGTTTTTATAGTTTTCTAAGATATTTTCACCCAAATTGTATTCGAATATATTTAATCGAATATATTACTCGAATACTTTTACTTCAATATAACATAAACTAGCTTTTATTTAAGTGGAGAATCGCTTTTATAATTTCTTCCGGATTTTTTTTCCCGAATGTTGTTCGAATAACTCAATTGAGTATTATTCGAATAATTTAATCGAATATAGATCGACTAATTTAACCTTATACAGTTCGATTATTTTAATCGAGTATTATTGGAACAACTTCTGTTTAAACATACATATAATTTGTACAAGTCGTTTTTATAGTTTCCCTCAAATTTTATTCGAATATATTTAATCGAATATATATTCGAATACTTTCACTTCCATGTTGTACAAAAAAATTTTTATTTTTGAAATGCCGTTTGTATAATTTCTTGCGGATTTTTTTTCCTAATGTTATTCGAATAACTCAATTGAGTATTATTCGAATAATTTAATCGCATATAAATCGATTAATTGCATCGAATACTATTAAAATAATTTCTTCTTTAAAATATTATTTGTAGAACTTTTTTTTATAAATTTTTAATATATTTTCACTCAAATTTTATTCGAATATATTTAATCGAATATATATTCGAATACTTTTACTTTGATATAATACAAAGAAATTTTTATTTTTAGTTAGATAACCGTTTTTACAATTTCCCGCAGATTTTTTATTTGAATATTATTCGAATAATTTAATCGAATATTATTCGATTAATTTTATCGAATATTATTTGAAGAAGTTTTCTTCGGGCATATTATTTGAGCATCTTATTTTTCAAAATATATTATTGCGATAAGTAAAGTAAAGCAGCCATTCATTAACCCCTTCAGAGGCGTTGTAGCAACGGGTTAAATTGACTAATTTCTTTAAGCTCTTTTATTTAAATGAAATATATGAATTTAGTTCCCAGTTATTGTATTTTAATTAAAGAAAAAAGGATATCAATCCTTTGGAATTAACAACGATTTCGCATCAGAAACTCGAGACAGTTTTAAGGAGAATTAAGTTTTCAACTCGTCCTTTAATCGTTGGCAAGCGTTAATGCCCAAAACGGAATTAAAGAAAGTTTTAATTTCAAAGCTTTTCTATTTAAATTGTTAACTTCAGCATATTCTATCCCCAGGAAATATTGTGTAGCAGAAGGAAAAAGGAACAAAAAGAAGAAGCAACAAATTTATGTACTCCCACAAAACAGCCGCAACGACTTATTTCGAATAGAATTTAATGCCATGAAATTATTCAATCCTTTAATCAGAAGCCCCGATGTTATTTAAAAACGCGTAAAATTTGAATACTTTGTTGCAGTCTTCCTTCTTTTTTTTTGTTTTCCTGCTCTGCGTTCGTTTGTGTTGTTGTTGTTATTGTTGTTTGCGTTGAAGGGTTTTGAAATTTATGCGCTCTACTGCGTTAAGATAATTGCGGAAAATATTATGTGGCATATATTTCACACACACACACACTCACACACACAATAAAAACAAGCGGGGGAATGCTTGAAAATAAGAAGCAGAACTGAGGCATATAATCTGCATGTAAAAGGGGGGCCAGAGATGTTCGTTCTATTTGTTGCTGCTGCTGTTGCTGTTGTTGTTATTTCTAGTCGGCTAAAGAGGGAAAGTGCTTTTAAAACGATTACGAAGTCATTACAAAACTGTTATAAAATAAGTTTAAATTCTGTGTCTGTTAATAATGAAAAATATTGTGAAACAAAGAAATGGAAGAAGAGGAAAAAGGTTAAGACGAAGTTGCTCAATTGAAAAGATTTAATTCAATAGATTTGTCGAGAACAAAGTGGTTGTAATGAATTGAGCCCTTTTGGAGTTTTTGCAAAGACTTATCGCAGGAATTGCAGTTAAATAGAAATAAACTTAAGGGCACATGTACGAGTGTGTGTGTGTAGACTTTTGGAAGAACTGAATGCCGGCATAGAGAGACTTTTACTTTGAATGTATCTCGGCCAGATAGAGCGGGTATGAACACCACAGTGAATATGGTTTGGAAATCGGCTAAAGTTGTACAGGAAAAATGAGAACAATTAGAAGGGACTTCGGCTAGACTTTGAGTCAGAGTTGCCATACATATTTTCCACGAGAACATTTTACAAAAGAGAGAAACGTAGAACTTTATATGAGAAAGATCGTCCGTTATAAGAAACAAAATAAAATCCTGTTGTTTTACATATTTTTTACACTGAAACCCAGTTTTTGTGATTTGTTTCTTTAATAAAAAAATTTTGACCAAAAGCTTTCTTTGATTTTTAAATTATTTATGTTTGAACATACACACACACAAACACACATTACAAACTTGAATTTCATTGAGAAGAGCAGTTAACCTCAAAATTTAGTGATGCCATCTTTTAATATTTTCTCCACAAAATTATTTTTTCCATGTTAAAGAAATTCGCAATGATTGGGCTGGCGCAAGTGCAGCCTTGTGTAGAATTGCAGCAAAAGCCGCCAAATCCCTGACTAAATTTACACCTCTACTAAGAAGCATGGAACCCTTATCGAACTATTGCACTATTATAGGGTGTTTTTTATAGAGTGATACAACTTTGAGTTGGCATCACTGCTTTATTTGACGGCCCATTAAACAGCTGATGGTTGCTTTTTGTTTAGTTTGTTTTGACATATCATTATGGATCGACGTACTTCAGAGCTGCGGGTGAAAATTGTGGAAATTCTTAATTAAAATAATAGTTCTGTTCGTCAAACTTATCGTCTACTTCGTCCATTCAAAATTTTATTTTCCGATGAAGCCCATTTTTGATTGAATGGGTACGTAAATAAACATAATTGTCGCATTTGGCATACATTAACTTTAGCAATCGTTTATGAATAAGGACGCAAATAAGTATAATACCATCATGCAATAATAATTTGACAATAACAAAGAGAATAGTAAACAAACTGTAGCGAAACACAAACAAAATATATAACGGTTACCCCAAATGTAAAAAACTTTTGACAAAAATATTTTAGCGGCGAAAACACAACCCTGCTTAAAATCTCTTAAAGAATTGAGTTGCTCCCTGTCATTCATTCCGCCATGATAACAACGAACATCTTTTGAAAATACGCTACATCAGAATCGTTGGTTCATCTATGGGAAAGTGTATTTCAGATTCGTTGAAGTTGTACCAAAAGTCGTCTTGTTTTCATTCAAATAATTTCGCTGCTAAACTTTTTCTTTGTTTTCGGTTGAAAAATTCAATTTAAATTTATCTTGTAAAATTAATACATGAATATGTTTTTCTGGAGATTAGCCAAATTTGTTAAACTTGAAATGAGTTTTGCCAAACTGCTTTGCCGCTAAATTGAGGCCATTCCCCAGCAAAAAGGGGGCCTACAATTGAGGGGGGTGAGTGGCCGTAATGTCATCACGAAGTTAGACCATTAAAATATAATCAGCATTAAAATGAATCAGAAGAGGGATTTATTTGGGAAATATATCCTTTTTGTTTGTTTTCCCGAAATGATGTTAAATTGTCACACACACACACACACACACACACACACGAGAACATGCACATGCATGCTAGATAAAATTATGTTGGCTTTGAATTTGGGGTCTACAAACTGTTTTTGTAAACGGTAGCAAAAAGAATGTTTTACGAATGCACTCATGCGTATTTAATTTGTATGTGATTTTTGTTTTGTTTTGTTTTGTTTTGTTTTCTTTTGCCGCTCCACCCTCCCTCCGTTGTGCTGCAACACTTTATCGGTTTGTATGGATCTATTTGTTTTTAAGGCTTTTCGTGTCGCATATCATTGTTTAGTTTATTTGGATGAAATTTGCTTAGTTTTAGGTTACAATTTTACATGTCCTGAATGTTTATTGCAAATTAATTTGTTTTATTTGTTTGCATAACAAATAAATAAGTTTATACGCCACGGCATGATTCTTCCATAATAAAGGCCGGCAAGTGTAGTTTTTGTTTGTAATTCTCTGCACAAAAGGAATCATAATTTAACGCTTTAATTATAAACCATTTAACAGCCTAAAATGTCGCTGGTCATTACGAGCAAAAGCGTAATGGGATATGAAATAATTAGAGAAATAGAAATTGTTTTTATTTTATTCAGAAAATTAATCAATTTCGTATTATTGTCATATAAAAAGCAAAAGTAATCTGAGCCAATTTTATCTTTATGTTTAATCATTTCGTATTTGCATTTTCTATTTATCCAGGTCCTGTTATTTGTAATTTCATATTTTAGCATATAAGCAAAAATTAAATTATCCTTTAAAGTTATAAAGGGATTTTTTAATATAATACTGGCAATGTTACACATAAAAATAATACAAGATTTAGAACACAGAAATTTAATAAGGAAATAAATAACGATTAAACAGAAATATAAAGGTAAGTTAATCATCTTTATTCCAGTTATCGCCCTCAACGTCGTTGTAGTGTCGTTCAACGTCGTTAACACTTCGATAATAATTCCGTATTCATCTCAGTATTACAACAAAACAAGCCCTGCATGTTGTTTACGTTATATTTTACCGTTGTGTCAAAGACAGCTGACTACAGCATCCAAAATACGTGCTTGTGGTTTTTCAATAAAAATTTTTACAATAACAAAAAGTAACAGAATAAACCAGCAGCATCAGCATAAGGTAAGCAAAAAATTTAATGGCGGTCAAACAGGTTTTTAATCAGCTGTTTCCAGTAGTAAACGATGATAAATGTGACAAAGCGTTGAGTTTGTGAGCGTACATTTTAGTAAAAATTTTTATTTATAGAAAATATAGCCAAATATATAATAATAAGTGGTTATCAAAAGAAATTTTCCAGCTTTCAATCATTTATACTTAAAAGTAAAGTCAAATCTCACATACATCTTTTTAATTTAGACACAAATAAAACAGCTTATTCATAACTAAACAGAGGGTATAAAATAATTCTGCCTAAACATTTGAGATGGCCTATTTATTGCATTGTGCAATAGTTACAACAACCAAGGCAATTCTCGTTTGTGTAGTCATGGTCCACGTCACATATATATGGTAACAAATATCTTTGAAATGCTAAACATGTGCACAACTGCAACGAGATCTTGTTGCACACAAGAATTCAAAATCATGTAAGAATGTACTTGCTCATTTAGGCATATTTTGAAAACAAAACTTATTGCAAAGAAATTTTCATATAGCCCGAATTTCTAACAGTGTATCGAAAATACATGCCATGCAGTGTGAATGATATCCCTCCAGCAGCAGTTAACTATTGTGATTGGTAGCATTGTGAAACAGCTGCGTATTAACAACAAATTCCTTAAGATCTAAATTCTCGTGCGTTTTACGTTTGTTTGTGAAATTAAAAAGTTAAAGCGATTTATTTCACTTTCAAAATTGAGGGAAATAAAAAGAAATAATGTTGTCGGGATTCGGGACCACTGGACAAGCACCAGCTTTTGGGTCTTCTGCAGCACCAGCGCCTGCTTTCGGTTCTTCGGCAGCACCAGCTTTTGGGGCGGCACAGCAAACAGCTGCACCAACTTTTGGCACTCCAGCAACATCTGCTGCTCCTGCTTTTGGCGCCGGCTCTTTTAATTTTAGTACACCAAGCTCCACAGCACCCGCTACTGCAGGTACAGGCTTTGGTTTTGGTGCTCAGCAGACTGCAGCAGCACCTACATTAAATTTCGGAACCTCTACGGCTACTTCAACATCAGCTTCTAACACACAGCCGTCTTTCGGCCTAGGAGGTCTGGGTGGCAATTTCTCATTTATGAAACCTGCAGCCACAACTTCGGCAAGTATAAATTTCGGAACAACTACCACAACCACTTTAGGCGGACAAGCTGCTGCTGGGGGTTTATTTGGAAAGTCCTTAACCACAACTAACGCCACACCAGCCACTGCTCCCACACCTTTTGTAGGCTTGGGTGGATTAGATGTCAGCGCTAATAAGCCCAAACCCGGAGACAGTAAACAAGACATTAAAGTGAAAGAGACGCAAGTACCAGACGAAATCGCTAAAACTGTAGATTCCCTTAAAACCTACATAAAAACACAAAAGACTTTGTCCTCGGATATAGGGCGTACATCAAGCTCTAAGCTCACTAATGTATCTGGTGAAATAATGAACTTACAGTGGAGCCTACAGGAGATTTCGAATGCCGTAGAGGCGAACTACAATCACATTAAATTGCTGCGTAAAGAAACCTCCAAAACTTTACAATCTGTAGAAATGGCCCAACGCACGCAAGACACACCAGTCGGCTTACAATTTGAAAACGATGCACCATTTCAATTCTTTCAGTATTTGATAGCCAAATACGAACAAGATCTGATAAATTTTCGACAACAAATCGCCCTCACCGAGCGACATATGCAATCTTTAACGAATCCACAGAACGTTTCACCGGAAGATCTTAAACGTGGTTTCCGTCAAATTAATGAAAGTTTTATATCACTAGCTGGCCGTTTGCATGAAATCCATCAGAAAGTGGAAGGGCAAAAAGATCAATATCTTAACTTGCGTAAATATCGTTTGAGAGACAACACTAATGTATTTGCTCAATTGGATAATCCACAAGCAAAGGTTGATACGACGCGCATAACTGCAGGACCTACACCTTTTTCTAATATTACTGCAATTAGTAATTTTGGTAAATCATTTTCGAATTCGGCGGCTTCTAAAGGGCAAACCACACAAAGTGGAAAATGAGAGCAGAATTTGTTTCCCTTTTATTTGTATATTATTTACTAGCATTTGTAAATGTAAATTAAAAATAAATAAGTTAAAAATCTGGAAAAATTTTAATTTTTTTAATGATGAAGTTCTCTGATAATAAATCTAAAATATTTAATTATTTTGAAAGCCTAATAAAGATTTAAAATCATTTGCCCTGCATTATTATTTAACGAATTTTCTTTCCTATTTTAAAAATATAATTTTTGGTCAATTCATACAACCAAAGGTTTACATATTCTTCATCGATGGAATGCAAATCATTTTAGATGATTACAAATATCTTACAAAGATATTTACTTTACAAAATATTTAATAATCACCGCCTGAGTTGCCTATTATAGTCTCAAAAATATTGTTAATCTTTATAAGTTTAAAAATATCACATACCTTAAATGATGTCTGAATGAATCTTGAAAATCTGCCACTTTTATGGGAAACCTTGATACTTGATAATTAATGATAATGAAATTCTGTCACAATAAGCCAATATGAATGAAGGAATCTTGATAAATAGGCAATTAAATGTATTTATAATCTTGAGTTTTGAAAATGTTTGCTTGAACTGATTCTAAACAAAGATGAAAATATTAATATCAAATCTTAAATGTATAAAGTTTTGTTTACCTTTTTCAATATTATGTTGGCTAACATATGTATTTAATTATGTATTTTTTTATTCCTTGAGTTACAATTTGTTTATATAGAAACAAAATAAAAGAGACGCTGCTAATTTTTAACTTTTATAAAACAAACCAAATTATTAAGCCCCATGTTATTAATGGCAATTGTTCAGGATATTTAGTATTTTTCAACAAAGCCAAGCGCAGGGAAAGCCAATATTTTATCCGAAAGAGTTTGTTGAAGAAATGAAAAATTGGGAAACGGTGTAATTGAATAGTTTGAAATGAGTAGAATATATAAAACATAAATTCAGTCATCATTTCTTAACAACTTGGATAACATCTTCATCAGCCATTATGTGACTAATACCCACACGTTGAGGGGAGTATTTGGTGGAAGTACCCCAAACTAAGGCATATTTAAATTGGGCAGCTAAAGTACGATGTATAGCATGACAAACGTGCTCCACAGAAACGCCCTAAGATATATAAAAACTTATTAAATATGCATTTTATATATATTAAAAATAAAAATACCTTTCTTAAGATCAAACCATCATCGAAATCTGGAGGTGCTCCTGGTTTTTTTGTATATACTCTAATCAGCTGCAAAGCTTCCCATAGAGCCTCTAACAAATAATCCAAATTCAATTTCATATTACAACTAACCACTATCGAATTGGGTTCTCTGGCTAAGCGGTCTACTTCCTCTATAGATATCTGATCGATTTTGTTATAAACATAAAGGCAAGGCAAGTAAACACGATTAGCTGTAACAACATCTATAAACTCATCAACAGAACAGTCTTCACGGAATAAAACTTCGGCATTGAAGATCTTAAAGGAGTGCAATACAGTTTGTACCATTTTCTCATTACAGCTTGTTAACGCACATGTAGCATTAAAACTAAGACCACCGCCCTTTTTTTGTTTGAAATAAATATTTGGTTTGCGTTTATTTAAGCGTATGCCCACCGACTCCAATTCTCGTTCCAATAACTCGCGATGAACATTAGGCTTAGTAGCGTCCAACATCATGACTACTAAATCGGCTGTACGCGCTACAGCAATAACTTGTCGACCACGACCTTTTCCCTAATAAGTTAAAAATTAAAAAGGAAATAAAATTGCAATTATGACAGCTGACATTTATTTTGGCGCTATGTAAGGTTGTCATTGATAGCGTTGGTTGGAGATGTTCTTTTCTAAAGATCTTAACAATATACCATCTCTGCTTTATTAGATCTTTCGGATATTGTAATTTCGCAGATAATCAAATATGGATAATAAATTACCTGAGCAGCACCTTCTATAATACCAGGTAAATCCAATAATTGTATGTTGGCCCCCTTATACTCTATTACACCAGGTATACAAGTCAATGTTGTAAATTCATAGTTGGCAGCTTCTGATTCAGTTTTTGTCAATGTCGAAAGAAGAGTGGATTTACCCACAGAAGGGAAACCAATCAATGCCACTCTAGCATCACCGCTTTTCAGCACATCAAAGCCTTCACCTTTTTCGCCCTTCTTGGCAGGTTCCAACAGTTGTGAACGATATTTTGCTAGCTTAGCCTTCAATAAACCCAAATGATATTCAGTGGCTGCAGTAAATTGTGGAAGAGAAAATTGTGCATTATAACCTTGTTTCAAAATTGGCCACCTCATTTGGCTTTTTCATTCACCTTTATTTTTTTGTGTTCTAGCTATCTCTCGCTCGATTTCAGCAATTTTATCTAATATACCCATATTTTAAACTTTTTCTTATGTTATTTACACTAAAAACATAATAAAGGTTAGCAAATTTGTACAAATAATTGCTAAAAAATTATTTCTATTGTTAGAAAAATCCGGCACAGGCTTGCACATACGAGTACAAATGCTTTTTTTTTCTCAATTTGACGTTTGTTGCTCTTTGTTGTATAGTTACAAGTCACAAGGAAACTGATAGCACGCTAATCAATCACAATAGCCAATATACTGAATGCACTTTATATGTAGTGCAATGTGGGCGCGAAAGTTTTTTTTAAACTCAAGGATCCATTTGTAATATCCCTCCCTTTATGCATCGTGCTTTATAACAGATGAAGGCATTATTAAGGATATGTTCTTCTTATTAAATTAGTTTTATTAAGATGAACTTTAAAAAATTATAATGGATATCTGTAAAACTAGTCAAATGTGTAATATTACACGGTGAGAAAATGTTCACTTCCTGTTCGAGAAGTGCAAACTAGGAAAAATAAATAGTAAAAATTTAAATTTATATGGATGTATGTTTGTATATTATTATAAATATATTTTATATAATATAAGTGTATAAATCAAATGTTTGTACGAAATATATTGAAAATTATAAATATTGAATTGTGCAGTATTAATTCAAAACAAAATATAATTAGACTTAAAAAACATTACAAATGTTTTGTTATATCCATAAAGTATATATTTTAATACATAATTAACAATATTCAACCTTTCGTCCTTGTAAGTTTATACTCCTGTTTAATCCTCAAGTGCCATGTTAACAATATTGGAATGAAAATAATTTTTTTTTTAATTTCTATAGAAGCCGTTGTTATCATCTCCCATAAACTCCGTCCATTTTTGATTTTTAATGTCATCTAGTTCGGAGCAAACCTCTGATGGCTGTAGAGAGCGACAGCTGCATGTGATGCTCAAACGTGTTATCACCAATTGCGATTCATACTTGGGCAGATCGGGACTTATGTTGACCAAACGCTCATTGAGACATTGTTTGAGAAATTGCTTGCGCAATGCTCTTTGGTTGTCCATAGTGTAGCCTAAAATAATTACAAATATTTACATGTATTCACTCATACATATTTCAGTTACTGGAAAAACTCACTCTTGTAGGCGCTCATTTTCTCTTCCACACAATTCAGATCTTGCGGTTTAAATAAAGGTGGATAAGCTTCTGATTCGCGTATATTTAAAACAAATGCAAAATCTATACTGGATCTGGTATTATTTAAGGATTTCATTAATACACCCGTTGATGATATCGAAGCCAAGAACCAGTCATCACTTTCATTTGCAACAGCATCGTCACTTCTCTTTCGTTTCTCTATCGCTACACCTTCAATCAAGTCGTTGTCGTTTTGTGTATTTGTTGTTTGTATATCATAATTTTGTTCCTGTTGTTGTTTTTGCATAGCATCTCGTTCTTCTTTCTCTCTCTCCAAGTCCCACAAACTGAATGGTTGATCTTTTTCCAACTTATTTTGTGGTACACCTCCTGTGGGCAAATTTAAGGTAGAATTGGTGTCGTCATCGAATGTTGGTATATCACTGCGTATATCCCGATTGCCGGGATATTTAGTACGCAATCGTATGGGATGTTCATTGGCGGGCACAATCTGAGGCACCTCACTGTCCGTATAGGTGTTTTCGTAATCCTCCGGTAGTCGTTGTGGCTCAATAACATCGTAATCTTTTTGCTAACATTGAAAAAAATGATCATAAAAATCGGTGGTTTATATTGCGAAAGGAAGGAAAAAGGAATTTATAAAACATCCGGTACACACGATACATCTTCGTGCCGTCTTCCAAATCCATCGTCTGTTCGGCAAAACGTGTCTCGTATGTAAAGAGGAACTTATTACTAATTTTAAGTCTACCGGCTTTTAACTCTGAGCTCGTTTTATCTTGAAAACTTGGCAGTACTGCTATAAGCTATTTTTTGTATTTTGTGAATGTCAACGAAAAAGAAGAAGATAATGCAATTGCCAACAGTTGACAGACGGATGTTGTATTAAAAAAATTGAAGAAAGTTTCTGCGGAATTTGTTATCTCAAGAAAATAATAAGAAAAATGTATCAAATGAAATGTGATTTAGTGAAAAAATGTGTGCATACAAGAAAATATTTGAAGAATTGCAAAAAGACAGCAAAATATAAAGAAGACAACGGCAGAGAATTGTATGGGATTGTGGTACTTCTGAGCAATTTTGCGCGGTTAACTACGTTGAAACAGAGACACGGATAAAAATACGGAGCCACACGTCGGCATTTGTGCATCAATATTTTGCAAATTCATTTGCAAAGTCTTTTCAATACAAATAAACAAAAAGTGCAATGCAAAATATTGAAGCCTACAAAGAATACAGAAGCACAATTCGATGCGCGATGGTGAACAAGAAGTCAGGTAATTAATTTGAAGTTCTAAAACATGCTGTGAAATTTCATTTACATATTTCTTTCAACGCAACTTATTTTCCTGTGGTAATTGTGGGCATGAAAGCAAAACCATAGAAATGCCCAACATAAATCTTTCACTTACCAGTTCTCTTAATGTTGCTGAATTTCCTCCATAGGCCCCGCTATAGTAGGGTGAATTTAATTGTTTCAAAGCCTCATAAGTATCAACTGCGGGTTGTGCGTTTTTCTCCAAGGTTTCTTGCATAAGTTCAGGTGGCAGCAAACGATTGCGAGCCGTTTCTTGTCTGAATTGGTGCTTGGAGTTTTCCAAATCCTGTAGCTTTTCAGCAGTCAAAACTTTGTCCATGAGTTCTTTGTTGGCCAAAAGCTTTCTCAATAATTTAGGATGTTTCAAAGGAGATTTAGGAGTCTTATGAGCAGCCACCAAACTGACATGCTGGGTGCGATTTAAATGAACCTCCAAGTCATCTGAAAACCATTACGGTGGTCAATAAAACAGCGATTTAATATAGAAGTTACATTATTTGTGCATAAAAAATATTATATTATTAACTATTTACCCGTGCTAAATAACACCGCTCCTGGTGGTTCGATATGGCGTGCAATGGCATACAGTTTCACCACACTAGAGGTGTTATACCTCAAGCGGCAGGTATCGGCCCGGGCCTGTAATATAATATCACTGTCTGCAATAGTAAAATAAAAGATAAATAATAAGATTTTAAATAATTTAGAATATTTAGTACCCGGTATAAATTCATAAGCGTCCTTGGCATCGTATTTATCGCGACACTGCATTTGCCAGTGCAAAAAGAAGTCCCCACCAAACGTTTGCGATATGGAAACACCTCCCAATAAACTATTGGAGCCACCGGAATCTATCATCATGGCATCTAATAACGGTTTGCCCGTTCTACCATCCAAAATAGTAGTTTGCGAATAATAATATACTGGAAATCCCGGTCCGGTGTTATATTTGATCATGAAATCCGTAACATTATCGTGATTGAAATGACCTGGAACTACGGCGCTTACACTTTCACTAGATGGAAATGTAAAGTTCCACAGCATGGAAAAGTTGCCGCCATCGAAAGCTAAAACGGTGGAATTAAATGACGAAACTATTATATCGGGCACATGATCGCCAGTTATATCCGTTAATACGGAGGGTGCCATTAAACCGGAATGCTTGTGCTGATAAAGAGGAGTGAATTCTTTTTCGCTGGTAAATTTCATGAGCGACAATAAACGTATGGAATAAACACCACCAGCAGTATTTTGACCGCCGGTTATTATAAGTAACAGTTCGGTGCCATCTTCTTTGGTAAGAATTTGTACTGGCACAAAGACTTCTTCTTTGAACGGAGTCGGTATGGTGCGTATAACTTTGCCCGTTCTGCCCGATATCACTTTAATATGACCAGCTTTCGATTCTTCACGTTCCTCAAGATGGACAGCCAATATTTCGGAGATCTCATCACCATCCAAATCACGTACTACATTTATCGTATAGAGATCCATGACAATGGGCGAATTCGTTTCCACCTCTACTTCTCGAAACTCCCAGATATTGTTGCCATTGCGGCCATTTATGGCGAAAATCATCTGAAAATTCCAGCAAGTTAAAAATTATTTAAATTTTCATACGTATGTATAATTAAAAACAATTCCGGAAAAAACCGAAAGATAAACGAAAAAAAGATGAACGACTGCTAAACTCCAAATGTAAATGCCAACCCTAATGCTATGCCACAAAATGTCGTAGTGTGTTCTCAGCATAAGGCAAGCGTTGTCGATTGCGTCACGACTCCGACAACCATAATAAGCTAAAATTTTTATTTTATAATGTGTACGTAGAGAAGCAAAGAAAGCAAAAATCATAGTGCTGTCACAATTTGAGTAAAAATACACGATGCAAAGAAATCACTTTTAAAATAATCCAAAAAGAATAATTTTACTCGTTAAGACGAAAAATTAATTAAAAATGAAGTGAGAAATGCAAACTGAATTAACACAAAACCGGCATGTGTGACCAGACTTGCCCCTGTATTATGTACAAGAGAAGACATATGGGTATTTCCATGATGTCGCAACTAAAAGCAAAAGATTTTTTTCTATTGAGAATTATTCATGCTGGCTCATTTTTCTAAAATTTTATATAAAAAAAAATCAAAGTGATCATAATCACGCTGAATCATCAGCATGATCACTTACCCCCAGTCTACCAGCTGCCACACAATCAGGATAGCCATCCTGATTTATGTCCACCGTACAAAGCAGTGAAAACACATTCGCTACACTCCAAGTTTGCCACAACAGATCGCCATTAACACCATTCACCGCAATAACGCCGCCCTCGCAGGGCACTTCATCGCCCTGAATAGGACTTTTGCATTTGGGCAAAGGATAGCCTTCATATTGAATATTATCGTCGACACCAAAACCGAAAATTATATCGGAAACATCATCGCCATTGAGATCAGCCTTACGCACTGGGCTTTCACTGTTCATGCGCGGAAAGGTGCGTGACCATAACTTTTGGACGCTAATCTGGGTGCACGGCACAAATTCACTGCCCATACTGTCGCCATACGATCGCTGGCCATCGCCGACAGCCAACGGAAAAGACGGGGAATTCCTTTGATGATGAAGCCAAAATTTCAGCTTTTGCATCGAAACCGGAACCATCGTTAGGATCAAAGCTATCAGGCTAATCACGGCTATAATAATCGTCAAAGACGCCAAACCATAGCAAAAGGGCTCACAACAACGCCAACAGCAGCGACGATGTTTTTTCATAATCGGCACAGAGTTGTGGGCCTTACCATTTCTGGTTCGTCGCGGTGCCATTAGGGGACGCTTTAATCCCTTCTCTTCATTCATCTGAAAGAGAAAAGAAGAAATCAAACAAAGAACAATTAATCACGCATATGGACTTGAAATACCTTTGATGTTTTGGAATCCTTAATGAATACTTCATCATCCACATCATCACTTATGTCTTCGTCAATGGAATCGCGTATAGCGACACGATTGGAGGGCACATATGGTCGCATATTTATCATAACCGGAAAATTGTGTATGTTGGCAGGAAAAAACTTATCTTTCTTCTTTCTATTATATCGTGTGTGTTTGTTGTCTATCCGTCTGTCTGTCTCTGCGTTAATTACGTTTTATTTCCTTTCCTTCTCCTTGAGTTTATTTCCAAGTTACATTTAGCTCGCAAAGACCTTAAAGCCTTCTTAATACTACCTTTTTTATATATTAAAGTAGTTAAATGATTTTTGTGCTTTTTTAATATCGCATTTGTGTTTTATCCGTTAAACGTTTGTTTTTGTGTTAAAAGAAAAATCAATATCTGGTTGTAGATAATTTTACTTTTACTTGTCAGTTGTCACTTTTGACAAAATGTCTTTTTGCCTCTTCCTGTTAAGCGCCTGCGCTGGCTTTTGTTTGTTATTTCAAACACGTGTTGCTTCTGTTTTAGTTCTTTGTTTGTCAACAAATCGTGTACGTGGATTTTTATCAAGAGAACAACAACAACAAGTGTTATTGTGAGTTGTTTCTATATGGTTTTGGAGAATGAGGTTTTATTTTCCATACCGTTTTTTTTTATCTCTTCATTGATGTTATTGTGCTTTGTTTTTTTCATTTTTTATTTTGTTATTTCTTATTTGTTTTTATTTTAATGGAATGATTCCTTGAATGGTTTGCAGGTAAAAAGAAGAACATTAATTTGTTTCCTGTTTACATGCATGCCAACATATATTTGTATATAAAAAAACCTACACACATACTAGTGCCCTAATATATTACTCTCGTAACCACTTGAGTTTAAAAAAATCATAAAAGAGTAATTTTTGAAAGCATTTTAATATTTCAAAGCAATTTTCAATTCCAAATTCTTATATATTTTACAGTTCATATTATTTAGTCTTTGTAAAAAGAATTTATTATTAATTCAAAAAGAAAAATATATTATTTAATATATATTTTTTTTTATTTAAAAGGCATTTTGCTACAAAAAAGTCAGTTTCTTTTAAAATTTCTAAAAGCGAAACAGGAAATGAAAAGAATTGCCAGGACTTACAAAAGCAGGGCACGGACGTTAGCACAAATGCTTTGCTATTTGATTACATTCTTTATAACCCGATTTTATGAACACCGATTTTTCTTCATTTTTAATAATATTTGACTATATCGTAAATTGTATAAATAATTTTTTTTGTGTAGCGAAATTAAATAATCAGTTCTATTGTGAATGGTAAGAAAATTTATTCTTCTCATGAATTTTGTGTTTCTCTCATAGATCATCTGTTTAGTTTAGTTTTCTCTATATTCTTTTATAATTAAAACACTTCAATATATTTTTTATATATACTTTTACACTATCATTTCGATTTATTGATTTCATATTCTTCAGTTATTTCATAATTGAATTTTATTAAACAATTAAATAATTAACCAGATTTTTCGTTGTAAACTTTTACATGATTAACGCATTACTGACGTACAATATATGCATGGATTTTTATATATATATATTTGATAATAATCGTTAAAATCTTTTTAAGTTGTTCATTTAGAAATAAATTTTGAATCACAATACTATCAAATCTAAAGATCAATGGAGGCTAGGATTTAAAATTCTGTTCTCAATACACACATACATGCATATGGAAATTTTTTTACGAAACAGGTATGAAAAACCTGTATTTTTCCTAAACATACACTCTCATACATTCATCCGTGAGTGAAATAATATGGTAAAAGGAAGTGTATCCACATGAAATATGTTTGTTTTTAGCGAAAACGTATAAAAAATATTGATAATAAAACTGTAACAGACTTAAAATCATACTTATGTGAAGCTTTTCTATTCGAATTATTATATTTTTGTTTAAAAAACTGTTTGATGATGAGAATCACAAAAACCTACATAATGTTATAAATTTATTACTTTAAGCTATTATTTACAATTTAGTTATTTTCTTAGATTTTTAACAATTATAACAAATTCTTACGGCTGCTCGTTTTTAGTGTTCGTAAAGTAGTGGCTCCACCTGTTTAACTTCTATCATAATAAAAGTCAATAAGGATGTTATATATCATATACAGTTCGATCTGTGTTATCATAATAATAATAATAAGTTAATTGAGCCAAGAAATAACAATAAAATTCGTTACTTTTTAAAATTTGCGTTTCATACTACACTTCGAGAAAGTATGGCAACTTTGTTGGCTTTTTGTATATAGCAAAACTTTGAAATTAATTTTCTATATTCTACACAGTAAACTAAACTAATTTTTCGTTAAGATAACAAAATAAAATGAATAAAAGTTGTGAAAATGTTTAAAATATTTACAACAAAATTATTTTATAGATTTTTAATATAAATTAATGTTGCATATGTGACTAATAATAATCTGTGTATTAAAATAGCTTAATTTATGTATATTTTGAACGTTTTTGGTTGTAATGTAGGCTTGGAAAAACACAATGTCTGAATAATGAAAATTTCAAACATATTTTGCTTAATAATTTCGCAATAACTGTTTTTGGCATCACTATTTTAAAAAGCTGGCATCACTGTAGGCAACCGCAATGACCTGCTATCAGATGAAGTGAATTATCTCTAGATTTGGCGTAAAACATATTCAGGGTGTTCTCGCTTGAAGTGGAAAGCATAACAGAAGGTACGCGCTTTAGGCTGTAATGCAGATGATGTAAATGCATCGATTGGAGATTATAACTAATCTCAAAAAAATGTAAAATGGGAGAAAGAAGTTTTCAAAATTTCTTGCCATGTACTTGGCAGTCCTGTTTATACAATCTTCTTCTTGAAATAAAAGAAAAGGTACCAACATCATGAAAAAACCCGTAATACTGTTAATGGGGTGATTCATATTTGCTTTTGTTTTGAGTTGTTCGCTATTGTGAATGCAATTTTGTATAGATATACAATTCACAAATTGTAACGTTCACAATTGTATTTGATGAGACAAAATAGGGGAATTTTTGTTTTGTTTGGAGAAATTTAGTTTGCAATAAAAAATAATTAATTTAAAACATTTTATGTAAGAAATAGTGAAACTTAAATGAAATCATTGTGTTTTTCGCGACAGTTTTCAGTTTGAGTCCTTAAATTAGATCTTCTAAGCAGCTACATAAAGTGTTTGAGGCATTTTTGTGTCCTTAAAGATATTCATAAAATACTATCCAATAGATGGCATTCAGAGAGGCAAATAAAGCTGGAAAAGCTACACGTGAAGTACGATCTATATAAATGGCACGTTTTAAACGTTCCTGTTGGGGTGTTAATTTTGGTTTAGGTGGTTCAGGTTCAGCTGGTTTTGGTGGTGGTGGTGGGGGAGCTATTGTGGGGGCTAAGATAATGCGAGATTCTTGACGAGGAATCCAAGGACCATCGGCATCAAGAGGTGGCCGCATAACACGACGCGATGCATGACTATGACACACATGTGACTGGAAATCGAAATAAAATTTGTAAGTTTTTATATAAAAATATTTGGAAGCTGAAAGAAGTCAACAAGTTTTGTATATATCCTTAATGCCTCGACTTACCCTTTTGTTTTTTGTCATTTCATCGAATATTTTCTCAATTTTCTCATCCGTCAACGGAGGATGGGAAGGTGGTGGTGGCGGTTCTGGTTTCGCCTCCTCCTTCTTAGCCTCTTCCGGCTTAGGCTTGGGAGGATAAGCGATCGGTTTTGGTATGGGCGTGTCGCTCAGAACAATATTTATCAGACAATACTCCATAAGGGCCATAAACACAAACACCGTGCAAACGGACATAAATGCATCCACCGCTTTCAAATACGACACGGGCGGTAGTGACGATTGAGACTTGGCATGTTGCGTTGATAGAGTCAGCAGTGATGTGACACCCAGTGTGACACGTGCTGGGGCAGCCTCCGGCTTAATCCAAAATGATACCCACGACATAATCACAATCATACAAGTCGGTATGTACGTATTAAAAACGTAGTAGACGAGACGTCGTTTCAGAGTGAATACGACCTCTAGACAAGTAAAGTTGCCGGTTGAATACACCTGCGTGCAATCGGCCGTTTCATTGTGTATCAGCGCCACCTGGGGCAATTCAATGTTCTCATCTACTACCAGCGGTGTGGTGGGATCCCATTGGAATATCATATCGTCTGTGGTGTGTGACACTTAAATTAGACACAATATTTCTTAAACTAACAACCAACGGCTTCAACTTTCAACTTTCTTGCTACTTACAACTCTCCATCTGCAGTTTGCACTCCTGAGTGTCATGCGGATAGATCGCGAAATTCATGATGCAGGACAATTTAAGGGTTAGTTTCACCATATACAAAATGGTTTTGTCCTTGTACAGCCACATGTAGTGATTTGGTATGGTCATGGTTTGAAATGTTACGGATTTGGCATTTTTGAAAAACGAATCTGGACGCCACAGACGCTTAAGCCAATCCACCTCTAGCAAACGGTATTCCTGCGTCATATTTTCGGGCAAACGTAGTCGATGATCCTTCCATGTCTGGGCAAAAAAGATATCCGCCACATAAGTCATCGAGTTTTCATCGATGGAATCTAGACCCATGACTGTGACATGGAAGTAGACTATTGTTGGCTGGCCCTCCTTTTTGGGCGGTCTCATTTTGTCGTAACGCTTTATATCCTCTGGCAAAATATCTGTTATTTCTAAACTGTGCCTGTTCGAAACAATTGGAAAAGTTTAAGTCTCACTTGCAGGACTTTTGCAAAACTAAAATAAAAAAGGTCTTACTGGAATTCGGCTTGTGCTAAATGCTCTAGAGTTACGGAGAGTATTATGAATAGGAGTATTTGGGCATTCATTGCTGCAACGATACAAAATTAAAGGTTTTGCTTTCGATTAAAAATTATGATATTATTCACCAGACAGTTTTTTTTTTCTTAAATATCGGCGAGCAATTAGAAATTTGAGTTAAATAAAGCCTTAATTGAGCTCAATTAATAAATTGAATACTTAGGAATTAATTGGGTCCAGAGATGGATCTGATTATATGACTAAAACCCCAGTACAATATTTGCCAATTAAAATATAAAATAAAAAAATTTTAATTAAAGCCTTAATTGAGCTCAATTAATAAATTCAATACTTAGTAATTAGTTTGATACCGGGATGGATCAGCTTATATGACTAAACCCCCAGTATAACGTTTGTTAATAAAAAAATATAAAATTTTTGTGTATATTTTAATTGTGAGAAATGCTTTAAGAAATGAATTTATTTTTAAAATATATTGAATTAAATGAATTGCCTCATTTGATGTTGTTAGAAATTTTAATAAAAATTATATAGAAATCCCGATACCTGGATTACTACAGCAACCACAAGAGAAGAGTCGCGGTTAGAACGAGGACAGTGAAGTAGATCTGTGAAATGAATAAATTTAAAATGTCTATTAAGCATGTTGCGACATGCATGTTAATTGCACAATTAGGAGATTATTGCAGCTTAATTTAGCCCATGCCTCTAATCACTTAATAAATTGAGCAAATGCTTATTTAACACACGTGAAGTGTGTTTAGCAAGAAAAATATAAATTTTCATCAATAACAAAATGTTGTGAAAACGATAATAAAACAATTAAAAGCTTATTAATTTAATCTTAATATTAATAATATTTTAATATAATTCCTTAGACTGGAGGTTGTCTCGTAGAACAATTTTTAAGGATTTTTTATTAAAAATATTTAAAAATATTGTTTGAAGGGGAAATTAAAAAAATATATATATGGATTAAATAAGAAAATTAACTGGAGAGTGCGTCTTGTTATTTGCTCGATTTTTAAATTATTTAATATATATTTTATTTAATTCGGGGCCGAAAATGTAATTGAAGTGCATCATTAAGTATTTTAATTTAAATTTTAAAATACTATCTTTGGTATTTAATATAAAATATTGTTTTCAAGAACCGCATCAGGCGTATGTGAAATATTAAATAATTTCCCACATACATATGCACACACTTGCACACGTATTAATATATACACCCACCGATGCGAAATAAATTAACATACACTCTGGTGTGCCTTTTCAGTTAAATAACTGTATCAAGGCATTCACTTACTCATACAAACCCACACACACCAACAATTATTATTAAATGAATTAATTGCAGGGTTTTACCTTAAGAAATGAAATTACCTTGTCTTTAACATTGAATTTCCTCCAATTCTTATATACTACATACATATATAAATCCTCATTTTCTTGTTATTGTTGCATTGCAAGAAAACAGGAAAACACTTATGAATACAACAACAACAACACACCCATACAAAAACAGCAATGAGAAGAAATCATTGTCATTCGTAATTACCTTGACGGCTGCGACCATCAATACACATACCAACACATATGTACATAAATATATGTATATAAAATAATTTAAGTACATATATTTTTAAATTTCATCATTAAAAATGTTAATGTTAAATTTTGTGAAAATAAGTAGAAGAAAAAAACCTTAAAATAGTAACCCAGAATTCTGACACACATGATGTTATTGCTTTTTGCATAAAAATCTAACATGCAGTCAGTCGTCATCTTGTTTAACATGTTGTTGTTGTTGTTTTTTCTTAAAGTAATTTTTCATTTGTCTCCCATCACAATAGCGACTTAATTCACAATTAAAACCTCTTCAAAGAAAAGAGCAAAAAAACAAAACAAAACGACTAAACAACCACACAAAAACCGTTAAGTAGCCGTAGTGTGCGTGTTTGTGTATTTGTGCCTACTTTGTTGTGGAAATATCACAGAGTTTTTGAGCATAAATTGTCTCATTGAGTAGAAAGAAAAAAAAATGTTAAGGAAAAACAGTGGCTCAAAAATGCATGGAATGCAAATATGCATGTTTGTTGGTATGTGTGTTCTCAGTTAGGGAACAGCGGGGTTCATATGAGAATATTATTGCTGAATAATTTAAATGCTTTAGGGTTTTTTCTGCATGTGTATGCATTTACATTTATATACATATGACGTCAGACAGAGTTACACACATAAATCGTGTATCGTAGGGGTCGCACGTGACCGCTGTAACTTATTAAAGGTATTTAATCTAGTTGTTTTCTTTTATTTGGGAAAAAGTAAAATGGGAAATTAAACTGTTATGGATGTAAATGTTTTTTTTTTTTTTATTAAATCATATAAATAGTTGATCTGCAGAAAAAATTAATTGTGAAAAATAACTATTATTTTTCAAGATCCCGAATAAAAGCGCTAAAAGTGAATTGATTGATTATACAATTTGATATTATTTCGTTTGATGTTTGTATTGATTTTTTTGCAGTTAATTTTAGATTGTTAAAAACTAAAATGGAAACTATTTTCTTGCTTTTGTTGTAAAAAAGTTTTATTTCCATTTTTTCATTTTCCACATAAAAAAATAATATTCAAATGAAATATTTCTAAAATAGTCCAATAATTGGTGATAAGTTTGTTTTGGGCAATTCTTCGTTTGCAAGATGTTAAAAACAAAATCGGCATTCGCAAAAACGGAACATGTTTTTTTTGCGGTAAAGCGAAACCTGCTGCAACATTTTAATGTGAATGATTTTGAAATTTTTTGTACACTGATGTCTCTTTGAAACGGCCTTAATTTTAAGAAAAAAAAATTACTTTTATTCTACTGTGTCAGTTGAAAATTAAAATTGATATTGATTTTTTACTAAATTATTTATTATTTCTTACTAACACTAACCCATGAATTATGTTTGAATTTAAGATAATGAAGAATCCTTTTGAATCATCGCGATGTTGTTTTTAACTTTCCGCTGGGAAAAAAGAAAATTTCTTTCAAATCGGGAAGTTATTAGTTTTGTCCAGTTTTGAGAAAAATCGAGTTATAATCAGAGCTCGGCCTTTTTGAGGTCCTTGGAAGCTTCACTCACTGATTCTGAGAAGCCGTAACTATGTATTTGTGCGTGTGTGTGTGTGTGTAAGTATATGAGCCGCTTATAACTTTGGAGTGGTTTGACTGATTTTTAAATTTAGATTTCCTGTTAATTTGAACCGACTCGTGCCGGTAGATTTCAAGAAGTTTTAAAAAAGAAACTTTGGAAAAAACACGTTTCTTAGTGTTATTTTAATAACTTTTAAACGTCTTCAGCGATCGATTTTAGAAACTAATCAGCTCTCAAGATTAAAAAATCACGTCGGCTACTGAGAATCGGGTCAAAATCGGTTAGTCCGTTTGTGGCATAACGTGAACGAAAAAAATTCGAAAAAAATTATTATTATTTTTTTTTTAAATTCTGAAATTATTTATCTGATCAGATTCTTTTATAGTAATCGAAAACTGCATCAATCACTGCTTTTCACGTGTGAGTCGGTTAAAAGAACAGTTTTTTAGCTCGAGGGGCTCAAAAGCGTAGAGAAGCTCAAAAACCAGGTTGCGATAGTTTTGCGGATAAAATTAGCTGGCAGATATAGGGATGGATGGCCTTTAGGGTCCGCCGTTTCCCATATTTTTTATATTGTTTCTTTTACTCTTTTTGCGAAATAATTGTATAAATAAAAGGGTTCCCTAAAAAAAGTTTTCAATTAAACAGAAAAAAGTATTCAAAGTATTTATTTTCGCAAAACAACAACAAACTTTGAAAAAATAAAAAATTAATAAATAAGTTAAGCATCTTAAATATAAAAAAAATACAAAAATTTTAATCAAAAAAGTATCAGGAGTACCAAAAACATTTTTAATTAACTGGGCTCAAGCTTTTAAATCTTTCCTGCTTTTCAGTGTATTCAGTTGGCATGACATAAATTTCAGCGCCATTTCTGAATAAAACACATTGAGAAAGAAAAATTCAAAGAGACATAACCCAACTTTAAGACTAGAACAGTGGGAAAACCTTCTCAACTTGTGTTATTATTATTATTTATAAATATCATTTCTATTGTGCGTATCTACACAGAAATACCTTTTAAATAGTGTAAATTTTATTAAAATTGATGGGCGATAAAATGTTGGAAAGGGTACCACAATAAAGTATATGACTTATTTCTATGTGTCTCACAAGAGTGTAAAAAGATGTTGAAAATTATTTTATTTATCTATATTTTCGTGTAAAAATTCTCAGTTGGCTGGTGGTTTGTTTCTGAGATCCCTGCAAATCCCAAGGAAATTTTTCAAAATCCCAGAAAAATTTTTACAAATCCCAAAATATTGAATCTATTTATGGAAGTATTTAAGAAAACGTTAATCCGTGATGTAGTTCTATATTTTAATTTTTTTTTTCGGGCTCAACTTGATATTAAAAAAAGGCGTATTTTGAAATTCTGTAGTTCCTTTCATAAAGAAATTTTTAAAAAATCTCTCTCTGTCTCTCTCTCTCTCCCACTCTCTTTGATATATATGCCAGATAAAATTACCTTTTAAATAATTTTGAATATGGATTGGGAATTGTTTCAATCATTTTTTATTAATAATATTTATTTCTTTTCTACAAAGAAAAGTGCAACATTTTTTACACTTTTTTTTATAGAAAATGCCAGCATTCCGTCAATTAAAAATAAAGAGTAACGGGAATCAGTCCATTTCTTACCAAAAATAATTTCTGTTTTCAAACTCCTTCAAACTGCCACTTTTTAGAAAAGAGGTAAAAAAAATATTGCATGTTCTATAGAAAGGAAAACGCCACTTTTTTTTCCTGAAAACTGAGAAATATTGACTTTTAATTTAAATATAAACTATTTATAATTTTTTATCGCATAATTTTTTGTTTTTTCTAATTTATCTTTAATGATAAAACTTTATTTCAAAATTTTAATGAAATTTCAGTGAAATTTAAATTCTTTTTAGCCAAAAACCTTTTTCTTTTTTACATTTTGGATCGCAAAATATGACTGCAGATAATTTTCTGATGTTCCATCAAAACCGTGTACTTGGCATAGATTTAATTTCCCGACTACCTCGAGTTGAAGCAGTTTGGGGGCCTCCCTGCTCTTGCTCTGTAAAGTTATAGACTTCAAGCTCTTGTGTCAGCAACATCTCTCGAAATGATTTATGAATTTATTATACAATTAAAACAAAACCTGTTTAGAAACAGAAAAATCATTTAAATTTTTTTTTTGTAAAATCCCCCACTGTGCGGACAAAGAGTAGGACAAACCCTTGACCTTGCGGACCATTCCCGAAATTTTTTCAATTTTCGTTCCATATAAATACTCGAGGCGAAGTCTTTTTTCCTGAAAATGTTTTTTCGAAAATTATTTTCCCAATTGAAATATTAAGAAAAGCAGCTCAAACCGATTTTCTTCAATATATTTTGAATTAATTTTCTTTAATTTTATTTTAAAATAAAATTCGCTCACAAGAAAAAAATCCCCGTCAATTAATTGCCACCTGCACGGCAGAACATGAAAACGTTTATTTTTGAATTTACAAACTTTCATTGTGCTGAACAAAACTCACCAGATTTATTTTTAATATTTCTTTTTTTTTTTTTAATTGTGTATTAAAATACTTATTTTTCAATTTCACAGAATTTGTAATTCCACAAATTTGTGTTATTTTAGTTGAAATTAAGTTTGTGTAGATGTTGTTGCATGCTTATGTAAAAATTGTGTAACAATTTTTTATCAAGTATTTTTATTATTAAATTTAACTTTTTTTCAAATATGTAATTTATTTTGAAAATCTCCAAATATTTCTTTGTTAAATTAAAAAAATTTTTTTTCTTAATTTAAAGAAACCATTTTGAAGCACTTTTGAATGGGTGATTTTATGGTGGCATTTCGATCCGTTATTTTTTGAATTTCACAACTGACAACGTTGGATTTCCGATACAAACTGACAGTTGCTTGAAAATATTTTGAATTCGAAACCTTTTCGCTGATATTTTTAATGTATAATTTTTGTGTGTGTGTTCTTTTTTTTTGTGGATGAGAAACTGGAGGAAAAAAATTTGTGTGTGCAGCGCAGTGCATGAGAAAAGAATTCAAAGCAAAAAATTGAAAAGGGTTTTTTTTTGCCTCTTCTCCCCCCCCACTCTTAAGGTATGCTGCCAGCGCTGATGGGAACTGGTTGGGTGGGTGGGTGCTGGTGGTGTGTGTTAGTGACGAAAATAAATCTGCTTGAAAATATATAAATTAAAGGGAATTCTTTCCCGAGCAAAATGACTAGACATGAAAAGCAAAATGGAAATAAAAATCTTGCAATTTTGCAAAAGCTTAAATTAAGTTTCAATTTAAAATTTAATTCAATAAAATATATATTTTTATTTCTCCTATAATTCCTTAACGATTTGAAAAGAAACTTGCTGCAGCCTCTTAACATATTTAATGGTCTGCTTTTACCAAGACAAATTTGTTTGGTTGCACACATCCGTGTAATTGTTGGCATGCGAGTGCAGGCAAGTGCTTGCCTGACATTGTCCAATAAAACGTACACAAACGCCTGGCTTCAAGTGCATTGTGACATTATAAGGCCGATGCTGCATTAGAGCCACTTGACAATTGATGTTATTTGGTGGCTCTCTATTATTATTCTTATTGGCAGTCTGTAGCTTTTTCATCGCCTCTCTAGCGTTCGCTCTTATTGAACAAGACGGCAGGCATGCATGCCTGCATGCCTGCCTGCCTGCCTTCCTCTGCAACACTGCAGCAGCAGCAAATTTTTAAGGATCCTTTTTCCTTGTTCTCTGTCTTGTTTGAACAAGTTCTTAGAAATTTATTGTCTAATTCAATGTTAATATGCAAGTAGTAGTTGTTGTTGTAATTTTTCTATTAATTATCGATTAGAAATCTTTTCATGTTGTGAATACAGTTGATTGCTTTTGTTGTCCTTAAAAAATATACATTTAAGGACTCCTTTCCATCATCGCATTTCTTTGTAAATATTGATATGGGAAAAACTAAAATTAGCTGCAAGTGTAAAACGTTTCAATTGCAACAAAAATTTATTTTTTAAATTTCAAGGTTGCCCAGGAACATGATAATTATTATGTATGATTTTGATCTTTTCTCAATCTAAATTACTTTCAGTAATAAATAACTTATTCAACTAAAAGTTGTTTTAATATATATATTTTTTTTTCACATGTCCTTCTTTGCAACATGCTGCAAGTTCATAAACATTTACTCAGAATCCTGTTTAATTTTGAATTCCATTTTAATGATTTACATTCATATTTCCTTGCCTTTACAAAGTTATTCTTGTTTTAATCGCATTAAAATTGTTTAACTCAAATCAAGGCTAAAATCAGTTAAATGCTTAATCTTTCTTTTAACCCGCGATTCGCTTTGAAAAAAACTATCATGCAGAGTGATATTCTAAAAATAGTCTCTTAAGTGTTTTATGACGTCAAAAAATAAGGGAAAAATAAATAAAATAAAATATCACTGCACGGGGTACGTGCATTAATATTTTTTTATAAATCTGTCATGTGACGAAAATTGTTTTGACTTAAAATGTCGGCTGTTGTTGGTATCATCCAGTGGAAAAAAATGTACGGCCTAAAGCATCAATCCCTTCTCTAACGAGAAAAAGGTGGCCAGAGTTTGCTCCTTGTTAAATGGCAATTATTTGAGTCATCTCATATAAATAGTTTTTAAAAATCATGACAGATCTGACTAAAGTTATTTTGACTTTAAAAGACGGCCGTTAATATCATCAAGTGAAAAAAAATATATACGGCCTAAAGTATCAAACCCTTCTCTAACAAAAATTTAAAAAAAAGGTGGCCAGATTTTGCTTCTTTTTAAGGAACAAAAAGATTAATACTTTTTAATTTACTTTTAATTTAATTAATTCTTTAATATTGAAATTATTCCATAAAAACAGTTTCTGGCGTTTTAAGTGGCAACTCATATTTCTGACACTATTTTTAAACGGTGGCCACCTTTTTAATAACTAATTCTATAACATTGAAATTATTCCATAAAATCAGTTTTTGGCGTTTTAAGTGGCAACTCATATTTCTGACACTATTTTTAAACGGTGTCCAGCTTTTTAATAACTAATTCTCTAACATTGAAATTATTCCATAAAAAGAGTTTTTGGCGCTTTAAGTAGCAACTCATATATCTGGCCACCTTTTAATTTCTTATTCTGTAATATTGAAATTATTCCATAAAATCAGTTTTTGGCGTTTTAAGTGGCAACTCATATTTCTGGCCACCTTTTAATTTCTTATTCTGTAATATTGAAATTATTCCATAAAAACAGTTTTTGGCGTTTTAAGTGGCAACTCATATATCTGACACTATTTTTAAACGGTGGCCACCTTTTTAATAACTAATTCTATAACATTGAAATTATTCCATAAAATCAGTTTTTGGCGTTTTAAGTGGCAACTCATATTTCTGACACTATTTTTAAACGGTGGCCACCTTTTTAATAACTAATTCTCTAACATTGAAATTATTCCATAAAAAGAGTTTTTGGCGCTTTAAGTAGCAACTCATATATCTGGCCACCTTTTAATTTCTTATTCTGTAATATTGAAATTATTCCATAAAATCAGTTTTTGGCGTTTTAAGTGCCAACTTATATTTCTGGCCACCTTTTAATTTCTTATTCTGTAATATTGAAATTATTCCATAAAAACAGTTTCTGGCGTTTTAGTGGCAACTCATATTTCTGACACTATTTTTAAACGGTGGCCACCTTTTTAATAACTAATTCTATAACATTGAAATTATTCCATAAAAACAGTTTTTGGCGCTTTAAGTGGCAACTCATATTTCTGACAATATTTTTAAACGGTGGCCACCTTTTTAATAACTAATTCTGTAACATTGAAATTATTCCATAAAAATTGTTTTTGGCGTTTTAAGTGGCAACTCATATTTCTGACACTATTTTTAAACGGTGGCCACCTTTTTAATAACTAATTCTATAACATTGAAATTATTCCATAAAATCAGTCTTTGGCGTTTTAAGTGGCAACTCATATATCTGGCCACCTTTTAATTTCTTATTCTGTAATATTGAAATTATTCCATAAAAACAGTTTTTGCCATTTTAAGTGGCAACTCATATTTCTGGCCACCTTTTAATTTCTTATTCTGTAATATTGAAATTATTCCATAAAAACAGTTTTTGCCATTTTAAGTGGCAACTCACACATCTGGCATTATTTTGAAACGGTGGCCAACTTTTTCTGCAGTGCATCATTAGCAATTTACCGTTTCACTGGCTTTTTGTTGTTTTCTTGCACTTGAGAATAAAATCCCACTGAAACTCTGCTGTCATCCGCTTGAATCAAGTTTGTGTCTCTTCAAAAGTTTTATTTGATATTTTAACAAATAAATTGATTGGAAAAATGTTTGAAACTTGTTTTATTGCGACTAAATATCAAGTGCATGGCTTCTTGTTGTTTTTTCCCCACCACTTGAGGAGAGTAGTTTTTACAACATGATGAGTTCTGTTTTATTCAAACCTTTTTTATGGAACACATGCATGCACACATGCACACATGCACACATACATTTAGAGGATTCATATAAGGCAAAGTAAGTGGCATGGGAAAAGTAAAATTTAAAAAAATCCTGCACGCAATCCCTAATCGGATCTCGTGTAATCAGCATCTATAAAAGTTAAAAAGGACTTCCAATTGAATATCTCATAATAATTGATATCGTTGTTAAAACATTATTAAATTTGTTAGTGTATGCTTGTGCATGTCTGTAGACATGTAAAATAAGCCATACCTGGAGCCATTAGAAATTAAATTAATTAATATCTTAATTGAGCTCAATTAACAAGCTCTAATTTCAAAAGCTTAATAATGAATTGCGTAATCGTTTTCATAATACATTTAATGAATTAAAAAAAAAAATTATTACATAAATTGAATAAATTGAAAAATGTTCAAAATCTGATTAAACAGTTGTTGGTTGGCAAACAAACAGTCTTGATTAATCATCGAGCTTAAACAATTGATGTATAGCAAAACGCGCATACTCGTGTCTTGTTGAACCTCTGCTTGGGAAATAGAAATTTACGGCCATAATTTTCTAAGCTCTCAAGGTCATGTAAAAGTAAAGAAAAATATATCCAACACTACGCTTACACACAAACTTACTTACATTTATTTACTTATTACATTAATATTTGCATGCACAAGCATGCACGGATATGGGTTATTCCATGCGGACATAAACTATTCAAAAAGACGTGATTTGCAAGTACATTTGAATAGTGAAATATGGGCAAGTTCCAGAGCCGTAATTTCAACATTAAAACGTTTTTAAAATTATACTCAGCGTCCACGAATTCCAAATTTAAATTTAAAAAAATTAACCAGAAAGAGATGCTCCACATGCTCAAGTAATACACTAAAAAAAATTCTTCTTCATTCTTAAAAATTTTTTTTTTCTTTAAGCTCTTTTTATAAAAACTAAACTTAACCGATTATTATCCCAGCTTTATTTAGTCCTCGGCAAATATTGTTTTCTTTTCTAAAAAAGAGTGCAACATTTTCTACCCTCTTTAATAGCAAAATGCCATATTTTGTTATTTAAAAATGCTGAGCTAAAGAGAAACTAAACCAACATCTTTGACGAAAAATAGTTTTTGCTTTAAAGCTCCTACAAACTGCATTTTTTTTTAGGAAAGAAGTGAAAAAATGTTGCATGTTTTCCAGAAAAGAAAACGCCATAAGAGTTATTTATTTATTTTTTTTTTCGGAAAATAAAGACTCCATTTAAGTCTTGTTTTTCGATCCGGCAATAAAAGTTATTTTTGATTTTTATTTATTCATCAGAAAATTAAAGTTTATTCTTGAGTTTTTTCCAAAATTGAAAGTTCTTAAAAATCGGGAAGTTATTGATTTTGCCCCGTTTTGAAAAAAAAAATTGAGTTTTCATCAGATCTCGATATTTTAAGATTCTAGGATGTTCCCTCACTAATTCTGAGAACCCGTATGGATGTGTGTGTGTCTGTGTGTATGTGTATGTGCATGTGTGTGTAAGTATGTCATCACCCGCTTATAAGTTTGGAAATATTAAATTATATAGGGTGTTTTTTATAGAGTGATACAACTTTGCGTTGGCATCACTGCTTTATTTGACCACCCATTTAACAGCTGATCGTTGCTTTTCGTTCAGTTTGCTTTGACATTTTATTATGGATGGATCGACTTACACCTGAGCAACGCGTGCAAATTGTGGAAATTTTTAATCAAAATAATAGTTCTGTTCGTCAAACTTATCGTGCACTTCGTCCATTCAAAATTTTATTTTCCGATGAAGGCCATTTCTGGTTGAATAGGTACGTAAATAAACACAGAATTGTCGTATTTGGAGTGAGAAGAAGCCACAAGGAATCCACAGAAAATTACTGTTTGGTGCGCTTTATGGGCTGGCGGAGTCATTGGCCCGTATGTCTTCAAAAAGGATGATGGGCAGAATGTTACTGTTTGTGAAAATTAATGTTCCAGATTGCGCCTTGTACGCCCCAGCCGTGGCGGCCACATGGCCGAAATCATATTTAAACATTAATGTCATAAAATTCTCTATCCAATAAATACCGTTTCATTGATGCCAAAAATATATTACTATGTTTTATTATGATTTAAACTTGTATCATTCTATAAAAAACACCCTTTACGTGCCTTATGACAACCGTGTGAATCCCCCAAATAAATAATAAAATCGATTGAGATTTATGAGAAGAGACATGATCAATACATGAGAAGGAGCAGCGTAAAGTTAATCTCAATTTATACAAAATATATTATGACTGTCAGCCTACACAACCGAAATAGTCGCCTCCTTGTGGAGTTCATGGAGTCAACTATACCTGCTGGCAAATATATGGACCACATTTTTAGGAATACTTTTTTGCTTTTGTGCAATTTTTCCATATAAAAAAATTTTTCATTTACACTCATCCTTAAAATAAGTGGAAAAACATAAATAAATTCACACAATTTGTTTGGAAAGACATGAACAAGACACTCTCTTTCCTTAAATGTTTCTTGGCGCTTTCTACCTCGCCTTTGTGGGCAGCAAAGGTCTTTTGAATGAATATAATGTTTTTGTTTGTTTTTGAAACTGTGTTTTTCTTCTTCTTCATCCTCTTCTTCTTGTCTCACATTTACAGCAGAGAGCTGAGGTTGTTGTTATTAAATCATCTCTGATGCGATAATAACACTCTTGAGATATTTGCACTTTAAAAATCATCATCATGTTAAATTTTTTATGTTTCTTTTATTTTTCCAATGTTGTTGTAGTTTTTTTTTATATATTTTATTTTGGTTTAGTTTAAAGGGGAAGCAAAACAAGGCTCAAGCAACTTTTTTATTTTCCTTATTTGGAGGCAGAAGAAAAGTGTTTGGATTAGTAGTAAACAGATATAGAAAAACAAACACAAACACACACACACATACACTTTCTTAGTGTTTGTGTGTGCGTTCAACGTATTGCATAGACATTTGTTTATTTCAAATATAATTTTTCCCATAGCAAATGAATTTATGCTGCTGCTGTTATCGTATTCTTTCATAGAAATTTAGTTAGTTTTTCTTCATATTCTATTCAAAATTATTTAAGCGTAGCAGTTAGTTTTTGCGAGTGTCGTTGGTAAGTGGTAGCAGTAACTTTTTCAGTAGCTGTGCTAGTTGCTGTTGTTGTTGTTGTTGTGTGTGTTGGTAACCCAAAGTTTGCTTTTCCTTTTCAAAAGAAATTAAAATAGTTACCCACACTTATATAATTATATAATATAATTATAAAGGCATTATGTACAGTGTGGTGCTAAAATAAGTATACACCGGCATAAACTTCATTCTATTTTACTAATAAAGCGTCAAAAATGTTCAAATGTGCTTAACCCTGGATGGTAACTGTTCTTCGAATCGACGAAGCTCGATTTCATGATAAAAAAAGCGTACGAGAAGTGTTACGAACCGATGGTAGCACACTTTCATTAAGTTCCTGTGTTGCCGTTTGATTATTTTTCTTCATGTCCTATTTTTCTGGATTTTCTGTTCCATGTTTGTTAAGTCAAATAATTATGGTTTGAATTTCCTTAACCCTGGATGGTTGCTCTTCATTTGTGTACATCGTTGAATCGACGAACAACTTTTGAAAGTAGTTCTAGCGGAAAAACCTTGGAAGTTAAAAATAAACAAAAATATTTAGGTTTAGTATTTCATTAAATAATAATAATAATAATAATAATAATAATAATAATAATAATAATAATAATAATAATAATTTTTTTTTGCGGATAAGGTGGGCAAAGGCTTTATGCCTTCACGATGGCCGTCACCAATCGTGATATGTCGGATTCATCAGTTGGCATACCGACCAAAAACCCGCCTTGTTTCCTCGCCTGGGAACAATAATGATAATAATAATAATAATAATAATAATAATAATAATAATAATAATAATAATAATAATAATAACAAAATATAATAAAATATAACATAAAAACATTCTCTTAAAATTCGGTACGAGCGAACATAAAGCTCGAGCTCTATTATAAAGACTAAATGAGCTTCGTTGATTCCAGGGTTAATATGAGAGGTGTGAAGAAGCGTAGCATTTGAGCACTATCTAAGATGTCTGGAAGGAACTTGTAGGGGAATATACTGCAACCTGTAGAAATCAACTAGTGTAACAACCGCTGGGGATTTATTAAACTTAAATCGAAACAAAATTATGCTGTTTTAATAAAACTTGCAGTTGTTCTCATACTTTCATGACAGACTGTGTCTCATCACTACTGTAAGTGTGTAGGTGTGTTTGTACGCTCATAAAAGCACGTTATTTTATTATATACTTTCTTAAGAAAAAACAATCTATATCCTTTTATAGATTGAGATACTGATGAGATGAGGTTAAGTGCAAGTACTTAAAATATAAAATTTTTTTTTTTTTTATATTTCATCTTAGATTAATATGAAAATGAAAAGTGAAATATATTTTTTAACATATTTAGCTGTGAAAGGAATAGAAGGACTTAATGATGACGTCAATTAATTTGTAGAGACTTCGAGAATTTGTTATACATGAAGACACACATGCCACCTGCATAGTTACGAATATAAGAATCAACGCTATTTTTATATATATTTTTATACATGGCAATTAAAAGCAGTCATTTCAGATGAAATAATAAATGAATTTAAATGATAACAAATTGTACTCAGCGATTGTACTGCATAACTTTTACATTAAACAATTGATAAATATAGTTATCCTGGATTGTAAATAATATAAAGATTGCAAATAATATAAGGCTTAATACAATAATGAACTAAAATACAAGCTATATTTTGAAAAAAAAAACCTGTGGCGCTCGTTATACGAAAAATTTGCCACAAAACGCATTTTTCACAAAAATACTGGCGTTTTGTTTGTATAATTTTATAATGTATTTACTAACTTTTAAATTCGATTTGCTTAACGATTTTCAGTAATATTGAACGATATTGATATATTAATCTAAAGATTTTCAACCGTTCGACTCAGATTTCCAGAGCTATTTTATGACAAAAACATACCTGAAAGGGTGGTATTATATATGTCGTTTTTGTATGCAGCACAACAACAACTTTTTTAAACTGGTCTAAAATATTATGACAATATGACTAAATAGCACACAGTGTGAATACCCCAATTGTCTCATAATTGGATAAAAAAATCACTGATATGCTCATGGTTTTCCTATATATAACATATTCAAATTACTCCAAACAGCTAGAAAGAAAATCGTCGATAATGTAATAAAATCATAATTCCAGAACTGGTAACGCTGGCTATTAATATCGACTGCAAGGTATAATTATCTACTAGGTGGTCGCAAAAGTACAACAATTCAATATAGCTTAAATAACGGGGTGTTTTGTTGTATTTGAGTTCGAACTATCCACCAGCACAGCAAAAGAATACAGGAGTACTCTAGTATTTTCTGTATGAGGCATTATTTGTAAACAAACCAGCCATCTAATAGTTGGTGTGCATGTGTATGTAACACAAACAACATATGGCAAGTTATAATACCTTGAAAAATAACCAGATGCAGCATTGAAACTACCCACTAAATAATTATACCATAATCAACGCTTGATATATGTTATTGGTGGAAGTATTGGGTATAAACCTGCCGGGGGAGTTGGACAACAATCAAATAATATAATAACATGTATGCACACTTCATAAAGTTAATACCTACAGAAGAACATATAGAAGTTGTGGGAAATTTTTGTATACGATAGACATTCTTACAAGTTCTAACTAGACATATGTGTAAATTGAAGATAACAGTGCCTAACTTGGGGCGTTGGTAAAGAAAGCTACCAAAAATACCAACTCTTCCAATTGACAAAATTTGACAGTAGCTGTCATTTTGACACAATTTGTATCTGGCAACTGCTTGTACCTAACCTTCCTTTTCACCATAGTTTCTGTACGGTGTACACGTGTTTTTCGATATGGCACCCGTTGAAAAAGCTAAAAAAGCCGCTAAATCGGACAAAAAAGTTAGAAAACATCCATTAAATACTTACCTCCATGGCGGTGTCCTGCGTTATTCCAAAAGCCAGGTAAAATCCAATGAAATAATCCTTTAAAAAGTGCTTTTGTAAATTGCTTTTCAAAAAGGCGAATGTGTGTATGTGTTTTGAAGAAAGGCAAATGTGGTCATAAAACAAACATGGCGTACACGAAAATTATAAAAATGTGAAAAAAATTGTCAGTGCGAAAATACTAATGTTGTAAAAAAATTATTCATGGATTATAAACATTAAGGCACTTGTTTGTTTTGTTTGATACGACTGCACATTGTGCGCCCTATAAGCACGTTTTTATAGTATATGGAAATGTAACTCTAAAATGGATAAAAATATTTTCATTACAATTTGCAGATGTACAAACGTCGTGCACAATGGCGTTTCAAGGGTACCAAGCGTCCAGTTGTTAAGACTGTGAAAACTGAAACAAAGGTAGTTAAGAAAATTGGAGGACCCAAGAACGGTGGTGAACGTACCGTCTATAAGAAGAAACCCAAGTCAAACTATCCCACCAAAAAGTTTGTTGGTAAGCGTCCCGCTAAAGCTAGCTTCAGCCAGCATAAACGTAACGTCCGTCGTAACCTTAAGCCCGGTACCGTACTAATATTGTTAGCCGGTCGTCACCAAGGCAAACGTGTTGTTTTGTTGAAATCATTGTCCTCTGGTCTTTTATTGGTCACTGGACCATTCTGCTTGAACTCGTGCCCATTGCGTCGCATTTCTCAACGTTTCGTTATTGGCACATCAACCCGCGTCAACTTGGGTGATTACAAAGTGCCCGAACATTTGGATGATGCCTACTTCCGTCGTTTGAAGGTAAAGAAGGATAAGAAATCTGGTGAAGGTGATATCTTTGCTGCCAAAAAGGAACGCTTTGTACCCAATGAGGGTCGCAAGAAGGACCAAAAGGAAGTCGATGCCGCCATTGTCAAAGCTATTAAAGCTCACGAAGATGGCAAATTCATCGCCAAGTACTTGAAGAGCATGTTCGCCTTGCACTCCTCTCAATACCCTCATCGCATGAAGTTCTAAAGTTTTAAATTAGAATATTAAGTTATATGCGGGAATGAAAGAAGTTTAATTCTTTTGTTTATTATAATTTACAATATAAATCAATTGAAAGATACTACTGGACAAAAAATCTTTTGTAAAATAAAAATACAAATCATAAAAAATAAATATTTATTTATTCATTTATCTCTAGGAGTGGAAACCTAATTCCAAATGGAATGTAAATTGGAACTTCAGAAGTCAATGCATGTGTCCTTAATCTTTAAAAAGGAGATGAGTTGTAAGGAAGGAATGTAACGGAAATTACTTTAAAACTAATGCCTAAGTTTGTGATGGAAGCAATTCTGTTTCTATTATTCTGTTATATATATTTGGATCCAATTGTGGTTGGTTAATACTTTCTAAATCAGTCAATTCAATTAGTATGTAATTCGATTCGGAAAAGAACTCTCAATTTGTGTGTTACTGACATAATATATATTTGCTTTTGAATAGAATTTCGTAGTAACCGCCATGACGGTCAGGTTTTCGAAAATTCATATCGAAATTCAACTTGTTTTGACGGCACATCTAAACCGCTTCCATATCATCACTGGATTTAAAAAATGCTCAGAAATAGAAAAAAAATCACGTTAATTAAAGATTGTTATCACGTGTAATGCTAAAAATTATCAATAACACTTAAATGAAAAATGATGTGGAAGAAATAAAAAGTGTTTGATGTAGTTCATAGTGCAAGTATTTAATCGAGCATCATTATATTAATTACCTAACGACTTAAAATATGTATATTTCTCCTTCAAATGAAATTTAAAAATTGTTTGTTTCATTTAGAATATTCGTTTATTTACGAAATGTTATTAACAAATTTAAATAACCTGATATTTTTACAGAATACACAAAGAAATGCGGACGTATTCCTTAAATAAAATTGGTTGCAATTTAATACCTAATAACAACTCCGATATATAAATTACCTCTAATATTGCCTTAAGGAGTGTGTTGTTTTCATAGGGATACCCTTAACTATTTTTTAAAACAATAATCACTTTATTAATATCGATAACATACACACATACTTCATATTTATTCGAATAATACTTTTGTCAGCATTTACTCCAAACCTAAAGCATATTTGAATTTGCGACGCCCTTGTATATACCACATAGTTTCATGATAAGATCTGGGTAAAACCTCTGGCACGACATCGGGTGAAGAAAATGTGTAATAGAAAACATTCGAAGTCAATTGATTACCAGTGATTGGATCAATAATATCTGCCACTGTCATCATCTGTAGATAGTTAACATCCGTATAAACAGCATAAGCAGTAATTTTAATAAATGAATTTACACTAACTGGTTGCTCAAAACTAATATCGCAAATATGTTCTAGTTTAGGACGATTTTTACAATACAGATTAGCCCCCACCCAGCTAATTTCCATAGCATTGCGCATTAGGAAACCGCCGAATACCTTATTATGAGCATTGCGATTTTCAGGAAACGCAGCCATTGTATTGGTGACAAATGAATCCGACATCCAGCGGCATTTGGCAGGCAAGACACGTTTATTCAACTCCATAGTTTCCAAAGGAGTAGTTCTTTTGAACAAATCATACATTAGTGACTGTTCATAATCGTTCGGCTCGACTTTAAATATCGATGAAGCTTGTAAAATCTGACGACGTTTTTTGCGTTCAAGGCCACCGTTTAATATTTTAGCTTCTTCATCATTGGCCGGTTGTATGGGATTCACTGGTGCTGCCGCTGTATTGGTGGCATTACGAGCAGCCATTAGAAACAAAGCTTTAGTGATTTTTCTCCACGCGCTATTTTCTTTCTTTTCCAACCAAACTACTACTTCCATAGAACTTTTACCAACCCAAGAAACATGACCCGATAGCCTAATATCTTCTGTGCCTTTAGCTTTAATATCGGTAAATGTTATTTTGTCCACCAAAATGGTAACAAAAGTGTACGGCAAATGAACATTTTCGGGTAAATTATTTGGTTTAACATGTTGATGGCACACCCAAACGGCAAACATGTCCATATCTTCCATTAAACGACCCACGCGTACGTTACCCAAAAATGTGATGTATTTATCTTGTAAAGATTTATCTACACTTAGGGGTAAAATAGCCGACGTAAAGGAGTCCTGCATAGAACGAGGAGGCAAATCAGATAGTTTAGGCTCATATTTCAATAGATGTTCACGCGTTTTTGGCACTGGAGAATAACCGGCCTCTAAGCCTAAGCGATTCATTATTTCATCTTTCACTAAAGGAAAGGAAAAAAAGACATTTAACTATATCTTAAGCGTGAAAGGTTATAAAAAAAATGGTCTAATATACCGTATTAGTAATACACTAATTTAAAATTAGTATAACATCGATTTTATAATAACTTAATCGTTTACAAAGTAAACATAAAAAGCTATACATAAAAAGTTCTCGAGATATATAAAAATCGAAACCAAAAATAATTTTACCTAAATCATACCGTAGCCATAATCCTCACTCACCTTCAGCCATTGTTCCCGCATAGTGGGTATCATTTTGGCCATGTTCTAAGCCAATATATCGTCTGGAGGACGTACAAATTCATTCATATGTGAAGATGTATGTGTGTATGTGCACCGAAAATGAAATATTCATGATAATTTTCATAATTCCAAAAAAAAAAACAATCAATTACTTACACCGCAGCCGGAAATAAAATCTCCTCTTTAAATAATGATGCACTGTTCGTTTTTGTTAATAATATTGTATTTTTAAAAATATTTCTCAACATCTTTAATTATAGTGAAATGTGATCGATAATCTTTTCAGTTGGAATATATAAAACTAAAAGAATCAGAAACTTTAATACTAGTATATATTTGCAAACAGCAGATTTTTTCATCTAATACATCGTACTTGTTGTTTGCTTGTATGCATGTACTACGGGGTATTATTTCATATAATATTCGATACATCGGAAATAAATTCAATTACTTTCCATACGAAGTATGACAGCAGGGATGTGTCAGATGAAATTTAGTTGGTTTTATACGTTCACCTGCTTGAATGTGTTTTCGTATGCATGTAATTATGTGTATAGAATTGTATAAAAACCGTGACGTAATAGGTTTGCGTTTGCATTTTGTGTATTTGTTTTGGAAGAAAACGGTCATCAGAATAAAATGAAACAGTAGTTTTCTAAACAATACAAAAGGTAAACTATGTTTTACTATTGGTATCGGATATGTTTAGAAAAATATATATTTGAAGATAAAATCTATGTACATACATATTTAAATAATGCCGTTATTAAATCTTAATAAACATAAATAATTAAATTTTGATGCACATTGTTTTAAACGTTGTATTCAATGTAGTCTTGGGAAGAATGTAAACTTCTTGTTTTTGAACAGCCAACTCATCAATATTTTCGTATCCGGTTTAAAAATTTAATTTGAAACAAAATAATATGTAAAATTAGCAAACTTAGACAAACGATGGGAATTTAGTGTTTTCCGAAAGCTGCCTTTTTCTGTTCTGCTATATATGTATGTATGTACATAGATTGATTGAAGAATTTTTTTGTTCGATTTGTAATCTATTTGAAATAATGAATTAAAATATTCCCAAAAACAACAAATATCATAAATATATAGCAAACTCCTTGTATTATGTAGATTTTATTACGTTTAACTTTGCTTTTAATATTTTCTTTAAAAATTCTATGATGAAAATATGTAAAATAATTGGAAATGTCTATTGTAGCAGGAAATATGAAATCTGTGTGCGAATGATAAATATAATTAACTATTTTAGGTATAATTCATGTATTGATACAACGTATAAAATAGCAATAAATGAAAATGACTTTTATTTAGCTCATCACCAAACATTGGACTACAAAATATTGAACCCAAGAAATCGGGAACTATGAAGGAAGGTAAATATGAGGATTTGTATTATTTTGTATGGATCGTATCGGAGATCAATTTCTGCAATTCTTTCCAGTGAACATCAAAATAAAGGAAAAGCTTGGCTTAACAACAGCCTACACGAAGGAGGCTCAAAAACGAGATCATCTTTTAAAATATGAGACTATAAGAGAGGAACTGCCGCTACGCACAATGAGCGATTCGTATGTGGAAGCTACGATACCTTTAAGTGTTTGTGATGAAACGCGTGTGAAATATGTTAGTCAGGTAGGCACCGTACGCCTAGGCCGCCTTATGGAACAATTAGATTTGTTTGCCGTCTGGATATGTTTGCAACATGTATTTCTTCCCAATCTACCGACAAATGAGCATTTGCCCTATACGTTTGTCACAATTTTGGTTGATAGAATGATGTTTTCAAAACTATTACCAGTATACAACGAAGATATTCGATTAAGCGGCTTTGTATCATGTGTGGGTAATACTTCTTTAGAAATAAGTATTTGGTTGGAGCAAAAACACGAGCATGAGTTTGGTTTAATAACTCATGCCGTTTTTGTAATGGCTGCACGTAATGCCATAAATACTAAAGCAGCTCCTGTCAACCCATTGCAGCTTTGCAACGATCAAGAGCAAGCAATATTTAATTTAGGAGAACATAGACGCCAAACTAGAAAACGTCTACAGGAAACATCAATATTTAAAGTGAAGCCATCAGAAGAAGAACATGCCTTAATATATGATTTATTTCAAAACAGCACTAGCAACACAAAACTGCCGCTAAATAATAGTATATTACCAAACAAATGTCGTTGGATGCATGATTCGTTTGTAGTTAACACTTTGTTGACATTTCCACAAAATCGCAATGCCCAAAATACTGTATTTGGAGGTTTTCTAATGCGCCAATCTTACCAAATAAGCTGGATGTGTGCATGTATGTATTGTGGTCAACGGCCAAATTGTGAACGTTCTTGCGACATATCCTTTGAGAAACCAGTTGAAATAAGCTCTATTACTAAAATGACTGCTTATATTGTTTATACTGAAGATAAGTTTATGCAGGTTATGACTGTGGCTGAGATTTTAGATCCCATTCGTAAAGGCACAATAACTTCAAATACATTTCACTACACATTTTCCCATACGGATAGTGTTAAGTCCGTTTTGCCAAAAACCTATCATGAAGCATTATGGTATATACATGGTAGACGGAAATTTTACAATGCAATGGAAAAATAATATAAAATATTGATATTCTTAAGCTTGAACTAACAGAGTGCAAGGTTTTTAATATCGAAACCTTAAGTTATAGGCTGGTATAAGATTTTCTTGAGAAATATAACAAGGAAATTGTTTCTTGCGATAACTTGGTGTGGTGGATTTATTGTAAACGTTATATAATCTATTTTACACATGTGCGATGAAAAAATTAGAAATAAATTTAAAGTATTTTGTATGTTCACTCTTATTTATTAAAACGGTATGTGTATTATATAGAGTGATTTTTTTGCTATTATCTTTTTGGCAACACTAGTTTTGACAGCTCGCGCACGTTTTGTATCTTGTGTCACTGTCAAACATCTTCAGTTTGGTCTATAATTTAATCATGAATCGTCTTACAAACGAACAACGCTTGCAAATTATTGAATTTTATTACCAAAATGCGTGCTCTGTTAAGAAAGTTCATCGCGCGCTTCTTCCATTTTATGGTCAGTTTAATCGACCTACTGAGGCTTCTATTCGGGCTATTGTAAAAAAATTTCGCACCAAATTTACATTGTTGGACATTAAACCACCAACACGCTTACGTAGAGTGCGAACTGAAGAAAATATCGCAGCCGTATCGGCCAGTGTTGGTGATGACCGTGAATTATCGCAGCAATTGGGCCTCTGTTATTCCACTACGTGGAAAATTTTGCGGAAGGATTTGGGTGTGAAGCCTTATAAGATACAGCTGGTGCAAGAATTGAAGCCAAACGACCTACCACAACGCCAAATATTTGGTGAATGGGCTCTTGAAAAGTTAAATGAAGATCCACTTTTTTATCGAAGAATTGTGTTCAGCGACGAGGCTCATTTCTGGTTGAATGGATACGTGAACAAGCAAAACTGCCGTATTTGGAGTGAAGAGCAGCCAGAAGCATTGCAAGAGCTACCAATGCATCCACAAAAAACAACCGTTTGGTGCGGATTATGGGCTGGCGGCATCATTGGGCCGTATTTCTTCAAAGATGATGTGAATCACAACGTTACTGTGAATGGTGAGCGCTACCGTGCGATGATAACAAACTTTTTTTTGCCCAAAATGGAAGAGCTTGACTTGCATGACATGTGGTTTCAACAAGACGGTGCCACATGCCACACAGCACGCGAAACAATGGACCAATTGAGAGGCGAGTTCGGTGAACAGTTTATTTCACGCTTGGGACCAGTCAATTGGCCGCCCAGATCGTGCGATTTAACGCCTCTAGACTATTTTTTGGGGGGCTATGTTAAGGCTAATGTCTATAGCGACAAGCCCGCTTCGATTGACGCACTGGAAGCCAACATTGCCAACATTATTCGTGAGATACCGGCCGAAATGTTGGAAAGAGTATGCCAAAATTGGACTAAGCGGATGGACCATTTGAGGCGCAGCCGCGGCCAACATTTGCATGAAATAATCTTCAAACATTAAATTATATCGACCCAACTATCAATCCAAATAAATGTTTCATGCATTTTTCTGAATTTTGTGTGTTTTCTTTTTTTTAATTTCCGATAGTTCTTATAAAATCACCCATTATAAGACTTGTGCCTATTTCCGTTTGATTACGGTATATACAAGTGCTGCCAATCTTATGAACTTGTGTATTCATATGACTAGTGCTGGTAAAGGTCATTTTAATTACTGCTATCATTCTTACAGCTGATCGTAAACAAACAAACAAGAAATAAAAGAGTTTTTTTGCAATGAAAACTATAAAAAATATGTAATATAAGTAATAGAAAGATAAGTAAGTATTGTTTAAAATGAGCTATGCATTGGAACGTTGCCCTGGGCAATATTGTGGCCGCATACAATTGGAAAACGATACGTGGAGTAATTGTGGTCCTTGTCCAAGAGGTTTTCGGGTAAATGAAAGTTATGCATGCACTCAGTGTGAGGAAGATTTGGACGCCTATTCATGGTTTTATTTGGGCTTCATGGCTGCTTTACCCCTTATGATGCATTGCTTCTTCATCGATTTGGACGCTAAGGATAGAAAGTAAAATGAAATTTATATGTAGTCTTGTGTAGTTATGCATATGCATATTAATTTAATCATAGATTTTCTCGTAAGCAGCTTATTCTAACATCATGTGCTTGTGTGGAAATTATTTTATCATCTATCGCCGCCATCTTACTAATGGAACCATTCGGCGAGTTTCGTTTATTTTCTTGTCCAGTACGTAAATTTTCAGATTGGTATACATTATTTTATAATCCAGCTCCTAATTATGAGAAATCCTTACACTGCACCCAAGAAGCAGTGTATCCCTTGTATGGTTTTCAATTAAGCTTTTGCTAGATGCGTATATTACTTACATGTTTCTATTTTCAGACAAACAATTATATTAGTTTTCTACTTTTTATGTTTGATTACTATGTTTATTATAAGGCCAGTGGTTACCACCATATTGGAGGTGAAAGGAAAGGCTCCTATTTATGCTGCGTTATATTTCTTACCATTGATAACGTTTATTCATGCCTTGGCTTGCGGATTAATATGTAAGCATATTTTATTGTCTTTATTAAAAGATCTAAAAATACATCGCTCATTTATTTCAATAGCGTCAAAACTCAGAAATACTTGTTTTGCATGAAACGTTTTTAAACTTTTAATTTTACTAACAGCTTAATGAAAATCTAAAAATTAATGTTTCTCTCAGGATTAAAGTATATGAGATTAACAAGAACGATTTGTATGACGTTGTAGAAGTAAATGAGCGATATATAAAAATATTTACATATATTTAATTTAAATTTCAGACTATTCATTTCCTTATATAAGTATCGCTATATCAATGATAGCCAATGCTATACATTATTCCATGAAATTGGACCAATCTTTTAAGGCTCTTATCAAATCTTCGTGTTTAGAAATGAAGAATTTGGTGATTATATGTAAGTTCAATAAATATCAATAAGAAAACCAAAATCTAAATTTCGTTATAATATACTTTAGGTATACAATGGGTGTTGCTAGCTTATGGCATTATAGCCTTGGGTCACCACTATGCTTTATTGTGTTTGGTTCCTTTTCCTTCCATATTTTATATACTAACTGTACGCTTCACTGATCCGGCAGAGTTCCGTGAAATTGAATCGCGCAACAGCTAAGGTGTTACTTTAACTAAATATATATTTATTAATTTGTTTATATAAAATTAATATTGTTTCAGTAAAAATGTCTTGAATAAGAAATATATCCCAAACTGCCAAAAAGCACATTTTACAGAAGCATTTTGTGATTATGCTTATTTAAATAAACAAACTAAAAGTTTGAAGGAAAAATCCATTTAAGCAAATAAATATTTCTTAGGCTCTATTTCTATATATGTACATGATACGAATTTGATTGTTGAAATTATCGTAAATAATCGATTTTTCTCAAAAAACCCTTTTCAAAGAGAAAGTTCTTCAGGTTTTTTTCAATTAAGTTTTGCTGACAATAAATACTTGCAAGGTAAAAAATTTGAACTAGATCGCCGTGTTGGCTGGTGTGTATCATGCCTTTTTTATGGCTTATTTGTTTATAAGTAATAAAACTTATTTTTTAATAATGTTTTTGTATGTGTTATTTTATTCTAAATGTAATTAATATAAATTATTTAAATACATACATTACATATATTAATCATATTTTTTATTCCCAGTTTATATATATATATATATATTTTATTTAATCCAATATTATTTCTTAATTTATACACAATACATGTTACAACAGCATATTGTTTTAAAGTATCTCCTCTTCTTTATATCTTTTTAAAATCACGATTTAGCGACTAAAAGATTGTTAATGCTCACGTTAAAAAATGTATCATATTATTTTTAGGGACATATATTCATAATAAAAATAATATAAAAGTAAAAAGTAAAGAATTGAAAACAAACAAATACAAAATATCTCAACTTCGTTTAATTCAGAAATAATAATAATTTTAACCGTAATCAAAAATTTTTCAACAAAGACAGAAATGAAAACGCAAAAAACGTCACCACATAAGAAAAAGCTTTTTTCAGTCCACTTTCTAAAGAGTTGCATTTTAAGCTGTTAAAGTGATCCCAAACACTTTTTATTCTGTAGGAGTTTTTTTACGTTCTTCGAGAAATTTTAAACGTCTTTTACGCAATTCGTTTATATGTTCTGTTGTGTTCTCTATTGAAGTTGATGGAGAAGCAGATGCATTTGGAACAGTTGCAGATGATGTAAAAGTTTGATCTATATGATCCTCACCTCCTAAATCTTCTATGGTTACTTGATTGTGTTTGGCAACTGGTGTATCTGCAGTGTTACTTGTACTGTTATTAACTTCAGCTTTGGGTAATGTCTTTAATAAAGCAGCTGCCGCAGCTGAAGTTGAAGGCATATCTTCCGTCTTAAAGGTATTAACAGTAGAATCAGAGGAGTCTGTTTTAGGAGATGCTACACCAGCATCTGTAACAACATCTGTTGTAATTGATGTTGCTGCTTGTCTTGTTTCAGCAGCAGGGGGTATTAGGGTTTGCGTACGAGCAGCTACTATCTGATAGTTATTCATTAATATGTTAACTGCATCTAGCATAAGTTGTATATCCCTCAAAAGCTTGAATATAAATAAATTTTATTTTTATAAGTGGATATAATTTATGTTTATTACCTTGATGCGTTCTTCTACGTTTTTCCTTTCATTTCCTTCCAATGCTCTTAGTTGCTCATCGGTAAAGTTGGTTAGATCCGGAGGCATTGGAGGTGGTGGTACAGCATATGGTGCAACAAACGGAAACGGTGGTGGCATCATGAATGGGGGCGCCATCATAGGTAGACCAGCAAAGTTTGGTAATCCGTTACCTCCAGGGGAAGGCAAATTTGGTAGGGAATTGCTTATTCCAGCTTCAAAATGAATAAACACAAAATATTTGATTATATATAAAAAGAATATTGTATTTACTAAAAGATATATTTAAAAAAATATTTTACAGGGAAAGTGTACTTTGATGATAAAATGTTTTATTTATTTATGAAAACCATTAAAAATTTGCACTTACCAAACTGATCGAAAATATTTGGAGCGCCCGCCATATTCCGAATATCATTGCCAGCAGCATTTACAATAGGTATCTGAGCATTTCCCGCTGCAGCGGCTCCTGCATTACCAGCTGCTGCAGCCGCACCTGCAGGACCATTGGCGTTCGGATTATTCTCATCAGGTCTCGGTAAAGCCGTGGAATTGGTGGCAGGAGTACGTAATATATTTAAACGGCAAGTAGGACATGTCTGTTGTCTCTGAAACCACGATCTTAAACAGATTGTGTGGAATATATGACCACAGGGTAACTTCTTTGAATGATTAATCATATCCTCGCGGCAAATGATACAAATATTATCCGATAATCTTAATTCTTCTGGTGTTGCATCCGGGTACAAAGTGTTCATGTTACGTATGGCGCGGCGTGACATTATAACATCACTAAGAGCTTTTTTAAAGTTTCTTATTGTAAAGAACATTGGCCGGAATACAAACATTGGCAGGGCATAGAACTTCGCCATTATTACCACAAAAAGAACATACAATATTACTTTGATAAAGCCAATAAATAGTTCGGTGTACAGTAAAAATACAGCTTTGTTTTCCCATGGAGTATCGGTGCGCATCTCAGCGGCATGTAAAACATATTTAATGGCCGTACTAGCGACAACAGTTAAAAGAATGGCATACTCGAAACCAAAAACCAATTGAACAGTGGGGCCGCGAGCTAATGTTGAATTGTAGGCATGCATGAGTAACATATAATCAAGAGTGCCTAAAACCATTAACAAACTTGCAACGCGAATGTGGAAAAGCCAGCCTAAAACCGGAGAACGTTCCATCTGAAAAATATGTAATTTATGTTCGGTTATTTCTATTGTACTCATTATTTTCATTATATAAATTGGAATAAAATAAAAGCTCTTCGCTAAATTGTACGATCTGAGTTATACTTAAACTATATATAGTTTGATTGTGTATAAGTATTACTTTCTTTTGACTTAGGGTAGGTCAGATGATAATTAGTCCCTAATTGATTTACATTAATGAATCCACCTCGAGCAAAATATTGAACATATGATCTCAAGGGAAAATATGAAATATCAATTTAGAAAATATTTTTCAGTTTAAGCCTGATTTGAACCTGACTGAATTTTTTAAACTCTACAATATAAGTGGTATTTTCGCAGATTTCAAATTTGTTTGCTTATACCAATGCCTATTGATATTTGGTATAAAAATAAATATTCTTTGTTATATATACCAAAAGCCTGCTTATTAGATACAATATTATACACTGGTCGCAATTATTAATTTAGTTATGTACGTAGTTGTGTATATAAATATATACTTACAAAATCAACACGTTCTTCAGCAAGCCAATGGAATGATTTGAGAAACAATAGTACCGTAAACAAAGCGACAAATCTTGGATTGAAATCATCGCGGAAAACAGTAAAAGCCAAACAGGTTTCCGTTATAGCATACCAAAAACGTTCCAATAAATGTTCAAATTCAGCTGCTCTCAAGGTACCCAAAAAGATCTGAAGGAACGACATTTAAATCGTTCACTGACGGTCACTAACTATTAAGAAGAATAATTTATACGTACCTTTCGTAGTAATTTTCCAAACATAAAAACAATCGCAAAGAACTGTATGTAAATCACCTAAAATGTATATGATTAAGTTACCTCGCTAAATAGAGAATAAGCTACTAGTGCTTACCGCCATAGATGCATTGGATTTAGTGATATACACAACAGCCGGATAGAATTGTTTCTTTTGATACCAGGCATTTCCAATCACTGCACTGGTTAAGCCTAAACATATTGTAGACAGCAGAAGCTGCATTACGCTGCTGTTATTGGCACGTACAGCCCACTGGCTGATTGTCACCAAGAAGATATTAATTTTGGTTTGAAAATGTTTTTTTCTTTGAAGGAACAATCAAATACTTTTTATTGTGGTATTGCTTTTCCTGGAATTATTCTTATTCTTCTGATACTGCACAGGAAAAATACAATTTAAAAATTAAGGTTTATATATGGTAAATATATTATTAACAACAAATATAATTTATGATACACTTTTGCAATTTTTATTCGCCAATCTGAGAGATTGATATTTGCACCTTTATAATATATATATATTATTGGCGTTGGTGTCAACAGTATTCTATTTTTATATACAAAGCCACAATAATTTGCTTGTGTAAAAGAAATTCCTAAATCTAAAAGCCGAAAAATATTTAATAATTAATAAGAAAAATATAGAAAAAAAAAATTGTATAGTACACGTACGTCGTTTTCTTGCCTTTTGCTTATTTGGCTTTGCTGTCATTCCCAATTGTTTGAAATGTCAATGAGAACATACACAGTTTCCAGAGCTGTTACTATCTAGAAATTGGAATACTCTCATAAAAAAAAATTAGTCGCTGTCTCAAGTAAACAATTTTTACCATATGTAGTCGACGGATAACAATATTTTCATTTGAATGGAAAACTCGACCTCATGACTGAAGAATAACTGCGTAGAAAACTTGAGTGCTTCTTTACTGTACTATTCATAGGCATTCATAGGATTGATTGTAATCACCAAAAGAAGCATACGCCACAAAATACATGCATGCAGTAAGTTCTCAATTACAATATAATAACATATATGCTCTCGAATCTGAGGTAGCCCTTAATTAATCAACGAATGATGATTTACACTCCGTTATTTATATATGAAATCAAGACGGAGATTTTACTCTGGAGCAACAAGAGATATGTAATGCCCTTAAGACTTTCAATGATATACCCCAAGAACTGAATGAAAGTACATATATATATATATATATATATATATATATATAGTGGATATATGTAAAAAAGATATGCTATTTAAGCTAATAAACATATCACTGTATCATTATCAATATAAAATAGCTTATTCATGTACCGTAATGCGTCCGGATATGGATGCTGTTTGATTGCTCAATATTACATTTTCCACAATTTAATTCCTTCATATAAAAGAAAAATTTAATCAACAGCTACCCCACCGTGCTTATACCGAATACTACCTTTTTACTCTATTATACCAAAAGGTACTAAAAAATTATACAAAATATTTCAACTGTAGAAAATTATTTCGGCAAGAGAAGAATTTTGCAAATTCCCGAAAAGTGTCGATTGTAAATTTTCTAAGCTGGGAAAATCTACTTTTTTGGGATATTTAACATACTAAATAAATATATAAAGTCAATAGAAAACGTAAGACAACAACATTGATCATAAATAATTTGTTATTCAATACGGAATAAGCAAGAAAACTGAAATCGCACCACACAAAGAAAAATATTAGCTGAAGTAAGCAGTGTTAACAAAAATAAAAAATCAACGCAGGCAGAGAATATATTTTTCCTAAACGAAATAAGACGAGCAAAAAGGTCGCCATTTTGTCTGCGCTCTACTACATTTTCTAAAAAAAATTAAAATTTATTTATAATCAATAATAGATTACAATTTTCGATTAAAAACAAAACGACAATCATAAAATTCTAACATTTTTAATGGGCTCAAAATTAATAAGAAAAAAGAGTCCATAAAAAAGCTTGTAAAAAATTAAGTCCGAAAAACAAAAAGTCAAATTAAAAGAGCAAGAATTTAAAGAGAAAATTTAATGTTAATTGGGCGGATGCAAAAATGTTAGCAGTAAAAAACAAAATCGGTGTTTTTCGGAAACAAAAAGTGCACGGTAAAAGAAATAACGAAAAAAGCAACTAAAATTAAAAGAAAATTGCATTAAAAATGTACAAGAAAAATGAAAATTAAGTGCAATTCTTTTCGTGGCATACGGTGTTCAATTTTTTTTACTAACATGCAAAAAATCTACAATAGTATCGAAATTGAAAACTAAATACATTTTTATATGAATATAGAGGTTCATATGTATATAATATATTAACAAGTGCGTAAATAAAGTGTATGTGTAAAATGTGCAATAATAAAAGAACGGAAGCTTAAAAAATCTTTCTCATATTCTAGTGAGACGGCTGAGTTTTTCTTCTTTTGTGGTGTACGAAAATCGATAGCAAATCGTTGTCTTCGTTTTTATTAGTTTTGGTTGTTGGTTTATTTTTTACAGTTTGTGTTTTATTTATTTAGTTTTCATTCAGACTTTAAATAATGTATTTATATGTAGTTTATCCAATTCACTCCTTTAATAAACTCATATATCTAGTTTATAAGCATATATTAAATGATTTATGACTCTTCACTCAATTTTTGTATGCATTTTTCCATGAAATATAAGTTGTTGTGTATGTAATTTTAAATGCAAAACAGATTCATGTTAATTAATCAATCAGCTGATTAAAATTTGTTTGCCACGAAAAGAGAAACTTACGATAGTTAATAGGTCGTCTGAGAATTATTCAACTACTTTAGTAAGTGAATGATGTGTGTTGGAAACTTATTACAATTATTTAGTATATATACGAAAATAAAGAATTATTTAAAAAAGTTTATTAAATTTATAAAATGGACTAATATTTTTAAGCTTAAGGTTTTTATTTTTATATTTATTAAATTATAAATAGCTTTTCGATATTTCGTCACTCCTTTGTGTGACTTCTTCAGGAAATTTATTTTGTATTTGATGTGAGAAAATTATTTTTGTCACACAAAGGAGTGACGAAATATCGAAAAGCTATTTATAATTTAATAAATATAAAAATAAATACCTTAAGCTTAAAAATATTAGTCCATTTTATTAGTTAAAAAAAGGGGTCAAAAAACTATAATAATTTATTAAATTTATTGAAGGTTATGTTTAGTTGAAAAATGTTGTTTCAAGTCAAATTAGAATTGTTTGGGTTATTTGCCTTTATTGATGTCGCTTCTAATGGTATTTTATTAAACAGAGGAATATCCATTACGATAGGCTTTTTATAGTGTTTAATTTTTATTACCCGGCATATGCTATATAGGTAGAATGGTTTTTGTTGTAGCTGAAAGCAGACTGTAAATTGATAACTTTCATCGCTCGCAGCGAAACAAAATTTGCTGCCCGTCGTCTGGTTTAGTCCCGGTTTTCACAATACAGTTTTAGCTACTCAACTTTTGAATATGTTGGACGGAGGAACAAGAGAAATAATAGTTCGTATGGAGCTCATAGTTGTGAAGCTCCTTATATTAGCTGACCGTAATTTTCTATTCATCCTCTGCTAAGATGTGAAGAAAAATTATAAAAGATACTCATTTTAATTAAAAACAACATGAAATAATATATTGTTGACTTTGAGGCCGCGATAAAAACATCGATGCAAAATTTGTTCAAACAGAAAACTACTTGAGCTTGTAGACTGAATTTTAACGATTGTGGCGAAAAAAGAGAACAATTCTAAAGACGATGCGAAAGCGGTACTGTGTGAACCAGGACTTAGTGTAAACTTAGTTCTGTGCCGTATTTCAGTTTTTATATTCGCGAATACGAATATTATATTTAAATATTAATATTAACTTTAAAAAACATTTTATAAAAACGAACTTTATAGTTCTTTTAAATGAATAAAATATTCTTAAAATATTCGTTATAAAACCTTAAACTTTTGTAAGAAACGCTGCATGAAAATTAAATTTTTTTTATATTGCAGAAAATTAGATGTTACCAAAGGGATCATATGGTTGGAAGAGCTTCATGCTACATAAGTTGGTATATGTTTTGTTGTAGTCTTGACGCTACTTTGAGTATTAATATACCATGGACAATATATGTGCGAAGAGATAAAGTATACAATTTTATCAAAGCCGATATTGTTTGCTCAATTTTGTATTACTTTTGTATATACCCGAAAGTTTTGAAAATATTAATAACCTGTGACATATAATTACGGAAATAAGTTTAATTTTGTTTCACATAAAATCTGTCCTATAGTGGCTAACGACTAAAATAATTTTATTACAAAAGCAAGATCTTTTGTAAGGCAAATTTATTATTTTATTGTGTAGGTTAGGTTAGGTTACTAGGGCCATTGCCGAAGCAATGCACTTGGGTCCGTTCATTCGGTCCCGTTGTGATACCCTAAAGCAGGGACTTATGAGTTGTACTCTGCTGCATTAAGCCATCCTGTAGACGGTAGGAATGCCGATAACCAGCTCCACACTCACCAGGCTTTCTAGATCCGGCAGGAAGTTGGAGCGCAGTGCCACTGCCCTTGCGCTGTTCAGGGCAGGACACTGACGTAGAAGATGGAGTACTGTTTTATTGTGTATTATTTTAGGAAAATTTATCTGAAAAGAATCTGGTTCTAATATTTTCATTAAATTTGAAATATTATATTTTGCTTACATTGTTTATTGATTGAAAGACTTTTTTGAAATGATATATTTAGAATATGAAAAAAAGAGGTAAACTCAAAAGGGAGCTGACAAACAAGGATACGGATAGGGAGCTTGGTCAAAGAGTATACAATACTCCTAAGCCTTGATGTTTCGTTTTGTTTAAACTTTGACTGCATGCATACAAAATTAGGATAATTATTCTAAAGTCCATTTTCCTTCTCAAAGTTGCTCTGAACTCTTGATTTTGATAGTAAATGTATTGGACTGTTGAAATGTTGTAAGAACGTAAGTTTTTACTTGATTAAATATTTAAGTTTGCATATCTATCGCCATCTACTTAAAAAAATTTAATACATATACATACATATTTTAAAATATCAAAAGTGATTGAATCAAAAATAAAATCAATATAAAATAGTTTGTTCTGCACACATTTTCTTTTTAATCTATGTATCTTCCAGACTTCTAAACATTTCCATTTATTTTACTCTTTTCATTTCTTTTTGCAGTTTTATGGATTTTTGCATTTGCATTTTGTCAGTGTGGAATATGTAAAAGCGTATGCTAAGGAACCTTTTGTTGTTCCTCCTCCTGAAAGAGAGCAAAAAAGAAACAAAATTGTCTCGTTTTCTGTTAATAAATAATATACCATAGATAAATAAAATATCAAAACATTCAACATAATAAATTACTATTTTAAACAGCAATAATAAAAACAAAATAACGAACATACATAGACGGATTTAAAAAAAAAGAAATTTTAACATAAAACTAAAAATTGCAAAAATTTGCATCCCGAAATATAATTTTTCGTTTACTATTTGTACGATCAAAAACTAGTTGTTTAAGGAATTTTTAGTTTTGGTTACATTTTACGTTCTTAACGACCAGCTGCCACTTTACAACCACACACAATGACTGATACGCGTGGTCGCGGCCAGTCATCATCTGGCAGTGGCAGTAGTGGTGGTAGTGGTGGTAGTGGTGGCGGTGGTGGCAGTAGCGGTAGTAGCGGTAATGATAATTCATCAACTACAAGCACATCATCTAATACAACATCATCGTCGTCAACTCTGGTGGGGGTGGGTGGTATTACAACTCTCGAGTCATCATCATCTTCCACCAACTTAACTATGCATAATCCTTCAGAGTCTGCTACGTCTTCGGCCACCATAAATCCCTTAACAGAGTCACCAGGCGCCTCTGTGTCGTCGGTTATGGATAATGTGTAAGTAGCAAAATATATTCAAGAAAAATATTACACATCACGCTTTTCGTATTCAAAATTATTTCATATTATTCCTGAAAGCTTTAATCATAAGTATGGCAGCGATACTAAATCAAATCGCGTGTTTTTCACTATTAAAAGCATTTTTCTTTATCGCCTATTCCTGCTGTAATTTTGCTTTAGTATCAATTCTATACATAAAGTTTTACTTAAACATTAAAGAATTGAAGGTGCCAATTTTCTTAAATTAAAACGTATTATGCGTTTTAATTTTTATAATCATTTATGGATTTATTAAATTTATAAATTTATTACATATATGGATTTATTATATTTATATTATATTATATTTTGCAAAATTATTTATATCGTTAAAAAATATTTTCCATTCATGCTGGGGAAAAAAGTTACATCCAAAATATTACAAATAATTTTATGATATTGAAGTAAATTATCTGGGGGCTGTCAACATATTTTATATGTTATCTCTGTGAACGTAACAGCGATAACAAGGCAGCAGTTTATAAAACCTGCTTAACATCTATTCAAAAAAGATTTTCTGAAAACAATTTTATATATTTTAAAACTATGAAAACGCTATTAGGGCTCTTCTATTGGGGACCCACTATATGCTATATGTATATATTTTCATTTCTTGTGTTTTCTTTTGTTCCATAAATAGTTTAATATTAATATTTACATAAATATACATATTATATATACAAAAATGTATTTATTTTATGCCTGTTTATTCGCTATATTTTGCTTGTTGTTTTCTTATACGATTACGTGAAGTATACGTACATACATATGGATATATATATATATATATATATATATATATATATATATGTATATACTTTTTTTTACATGTACAAATACACTAAACATATAATTGAATATTTTTATTTAGTACAAACCCATGTATAGCACATAAACATTAGATTTCATTCATATCTACGTATATATGTAAGTACATACATACGTACATGCTTGTATTTTTCATTGCCATAAATTCTTACAGATGAAGTTTAAGGATGTTTAATATTTCGAACTTTTACAAAATGAAATGTGTTAATTACAATTATTATAGTTTTCTAATTATAAGAAATAGATTTACAGTGCACGTACATATATCTGTATGTATTTAGTAGTTTAGAATAGAATTTTCAGGTCGAGATCGAACTTAGGTTGATAGAATCAATTTAAAGTTACATATTTATGTATGTGTCTGTAGCTGACTATTCGCTGTAAATTTATGCAGGCTACAGCAGCCTAACCGAATGGCAAATACATATATCAACATGAAAAAATACCTAAATTATAAAAGTATGATATGTAGTGGCCTTTTGCAATAGAGAAGTATAAATTCTTGTCCATTTTATTATGGTCTTGTTTGTCTCTCAATTTCTTGGCTGTATCCTCTTTTGTCTATTGTTATACCAGAACGTAAGTAAGTCCCAATTCAGCAACATCAGGTTGATAAGTTTTTCATCAATTTCATTTATATCAGAAAAATCAAATTACTATTCTGCAGCTATTTGGACACTTTCTAGCTCAAGCCAATGTATAATCCTATTCATCGGTCATGCATTAAGAGCTGTCATTTAAAATGTTAAATGACACCTGTTGCAACAAAAACAATAATGTGACTACAATCAAATGAATAGGAGTGTAATTGCTTGAAATTCAAAATCCTATGAATAAACACAACAAATTTACTGATAAGAAATGTAATCTAAACGCTAATCGCTTAAAATATTTCATATACATATGTGGAAGTTTGTGCTTTTGTTTTTATTTATAATGGGTGTTTTTTTAGAGCTTTTGGATTTGATAAAAAAAAACAAACAAAATCTATTGAATTGTATGAAAACTATATCTATGAGTTCATATAAATATTGACCGCGGATACCCCCCAAAATGGTTCATGCGCTTAGTCCGGTTTTGGATAATTCTTTAATGCGTCCACCATTACCGATTTATTCCTATAGATATGAGCTTTAACATAACCACACAAAATATATTCAAAAGGCGTTAAATTGACCCTCCCCAAACATAAAAAAGCAGTTCTTCAAACTCTCATCGCTTCTTCCATTTTAAGCAAAATAAATTAAATATCGCACGGAAGCTCTCGCCATCGCAGCATCTCCTGCCTTCGTCGTTTTTAAAAATGTACAGTCCAATCATGCCACTGGACCATAATCCACACCAAACTGTAAATTTTTTTATTTGCTAATGTATCCATTTAACCAGAAATGGGCTTCATCGCTGAATGGATGAAGTGTGAGATGCACTGCAAGCGCTGTTTTCGATTACAAGTCGATTCATTATTAGATTATAGTTTAAACTGAACATGTTTTACCGGAACATGTTGCACGAAAACAGCTAGATGACAAAGTAGCGTTGCGAAGATAGGATAGTTGCTAAAAAATCACTCTGTAATTATTATTGTTTTTTTAACTATTTGATAAGTAATAGACAAATATTATGAATTCCCAAGCAATGAATGAATCATGATATACAGCAACCATTTAAAATTTAACTAGAAGCTTCATTTGGTTTATTTATTTGTACTGTTTATTTATTTCAATAATTTTAGATCACCTGAGAAGTTGATAGCATCATTTCCTTTGTTGAAACTAAGATCATTAACACAAAAAATTTCAAATCCAAGATGGGTTGTTCCCGTACTGCCCGAACAAGAATTGGAAGTACTACTTAATGCTGCCATTCAGCTAACTGAAGCTGGTAAGTATCGATTGAATCGCTTAATATTTATATTTTTCTTATTTGGGTGTAGCGAAAATGAAATTGATTTGAATTATTATGCAGGTGTTTTATGAAAATGGAGAATTATTGTTAAGTGCGAGTGTAAAATTAGGTATTACATAAGAGTATATTACATGGAAGAAAGTTAATAATCTTATTTGGATTTCAATAAATTCACATTCACATTGCACAAATGAGCAGGAAAAACCGAATTCCACACAAGGAGCCATATAATTAATTTATTGTAAAAACTATTTTATTAAAAATTAATATTCTAAGTGAATTACTTTTAGTTTCCTGGGGAATTTAAACTCGCATGTTACTTCAGTACATGACTATATAATGATATTTATTAACTTTTATTTATTAACTTTTTCTTAAATTGTTTTATTAGAAAATTTCAGTTTTATATATTATCTAAAAATAACTTTTACTAAAAGAAAAACAATTTATTGAAATCCGCCAGCTAGCGATGTTTTTCTGCCGAATCCTGTCCTATTTTTTCATTTAACTCTTATTTAAATAGTTTATTCCGAGTTTTTTTATTTTATATAATAACTTTTGTGTGTGAATATGAAACATTAAAAAATCTATTCTTTCATCAAAATATATATAGGTTAACTTTGAAAAAAATACGCTAACACCGTTGAATTAAACTCAGTCCTTGTTACGAACTTATAAGATTGTTTACTAGTTGTTAACTTCCATCCCATTAAGAAAATTTACAAAAATCGTTATTGGTTTTACCCCGTCCCTTTTAAGTTTCTCTAACTACTCCTGAGAGTGTGTCCTTATATCTCTGTGTGTACATATGTGAGTGTGTGCGTAATAATTATGTGAACTCCTCATAACTGTTGTACGAATCTGACTAAACTAGAGCATATTTCCATTACGTTATTAGTTATTTACACAGTGCTGCCGTTCATAAAACTCTTAACACCAATTCAATAAAGTTTTGAGTTGGTTTTCTAGAAATCTTTACCAACAAAACTCAACAGATGGTTCGAATGTTGAAACTAGCAAAAATTGTAAGGCCATGCTAGTGCGAAAACATTTCAATAGCTTTTCTACATGAGACCAACGATGGTAATTTGATATGGTTTATGTAGAGTGAATACAACTTTTACTAGATTCGGATAATTAGTAATGATGTAGATTAATAAAAAACTTCTTTTTGTAATTTTTTTTTTCATCAGGTGTAGATCATGAGTGTGAAAACTGTGTAGAGTTTTATCATAGTGCATTAACTACATCCTTCACAAAAATTCTTACCGATGAGGCTGTCAACTCTTGGAAATATAATATTCATCACTGTATTTTGATCTCTTGTGGCAAATTGTTGCATTTGATTGCCATTCATATGACCCGTGATAATCCGTATTTACTGGATCTACTAGCGATTGTTTTCGATCCTGACAACAAATTCAATACCTATAATGCTGCACGAAAACCAGAATGCTTCTCGCCACCCGATCATTTATGGGGTGTTTTGGATGGAAATAAAATGTTTGCCAAACCGCCGCCCGAACCAAAAAATCCTCGCGGATGGTTAGTCGATTTAATAAACCGTTTCGGGCAATTGGGTGGATTTGATAATCTGGAAGAACGTTTCAATCGCGGCTTACAATTGTTGCGAAAACAACAGGAACAAGCTGCTGCCGCGGTAGCATCGGGTTGTGCAAAGCCTTCTGGTTCAAGAGCAATGCTGCAACCCGATCCGGAACAAAAAAATAAATTAACACTGGCCTTAATATACAGTCTGTTACGGCCATTTGGTCAGTGCTATGAACTCTTAACACCAACTACGATTTCCAAATATTTTATGCCCATTTGGAATGTGGTTTTGGATTTACTCGATAGCTTTTCAGATGAGGAACTAAAGCGTGAAGCAAAGCCCGAGGGACGTAATGATTATATAAATGGCATTGTCAAGTCAGCTCGATATTTAGCTAGTCGTTTACCAGGCCAAGAGGAACTTATACGAAATTTGGAAATGTTTCGTCTAAAAATGATTTTACGTCTACTGCAAGTATCCAGCTTCAATGGCAAGATGAATGCACTCAACGAAATCAATAAGGTTTTAAATTCAGTGTCATATTATGCTCATAGAACTCCCCAATTACCGCATTGTATGTCTGATGATGATTTGGACTGGCTCACAGCAGAAAGAATGGCGGTAAGTGAAAACTTTGATTAATTAAAAATCTTTTCCACAATAATGGTTTCTCTTCTTTTTAGGCTTGGATCAAAGAATCTGATGTTTTGGGCATCGTTTTAAAAGATTCCTTACATCAGCCACAATATGTAGAAAAGTTAGAAAAAATTATAAGGTTTTTAATTAAAGAGCATGCATTAACCCTAGAAGACTTGGATGCTGTATGGAAAGCTCAAGCTGGTAAACATGAAGCGATCGTTAAGAATGTGCATGATTTATTAGCGAAATTAGCCTGGGACTTTACACCGGAACAGTTGGATCATTTATTTGAATCATTCCAGGTAATATAAAAAGATATAAGTAAGGTTTCGGCTATATGCTGTATTCGGTATTTTCTGAAAAGACTAACAAATGCCACTTATGCGAAAACGGTAATTTTACCGGAAATCTTTCCCAGCTCGTTTAAAAGTTACAACTGTTTAAGGGATAATCAAACATTCACTGCCCCTGTTGATAAAGCTGATCTTTTGGCTGAATTATTTGCAAGTATTGCTTGCTTGCCATGCAGCAATCAACAATTGCCCGTTGTGGAAAGAGTATATTACTACGCGAAGAATAAACAAGTTTCTTGGTCCAGAAATCGTACTCGTCAGACGACTTTGGCGTGAATTCAAGGGTAGCGCAAGGCTCTGTTGTATGCTTATTCGTAGGCGGCAGGTGGATGGTACTGCCTCGTCCGTATTTTATTAAAGGTATTGGGGAATCACATGCCGTTGCCTTCAAAATACAGTGTGATGTCCGATGGACTATGCACATTTTTCATGTCGCAAAAGAAGCAAACTACCTCGTTTTTTTAAAGCAGTACAATACATACTGAAGTATTTGTATCTGATCTCACTATGTGTACGACCTACATCCGACCGTAAATGGAATGCAACTCTCATGTATATGCCAATATTTCGAAGTCTATTTTGAAGTTACTGCGTCGCTTACAGGAGAATAGCATAGAAGCTCATAGGTGACACTACAGTAGCAAACTCTATTGTCTCACTGGAGCACCTACACAATGTGGAGTGTGTTTCACTGTTCTACCGATACTACAACGGAATGTGCATAAGTGATATTACGGAACTTGTGCCTGAAAATCTATTGTTTTTTCGAGCTACACGCTCTTTTCATAGAGCGCATTCTTTTGTGGTCGAGTAGCCATTGAAACGCACCACGCATTACAGAGATAAGTCCTTTTTTGGCCGAACGGTTCGTATGTAGAATAAACTTCATACAGATGTCTTTTCTGACACGTTTATTTTGGGGAAGTTCAAAGCGCACGTCCACAAGCACTACTTCCTCTATCCCCTCCTATAATTTCCTAATTCTTGCACAATTCATAGCAAGACAAAAAAAATCATAAATATTTTTTCTTGTCAACAGGCAAGCATGACAACTGCCAACAAACGTCAAAGAGAACGACTTTTGGAATTGATACGGCGTCTAGCGGAAGATGATAAAAATGGTGTAATGGCCCAGAAAGTGTTGAAACTATTTTGGACTTTGGCACACAGTTCCGAGATACCCCCGGAGGTGCTCGATCAAGCGTTGGCGGCACATGTCAAAATATTAGATTATAGTTGTTCACAAGAACGTGATGCCCAGAAAATTGCGTGGCTAGATAAATGTGTGGTTGAGCTAAAAAATGGTGAAAATTGGGTGTTGCCCGCATTGCGTTTGATTCGGGAAATTTGTTGTCTTTATGAATCCTCACCCAGTCATGCTCCACGGTCTCAGCAATCACATAATCGCCAACAAGTTATTGAAAGGCTGCAACACGACTACACATTAGTTATTTTAGTTACTAACAGTCTAACATCGTACATGGAAAGAATGCGCACCATGATAGCTAATATGTCCAATGTTGATCCTGCCTCATTATGTATTGATGGTCGTTATCCTCACAATATGCAAATATCGGAGCGTTTGGACTTCCTAAAGTTTTTGCTAAAAGATGGTCAGCTGTGGCTGTGTGCTGATCAGGCGAAACAAATCTGGCACTGCTTAGCTGTTAATGCTGTGTTTCCTTCGGATCGTGAGGAGTGTTTTCGCTGGTTCGGTAAACTGATGGGAGAAGAACCTGATCTTGACCCTGGTATCAATAAAGATTTCTTTGAAAATAATATACTGCAGTTGGATCCACATCTTCTCACCGAAAGTGGCATAAAATGCTTTGAACGTTTCTTTAAGGCTGTAAATTCCAAAGAAGATAAACTCAAAGCCATCCACCGAGGCTACATATTAGACAATGAGGACTTAATAGGTAAAGATTATCTGTGGCGTGTTATAACCACTGGTGGTGAGGAAATAGCCAATAAAGCCATTGATCTGCTCAAAGAAGTTTCAACGGCTTTAGGCCCTCGCCTGCAAGAAAATATTAGTAATTTTCATGAAATGTTTATTGGCGAATGTTGTCAACGTCTAACAACCCACTACACAAACATCATGATATTAGGCAAATCCTTGGGTGGCAACAATACAGTACCCGCGGTAACAGGTGATGAAAATCATGCGGATCAAAACGATTCGAAAGATTCGAAAATGCGTTTCATAGAAGCTGAAAAAATGTGTCGCATTCTTAAGGTTCTGCAGGAATACATCAAAGAATGTGATCGTTCATTTAATGGTGATCGTTATTTTTTGCCTTTAGTACGTGCGACTCGTGGCAAATATACTAGTCTTTTTATACGTTTTCAAAATCCCGGGCGGCCGATTGATGACATAGAAATTACAACACACAACAATGAAATGGTTTCCTCCTTCAAGCGCAACTTACTTAAACGCATTAAGGGCACATCGACTGCCAACATTAAAGTCGATCTCTATTACAACGGCGAATTGATTGATATAGGCGATGAGATAAATCCCTTATCCCAGTACTCGATAAGGGACAAAATGATGCTGACTGTAAAATTGACACCAATTGGTGTTGGATTAGCTAGTAGTCCAGATACCTCAAGTGACTCCAGTACTGGCTCACCTCCCAGACCTTGCCCGGATATGCAACGCGTCGAATCTGAAAGTACATTGCCAGGAGTGATTATATCTAAGAGCTTTCATTATATAGAATTTTTCTTAAAACTCTACCAATTGGGTAGTGATTTGGAACATGGCCGTTTAAGGGAAAGTGCTAAAATGTTATTGCATTTACTGCCCTGTGATCGTCAAACAGTAAAAATGCTACAAATCATGTGTGGTATGTCGGCGGCTCAACAATTGCAACAGCAACTCCAACCACCAATTGTAGCCAAAGATGGAGAAGACGATAGTAATACAGCAAATGTAAGTGGGCTACAACAAAACCAACAACAAAGCAGTTCCAATAATGAAACGGTTAGTATAATAAATAAAAGTATGAGCCTGATCGTAAATGCATCACAGCTGTGCATCATATGACACTTAAGTAGATGTCATCTGTTTAGGCTATTTTTAGTTTAATATGCAGTGCATTGATGCATTTATGAATAGGTCCTACATATTTACTAATACCTCGAAAATTGTTTTTCTTCAAATTATTTTAATTAGATTAATCCTAATGAGTGCACTCCGGAAATGCTTTTCCTGCATCCCAGTCCGGCCCAAGTTCATTACAATTTGTGTGTACTTAACAGTCTGCTGATACCCGCGCTTGATCCCTATGGGGAAAACGCTTTACAAATTCAATCATCATGGCTGCATTCAGGTTGTGCGCATTTCGTTCTTGAACTGTTGACAAAAAACAATTTCCTACCCAATGCCGATATGCACACTAAACGTGCGTCATTCCAGTGTGTTTTGAGGCTAGCCAAACTTTTCCTCTACATAGTAGGCTGTGTACTATCACGCGTAGGCGATGAACCCATGCTATGTGACTTTGATATGGACTCGCGCTCACAGGTTGAAATACTCAAGCAAATATTGACTTCTATACCAAATACCTCAGAGATTACTTTAAGGGCCATTTCAAAAAAGTTAGCCGAAAATTTGGCCAGAGAAATGCTGTCTGCGAGTCCTGAAGGTGAGGTTTGTCGTATGTTGTTTGCTTCTACACTGCAATGGTCTTGTCCCGATATTTCCACCATTAAGGCGGTGGTACAATTAGCCTGGGCATCGTCATGTGGAAATTTGCAAACTTTGGGCACAAAAAACGATTTTGCCGACGATACTACAATGCCGGATAGTCAAGATTTTATGGTTTGTAAAGAGGCTTTGGAGGTGCTAACCATCTCTTTAATCTTAAATCCCAGTGCAAATGAAGCTTTAAGTGCTGACCCTTTGTGGAATAAATTTATAACATCGTTAATACTTAAAAATCAATCGCGTCATGTTAGACAAGTGGCTGCCGAACAGCTATTTCTAACTTGTACGTATTGTGCCGGCGACAGACGGCCGTTTGCGTATATGGTTAATTTACTGGTTAGCTCTTTAAAAACTCTGGTGCCTCAACATGAATCCACCTGTGCTGATTTCTTTCAACTACTTTGCCGCACTCTCTCCTATGGCTGTGTTGTAAATTGGCCTTTAAATATTGGTGAAGGCTTGTTGGCCGAAGAAATCAAATGGTTACAAAAGATACGAGAAAATGTCGCAAATACCGGCGATATACAAGTGCACGAGGATTTGCTAGAAGGTCATCTATGTCTGACTAAGGAATTGATGTTTTTCCTATCACCCGAAACCAAAGCTCAACTGAACGATTTGATTCATGAGTTAATCGATGATTTTCTATTCACCGCCTCCAGAGAATATTTGCATTTACGTAAAACTGGTAAATTAAAAACTGAAACTGCCCCTCCACCAGTGTGTCGTAGTCCACATACGATTGCAGCTGCCTGTGAACTAATAATAGCGTTATGTCAGAATTGCGTTCCTAATATGAAGGTGCTTACGAGTACTATAGTTGATTTTGTTTGCACAGGTAAGTAAGGGAATGATATATATATATATATATATATATATATATATAAGTATATATATCAGAAATCATTGGTTTCTATGATATAAAAAAGCCTTATTTAGTTTTACAGCAAAGGCGTCGTTAATTTATCTGTAACAACTTTCAAAGTAGAAATAAAATTGCTAAACTATTTGTATTGAAAGTAATTTTCAAATAAATTTGGAAAATATCGGTGCACAGATGCCGGCAGGTGACTGTGACCACATATCGGCGATGTTTTTAACCTATATTTTTATCAGTTTCGGTGACTGAAAACGACTTATGCTATCACATAAGAAGTGGCAACGTGGTTGACCACGGAAAATTCATCACAAGAATCGTATTACCTTATAATATTTTGAGGTGTAGAAGTTAACTAGCGTAACTTAGACGAAAAACTCTCGAAAGAGCAAAAACGATCTCTGGTCTGGCCAGAAATGAACGAATAATTTAACCGCAATCTTTAATAATCATAAATTTCTGAGAAATTTCGACTAAATTTAATAAAAATTATAATAATTATCCTAAGACATTATTAAAACCTAAACAGCTTCCTTATCATCAACTAATCTCTCTTGCAGATACTGAACCTTTGCGAGATTGGGACTATTTGCCGCCAGTCGGAGCTAGACCGGTTAAAGGTTTTTGTGGTTTGAAAAATGCGGGTGCGACTTGTTATATGAATTCTGTGCTACAACAGCTTTATATGGTGCCTGCTATACGCGTAGGTATACTTAAAGCTGACGGAGCGGCAACAAATGAAAATGAAGATTTTAGTGGTGAACCGGAAAATAATGCCATGGGCTCTGCCCTGTTCAATTTAAGTGATGATAATAATGATGCGCGTAAGAACTATCATGTGGTCATACTAAAACATGTACAGGCCATATTTGCCCATTTAGGACATAGTGCCTTGCAATTTTATGTGCCACGTGGTCTGTGGACACATTTTAAGTAAGTAAACGAATTAAAAAGTAAAATTACGATTGTATATTTATTATTTATGTATCATACTTCTAAGACTGCAAGGTGAACCGGTTAATTTGCGTGAACAACAGGATGCCGTTGAATTTTTCATGTCACTGTTCGAGAGTTTAGATGAAGGTCTTAAAGCTTTAGGTCATACACAATTAATGAATAATACCTTAGGTGGTTCATTTAGCGATCAGAAAATATGTCAAGAATGTCCTCATCGTTATTCAAAAGAGGAACCTTTTAGTGTTTTTAGTGTTGATATACGAAACCATAGCTCATTAACTGAATCTCTAGAACAGTACGTCAAAGGTGAACTCTTGGAGGGCGCTGATGCATACCATTGTGATAAATGTGATAAAAAAGTATGTTTAATTTGTTGAAAACAATTTTCCTTTATGTCATTCTATAATATCTGGTTATCAAAACCTTAGGTAGTTACAATTAAGCGGTTGTGTGTGAAAAAGCTACCGCTTGTCTTAGCCATACAATTAAAACGTTTTGAATATGACTACGAACGTGTTTGTGCGATCAAATTCAATGATTACTTTGAATTTCCAAGACTTTTAGATATGGAGCCTTATACAGGTTAGTAAATAACATTCGTTTAACAAAAAGTTATTGTTTTTGCTTATATGATTATATATTTATTATTTTTTATTATATGTTTATTATTTTCATTAGATATATATTTTTTCTATATATTTATTATTTACATAGGTTTTTATTATAATGCTTAATATTACAATTTAAACAGGGCAATCAAAACAGTAAAACTCGTTTGTTGTGCCATTCGATGTTGGCTGCAACTTATTACTGGACATTTCTTTTTATTAGGAATTATAAAAAAACAATTTGAAAGAACCAACATTTTCTGTCTGTGTGAACATTACTGTAACTTCAGAAGGGAATTGAAAAATTGAAATGTGTGAACTTAGAATTAGTATTGCCATGTTGTACAACAAAAATCACAACGTGAAATTGCGCTCTGCTTGAAAAATCTAAAAATTAAAGCAGGGATGGAAAATGGGATTAGGAATTATAAAAATAAATTTACTACTTTTTAGACCAGGGGCTCCTACCAAATTATTGTTCACAGGAACTTTGTAGACATTTTTTTTACAAATGTAAACAAGTAAATATATAACAAAATTATAATATTTATTTTGATTAAATATTTGTTAATAATAATTCATAAATATGTTTGATAATCAATTAATAAAATGAAATAGAGTTATTGAAACAAGGTGGCAAACTTTAAAAAACAACATAAAGGAAAAATATTACGAATATTTCATATAGTTTTGTAACGGTTTTGAATAAACTAAATATCGTTCTTAAAAGTAATTAACATTTTGGCTCTTTCTGCAGATACTTGGTTGGTGGCTACGGACCCCCATGGAACCGTTGTTTTAGTACCTAGCCAAGTAAAATTTCACATATAGAAAAGAGATAATATAAAATATGATTTCATTTATTTAGAACCTAAATTTGTAAAGTCTTGATTTATATGTATTTTTGTAAAAGCAAAAAATATTAGCATTATGAACTTAAATATTTTTTAACCATACAATAGTCTCTGGATTAGCTAAACTGGAAGGCGAGGTAATTGAAGTGGGCGATAACTGTCAAATGAATGATGAATGTACCAAATATGAATTGACTGGCATAGTTGTGCATAGTGGTCAAGCTTCTGGTGGTCATTATTTCAGTTTTATTCGTTCAAAGTAAGTTCAGAACAATAAGTAATTGAAAACTAGATATAGGAAACAAATATGAAACGGTCTTATATTATTCAATTTGGCATATAGTAATCCATCCACTGGCAAAGAACAATGGTATAAATTTGATGATGGCGATGTGACTGAGTGCAAGATGAACGAAGATGAAGAAATGAAATCTCAGTGTTTTGGTGGTGATTATATGGGTGAGATCTATGATACCAATCTTAAACGTATGCAATATCGTCGACAAAAACGTTGGTGGAATGCATACATGCTGTTTTACACACGTTGCGATCAAAAACCTATACAATTTGAATCGAGTGTCGAACAACTTTCTCTAGCTGAAAGTCGTAATTTTGTTTTGCCAATGCCAAAACCGATTGAAAGAAGCGTTAGGTAAGCTTACAAATTTGAGTGAAATTTATTAGTGTATATGTTTGTGATTTATATATATATTTGATTCAATTTCAGAAATCAAAACATACGTTTCCTGCATTCAAAAAGTGTTTTTTCTGTAGAGTTTTTCAATTTCATTAAAAGGTTTGTTAGTTGTACTATTCCATTACCGAGGGCTGAAAAATTGGTAAGTTTAAAAGAACTTTTAAAGATATACGGTTACTTACGATTATTAATGCAAATGATACAAATATGTGGAGAAGCGCTATTTTTTGGAAGTTGAATTGCAAAAAAGAACTAACATATTATAATAAGTGTGATTTTTTAAAATCATCTGCAGAGCTCTCATATAAATTCTCAGATGGTTTATAAAAGTCTATTCATAAAATTTAGAGGTTTGAAATTTTTCAAAACTGGTTGGCAGTCTACCAATGAAATCTATATAGACATAGCTTAACCACCCAACAAATAAATTTCATATTACAATAATACTATGACAATATATCAAATAGGGAATTTATTAACAGAAATCTAAAACCTCTCAGGAGTTAAGTACATAAGATATTTAAATGAAATTTTCACACAATGACAAGAACGATATGTAGAAAAATTCTTTGAATTATTGCATTAAATGAGGGATAAATAAATACATTTAAAATATTAGAATTTATAAACAGTCTGAAAATATGCGTTCGGTCGGACACTATTACTTTGTAAAAAATAGCTCTTAAATATTTTATTAAAGATATATATATATATATGTATATATATATATATATATATATATATATATATATACATTTATATATATATATATATATATATATATATATATATATGCACGCATTACATATGTATATGCATTAAATCGCTCAATCAAACATAAGAATAATTAAAAATAAAATAATCTTTGCAGACACCCGCCGCTGAAGAGCTCTCTCTGTTAGGTGTTCAATTAGCATCACAATTTCTATTTCATACCGGTTTTCGTACCAAAAAGTCGCTGCGTGGTCAAGTTATTGAATGGTTAATATAAAATTTCATATAATATAGCACGTTTTATATAATATAATTTGTTTTTTATCTGTTCTTTATCTAGGTATGATACACTATCACATCATATACGTTCGTCATCATCAGTTAGAAAATGGTTTGCTAGCAATGCATTATTAAGTTCGCCCACACGTTTGGGCGAATACATTTTAATGGCACCATCACCGGAAGTTCGGACTGTTTTTGTTAAATTAGTTGTATTCTTTTGTCATTTTGCCATCAATGATGAGCCGCTGGCTGGCCATGAGGGCAGTAATTTGTGTGAACAAATTCTGATAAGTGTTCTTAAGTTATTAAAATGTGAAGTAGCAGACTATGGTAAACATCTGCCACACTATTTTAGTTTATTTAGCATGTACGTGGGTTTGGGTACACAAGAAAAACAGCAACTTTTAAAGGTAAAAAATGGGGTTTTCAATGCGTTGATTAAAAAATAATAAGTTTTTTTCTTCTCTTGTTTTTGTGCAGTTAAATGTTCCCGTTATATTTATGCAAGTGGCTTTGGATGAGGGACCAGGTCCTTCAATAAAATATCAATATCCAGAATTAAGTAAACTACATCAAGTAGTGTCACAATTGATACGTTGCAGTGATATCTCGGATAGATGTCAAACACCCAATCCAAACGGTAGACCTTTACCCAATCCCTATAAAGATTCTAATATAACACATGAAGATTTAATGCCTTTATCACCTGAATGTGTTGATATATTATTTAATAGAACGGGGTTAGTTGAGAAACATTTGAAATCGTGTATATTATTTGTATATTCATTTATTTTTTAAAAAGGTACATTAAGAAACTCATTGAGGATACAAATGTGGGCGAGGAAGGTTTGAAACTCTTACAGTATTGCAGTTGGGAAAATCCTCACTTTTCACGTGCCGTTTTAACTGAATTGTTGTGGCAGTGCGGTTTTGCCTATTGCCATGACATGCGACATCACACAGAACTGTTATTACACATCTTACTAATTGAAGATTCATGGCAACATCATCGCATACATAATGCTCTTAATGGTGTGGCTGAAGAGCGTGAAGGATTGTTGGATACAATACAAAGATCTAAAACGCACTATCAAAAGCGTGCCTATCAAATTATAAAATGTCTCACACAATTATTCCATAAATCGCCGATCGCATTGCAAATGTTGAATACAGATGCTAGTATTGGTAGACATTGGACTGTAGCTGTTGAATGGCTGCAAGATGAATTGGAGCGTCAACGCGGCATTGGTTGCCAATATAATTCGTACTCATGGTCACCACCGGCACAAAGTAATGACAACACCAATGGATATATGTTGGAGAGATCACATTCCGCCAAGACTACGTGGTCAATGGCATACGAATTGTGTCCAGAAGAGGTAATTTTTCATTCGAATCTTTTCTTTTGATATATATTTAAAATTGTATATACGCGTAAATCGAAACGAAATTGTCTTTGTTTTTGAATTTTCTTAGCTCTATTCTAGTTTCACTTTCACTGATAACTGATACAGAGTACAATTGTTCACTTGAGATTTCTGTTAGCATTTTCCTCTTCAAAAGGAATACAAATTTCATTAGAACGAAACTTCCACCTGTTAATAATGATAGAGGAAAAAATGTTTGGAAAAAAATTAGCATTGAAAGTTGTTTTTATGAATGTATTTTATTAGTCGAATATTTTGTAGATTAATATATTAAGTTGAAAGTTATTTAAAAGACTCTAAGCAAATTATTGAAATAAGTGAACGAAGAAAATGTTTTTTCAGTAATCACGGAACAAACAAATTTTCTATTTTGTTTTCAAATATGTTTTCAAAAAATTAAAAAGTATAATGCTTATTATAATCAAAACTATTTCGTAGATTTCCGTTGTTCTTATGCGGAGATACACACATGTAAAATTCTAAAGAATACTTTTCTCTAAATTTGGACAATTTCGTACTGTTAGCGACCTAAAGACAGAAAGAAAGAGACGCACACAGAGAACGTAATGTTTTTGATACTGTCGCAGAACCCAACCAAATTGAAAAATCAAATTATTCCCAACTTTTTTGATAAACTACAGAAATATTTATACTAAAGCTGCGGCCACATTATGGCAAATATTAAAAAAGTAATTAAAAATAAAAATAAATTTAACACTAAATACTAATGAAAAACGTATTAATTAGAGAAATTTAATGTATTTAATGCTACATAACTATTATTACTTATGTATGATATTGTTTTACTTCAGAAACACGTAAATAAATCTAAATATTTTTTTTTACTCTTTAGTGGTTACGCTTTTTTGGGAAAATGTGTGACGGTGACTTAATTAAATTAATCGTGATCATATTTAACACATATTTAACAGTTGAACGCAGAATTATATACATATACATACATATATATTTTTTGTTTGTTTTTGTTGTGATGGATTGTGTAAGATGTTCTGGGCCAAACTAAAATTCTTACGACTAATAAACATAAAAACTACAATGTATATATCTGCCTTTTCAATTTAATTAAAAGCTTCATTTTTAGTATATAAAAACTTTAGTTGTTCGATATTAAGTATGTTATATAATATTTGTATGTCTTTGTTTTAAGGAACAGGAAGAAACCAATGAATCAGATGTTGAGCCCAGCGATGAAACCCAAAGACAGCAGCAGCAGCAACAAGGAAATACCACTGGAACGACAATAAAAGATGAACTACAAAAAGATCAGTTAGGACATAATCGTATAGCGGACCTAATGCAGAATAATATGACTGCCGAAGAAGCCACACAACAACAGTTACAAACAGGTGATATATTAATATCAAGTGTTCCATCACATAAATCAACAATTCTAGTTTGCTTAGCCCCTGGTTCATCAATAGACTGGAAAACCAATACGTTTGTTAGCGATTCGTTAACGATTAAAACACCGTTTACCTCGACTACAAATTCCTTCTCCGCGTCTAACACAGTAGTATCGTCATCGACACCATCATCTACAGTTGCCATGACTGAATCACCAAACGAAACTAATGTAAATGGCTTAACTAGTAATCTAAAGCAGATGACGTTATCACCAAAAACAGTAAGTTCCACAATTTGTTGACATTTTCTTTTCAATTTTTATTTTTTGAACAAAACTTAAGGTTTTATTGGTTTATTGATTTTGTATTTGTTGTTATTTAAATGAAAAACAAACAAATCTTTAAATACTTTTTGGCTCTTTTCCCTTAAAACCTCTTCATACTTTTTTTCTTCTAAAAAAATTCCAAACTTGTTTTTTTATTGTGTTGTTTTGAAAATTGTTCAATTGTTTTGTGAAAACCCGAAAATATTAATTAAAAAAAAAAACAAAAGCGTTTAATGGGCAACAGTAAACAGCAACAACTTCAACAACATCTTCATCAACAACAATTACAGCAACATCAACAACAGCTACTCCAACAGCAACAAAAACAACAAAGGGGTAACACTTCAAGCCGTTTAGTATGATTTGCTGCCAAGTTAGTTTTTTCAGTTTGTGTTTTCTTTCTTTCATTTCGATGTCTGTTGGTGACTAAATTATTTATTTACTTTTTTATTTGTGCAATTAATTAAATTCTAATTGCCCTTTAACAAATTTTTACACTTTCCTGTCTGCTATAATTTTTTAACATAGTCATTTAACTATAGATCTATGCTCCAGCAACGCCATAACTTGAGAAATGAAACTTTTAGTTGACAGTGCATAATTATTTGTCATATTATTCTTTATCCTTGGGAGATTATATTATTATAGTTTCCCTTCGAGTTGTATGTAAATTAAATAGTTTATGAACGTTTTTAGTAAAATATGTTATTTTTTGAGGTTATGACGTTGTTTGAAGAACTACACTATATGACGGTTCTTAAACAAGGACTTGTTCCAAATCGTTTCAATGTAAATGCTTTATTATAATTTAGCTGAGTTCATGAAATCTAAGCTAATGTTTAATACACAATAGGTATATTTAAATCAGAATATGAAAGCTTGCACAAATTCGCTCGTGCATATTTGTTAAATTATCCATCATTGTGTTGTAGATGCCCATCATCCATCCATCATTGTGTTGTAGATGCCCATCATCCATCCATCATTTGTTGAATGCAATAATTTTTTCTTTTGAAGTACGATGTGGATTTCTGATCAATTATTTTTTTTTTCGCTACAAGTCAGATCACAAATCATTAATTCTATATTAGGAATATTATTTTTTCCACTTTTAATTACGTATTATTTTTGAGAAAGGTATTTCAGCATTATTATTTAATATATAATTCTATGCCACTGACTATTATTTATGTATGAAACTTTTGTACCTAAGAAACAAGTATCTAAGTGTTTAGTGGTTACGCTTTATTGGGCAAATGTTTGTCAAGTGTGACCCTACCTTTAGTCATGCTAATAACAATATAAGCGCATAACGTATGTATGCATATATATATGTAGACATACATACATGAACATGTGTGAATAAAGCCAATTCAAAGCGAGCTTAAGATACATTTTTAATTGGGAAAAATCAGAGTTTATTGTTTATCTACAACAAGAGTAAAATTCGCACAATTTCAACATTAATCGCGTTATGTACTCTGAAAGCAAAAATATTATAAAATCTCTGTAAATTGAGAATTTTGCCAGGCATGCGAGATATACGTGAATCGCTAAATTAAAAAATGCCTTCTAAAACCTCTTAAACATAAACATAATAATAATCAATCATAATAATCTATTTCAATAGTGATTAAATAAAAATTTTTTTTTGCTGTGTTGAAAATAATAAATGCGCATGTATTTGGACATGATCGACAAGGTGTAATCTCGATAATATATAAATAGCCCACCTGCAATTGATAGGCAATTAGAAGGTCGAAGAACAATTCAAATTATACAATTTTGATTCCAGTTCTATATTTTTATTTTCAAACTTAAGTTTGTTTAATATACATACATATTTACATTCATATATAATTAATATTCTAGATTTAAAATTATATTTTTACTCTTTTATATTCACTGAGCACTAATAGCACTTATGTAAGGAGAGTTAAAATTCGTGATACTATTTTTCACTTCGAGGGGATTCACACAATATTTAACGTGACTACTGTAAATCAATATTATTAAAGAAATATTTTTTTCGAGCAAATTTGAAGATTAAAAATTATTTCTGTACAAAAATCTTTCTTTTAAAGTGTACGCCAAACATGCGTGGAGTAATTTTATTTTTTTTATGCATGAATAATATGAAATATTGAAAACTTTACTGCTATGGCACCGCTTTGAATTGGCTCGTTTTGTTACTTTTCAAGTTAAACTTAAAAAGATTTATTTTCTGGATGAGCAGGAACTTCAAAGAATGGAATTTATATATGTTGTAAAGAATTGTTAATGATTTTGTTATTATTATCACTTGATTTTGAAGCATCAATAAAATCTTGCAACGGCTTGAAAATGTACTAGTTTAATATTTTTAAATTATACTTACAAATAACACTGCAAAATTTCACACAAAAACCGTACACTTAAAGAAATCATCTTAAACGCTTCACCAATTTTACCAAAAATAATTTTTTCAAAGAAAATAGCTTTTTCACTGTTGCGCTTGGCATTTTTTAAATATAACGAAAGTTTATAAAAATTTTTAGTTTTGAAATATCTAATGATGTTAAATAAATATCTAAACGTTTTATATATTTTCCTTCTTATATCCGTTTAGTCCGTCAGCGGCGTCATTAGTTCGGAAACGCCAGCAATGTCGGAAACCACAGGGACTACAATAACAGGCACCATAAGGAAGGACAATGATTTAAATATATTAAATGTATTACACAATGCAACAACGATGACAACAACAAATCAAATATTGGGTGATAACACTACTGATATACAACAACAACAACAACAAACTGTAAATACTACAACAACAAATGTTGCCAATTTAACCGCAAATGACCAAAACATTTCACTTGATACTCCGACTTCTACTGCAGAAATACAGCGTCAACAGCAAGAATATCAACGACTGCAACAACTTAATACAACAACAAAAACGTAGATGAAGTTTAAAAACATTGAAATATTGTTTAAATTATATAAAAAGAGAAAGAAAAAACGAAAAAAATTAAAGAAAATAAAACAAAATACTTTTTAAAGAGAAATAATAATGCAAGAAAAAGAAATCAAGATAAAATTTAAATATAATGTTCTTTTTTCACACTAAAGAAATATTTAATAATACAAAAATAATAAAAAAGATTAAAAAAATATAACTAATATTATTAAATAATTATAATTATTAATTTATAAAATTACATGAAAAAACAGCAACAAACATATACATAATAAAAAAAGAAAAACAATAAGTAAGAAACTTTAATAAAACATTAATTTTTCCTTATTTCCATTTAACATAAAAGTCGGCGGTAACATATTTCGTTAGGCATGGTTACAACGCAAATGGAGGAAACTGTCATCATCTTGGAAATCTATATAAACTGTCGTTTGGCTACATTGATGTCAAGCTCTTGTATACAACAAGCCCTCCTTGTGTTTATGTATGTGAGCGTTGTTTGCAATTGTACATGGGCTATAATTTTTAACGTGGACCGTGAATTTACTCAAAAAACAATTGCTTTTGTTGTTGCAATGTTGTATTTGTTGCCGCAGCGAGCCAACCTTATTCCGGCATGTAAATAATAATAATGCGAAATCATCTTAAAGATCTTATGAATACTACAGGAAGTGCATTTGGAATTATTCTATTTCCTCCGAATACCGAAAACTGAGCGAGAAGAAATTTTATTGAAAAAGTTTCTTTTTCATATGCTTCAAAGCAATTGGAACTCAACAGAATTAAAATGGGGATTCAATCTCAAATATTTCTCGAGCGGCTAACTATTAATATGATTTTCAAATTTAGTTAGTTTTAATTGGATTAGCGGTATAGTTCGTTGTTAAGTTTGAATGATGAAAGTGCATGATTTTCTATAGACAACAATTTTTAAATAAAATTCTATTTATTTTGAGACTTTGTGCCAAAAGAAAGCTTTCATATTTTTAAAATTTTTCTGTTCGTGCTAAAGAAACTCCGTACCGCAACTTTTATGTAGAAATGCACTAAATAAATGTATGTGAGTACCTTCTTTCTTCTCATAGAAACACAGAAAAGAGAAGCAACAAAAGTTGATCCTGGTAAACCGGAATTAAAATCATATTATATAGACCTGTAAGAAAAAATGTGTGATTTGCAGAACATCAGAAAATGAAACGTGTGCTTATGAAAGCATATGATATTTCAAATCGTATGTTTTGAAAAAAAGGAAAGGTCTTCTAATTCAAGTGCATTTGCCATCAGAACTTCATAACGCATCCGAGCCTTGATAAAAGATCTTTTTGTAAATAATGGATACTTTTTTAGTGCGAAACGTCTTTTAGTAGTTTCCTCCATTTATGTTTATAAAACAGTGGTCAACACTGTTGCACATTGTTTTGTTTCTCTTTCACGTGGATTTTAACATTCAACTGTCAAAACTATAGAATTTCGCATAGAGAAATTTGTGTGGACTGAAACGGTTACTGTTTACAATTTGTTTATATATTTAAAATAGTAAGGGGCCCGCAATTTTAGTAAATTATTATCAATAAGGAAAAGCAAAGTGGTGCGCCAGGAAATAGTTACAGAATAGGGGGTATTAAACCAAATGACTAAGACAATCGTACTAACTGAAATTACGTAAAATAAATCACGTTTCGGAATTAGCATGGTCTTTAGAAAATTAAGCTAATTTTATGTTTAACGCTCATTTGTTTTGAAATAATTGCAAAATTTATATAATATGATTTTCCATAATTATTATTATAATTTTATTACCAATTTTGGTAATATTTTAAAAATAAATTAGACTAAAATTTTTTTATTTATAACTCATAATTTTAAAGATTTTTATATTAACAAAACATGACACTCACTCACACTTTTCACATTGAACTCTAATTTATTGTTTTTTAAAGAAAAAAATCGAAATAAATGAATAACAATATTATTTTTTATATACAAAACTAAAAAAATAAATAACAGAAGACATATATTACTATAATGAATTAATTATGTTATATATAAAAAAGTAAATAAGTTTACATAAAAACAAATAAAAAACCAAAATAATTATTACTACGCTTTATAAAAGGAACATAAAAAAGAAAAACATACTTATTAATACTTAAGTAAAAAGGAAAACAATAAAAAAGAAAACAAATAAATGTTAAAAATAAAACAACCAACTCTTTAGTTTTATTTAATAGAAATAATCTATATAACTTGTTTGATTCATAAGACACCCATAAAATAAATTTTTGTATAAAAATATTTATCATAAAAATATATACATATATACAAATGCTGAAAGTTCTTAAATAAAATAGCAATTTTTTTAATTATGTGCACTTTTTGTTAAAAAATTTTACATAGTTTTGTTTTATGCCGAAAATGGCATTTGCCTCACAATAATTAAGTTTATTGGAATAACGATATATGTATGTATATAAATCGTACAAATTTATTTGTATTATTATATTTTACATTGTGCTCAAATAAATATTGATATGTAAAGGAAGGAAATAACCAAAAAATTCTCATCTATACGATGCCTCTCTATATAGAACGAATAAAAAATTTTGATATTTAATATCAAGGAAGGGGAATGCATCTGCATATTTTTTCGAATGTTTACAGAAAATGACGTAAGCCTTTTGCAGGGACTAGATATGGCCACTATATGTCATATTATTGCAATAACTGATTCTTTTCAAGTACAAGTGCGACATGATATACAAGCCAATCATGCCATGTATATATATATATATATATATATATATATATATATATATATGTATATTGAAAATAAAGACTCTAATAGTGTGTATCTAAATTTGCTTGAAATTTTATCGGTGCGGTGCAGCACTGTTCAGTGCATAAATAAATTACAGTAATTTCGTTATTTTACAAAACGTTGTCAGCACCAACACGACCTTTCTTACATATGACTTTGGCAGCACTGCATTGGCAATTTTTTGTAAGCAAACATTAGTTCGCGCGAGAATAATCATAAATTGTGACGTGAGTAGAGGAAAATTTGTTTAAAATGTAAAATTTGTGTTTTCTTATTTTGTGCAGTGTTATACTTATGTAAAAACAACATCAAATTGCACTAGAATGGTAAGTTCAGCAGTGACTTGTAATTCAGTAATTTGTTTAAGGAAATGTACACAATCAAATACGTACATATGTAGTTTTCATCAAAATTAATATGAAAGTTAGGAAAAAATATATCAGCAGTGAAGGTTGGTGGATTGGCTGCTTCTGAGGAAGCTAGATTTCATTTGTTGTGGATTTTTCAGTCACCCTCGCACGATATGAAAGGGTTGGTGAGGTTAATTTGAAGTAAATCTACATACGTGCAGAACTATGGCCTTTACCGACCAGAATTCTATATATTTCGGATACAATATTTAAAAGTGAACAACTACGTGTTTATTTCTAACTTCATACGCAAAAAAGATCGAAAGTTTTTAAATATTGTTTTAGATGATTCTCTATGAGAGGCAACAAATGCGTTCTAATATTATAACTTCATTTGGAGCCACCGCAACGTGTGTACATTTTTGTTCAAATACTTGATAATAATGAAGATAAATGCTCCTAAAGAACTAGTACGAAAACTTATTATTATGTTGACTTATGGCTTTATTGCATCAAATGTTCAATATATTTGTGCACGTAGATGCATTAGCTTGACCCACAATAAATCATAAAAGTTTCAGCTCAACTTTTCTCAACCAAAAAAATACAAATAATTTTTAAATAACGTTTACAAATTTTATTTGTATAACAATTAGCATACACACAGATAAAACAGTTGAACTTTTAAATCTAATTATAATAAATGCATCATTTCCAATTACAACTATAGAGAACAATTTTAAACAAAACTATAAATGCAACTTTAAAGCTGTCGTTGGGTAATTAGTTGTAGTACAACTCCCAATTATTTATGAATACGTTAATCTCGATCTTCTTCAAATGTAATAATAGCAGCACCTTTCGCCACGTTTGAACCTACTGCACCGCCTATAGATTTAATAACAGCATCTTTAGGGGACTTCAAAATGTGTTCCAGTTTCATAGCTATCAAGACAGCTAAACTATCCCCTTTCTTAACGTGATCTCCAGGCTTAACCAATACTTTTTCCAAAACACCTGGCATAGGAGCAATTAATTTAGACGCTGTACTATCCATTTGATCTGTAGAGGCACCAAGAAATTTCGGTGGTACTAATTCAAAAGTAGTTTTGCCATTTTCTGAAAAAATTGTTACTTCAGACTCATCAATATGGGCATTATAAGTTGAAATATTATTGTCAATATTTGAGCGAATCTTTAAACGTTCACCATCCAAAACGCGTTCAGCTTCTACTTTTAACCAAACACCATCCTCAATTTTAATTTCGATATCATTGCCATTGGAATGTTTCAAGAAAACTTTGAATATTTTATCGTTCGCTTTTAATTGGTATTGTCTTATTAAATCGTAATTCAGGCGTAAGTTGGGAGAAGTCGTAAAAGGATCACATTTGTCAATGCTGTTGGTTTTCAAAGCTTGAAATTCATTAAACACAATGGCTAAAGCGGCTTTGCATAAATCAATGTTCCGTATTTCTAATGCAGGAAATAAAGTATCAAAATGTTGATCAATGAAGCCGGTGTGCACGTTTGCAGCTTGAAATTCGGGATGACGAGCCAAGTCAATAAGGAAATTGATGTTAGTTTCCAAACCGGTGATCTTAAATGAATACATACTGTGAATTTTTTATAAAAAGAAATAAGTTAGTAAAACGTACATGATATTCTCCCAAACGTGCTATCAAACTGTTTAAGGCTTGTGAACGATTTTCACCCCATACCACCAACTTGGCAATCATGGGATCATAATGTACTGACACCTCATCGCCTTCTCTAACACCAGTTTCTACACGAACCAAACCCTCAATTGGCTGTGGTGTAGACAGATAGCGTAGAGGACCAGCACCGGGTAAGAAACCAGAACGCGGATTTTCAGCATAAATACGAGCCTCAAAAGCATGACCTCTGCGTACGATTTGCTCTTGTGTTACGGGTAAAGGTTCTCCAGCAGCAATACGTATTTGCCATTCCACCAAGTCAGTGCCAGTAATCATTTCAGATATGGGATGTTCAACTTGTAAGCGTGTATTCATTTCCATAAAATGAAAACTTAAATCTTCTTTGTCCATAATAAACTCTACAGTGCCAGCTCCCACATAACCAACAGCTTTGGCTGCTCGTACAGCTGCTTCTCCCAGCTTTCTACGCAATTCTTCAGATAAACCCGGCTGAAATTTTGTAAATAATTAGTTGCTAGCCATTACTTTTTTTTAAAATATATTTTTGTCTTTCCCTATCTGTAAATTGCAAGTTTATTTATTTCTGTCCCTATTCGAATGATTTCGCCATTTGAAGGATTATCAATATAAAATGTGAACTAAAGAGTAGTATATTTTTGTTTATTAGCACCTAATAATTTGAAGGATTCTTTTTGATTATATTTTTAATAGTTTGCCACTATGTTGGGCTACGAATGTCGAAAATTTTTTTTCAAATTATTTTAATGGATCCCTAAACATCAGCATTTAGTCCATTTTTTGCCATGCAATATTTTGTTCACTTACCGCTGGCGCCTCTTCAATAATTTTTTGATGACGTCTCTGTACGGAGCAATCTCTTTCCCATAAGTAGACCGCGTTGCCGTATTGATCTGCAAACACTTGCACTTCCACATGGCGGGGTGATCTAACGTAACGTTCCAATAACACGGCACTATCACCAAAAGACTTTTGCGATTCATTGCGAGCCGAGTTCAAAGCAGTCAGAAAATCTTCTTCTGTATTAGCAATGCGCATACCTTTTCCCCCACCACCGCGTACAGCTTTGATCATTAATGGGAAACCGATTTTTTTCGCTTCAGCTTGCAAGCGCTCATCTGACTGATCATGCCCATGATAGCCGTTAATAATGGGTACGCCAGCTGCATCCATAATATGTTTACTGGTACTTTTTATACCCATATCTCTAATGGCTGAACTTGGCGGACCCATAAATATGACGTCCTCCTTCTGGCAGAGCTCAGCAAACTCTACCGATTCGGATAGAAACCCATAACCGGGGTGAATAGCTTGGCAGCCAGAAGTTTTTGCTATTTCTATAATACGATCTGCACGCAAATAGGAAGTAGCCGAAGCGGCTTCGCCAACGCGATAAGCTTCGTCGGCATATTGAGTGTGCAAGGATTTCTCATCGGGATCGGAATAAATTGCAACTGAGCGAACACCTAACTTACGGGCTGTTTTAATAACACGGCAAGCAATTTCACCACGATTAGCTATTAAAATCTTTTTGATTGGCCGGACTAAGGGATGACTTTTAGTTGCGTGTGTGGCATATGATCTGAAACAGTTGTATATATATTTTTGCTTTATTAAAACTTAATCAAATATTCATATACGTAGTTGCCGTGGGCTTACATAATAAACATGAATTATATATACTTGTTAATTGCGACTTAGCAGTTCTATATTTGTCTCACCTGACACTTTTCAATAACTGTAATAACATTTTATGGAACACTTAATTCTAGACAGTTAACTAAATATAAAAAATAAATTTCTGTCTGCACACCTGTAAGAAATCAATACACCAAACTCTCTCGTGTTGTGTTAGTTCTTGTCAGCAGAAAACTGGGTTGTTTTGATTGGTATATATTTTATTATTTAAGAATACAACACTATTTGTTGATCGTGTGATTTTATTAGAAAAGCTTAACGGCCGGTTTTCTATTGAATTTTCAAACAAGAAATTTTGGCTGATGTTAGAGAAAGCACAAGACTTGTGTGTTATAGGATTTTTATTTCAAGAGTTAATTTAAATATTACTATTTATACTAATTATTAACTAATGGGTTAATTGAATTCAAGTAGACATCATTCATTAGATATTACTTTAAAAATATTGATGTTTGTAAACTGAGCTGAAACGCTCTCATTTTGATCAATAATTTTCGAAATTTGAGCTTTCATGCAATATACAAATTTTTCTGTTCTAAATATTTTTATACCTAATAGTCCTCTATGTAAAGCTCTTATAACCTTCGAACGTATGAACCGATCGATACAAAATTAAGCGATTTCCCATCGGTTATAAAAAAAGAATCTACACGATTGCAAATGAAGAGTTAAAATGAACCCAGTTCATAAAGAAAATTTCTGCCAACCAGTTGCTTAACTTGTTTGGTTTTAAAATTCATTCTTGTGGCTTGTTCGAAAATGTTGCAGGCATTTTGTTGTATTTTATGCAAACTAGTTGTAAAATTTATTCTTTGATTTGAATATTATTTGTTCTACAATAAAAAAAGACCAGCAGAACTGTTTTTCTTTCGAAAATAAAATTGGAATGAAAGTTGCTATGATTAAAGAACATATTAGAACACTATTGTGATTTAGTTTATTATTTTGTCCGATTACTAGCATTATTCATACAAAAATATATTCGTTATAAAACTTAACCCATAACTATCTACAAGTTATTTCCTTATAAGAATTAAAAAAGAAATAATTTAAATATTCTAACTTAGAATTACAATTAATTACACATGTGTTATCAAACTAGAAAAAGGCATATATTGCAGAAAACTTGCATGTTTTTCACACTCAGCTTTATTGTGCTATGAACCCGTGCCCGATACTTCAATTTGTGATTCATGAGCCGTAGTCGGCCCATAACAGAAACGATGTCCTTCGTCTCTATACCGATTTTCATGTTCAACGGAATGTGAATTAGTGCGACACTTTACTAAACACAATTCAAATTGATCATTCACTTGAGCGTATAACATTGCTTGTCGTCCCTTAATAACTTCTAATGCTAACTCGAGTATAGGCCTCTTTCGAGGATGTAAGCAGCACGATACACAATACTCATAAATGCCGCAGCAATGTGTGGTATTGTCGCAGGTATCGCAGCTGTAATATTTTGTGTTTGGATTTTGAACATTGCAGCAACCGTTCCGAAGTATATCTTCGGCATTGCAAAGAAACCCTCGGTCATCAGTTAATAGAAATTTTCCTTGTACTGT